>CM048750.1:76148296-76775796 GCA_026315105.1 Locusta migratoria | reverse complement strand
ATTGCCGCTCTATTCATTCCTTTCTGGTTGTTGTTGCAGATTTCTTTTGGAGTATTCTGTGGGGGACAGAATCCTATACGTGGCCCTCCTGGTCATTTGACGTGATTTGTTGTTTGTGTTGACGGGGTGCCGTCTTTCCTATACTTCTCTCGCTCCTTATGCTCTGAAACGTTTCCCAAGGCATATTTCCAAGTGCATTTTCTTTGGTCTTCTTTTCTTTGTGCTGTTTTATTTTGAAATCTTGAAAAGTAAACTTTTATTGATGTACTTAACAAACTGTATTTGCTTGCCCTCCTCCCCTCCCTTGTGGCAAATGATTGTTATTTTTAAATAAATATTGTTTTAAATGAAGTTCTATTCAAGTGCAAGTTCTTCCGGCTTATTCTATTTATTAAGTAAACTTTTGAAACTTGTAATCCGTTTATGTCAGATTGGTGGACCCACCACTCGGGAAATAGTTTCCTTTCCTTGTCCGATACTGAGTGGCATCAACTAGCCTACACACTACAATGAATGAAAGCGGTGAGGACAAGTTAATGCAATGTTGCTGTTGTGGTCTACAGTCCGCAGACTAGTTTGATGCATCTCTCCACGCTACCCTGTTCTGTGCAAGGCTCATCATCTGAGGATACGGATGGCAACCTATATCCTTTCGAATCCTTGTTGTTTCAGAATGTGTCCCACCAGTCTATCCCTTCTCTTAGTTAGGATATGCCGGAAACTCCTTTTTCCCTTATTCTGTTGAGCAAGTTCTCATTAGTTACGTCATATATACATCTAATCTTTGTCTGTAGCTCCACATTTAGAATGCTTCTTTTTCGACGGGACGTTAAAGCTTCTTCCTTCTATCTTTTTAACTGAATTCCTTATCGTCTACGTTTCACTCCCATCAAAGCTGCACTCTAGACAAATGCTTTCAAAAAGGATTTCCTAACATTTAAACTCATATTGGATCTCAACAAATATAGCTTCTTCAGAAACGCTTTTCTTGCCATAGCCATTCTGCATTTTATATCTTACTTCGGCCATCAGAAATTACATCTCTGCTTTTGGCTTATTAGCTAGTCTAATTCCTTCATTATTGCCTGACTTTCTACACTACATTCCATTACCCTTGTTTCTCTTGTTAATGTTCATCTTATAGCTTCTTTTCAATACTTCCTGTTCCGTTCAATTGCTCTTCCAGGCCTTTTGCTTTCTCTGACAGAATTACTAGGTCTTCACAAACGGGAAGGTTTTTATTCCCTCTCCCTGGACTTTAATTCCCACTCGAAATTTCTCCTCGCATTCCTTCACAGCTTGCTCGACGTACAGATTGAACATCGGGGAAAGGCTACAACCCTGTCTTACTGCCTTTCCAACCACTGCGACCCTTTCATGGCCTTCGACTCTAAAAACTGCTGTCTGGCTTTTTTTCAAGTCGAATATAACTCTTCGCTCCCTATATTGTACCCCTGCTACCTTCAGAATCTGAAGAATATTCCAGTCAACATAGTCAAAAGCTTTCTCCAGATCCACACTTAAAAACGTAGATTTTCCTTTCCTTAGACTATCTTATAAGGTAAGTCGTACAGTGAATATTACTTCGCGTGTTTCTACATTTCTCATAAATCCAAATGGATCGTCTCCGTGGTTGGATTCCACAAGTTTTTCCATTCATCTGGAAATAATTCGTGTTAGTATTTTGCAAACATGACATATTAAACTGATAAGTTTTCTCATTTTTCACATTTGTCTGCACTTGCTTTACTAGGAACTGGAATCACTATATTCTTCTTGAAGTCGAGTATTTCCCCCGTCTTCATAAATCTTGCGTACCAGGTGTAACAATGTTTGCATGACTGGCTCTCCTAACGATAATAGCCTTTCAGACGGAGTATCGTCTACTTCATGGGCCTTGTTTCTACTTAAATCTTTCAGTATTCTGTCAAATTCTTCTCGCAGTATTGTATCTCCTATCTTCGTCTTCCACTTCTAGAATACTGCCTTCATTTCCTTTGTGCAGGCCTTCTATATATTCCTATATGATCCTCTGCGGCCTTCACTACTCTCTCAGCACTACCCATTTTTCTTCTACTGTATTACTGTATGATGTAATTATTTAATAAAGTTGAGAATCTTGGAATCCGTTAATGACAGATTGGTGCACTCATTACTCCCGAAATAGTTTCATTTCCTTATCGGATTACCGAGCGAGGTGGCGTATTGGTAAGAAGCTGGAGTCGCATTTAGAAGGATGGTGGTTCAAATCCACCTTCGGCCATCCAGATTTAGCTTTCCCGAAAATCAGAGCGTAAGCTCCGCCTGTAATGACCACGTTGTCGACGGGACGTTAAACCCTAAGCTTGCTTGCTTCCTTCCTTCCTTCCTTATCGGATTTAGATTGGTATCAGCTAGACTACACACTACAACAAGTTCATGCAATACCCTTCTTAAATCAGAATCATCAGGCAAAGACGGTTCAAAAATAGCTACGCCATCAGGTGTAGTTTTAGGTGACAGACAACGCTGTAACGACGCACACTTTACCTTCGCAGGTGAGTTCCTGCAACTTAGGGAAAGAAGTTGGCCTCGGCAGTGACAGATAGCAATGGCAGCCCCTTCAGCGCCCCAGTTGGTGGGGGTGGAGGGCTCGGTATTAAGATGGAGAACGAGGGGCAAATGAGGCGCCCGACCGCTGAAACTTTTGATATAAGGCCGGCCAGCGGCTTATTAAACGGAGGCCTCGCCCCGACGGTGCTGCCCCTGGTGGGCCCACCGAGAAGCAGGCCGGACACGTCCCGGCAATTCGTCTGCCAGGAGCCGAAGAGCAGGCCCAGATCACACAGGCCACGGGGCGTCAGCCATGGGCAGGATTCACGGAAAAGTAGTCTTCGTCTGACCGCAGCATCACAAACTGTCACATAGAGTATTTATTTACTCAGCGCTCACACATATTATTATTATTATTATTATTGACATGCCCCATTACATAGTAATATTACATGTTTGATGGTTAGATTCAGGCGGTTACATCAGGTATTTTTGCAAACACAAGTACAGTAAATAAGTTGGCAGGGTTTACAAAGAAACAATTTTATACATCAGGAAATCTTATTAAATTAAAAAATTGTAGCCGCGGCGTAGCCGAGCGGTCTAAGGCACCTTGCTGCGGAGCGCGCGGTTGCTCGCTGTCGGAGGTTCGAGTCCTCCCTGGGCATGTGTGTTTTTGTGTGTTTGTGTGTGTTTTTTTGTGTGTTTGTGTGTGTTTTGTTGTGTGTGTTTGTGTGTGTTTTTTGTGTGTGTTTGTGTGTTTTTTGTGTGTGTTTGTGTGTTTTTTGTGTGTGTTTGTGTGTTTTTTTTGTGTGTGTTTGTGTGTTTTTTTGTGTGTGTTTGTGTGTTTTTTGTGTGTTTTTTTGTGTGGTTTTTGTGTGGTTTTTGTGTGTTTTTTGTGTGTTTTTTGTGTGTTTTTTATGTGTTTTTTGTGTGTTTTTTGTGTGTTTTTGTGTGTTTTTTTGTGTGTTTTTTGTGTGTTTTTTGGTGTTTTTGGTGTTTTTTGTGTTTTTTGTGTTTTTTGTGTGTTTTTTGTGTTTTTTGGTGTGTTTTTTGGTGTGTTTTTTTGTTTTTGTGTTTTTTGTTTTTGTGTTTTTTTGTTTTTGTGTTTTTTTGTTTTTGTGTTTTTTTGTCTTTGTATTTTTTTGTATTTGTGTTTTTTTGTCTTTGTGTTTTTTTGTCTTTGTGTTTTTGTGTTTTTGTGTTTTTGTGTTTGTTTGTCCTTAGGTTAGTTTATCTTAGTTTAAGTGGTTTGTAAGCTACGGACTGATGACCACGCAGTTCCAAATCAAATATTTGTAAAGGTTATGGGACTTAACTACGGGGTCAACAGTCCCTAAACTTACAAACTACTTATGAACTACTTACGAACTAGGACGGCACAAATATCCATGCCCGAGGGGGGATTCGAACTCCCGACCGTAGTGGCCGTGCAGACCGTGACTGAAGCGCCTCAGTGGCCTCGGCCACCGCGGCCGGCACCACGCAGTTAGGTCCGATAGATTTACAAACATTATTATAAAAAAATTGTAAAAGTCTGTAGTGAATTTATGTACCAAATCATATTTACTGACGGGCCATCCTCCACCTTTGGCAGCTATTTTTTTTTTTTTTTTTTCTGAGATGGTCCCTCTCTTTCAGTAAGTTGCAGCAGTCAAAAGCACGTGGTCAATAGTTTGAACAGCTCTGTTACATATGCACGTTCCGTCTTCAATTATTTTGAACCTATGATAGTGGGCTTTCAGTTTTCCATGACCTGTTAAGATAGCTGTAAAATTCGGAGATATTGGGAGTTCAATCATTAAACGCTGTTGAATCGTAGGGAAATACTGTTTAGTAACAGTTACTAGTCTCCTTACCTTCCAGTACAACTGACCATCAGGACATCCCGTCACAATACCGCGATCTTTCGCGGGTTCTTACATGTTTCCGGTACATAGCAGTTCCTCTTTCTTCACATAAAACAAACTTTGGTGAAGGGAAATTCCAAATGCTGTGTAGGTGTTCCGCACGGAAGTCTTGTCAGTAATTTTCCGACATGCTGCTACCGTTTCCCTTTTTGGCTGTTGAAGTGCGTTCTTATCCTGTGTAAGCCATGTTCTTCCTCTCTGTCCTTAAGTGGTCATAAAAACTCCGTTGGAAATTATTAATAATGATCCTTTTAACTGGCATGTGAGTTTTGGAAAACTTCTTTCGGAGATCTTCCCACGCCGGCCGCGGTGGCCGAGGTGACTGAGGCGCTCCAGTCACGGTCAGCACGGCCACTACGGTCGGGGGTTTGAGTCCCCCCTCGGGCATGGATATTTGTGCCGTCGTAGTTCGTAAGTAGTTCATAAGTAGTTTGTAAGTTTAGGGACTGATGACCCCGTAGTTAAGTCCCATAAGCTTAACAAACATTTGAACATTTTTTCTTGGAGATCTTCCCATCGATTCCTGCATGTGATGGTAGTCACTGAAAAGCTATTTCAGTTCCAGATTTGGTAATTGAGAAAATGGAGAGCGTCGATTGACATACGGTTGACAGAAGACCTGATTAATCAGGATGACGGCTTTCAAATGAATAAAGCATGGAACCCTGTAATTTCTTTAATTGCTTCACGGAGACATACGAGTAGGTCTACATCTAGTGCGACCTCTGACAAAAAGTGATTCTTCCGACCACCGCGCTTAAGACGCGCGAAGGTGCGTTCTGACATATGGCGCGAATGTGAGCACACCATTACACAGACGCGGCCCGCTTCTACCGCAGAGCGCGCCAAATTCGACAGGGGACGCGCTAGTACCATCCTCACTGCGCAGGCACCGCCGCGCCAATCTTCGGTATATATAGAACGACGCGCATCAGTAATCTTCATTCTCGTGCTCACATGAAGATGGCGTCATGTTTGTCAGCCGAAAAAGCGTTGGAAGACGTCAAAATGATCCGGCTGCAAGCCCGAAATATGATGGACCAGCCTCTGTCGATGTTGGAAAATTTCTTTTTTTTTTTTTTTACTTTATGGTTATCTTCATATGGAGTTAATGTCAGAATTTCTTTTTGTAAAAGCTTTTTCCTTACAGTTTTCGCATGGTCCATCTGTGGCAGCTCACACACGTCAAACATTGCATATAATTATTTTGCACATGAGCACATCAGTTGTCACAAACATACATATAAATAGAGATGTTCTTAAGTTTACCGGATACACATTTTTCCCAGAGTATGCTATAAGGGAATCCTTAGATGGATTTTATCAAAAACAAAATTTCCATAGAGTATGCTGCATTTTTAAAGAGGATATTTTACATTTGTTCATGGTCCTAATTTATGCGTATTTACAGTGGTGCAACATTTACACTAAATTAACATTTTTATTTAAGTATTCTATCGAAACACCGGAAAAAATTGGAGATTCATTTTCCACTTTTTCATTTAATATTTTGTCTTCGTATTTTCTATAATGTGAATACACAAGAGTTCTTCATGTAGGTCCATTTTATGTTTTTTATCTAGTCGGTGGAGTACTTTGACATTGTTTTCAATTTCTTTAAATGGGTGTATTGTGTTTTTGTGTGTTTTGCTATTAATGATGTGTGTTTGCTGTTTGTTTAGGCTTCGATGTGTTCTGTGTATTGGGTGTTAATATTTCGGCCTGTTTGTCCTATGTAGAATTTGGAGCATTCTTGGCATGTTTTTACATATTCTGGAGTCATAATAGGGATCATGCTTGCACTTAATGTTATGTAACAGCTTTTGCTGTAATTTGTTGTTTGTAGAAAAGCCAATTTTGATTTTGTGATTTTTGAATATGTTTACAATTTTCTGTGAATGCCATATGATCATTCCCTGATTTTATTTGGTTTTTAGAATGTGTGTGTGTGGCTATATTGTATTTCAGATTCTATCTGGGAAAGTCGCCCTCGCTCAACTAAGAGCGTCGTTTCCGGTTTCTGAGCACGTTAAGAAACCCTGACTACCTGTTAGCGAGCCGGCTGGGGAACCTAACAGCCTGGCAAATCCCGCCTTTCACATGGAAACAGTCAGCTTCCCCCTGTATCTGTAATATCAGAAGCATACTCAGTAAAAATGTATCATTGGTAAACTTAAGCTTAGAACATCTCTGTAATTATTTATATCTATGTTCGTGAAAACTGATGTACTCGTGTGCGAAAATATTATATGTGATGTTTGACATGTGTGTGAGCTGCCAGACGAAAACTGTAAGTAAAGAGCTTTTCTAAGAAACTCCGCCATTAACTCCATATAAATATAACCATATAGTAAAATCGCGCGTATTTATATATTATAGTAACGTCAGCAGAATGAAGCAAGAACTCACACACTCAAAACATCATAAATATGAAATAGCAAAAAAGAAAGCACTTGAGGATGGGAATGATTTCGCAAAATGCGTCGTGCTAAATAAATAAATAAATAATCGTGTCTGGTAGCAGTATTGTTATTTATAAACAAGCCATCTGTATTTTTATGAATTTTTGTGAAATTTGTCCTTTTGGTCTGTTTTTATATTTACCTGTCATTTAACATGTTTTGTTAATTGTGTGTTTACATGTGAAGAAACTTAAAGCAGAGATTTTTATTTGTGGAAACAAAAGAATGTAAACAGCGCGCTCTAATGCACATGTGAACTGTCAACTCGCCTGTCAGTCCTCGAGCGGGTCTCGACGTATACGAACGCCGCCCTCGAGTGGGTTGTACCGTATGTCACGTGCAATCGCCGTCACAAAATAGAAGCGTTGATACAGTCGCATAAGGAAAGAGATATTGGATCTGAAAGTTTATTTTTAAAGTGTGGGAGTGCCGTATATCGTAAGTGTGTCTGCAAGTGTCAGACTCGTTTATCACGTACGTATGCAATCGCGTCACGCATGTTAAAAACGGAATCGTAATGTATCTCTACCGTGAGTCAATCGTCGATCGCAGAATTCACCCACTCACAAAAGTATGGACATTCGGTGAAATGTATTGATAACTTTGGTGTAAATGTCTGGCAGAACAAGTCATTTAATAGAATTATTGTTTGAATGCCTGATATTGTTATATTAGCCAGGACTGTACTGGAAGCTATCGTCCAGCAGTCACACTAAGAGGCCTATTAAATTCCTTCGTATTGTGCAGTGATTTTTGCCTTTGTGTTAATACATGAATGAAGTAAGAAACGTAAGCGTTTTTAAATGTAATCCTTGGTCAGTGCAATCATGCAGATATTTTTGATAGTGAACAGTAACAGTGATTAACAGTGGATGGGTAAAATTGAGTTGAGCTGTACACATTTTACTGGCTAAGTCATATGATGATTGTCAGTCAGTGGCGACTATTTTGAACACTGACAATTAAAATTATTTCTGAATGCAACAGAAATTTTATCTGTGATAGTTACCCTTCATACACTCAATTATTCATGCGCATAGTAAAAGATTGAATCAAAGGAATTTTCAGAGTAGCAATCAGTTATCTTACCTTGAGATACATTGACTGCTAGATGAGCTTAATCACAGATTGAAGGGCAATATAACTTTTTTAGTACAACAAAAGCCAGAGAAAAGCTCAATTACATCCAGGCAGCAATCAAAGTTAAATGTTTACGGTAACGAAAAAAGTTATTAAAACAAAATACAAACGTCACTCGCACACAGATTTTAAAACACATTTGCAGCTGATCCTGTGTGCACCACAATATACACAGGATATTTTTATGACGTGGGGTTAGAAAGTAGAATCTTCAGTGAAGCAATCAGATGAGTATAACCAGGCAATGGATAAACATGTACAGGTAATTAACGGATTAATTAAAGAATTTAATAGTGACAGGGAATAAACTTTGAAGTAAACAGTATTATTACGTTGTAGTTATGACAGTTACGGACATCTTTCAATATTTTGGACTTAAGAAATATAAACGAGGGCTACTTTTCGATATTCCCACCAAATTCTTTATTAACCCCAAGCTCCACCTCAGTCACAGGTGAAGGCTGCAATTACATTCAGCATTCATGAAGTTTCCAAGTACACCGGAGTACCGACGATTGTTCCCGTTTCCTCTCGGGCTTTGTGTGCTTTAGGGATTGTGAGAAAAGAGTTTGCTACATTTCACTTGTTGTTTCAGTGGGTTAACATATTTGGCGGTGCGTACTGATTCCATTTCCCGCCTTTGTGTAAAGTGGTCAATGTTTTCTAACGTGATAGATGCTCTTCGGTACTACCTTCGCATGCATCCTTCAATTGGAGCATATGACAGTTTGAACTTTTAATTTGGAGCCCAACTGTTTCGACGTTTCCTTAATATTTCGATGGGTTATCGGTATTCTGTACATCGTTCTGAGCCAGTCAGTAGTTGTCTTGGCCAGAAGCGAAGCTGAGCCACGATACTCGGCTACGTTAGTCACTATTTCGAAGCATTAACCCAGTGATTGCATAGGATTACATGTTTGAGTGGGCACTTGTTGGCTAATCTATTTTCATCCCTGTTAACTGCTCAGTTTTTTGTGAGCCTGTATTGTTACCAGTTAAAACCATATCTTCAATTTTCATCTTTCCTGTTAAAGCAATACTGCATCTATTTTTACAATAATTCCCAGGTTATCGGCATTTCAATTATTGGAGCTGCTGTCGAAGTTCCACAGGTCGATAGTGAAACCTGGATTTTAAATGCCTTATTTAATGGCATCATGTGACTAACTCTCCTGTTTTCAATCATGCATGGTTATATCCTTAAAAATAGAGATGAATGCATGTTGATGTTTAAATCCCTTTCTTTAAATGTGTTCATTATTTGACCTACTACATTCGTAATCGTATATGATCGATGATTGGTTCTACGATTGTTATATTTAATTTTCATTATTTTTATAAAAATGAAAAATCCATTATAATGAAATTTGTGGTGATAGTCTTTCGATGTTCCCCCCCCCCCCTTATTTCCTATCACTGTTAACTTCTGTTTCAACGCAACTCAATATTCGAACTCTGACAACTTCCGCAAAGTATGTGATACAGATCCGCTTTATGAAGCAACAAATTATCCACAAAACAGATAAGACCGCACGTTCACTGTTTCTCTAGAAAACTTTTTACTGTCGTGCAAAGGACACGCAGTTAACGCAAATACGCTATTCATCGTGGAAGTATTTCGTTATATTTCTATGTCGGTGCTTGTATGAATATTGATGTAGATAGAGGGCATGTTGAGGTTTGGAAGGAGGAAGAGGAGGGAGGACTAGGTGTACAGAAAGATAACAGTAACTACCCAGGCAACGTAGGAATGTCGGATAGTATTTAATTAAATCCTGATTGTTGATACGTAGTTAAACTCAGATTTGTAATTTGTGAAGTTTATAGACGTGTCAGATTTGACAGATGTTAAAGGCTGCGTTCCCTCCCTCGGACCTACCTGGGCACCAACAAAGTAAATATTCCCTCATCTAGATGGCCAGTGACAACAAAATTGTAATAAAGATTGATGTTAGAAGGAAGCTGCCTCTTCGTAATTCGTCGATTCGTGATAGTAAAATTGACACTAGTAGACAAATCAGTAAGCGATTTTGGTTGCATGTGAAGGTGTTTAAAATGTTCTACAAACCCACATCTTAAGAATGATCCATTCTGAATCTGGTAGTACAGTGGGCCTCACTGCAGACAAGTCGGTGAAACAATAAATAAAACTGAGGTAGTAGTGGTATAGCTGCATGCGCTTTATAAACTTTAGATACCTGTCTTCAAGAATTTTTGCTTCTAAAACAGCATCACCTGACTCTGAGAGAGGTCTAAATATTCAAATTATTGAAAATAGTATTTACTGGGTTTAATAACTTGTTAAAATGAGCTTACAGAATTTGGCTATGTGGGCATTAAAAATAGCAACTGTAGTGTATTTCCTTGGTTGATTTAAATGAACTAGTCAATACTATCAAAATTGTAAGATAATGTGAACTTCTTAATTTCAGATACTAGTAATGATGAAAACATTGACTGAATGTGCTAGTAATGACGGCGCAGCAAACATTACTACAGTTCCGGATACGATTGAGGATAGCACAGTTGTAGATGCTCAAGGCAAAAGAATCTACTCCAAGCAAAAAAGGGTGACGCACTGAAAGGCTCCTTGTACCGGCCTAGCTCCACGACATCAATGGAGTTATAATCCTGAAGATGGTGGAAAAAAAGAACCGCAACTAGTTGATTAAATTAAAATAATTGAGCTCTAGACTGTTTGTTATATATAAATTTAAATAAGACTACTGTTGAAACTTCCTGGCTGATTAAAATTGTGTGCCGGAACCGGGACTCGAACCTGGGACCTTTGCCTTTCGCTCACTGGTAGTGCGCTTGCCCGCGAAAGGAAATGTCCCAGGTTCGAGTCTCGGTTCCGGCACACAATTTTAATCTGCCAGGAAGTTTCATATCAGCGCACACTCCGCTGCAGAGTGAAAGTTTCGTTCTGGAAGACTACTGTTATCCCAAAAAGTGAAACAAAATGTTTCCAAAAATCTGAGATACTCGTATGAAGAAAATATACCAGAGATAAAAGGAAACTCTAAACAGTTGCACAATAATGAAATAAAAATTTTTGATTTTATTTTCGAATTGTGAAAATTTCCTGAAATGTCCTATTTTGACCATGAAAGTTCTGGCCCAGGCTACCGAGTATACAAGTGACGGCTTTTATCCACTACTTAAAACAGTTTAGCACTCAAGATACGTCCATCCTTACTGCACTCAGTGCAGTAGTAGCAGCAGCGAAACAGAAACCCGATTATGCAACCATACACACTGCTAGGCAAACTTATCTCCATAAATATGGAAAATTATCTTGAGTAGTTCAAGCAATTAAGCTCCTTTTAATGCACTATTGAAGCACACAAAACGAGTGACGTACAGTTTTCTCCTGCTACAAGAATGAGGTAAGAGTCTGATTAGCGGGTAAAAGACAAGTATTGCTCACCAAAGATCATCACTGCTACTGCTCTACACCTTTTCACTGTACAGCCTGAATAATAAATTTCGTTGAAAAAGATTGCACGGAATAGCACAAGGAATATACGTAGCTTATACTTCTACCGTTTCTCTTAAAAAGGTAAAGAACGAAAAATATATTCCCTGACGACGAATGTTGTACACTTACTGATAGTAAGAAACGGTGTCATTTCGTTGTTTTTTTTTTTTTTTACCACAGATGATTCTTTTTTATGCTCACCTATTTAGGTTACTTGCTCTAATTTTTTGCCATGTTATCTAGTAGATGTCACACCTGCACGTACAAAATACACATGTAAACATGGCGATGTGTGTCCAAACCACCAAAATATTATAGTGGAATATTCCAGTTTTAAAAACATACTCTGTACAACTGAAAATGTAATGCACATCTGACAGGCCATTTTATGTATTATAACAATTAAAAAAGTTTTATGCGATGTACAGGAGTCCCCTGCATTTGAAACTAAACTGAGGATGTGATTCTTCAGTTTCTCCCGGCGTATTTGATAATCAAAATATCCACGGGTGTACTGCCGGTCTACAGTGTCCAACGGGCACAATATTTCGGCGATCATACATGTCGCTGAAGTATTGTGCCCGTTGGACACTATAGACCGGCAGTACACCCGTGGATATTTTGAACTGAGGATGTTCATTCAGGGAAGGAAATCGATACGTTGTAGTTTGCAATAAACGTTTTATACATGAAGCGTATATTTCTATTATGAAATTTATGTACAGCGCACAGAATCTGTTGCATGTTTATAAGCTACATTGAGTAGCTACGGGAGGAAGAGGACGTTTGTCCGGCATTGTATATACCACGCGCAGTGTTACCAGCTTCTGCCGGTGCTAAGATGCTAGTCGGTAACCTTTGTGGACAAGTGTTGAGAGAAGAGTTGCCAGCGTGGGTGTTCCCAAGGTTTAGGTGGAAAATTGCCTCTTACGGTGACTTTTGGGGGTAGAAAGGGTAACTGAGATTTTTAAGGGATTACTCTGTTTCTTCAGTGTCGTAATTTAACACTTTGATAATACAATCAGTAAACCTTCATTTAAGCTTGAAGTGTATCATGACACATTCTATTAATTTTTTTCCTTCACCTTATTTATTGGGCTAATGACATTTCTAATCTGGAGATGAACTCGGTAAACACAGCAAACGGTCGTGTTCTTTGTTTCACAAATATGTCGGCCCTTCGGATAAGGGAGCAAGATCAGAAGTCGAATCTCTTGGTCTACTACAGTATACAGTACGTCAACATTAAATCCAAACATAAAGTATTTTATTTACAATCTTATCTATAAATCCTTTTAAGAGAGAGGTCTAATCCTCCAACTGATGCTTAAATACCGTGATTCTTTTTTCTTCGTATAAGACCTCTTCATTTTCGAAGAATGTACACTTTATATTTCACCTCACATAAACGTGGTATATACTACAGTGTGAAGTACTTCTCTAATCTCTTTGAGACACTACATTTTTGGCTTCGTTGAATTTCTATATACATCGGTAGGTGAACTTTCATTAGTTCATAAGTTAGTTCCAGGTAGCGCTATCCTATCGTACGGTGTACAGCTATGCAAATAAATTTTAAACGCCTGTTTGGTAGTGTTTCACCCATTGCGACACAGTTTGTTCGTAGGATTCTCCATTACAAAGAAAATACGTGGTAATGGCGTGCCTAAAGAGTTTGGTCGTCTTTTCATCAAATCTGTGTCGAAGAGGCTCCATCGACTCTCGTAGTGGCATCCTGGTGAATAACTAGACCACATCAAAGCTCACCAGAATATGTCTCTGAGACTGAACTTTGTTTTTAGGCTATGAACCCGTGGACTGTTCCAGCAATATATGTACTGTTTACATCCCTATGTTAAGGGGGCAGAAAGATACTGACCTACAGTTGGCGGCTCTTACTTTCTGCGCACATATCTGTCGCATCCAATTTGTAAAACACAGGTTTATTCAGATGTAAGTTTTGTCATCTTAAGTTGTCACCTTGTCACGCAGTCAGAGGCATGAAATACACAATGCGTCGACGTGTTCTACACCGCGCCCCCTGACAGCAGGGATATGACTAAGCTTGTTCATGCTGCGCACACGCGACATCGTTGATTATGCAGACACAGTAGAGTCACTCGTAGCTACAGTAATATGCGAAAACTGAACGGTACGCAGACGTTTTGCAAATGGAGAAGGGTTTGTCAGCTGTGGAAGCTTTTTGCCGGTCTTGCAGTGTACTAGCCAGCTGACACAGACATCGGTGCGAATGTAAAACCAACAGCGCGAGACACAGCGCCAGAAGCATATTCAGGATACTGCTTCGTGAGTTTTGCTCCTGTATTTTGATTTGCGATAGAATAGCTGTCCATCGGCATTTGTGAACTACCTTGTATTCTAGACTAGCTTCACACATACGTAAAACAAAATTTCTGACAAAATGTCAGTTTGGTTTTTCAGTTAGATTTTTCAACAGAAAATCGTATACCGGGTGATTAAACAGTATAAATTTGAAAACTTAATAAATCACTGAATAATGTAGATAGACAGGTAAAAACTGACACGCATGCTTGGAATGACATGGGGTTGTATTAGAACGAAAAAAAAGTTCAAAACATGTCAGACAGATGGCGCTGTCAGTGGCTGTGCATGATAATCGTGTATAGAAGGAGCTGTAATGAGAGAGAATTTAGATGCACCAGCAGTCGCAGCATGTTGACGTTACCTAAAAAGGCGCTTTTAGTGAATCTGTATTACCAGAATTGGGAATGCGATAGTTCAGCGTTACGATCCCATCGCCGTAGGTAGGGGATTCCAACGGGTAAAAGTCCGTTAAATGCAGCTGTGGCGAGAGTTCGAAGCCATGGGTTCTTTAGGCGACAGACCGTCTAGTGGCCGACAGAGCTCAAGGCGTAATGCTGCTGAGACAGTTCAGGAAGAAATGGAGACTGTAGCAGGTTCGTCTATGCACGGGGAAGTCAGCGCTCGTGCAGTCGTACGTCGCACCAGCATTCCATACACTACTGTTTCATTAGAAAATCCATCATGTACTGTTACCTGGCGATTTAGTGAAGAGGGCATTTGCGGTCTGATCGTTAAAAATAAAATTTGGTGGAAGATTACGATTGGTTGAGTAACGTGTTGTGGACCGAAGCTCATTTCACGCTCAGAGGGTCTCTCAATTTGGGCTACCGAAAGTCCTAGAACTGTCTTGGAAACTCCATTCCAAGATGAGAAAGTAACGGTATGGGTTTGATTTACCACGTCTACCGTTATCGGGCCGTTTTACTTCGAGGAACTGCGTGATTCTGGTTTTAAAACTGCTACGTGACGGGTGGGAGGTACGTCGATATGTTACAGAATCGCATCATTCCCAGCCTGGCTGATAAACACCTGCTGGAACGTACGACTTTTATGCAGGATTGCGCTTCATCCCATATTGCTAGACGCGTGAAAGATCTTTTGCGCGCGTCGTTTGGTGACGATTGTGTGCTCAGCCGCCACTTTCGTCATGCTTGGCCTCCCAGGTCCCCAGACCTCAGTCCGTGCGATTATTGGCTTTGGGGTTAGCTGAAGTCGCAAGTGTATCGTGATCGACCGACATCTCTAAAGATTCTGTAAGACAACATCCGACGCCAATGCCTCACCATAACTCCGGACATGTCTTACAATGCTGTTCACATTATTATTCCTCGACTACAGCTATTGTTGAGGAACGATGGTGAACATATTGAGCATTTCCTATAGATAACATCTTTGCTTTGTCTTAATTTGTTATGCCAATTATTGATTTTCTGATCAGATGCGGTGCCATTTGTAGGACATTTTTTAACTCATTGTTGTTCTAATTAAACCCCATGTTATTCCAAGTTTGAGTCAATTTTTACCTCTCTATCTACATTATTCCGTGATTTACTAAGTTTTCAAATTCATACTGACTTTTTGATCACCCGGTATATACTTTCACTAATGAAGTATTAAATGCTCTGAATTATCGGACATCGCCTGTTGCGATCTCGCAAAAGCTTTTGATTGCGGAAATCATCGATTTCTTGTAGGTAAACGTAGGTATTGTGGTATGAATCAGACAATGTACAAATGGTTCAAATCATAACTAAGAGGAAGAGTGGAGAGAGTTGAAATAAATAGTTCAATTAATACGCAGAAAAAAAAGCACGCTGATTCCTCAAACTGGGGAGCAATCAAATATGAGGTTCCGTCTTGGGGCCTTTGCTGTTCTTATATATTAACGACTTTTCAATCTATATTCACGAAAATGCAGAACTGGTTCCTTTTGCTGATGATGCAAGAACTGATGAAATTGTAAACGACGTATTTCGAAAAATCATTAAGTGGTTCTGTGCGAAATGACTATCATTAAATTTTGATAAAACACAATATATACATTTCGATGCAGTAACTTGAATGACACCATTAATAAATATATACTTTGATCAGAAGTCTGTGGTTAAGGTAGAATATTCGAAATTTTTAGGTGTATACATTGATAAGTGGTTGAACTGGAAAAACACATTGAAGATCTGATAAAACGTTTTGAGATCAGATACTTATGCTATTAGGGTCATTGCTAACTTCGGTGATAGCTATTTCAGTAAATTAGCTTACTATGCGTATTTTCATTCCCTGATTTCGTAAGGCATCATATTCTGGGGTTATTCATCATTGAGAAAAAATGTATTCATTGCACAAAAGCGTGTAATCAGAATAATTGCTGGAGCCCATCCAAGATCATCCTGCAGACACAGGTAGGGATCTTCACAGTATATATATATATATATATATATATATATATATATATATATATATATATCACTTATGAAATTTGTTATTGCTTATCCCACCCAATTCAAAAGCAATAGTAGTGAACATAACTACAGCACAAGGAAAAAGAATGATCTTCACTATTCAAGGTCAAACAAAAGTTTTTGGTCAGCTACCAAAGAGCATCAAAAGCCTGACATATAGCGAACTTGCATTTGAAAAAAAAAAAAAAAAAAAAAAAAAAAAAAAAAAAAAAAAAAAAAAAATTCTGAATGGCAACTCCTACACTATAGACGAATTTTTAGATATAAATTAGTAAATATGAAAAAATTAAAAAATAAAGAAAATAAAGGAAAAGTTGTCATGTAATATTTAGTACAAAGTAGTAATTGGTAAAGACGTCTTTGATTAACTTGGTGCGTTCCACATCATTACGAAGTGTCGTATTCATGATCAATGGAACAAGTACCAAACTTATCTTGGCAATCACGAAGTTGCTCTACGAATTAATGCATTAGCCATGTTATAGAGCTCTCTTCCCCGTATGTCCATATGCAGATCATGTTGCTGTTACTGCAATACTCACAGAAATAAATATCCATATCAATGAATGTTCATGAGTAGTCAGTCAAAATACCCGCTTAAAATTTATAATGCAAATAGTACGATAAAATTTACAATACATAAAAACATGTACACTGTTTGCAAAACTATTTCTTACTTTTGAAGATTCTCAATACGAACTGATAAAGTTGTGAAGCAATACTTTGAATGAGAAAGTTTAAAGAATTTATTAGATGGTACTCTGTATAAAAACTGCCCCACAGTCTGTCCTGACAGAGCTTACGCTTTGATTAAGGGAAGTACTTCAATTTAATAGAAAGCCCAGAACCTTTTAAAAATGTGTATGCGAATAAATAGCTTATATTCAGAATGACTCACCTGTACACCTGAAATATCACTCAAAAATATCAAGTCTTTTTCCCACTGCACTATACTTCAATTCTGTAATTTATGACGTCTTCATGAAGGTTTCTATCTCCATCAAACGTAAATGGCTGATATTATTATTATTTGCTGACAGATGTCTCATTTGATGACTTCCATTATACCAACAGATTACTTCCATTATACTAATAGTATATAATGTGAATGGAAACAATTAGCTGGATCTGTATAAACTGTGATAAGACACACAAAAGGTATCAACTAGAACATGTGTATTTGAAATGTTGTTGTAGGTTACACGCCACTGAGGATTATGACTTAGGCAATAAAAAAATCTAGAAATAAAGTTGTATCAAGTGTTCGCATTGCAGATTTACTACACGCGTTAGAAGACACTCATAAAAATTCCAGTGAACAAGAAACAGTATTAGATACAACAAAAAGGGTGAGCACTTTGATTGAAAATTGTTGTAATGTTAATAGAAGCAGTATCCCTAAGGAGGAAACTAGATAAGAGAACACACAAAAAACTTTAATGAAACAAATCAGTTGTTCAGTTGCCATCTACGATAGTTAAAACAGCCCTGGAGTCGTATGGTACATATCAGATAAAGCAGAACCTAGAGGTAAATGAATATCAGCTGAAAATACAAAAGCAATTACACGTACTCTTGAGAAAATATCATTTTTAAAACGTGTCCCAGAAACATTATATAAAAACATAAACCGAAAACGAAGACTTGCACTACCCAAGACTAACCCAGTTGTGTACTGGAACGGAGAGCAGTATGTGCTGTGTGTAGGAAGATTAATCAAGCTGTTGCTCACGGTGGTACGTACTGTAAACTATAATTGTTATGCGTGGTAAACGTGACATTAATTTACCTGTCCATACACTCTAGACAATAGACATGGTTTTCACAAATGAAGAAATGATTGGTATCTTATTATTGTACTGGATTGTCATGAAACTGACAGACGAGCGGCACAACTGTATGCACAACGATAACCCGGCAGAAAGCATCCGACCCACTCTGGCGTTGACAAATGTCATTAGGATTCACGTGACAGGATTCATGTTTCCACGAACGCGAGTCCGCAGCAAAAGAGGAACACATGAAACAGCAGAAGTAGCTGCTCTGACTGCCGTTGCAGTAAACCCTCCTGACAGTGTTAGTGAAATGGACAGCCTGATGGCAATCCCACGAACAAGCATACTGCGCACTCTACATAAGCATAAATACCACCCATACCACTTGTCGTTACACCAATGGCTTCTCGGCAATGACTTTCAAATTATAAATAATTAAAATACGACAGTCCAGATCGCAAGTTGCTGCGTTTTTTTGTTTGGGTGGTTGGAAATCGGTTTCGGTCCCACAGGACCATCAGGCCTTTGGCACCTTGTTGGTGGCGGTGGCCGGAGCAGACGTAACTGAATGTTAAAAAAAAAAAAAAAAAGTTTTCAAAAATTACTTTCAAATTCACGTGTAAAACTTGCAGTATGCCCAGCGTCAAGGCTATGCCTTTGTGCATATGGTACTAGTTATCAATGAAGCTACGTTCACAAACCAGAGGAATGTCAATGAATGTCAATTTACTAGTCAACAGAACGCACGTTGGGTTCGTTAGGTACAACATCGCCTGTGGAGTGTCGAAATATGTGACATTGAAGGACAACACACCGATGGTCCTTATTTCAGTTGTGCACTATTAAAGGACGAAAGTACAGCCGCTTCTTCGGACGCACCTTACCTTGACTGATGGAAAACCTACTTATTCAACTGCATCAAACAATATGGAATAACAATAATGCATTCCCCTTGCACAATTCCAAGGTGGTAAGAGATACATTAAACAAAAAGTTCACAAATCTATCATAGGACCTTTAATGTGCAGTCGTCGGATTTCACCACCGTGGACTTCTTTGTCTGGCGACACGTGAAAGATGTAAGGAGGTCCCAACAACAATGGACAACATCAGAGCCCGTTTTACCGCTGCATGTGGTGTGGTAACACAAGAAACACGATGAGCTGTGAGTCGATCGGTTTTGGACCGTGCACAGCGGTTTCCATGTAAACGACGACCTCTTCGAACGTACGCTTGTGGCTTCACGGAAAAAATGTCCGTAGAGTTGAGTAATTAGTATAAATAATGGTCCTGTTTGGAAAGACAAGACTCGCCTGTAGTGGACTTCGGCGAGGATTTGGAGTACCTGTCAGACAGCCGCGCATGAGTAGCCGAGCGGTCTGGAGCGCCTCGTTGCGGATCGCGAGACCTCCCGCGTAGGAGGTTCGAATCCTCCCTCGGGCAAGGATGTGTGTGTTGTCCTTACGTTGGTTGAACTTCGTTTAAGTACTTTGTACGTCTAGGGACGTTTGGGGCCAACGAATTACAAACATTTAAACATTTGAGCTGTCAGACAGTCAATGTAGAGAGAGAGAGAGACGTAACGCGATAAACCAAACAGCTGGTTAGGATTTTATGGAAATCGGAGCTCTCGGAAAGGCCCATGCTTTGTACTCAAAATTGATGACTGTTAACCGAGTGTTTCTTAAGGGTATGTCTGGAGGACATCTGAGTGTTTCACACTCCAGTGTTTCGGCATAAAATAAGTCTCTAAATTATTTACTATCAAAATTTATGAAATCAATGATGTTGCAATAATTACGCACACCTGATGATTTTAAAATTAATTTCAATGTCTCAAAAATGACAAAAAATGTTCAAATGTTTGTGAAGCATATGGGACTTAACTGCGGGGTCATCAGTCCCTAAACTTATAAACTAACGTACACTAAAGACAGCACAAACATCCATGCCTGAGGGGGGATTCGAACCACCGACGGGGAGCGGCGTCGCGCATAGGAGCCTGGCGCCTCATCATAAATTACATATGTTCATGACTACAATATCAGAATACTGAAAAATCAAGCTAAAAATAACCTACTTTTGAATATGTCTTGCAATTTCAGTATACTCTCGCCTAGTTGATAGTTTAATATAACTTGATTCCATAACTGAAATTGCACTTTTTCAATAAAATACGCAGTTTCCGCTTGGTTGGCAATATGAAATATTTATCAAAATTCACATGTCGATTTCGTTCTATGATGGATCATCATCATTGCTGTAAATTCAAGTTTGTCGGACATTAAAACAAGATAAATATATATACAAGCCAAGAATATTAGAATTGTGTAATAAATCACATACCAGAATTATTAGTCATAATGACTCATGTACTCTGCATAAAACAATCACTGTTGATATCCATAGAACAAGTCTTTCTGGTAGGGTAGTGATTGTTTTATTCAGAGTACTTGAGTCATTATGACTTCAAATTCTGGTGTGTGATTTGATGCACACATGTAATATTTTTGGCGTGTATTTATCTTGTTTTAATATCTGTAAAACTTGAATTTACAGCACTGATTATGTTCTATCGTAGAACGAATCCGATATCTGAATTTCAGAAAAGAAATATTTCACATTTCTCACCTTGCGGAAAGTACTTATTTTATTGATAATTTAATGTCTGAAGCTATCATCTTGAAAGAGCCACAATAGAATATATTTATTTAGTGACCTATTTCAACTGATGTATATTAATAATGGAAATATAAACGGCTCATCATATTGTCCACAGTAACACCGAAAATCCAAGCAGCATGAATACATCTCGTATATTTATTGTAGTATATTGATTTATTGTACTGTTTGTCAGTTCAAATGTTTGTAGAACTTATGGGACTTAACTGCGGGGTCATCAGTCCCTAAGCTTACAAACTGCTTATGAACTACCTAAGACTAAGGACGGCACAAATATCCATGCCCGAGGGGGGATTCGAACCCCCGACCGTAGTGGCCGTGCAGACCGTGACTGGAGCGCCTCAGTGCCCTCGGCCATCGCGGCCGGCTGTTTGTCAGTAATTAACGCAAATATTGTGTGACATGAGCGGTCAAGTTCATAAAAGGTGGTTAGACTGTATGTAATAGTAGTAATAGTCCTCATGGGACTGAACACTAATGTTGTTGTTGTTGTTGATGTTGTGGTCTTCAGTCCGGAGAATGGTTTGATGCAGCTCTCCACAATACCCTATCCTGAGCAAGCCTCTTCATCTCCACATAAGAACGGCAACCTACATCTGTCTGAATCTGCTTATTGTATCCATCTCTTGGTGTTCCTCTGCGGTTTTTACCCCACACACTTCCCTCCAACGCCAAATTCACAATTCCTTAGACTATTGCACGTTCCAGCGCGTATAGGGCAACCGCTTAATATTACACTTTATAAAACCTGTATGAAATGGAATGAACATATAAGGACACAATTCCTTGATGTCTAAGAATGTGTCCTACCAATCTATCCCTTCTTTTAGTCAAGGTATGCCAGAAATTTCTTTTCTCCCCCATTCTGTTCAGTACCTACTCATTAGTTATGCGATCCACCCACCTAATCTTTAGCATTCTTCTGTAGCACCTTATTTCAAAAGCCTCAATCCTCTTCCTGTCCGCACTGTTTACCGTCCATGTCTCACTCCCATACAAGGCAACACTCCATACAAATGCTTCAGAAAGGAATTCCTTAGGCTTAAATCAATATTCGATGTTAACAAATTACCCTTTTTCAAGAACGCTTTTCTACCCATTGCCATTCTGCATTTTATATCCTCTGTACTGCGACCATCATTTGTTATTTTACTGCCCAAGTAACAAAACTCATTTACCTCCTTTATTGCTTCGTTACCCAATGTAATTCCTTCAGCATCACCTGATTTTCTTACACTGCACTCCATTACCCTAGTTTTGCTTTTGTTAATCTTCATCTTATATGCACCTTTCAGCACACTGTCCATTCCGTTTAACTGCTCTTCCTGGTCCATTGCTGTCTTTGACAGAATTACTGTCGTCGGCAAAACACAGAGTTTTTAACTCTTCCCCCTGAACTTTAATTCCTTCTCCAAATTTCTCCTTGCTTTCCTCCTCCTTGCTCAATGTACAAATTGAATAACATTGGAGACAGGCTACAACCCTGTCTTACTCCCTTCCCAACCACCTTTTTGTACAAGTTGTAAGTAACCTTACGCTCCCTATATTTTACTCCTGCTTGCTTCCCCCCTCCCTCCCCCCAGGGGGCCCACAGCTCTTTTGTGGGTACGTGTGGCGCGCACAGGGCCCCGAGCTGAAGCGACCTTTCTTCCGTCCCAGGCCACTTCCCTCTTTCCCCCGGTTTTACCGGCCATTGTTCAGTCGAATCTCGACTACGGAAGCCTTGTATACTCTTCTGCACGGCCGTCGATTCTCCGCCGTCTCAACTCTATCCACCATCGGGGATTACGTATGGCAACCGGTGCATTTTATACCAGCCCTGTTGAAAGTCTGTATGCCGAAGCTACTGTATTACCCTTGACCACTCGGCGTGACATACTCTTGTGTCGGTACGCATGCCGCCTGCGGTCGATGCCCAACCATCCATCGAGTGAATCGTCAGCCAATATCAGTTGTCTGCGATAGCCTTGCTTCCACCTGGAGTTCGGTTTCGCCACCTGCTTCAGCGGCTCGATTTTACCCTTCCTTCCACCTTTCGGTTGAGCGACAGCTCGTTGCCACCGTGGCATCAGACCCAGGTTCACACTCACCTTGAACTTAGTTCGCTGCCCAAGGAGAGCACCCCGGATTTGGTATACCGCTCGAGGCTTGTCGAACTCCGTTCGCGGTTCGATAATGCCATATTTATTTATACTGATGGTTCCAAGAGCACTGATGGTGTCGGATCTGCCTTCGTCGTCGGGGACAACCGTTTCCAATACAAGCTCCCTGACCGGTGCTCGAATTTCACGGCTGAGCTGTTTTGTATACCTGCCGCCACCGCCAACCTTTCTATGTCATCTGTTCAGACTCCCTTAGTGCCCTGCAGAGTCTTAAGGACCCTTTCTCGACCCATCCTCTCGTGTATCGGATCCAACGCTCCCTCCAGTTGGTAGCAGATAACAGCTGCCACGTTTCTTTTCTGTGGGTCCCTGGCCACGTGGGTGTGCCCGGAAATGAGATCGCCGACGTAGTAGCCAAGGCTGCAGCTCTTTTAGCTTGATTTTTCGCATGGCTACCTTTTGCGTCCCATCGGACGATGTTCCACGGGCTCTTCGCCGGAGTATCGTGTCGTCATGGCACAACAATAAATTGAGAACTGTAAAACCGATCCAAACTGTTTGGACGATCTCCTCACGACCCTCTCGGCGAGAGGAGGGCATCCTGGCCGTTTCAGCCACCGTCACTTGTTATCCGCCGACCCTGCACCGCTGTGCTCCTACGGTGAACTGCTGACAGTGCGACATGTTTTACTGTCTTGTGTTAATTTTAATCATCTCCGTGTAGCCCTTCACTTTCCGTCTACTCTGGAGGAAATTTTAGCTGATGACACACGAGTTTTGCGTTTTATCAACTTGGCCAATTTATCAAAGGATATTAACCCTTTTAAATGTCTTTTATCTTTCGTTTTTAGCCTTTTCTTGATGTTCTGGCAGTTACCATTTTTTTTAGATCTAGCGAATCTCTGTTCTTGTCTGGGCGCTAATGAGCTTAGCAGTTATGCGCCCTAAATCCAAAAAAAAAAAAAAAAAAAAAAAAAAAAAAAAAAAAAAAAAAAAAACACGCTCCTGCTTGCTTCAGAACTTGAAAGAGTTTATTCCAATCAACATTGTCAAAAGCCTTCTACAAAAGCTAGAAATGTAGGTTTCCTTTTCTTAATCTATCTTATAGGATAAGCCGTAAAGTGAGTATTGCCTCCCGTGTTCCTACATTTCTCCTGAACCCAAACTGATCTTCCCCGGGGTCGGCTTCTACCAGCTTTTCCATCCTTCTGTATATAATTTGTGTTAATATTTTGCAAGCATGACTTATTAAACTGATGGTTCTGTAGTTTTCACACCTGTCTGCCCCTGCTTTCTTTGGAATGGGGATTATAACATTTCAGGTGAAACAATTTTGTCATGGCTGGTTCTCCCAGAGACTTCAGTAGCTCTGAGGGAATATCATCTACTCCAGGGGCCTTGTTTCGACTTAGGTCTTTCAGGGCTCTGTCAAATTCTTCTCTCAGTACAGTATCTCCTATTTCATCTTCATCTACATCCTCTTCCCTTCCTACAATATTGTCTCGAAGTCCATTTCCTTCATAGAGCCACTCTATATACTCTTTCCACCTTTCCCTTCTTTGCTGAGATCTGGTTTTCCATCAGTGTCCTTGATATTCATAGAGCTGTTTTTCTTATCTCAAATGTTTCTTTTATTTTCCTGTAGGCTGTATCTATTTTTCCCCTATTTATACATTCTTCTACATCCTTGAATTTGCCTTCTAGCCACTCCTTCTTAGCTATTTGCACTTCCTGTCAATCTCATTTATTAGTCGCTTGTACTCCATTTTTGCCTGTTTCATTTATTTTCTCCTTTCTTTGATTAAATTTAGTATCTCCTGTAATATCCAAGGATTTTTTGTAGGTCTTGCCTTCCTACCTATTTTGTCCTCTGCTGCCTTCAGGAATAAGGAAACGGCCCAGAGGCACTACTGGTGAAGGAGTGTGTGTGTGTGTGTGTGTGTGTGAGAGAGAGAGAGAGAGAGAGAGAGAGAGAGAGAGAGAGAGAGAGAGAGAGAGAGAGAGAGAGAGAGAGAGAGAGACAGAGAGAGAGAGAGAATTTGAGCGAAGGGCTACTCGAAAATAGGAACTCCATATCTAGTCTTGGTAGAAGGACCTTCCTGGATGATAGGAGTGATTTGATAGGGCGACAGTGTTAAGACTTTCGTGCCGAACGGTCGCTTCTCGGGACTCTAATTTTGGCGAGAAAAAATGGTCAGTCCAATTGATACGTGTTTGTTTTTACACAAGAACTAAAGAGTGTAGAAATGGTGTTGAGGACACTGAAGTTACTTTGAACTGTTGACAAATTAGTGTTGTACTGATGATAAAAGTGCTGCGCTACCCATTACTCTTTTTCTGAATTCATCCACATGAGATTTACTTATATAGTAATTACCTTACAATATACCCGATGTAGTGCGGAGTCTTTGTCACATAGATCCATCCGTTGCCTAATTACCCGTTGAACATAAAACATGGTAATTCTTAATGTTTTCACGAGTGCTCGCTAATAATATTTGGTAGCTAATAAGCCATAAATGACACATATTGATCTATCGACTCGCTGTCATAGATCTTATTTTACAACTTGCACTGGTATGAAGAAGAGTGGCCGTGCGCTCTAACACGTCTTGCTGTGAAGCTCGAGCCACGGCGGAGCGCAGTGAGGTGCTATGCTCCGATGCACGAGGCCATCCACGGCGGGGGTTCGAATCCTCCCTCCGGCATGGATGTTTGTGCTGTCTTTAGTATAAGGTAGTTCATAAGTAGTTTGTAAGTTTAGGGACTAATGACCCTGCAGTTAAGTCCCATACGTTTAACAAACATTTGAACATTTTATTTGTGAAGCGCGAGGTTGCTCGCACTGGGATGTTAGAGCTTTCCTTGGGTATCGGCGTGTATGTTGTTTTTAGCATACGTTAAAGTAGTTTGTAAGCCTAGGGACTGATAACCGCAGCAGTTAAATCCCTTGGATTTAAAAACATTTTGACATTTGAACCGATAACAATTCTAAGTTGATTTTAATTTTGAAGGAATATAATGGTTGAACTTACGCCCATTACATGTAATAATACAATGAAATACACTACAATAAACATGAAATTATGGACGGATTTAGATATGCATTTGTGGTGCCGCAATCTCTTATACTCACCCAAAATGTTAACCTTGCAGTGTACACGATTTGGAACGTATTGAATAAGGTTTCGATCTCTTGTGACGGCGATATTCTGACAAGGAGAATTCACTGAATTCCAAAACCAAAGAAGGTATAGGAACTGCTTCATGACAAATTATAATCACACAAATTCTTTAGTTTATGTGCATCACATTCATATACAGGGTGGTCGGGACTTTCCGTTACAAATTTCTAGGACTCGTGGTAGGTTGTGAGTACATAACACTTTGAATAGGAATCCATGTCCAGAAACGTATCGTTTCCGTTCTATGACAGTTTCAGTTCAGATGCGTAGCTCAACGTCTGCTTAGGGTCAGAGAAACGAGTCAGATTTACCTGTCCTGGTATGCAACAGGGTAGACAAAATTACGCTTACTACGAATTCGACCCATTCTTTGAAGAAATGCCATTGAAGGTTTGCCAGGAAAGGTGGTTTGAGGATGATGGTGCACCAACTCACTTTTCACCGGCTGTCCGGAAACATCTCAACAGACGATTTGGTGAAAGATTGATAGGCCATGGTGGCCCAACCGCGTGCCGGCTACGATCACCGGATTTAAACCCTATGGACTACTTCTTGTGGGGTCGTGTGAAGAGCCTAATTTATGACACACCTGTAGAGACAGAAGAAGATCTGCTGGCACGTGTTCTGGTCGCTGTACAAGACACCTATGAGGCAGCAGATGGAATGCAGAGAGTGTACCAGAACATGCTTCGGAGGTACAATGTGTGTAACGACGTTGGTGGTCGCCACCACCATAGATTCGGGTAAGTCACGTTGTTGTTGCATTACGTGGTCGCTACACTATCGGATCCCAAATGCTTGTGTAATTCCTCTCTGCAGCAACTTTCTGTAATCACCCCTACCTCTGTTGCCGTAATGTTGTTGGTTCCACTCCGTAGAACAGACAGAAAGACATCACACCAAAGCACCAATTTAGTTCATTCTGTCGAAGACAGTATTTCAAAACCTATATATCTCAACTGATCACCTGTTAAACCAGTGTGGAATTATTTAGACAGAATTAATATTTGGTTTTATGAATGTCAACTTGTAGAGATATAGAAATTGTAAGTCTCTCGGATAAGATGGAACAAAAACTTTCGTGATATAATAACTGTAATATGCTGCCTGAAAGTCACGGTAATTAAACATTTAGTGGCGCAAATGATCATAAGCACCAGAAACAGGTCAACTTCGGTTTCCCAAGCGATAAAAAATGTTTCATGAAGGAACTGTGTGTATAATATAAGTGTAATCAGTTTTTCAGAACAGATAGAATGACTGAGACATCTATTATTCACGGAAGATAGTGAAGAATTTTTGTAAGTGGTAGTTTCGTTGACGACGCTATTATTGCGAAAATGCTCCGTGAGTCAAATGGGAACCCCAGTAGGAGGAACAAGTTGATTTGATTAAATCTGTAGAAATTTGATATGCGCTGCTGACGTATTTTCCTCCAGCAAACGAACATTTCGTGTTAAAGCAGTAGTTATGAGACAAATGGAAAGTCGTATATAAGCACATACAGTCGTTTCTCTTTGTTCAATTTCTAGTCGAACAGGAAATCGAAATATTAGTTACGGTAGGAGATACCGTCCGTTTGCACCATTTCGTAGTTTTGCAAGTACGTATGTAGATGTACATAGAAATGATAGTCTACTAACTATTGACAGGAAATATTCCATCTTAGATTTGTGAGTTGAAAACCCGAAGTTGGAAAGCTGCAGAGCCTGTTTTGAAGGTGAAATAAGGTAGTTCAGAACAAAAGGAAAAAATTATGTTAGCAATGTATTCTACGGGAATCACAGATTATTCTTTTTCCTAGTAAAAGAAAGTCTTCCCCGAAAAGGTATTAATACGAGAAGCCAATCACCGAACGGAGTCCACCCGGATTACGTCAGCTGTATGAACTGAGAGCGATGGCTTCGTTACGAGATCCTGCTATGCAATATCGGCCTGTTCAAAGAGGCTTAACGGCAAAGCCCTAAGCTCACTAGCACACATCTCGAGACGTAATACCCCAGCGTGGTGAATGTCGCAGGTTCGTGCCTATGCTCCCAACAACAGCGCCGAATGGAGGTAGTTCATTTTGCGTAGTGGTGCCTTATTTTTGCCGTACATGCCGAGTGTACACTACACTGCCAGCTGTTGTCAACAGTTGTGCGGATATTGTAGTATGTATTAAGATAAACGTATTTTAAGTAGTAGTAGTAATTAAACTATACGACGTAAGCTAACTAATATCGAAACGTAAGTGGCAAGACAGATGGCTCCTTATCGCAAGTTATTGTAAGTTTATAATTTACACTTCATATGAAGTACTAGTTTTCAGTTGGGAGTAATTACAATTAATACCGAAAATTCTGCACGTATCATCGATGATTATTAATGACAGTAACAGTTGTGTTCGATATCTCCTACCGCAAGTCTTTCACTTGTGGCCTCTGCGGAGCCACTCTGTTCGGCAGTTGGCAGTTTTGAAATTACGCTTGTGCAAACATCTGGAAACTACAGGAGGCGGAAAAAGTATGAGCACCCTGAACTATACGTCACCTTGTTGAAAGTTGGCACCATTGAGTACATGTTGACACTGAGGTGCAACGATGAACTGCGGAGTATATGATCACTTGGGGTATCAGGGTCCAGGCGGTAAATTGGCCATGAGCCTTTTTCATAAAAGTTGTGAGAATAATTTCACTTCAAGTGGTTGGTAGCACTGGAGAACAATGGATTCTCCTTTGAACAAGCAGTCTCACCTATCTGTTGTGGTTTTCGTGTGGCAGTTTTCTTTTTTCAATTTCGTAGTGCTGGATTTCTGAGGCAATGTGATGTCATCCCTACGTTAAGGATCACCTACATGTTTACTGCAAGTATTATCACAGTAACAGGTATTTTAGCATACAATAGAAGCACAACAGTTACTTGAAACAGTACTGGCAACATGTGTTCTTCTTTATTTTGTTAGTTTGAGGTGGTGGCCCAGTTAGACGCAAATATTTTCAAAAGTGGGGTAAGTGGGCCAGGTGCTTGGGGTATCTGGGCCCACCTAGGGCCCATTTACCACAAGCACACCATTTACCCCAACTATATTATTATTGCTCCTTTTTAATTAATTACTGATATCAATTGGTTTATTCTTTCCTTGTGAATTATGTTAATTTTATCTATTGTAAAATTCTTGAATATACGCTTTTATTTTATATAACATGACCGGTTTGGGGACAGCTGCCCATCTTCAGATCTGTTAAGAAGTTTTACAATTTACAACATAAAACAATTAATGCAAAATAAAATTATGAAAAACATAACAATTCTGTGAAGTTACAGATCAATCTGTCGTGTGCTGAATAAGTGATCACTGTCGTTACTAAAATACAGTAGACTACTGAGGCTTTATATAATGTATTTCCATTCATCCGATTGGTGGATTCGTTTTCTTTAAAATTACTTGCAATAAGTGGCTATTGACTTACATACAAATCAAATGTTTGTAAAGCTTAGCCGGCCGCGGTGGCTCGCCAGTCACGGTCTGCACGGCTATTAACGGTCGGGGGTTCGAATCCCCCCTCGGGCATGGATATTTGTTAGTTCGTAAGTAGTTCATAAGTAGTTTGTAAGTTTAGGGACTGATGACCCCGTAGTTAAGTGCCGTAAGCTCTACGAATATTTGAACACTTGTTAAGCTTATGGGACTTATCAGCGGGGTCATCAGTCTCTAAACTTAAAAACTACTTATGAACTAACTTATACTAAAGACAACATAAACATCCATGCCCGATGGAGGATTCGAACCTCCGACGCGGGAAGCCGCACGATCCGCAAGGTGGCGCTCCAGACCGCCTGGTTACTCCCTCGCGGCGACTTACATACAAAATCATTTCTAAAGTCAAGGTGTAAAATAGCAGTCAAGGTATAAAATAGCAGAAGATGCTTATATTACCGAAAATGATATAGTAAGAAAGCTGCCGAAGCCTCTTAAAAGCAGCTCTGCTAGATTCAAAGGCATGATCAGCTTCACTGATGATATGAGAATTTGGGCTTATTAACTTTACTTGTGTAACTGAATTATTCAAAAATTTCAATTAATTTCACACCCAGTCATTCAGTAGAGGTTCACTTGCAGTATCGATCACTCGACTACATTGTCATTAAAATAACTTGTTTCAATTTTCTTATGGAGTTTACATGTTATCCAACAGCCCCATTTACCTGAATTGAGACAACAATAATTTGTATAGAACTAAGACCCCTATGGTCCAGTTCTATGGAGGTACGGGGCCATTTGGCACTTTTTCTTCTTCCCCCATTCTCAAGTTTAAATATAATGAAGATTACATTCTGTTATACTTGTAGGTAGAATGTTGTATTATAAGAAAATATGTTTTAGATGGTAATTTAACGTATTAATACTTCGTAGAATGGTATTAAGTTAAGAACTACGCACTTTAGTTGTAAAATCATAGCCCAAATGCCCCAACTGACCTTAATTTTGTACTAAGTCTTGTATGTTGCCTTGCTGTATACTATGCATCTCGTTCTGAGACAGTCGTCACGAATGATCGGGGAAATGCGTGATCTGTTGGTTATCCTAAGAGGCCGACTACATGTTGCTCAGTTAGTGGGAGCATCTGCGTGTGAAACGGATGCCCTGTTTAACGCTTCACTAGCTATAGTAACCTCTGTAACAGCAGCGTACACAAAAATTTGTGGGACATTGTTGGAGAAGAAGAATAGTGATCGAAACTCGACGTGAACAGATAAAAACCGCCCAGCATTAATATTTATGGCCAGACATAATAAAAGTACAAGGCACAAGTGAAAAAAAAGCACAACTATCATTTGGTAAATTACGTAGGTGTTAAACTTGACAGTAATGGTAGCGCTTCCAAAGGAAGGAAGTGATGCGACGATCATAAAACCTGGACACTTTATAACGGAAGTATGAAGTATAAATCATCGTTTACATTGTTTCCTACAAATGATCGGGTTGATATATAAAAAATCCCAAAAGCATACGTACAATAATGCATAACATTCAGTTGCAAACTACAATGACTCAAAACAAGTATGCGATCACCTGAGATACCATACACAATACAGATATGGTAAAGTATGTTATTGAGGTACTCCAAAGAGCTAGGACTATTCACAGACCAGTACAAAGGTGTTATGAACCACATGCCCAGCCTTTAGGACAAAGAGAGTGGGCATCAATTAAATAATTCTTAAATTTCTGACGACGGACATCAATCTAATGAAAAATGACGTTTCGTTTGAAGTATTACAAAGTTAGGTCCGATTAAAATTCAAGAAGTTGGTAAAATTAATCGCCAATCAAATCATATAAAACTAATTTTCCCCGACAATCTAAAATTACCGTTTGATTGCCTGACCAGAAGACCGTCGTATCGTGGGAACGATATAATTTTCCGTGTCCTGTATTAATATATTAAACTCGATGGCGATCAGCCACAAAAGCTACCGGAGCCGTTAAGTTCAAACCTGGAGAGCCAACGTCTTTGCGGAAGGACACTTCTGTTCCCGCCGTCTTTGACGAGTTGCCGCCAAAACGGGGCGCCACCCCAAGAGTCGTTATACCGGGCCTTGCGGGCCAGAACGAACTCTAGCTGTACTCTGGGTCAGGTTGGTAACACGTCACTAGTTTTCCCGGCGGAAGAATCAGCGCTGCGAAACTCGCGTTAACAAAACGGGCGTGAGCGACGTGGCCGCTCTAAGTTCGGCAGTTGCTTGCAGTTCTTAGGAGGACAGGTCCGCGATCGCCTATAGAGCAGAAGCCGCCATGCTCAGTCCTGGTGATATTTCGTTGAACCACAGGAACTTCACAGTTCCACCGAGCAGGTATTCGCGATTAAAGTGAAGTAATTGCATTCCGTCTCGAGTTTAATAACTATGCAACGGTCTGCATATCAGGCAATAGGCACGCTGATTACTAAGATGATTTGCCTTTAGTTTTTGTGCCGCCCCTGTTTTGGGCTCTGTGTCCAACGAAAATTTTCCTGAAACTCAATACGCATTTTCTCTCTCGTTAAAGACTATTTCAATGTGCTTTATATTCGATGTTTGCTCTCCATTGTATGTCTTGTCCTGCAGAAAGAATCAGTAACCGTTTAATAAGATGTAACAGGCTACCTCGTAATTCCATATGCTACTTTCAGAATACAAAGATTATTTCAATGAACTGTCCGACGTCTTGTCTGCAGCCTTTCCCTGTTGCTATCAATTTTATTCATTTACAAAATAATATAAACCCCTGCTAGAAGAGAGGAAGTCCGATGCTGGCAACGGTCACAGCAACAGAAGATTAACATGTAAGTCACCTGTTTATTGGGAAGCGGAAATCAGGAAGATTGATTTAAGTCGTAATCTTGTTTCTTTCTTCTTACAACCAACCATAGGAAGAGGCAGGTGCTGAAAACGTTGGTAACAATTGAATTTGATGCAGTACTTTGAGCGAGGCACCATGGGACTATCATAATAGTGAAAAATCACTCTTGTTGCCATCTAATATGGCGTGGGATCACTTCGGACATCAAATACAGTTGCACGCTTGCGTGGCATGGACAGTATGAAGCTCTGGATTAGCTTTTGAGGGATATTTGACCATGCTTCCATAAGTGGATATCCAGTTCTGCAACCGTTGTGCGAGGTGACAGTCTGGCTGCAATTCGTCTGCCACGTGCATCCCAGACATGCTCAATCGGGTTTAACTCTGGTGAACAAGCTCGCTACGCTACTCGTTCATTTCCCCCAGTCTACTAGTACAGCTCAGTGGGGACGAAGGAACGCAGCTCCTATGGCACCAGCGTAGGGATGCTCTTGACCTTGCCTTTCTTTAACTGTTCCTGTTTGAAATGGCTTCCAGGTACAGGAAATTAAACTTTGTGACACTTGCTTATCTGCAGCCACCTTCCTCTGCGTCTCTCCCGCTACCAACCTTCCTGTGGCTCCCCTTGCCACAACTTCCGTAACTTGTTTCATTGCATTACCTGCTCACTACGAAGTCTGAACGCAACTGCTTGTGTAATTCGTTTGGTAAACACAAGTCAACAGAGACCCACTCTGCTGCAACTTTGAGTTATTACCCCTATCTCGGTTGCCTTAATGTTGCTGTCGCCGAGAGCAATACGTAGCAGCATTTTATTTTATTCAGCTTATGAAAATACTTTAGAACCTAAATATTTTAACTGATCTAATTGTTTTGACCTGTGTATAAAAACACTTAGACTATTCCCGGAAGAATTGCAGCTGTTCTGAGCTGCTTAGTAATAAATAAATATTGTTTGCGCTAGGTGTTCATGTTATTTTGTTTGCTCCATATATTACGCGAAGCAACAGGGTTGAGGTTCATAATAGCTTCCATTCCTCACAGAGTGGTTGAGTCGTCTTTGGATTTCAGGACACTCTTACATTGTTGGGGTAAAGTAGAGGCAAGTTCAAATGTGTTGTCACTTTAGAGCACAAAAGCCGATAAAATTGAATTGTTCTGTATGTGGTAAACAGGGGCCGCCACGCTTTGGAAGACAGTATCACAACCACAGAACAAATATTATACTATAAAAATCCTTCGGTCAGGGGTTCGAATCCCCCCTCGGGCATGGATATTTGTGCCGTCCTTAGGATTAGCTAGTTCATAAGTAGTTTGTAAGTTTGGGGACTGATTACCCCATAGTTAAGTCCCATAAGCAATACAAACATTTGATTTTAATAATCCTTGGCCGTAATGCAACTAAGTGTGACCATGAGGTTCATGATATAACGCAATAAGAACGCCCATAGAGACTAATAATCAAGCAGTTAAGTCCCAGATTAAAAAAAAAAAAAAAAAAAAAAAAAAAAAAAAAATTAAAAAAAAAAAAAACATGTTTGAACTTTATAAATTTTGTAAGAACACTCAAATCATAGTCATATACTCATTATGTTTGTATTGAGACGTACGCATGACCAAAACTGGAATACAGTGAGGAACAAGACTAATGGCGCCAGAAAGAGTCTGATATCAACTTGAGTATAAAACAACGATGTGTGAAATTTTGATCGATAGTAGGACATAGATCATTGTTCATTGCGTTTGGAGACGATACAACAGACATAGCAACCTGAGCTGATGGGTTCGGGATTTTTCAAGAGGGTCAAAAGGGCTTGACAAGTCACGGCCTAGTCGACCCAGCACAGCTTTCATCCATCACAATGCAGACGTCCTGATCAACTCATCCTTGCTGATATGTAATTAAATGGAGTCAGTGTATCATTACATATCCAATCAGCAACGCCAAAAACTGTGCTTAAAGAACTTAGCGCAGAACAAACATACACAGCAGTAGCACACACTTGAAAGTGTTTATATTAGTCGTCTGAGTGCAGATGCGGGATTTCTATGAAGTGGTGAAAACACAGTGGAAGAGACAAATGTGCTCACCACACCTTTTTATTCTATAGTCCTACATTTTAACATTGAATACAATCACAATGCAGTTAGTTTCTGTAGATCAGCAAAAGTAATTTTAATTTGCTCCCATGTTGCTGACACCACTTCTAAAATATTCAGTATTCACCAAAGCACACAGCTTTCAGTAAACACATTTACTACATGATCACACGTTAACAGCCTTCGACACTGACTAAGCTAAAAGCTTATTATTCACCTGCAGTATGATAACGCCAGGCCTCACACCAATGTTCCGACAGACCAACTCACTGCAGACTTCGCCTGAACTGTCATACGATATCCACATACGAATCCAATTTAGCGCATCAAAACTCCCGTCTCTTTAGGGCTCTGATATATGGACTACATGGCTGTGATGATACACGGTTTTAGGTTAGTAACCTCTTTGGTACGTTTTGGTCGAACGATAGTTATCGATGGTGTGCAGCGAGAGCTGCTGGCAACAATGCTTAGGTTGGAATGTTCTTTGTTTGTTGGCCGGGGTGCGTCAGTCTCCCGCCGACCGCAGAGCGAGGCGGTAGCATGTCGGCAGTGAATTCGTAACCTGCGTTTAGTGGTGGCTAAAGTTTTTGCCATTCCCTCGTATCGTATACGGGTTGTAGTTGCATGTTGAAATGTTTCAGTGTGGACTTGTAGAAATTCATCCTAGTGGCACGCAGTAATTTAATCAGTGTATTTAAAGGGAAGCGTTTTTAACATTTGTCGTTCCATAATAAAGGAAGTTAACAAAGTTTACTGTTATGGATCAACCTAGTAATTGTCCGCATCCCAAACCGTCAAATCATTGGAACAATTATTAAATGATTAAGCATAAAATAGAATGTAACGGCAACTTCGCCCATCGAGGATTAGGTGGATGAAGCTGTGACGTTACATGGCGAACATTTTCGAGACTCGGTTGCTGTTGTCAAAGATGTAAGGAATGGTTAGCCTCAGCTGGTTCCTATTTTTGTAAGCTCTGGTTCACTGTTAGCAAAAATGTATAACGAATGTTCGTGACTCTGTGGAAAATAGACTAGCTGAAATATTATTCTATTTACGTGTACTGTTTTGATTTATGTGCTTCCTGCAGATTCCGTGAACAGAAATAGGAAGCATTACGACGTCAAATACGATAGCCCGTCTTCCCTTCGCTAGCAAATTCATTCGCACTGAAGCGGGCATTCCAGCCTTGTTCTCATATTTCCGTCCCAACGCCAGTAAATTCACGGCCACTCTGTCACTCCCGAGAACTGCACTTGACGATTTTTTAACGTAAATATTTGCTTTGTACCAATATTTTCAAATGTTTCAGCACTGTATTGGGGGCACAAACATTTCATATCACATTGGAGATAATGTCGTTGACTTTGACATTTTACCTTTGCAAAGTGACTGGTGTCGCGCTGTAGCGAGAGCTTATTTATTAAACATATACTTCACTTCATTAAACGGGAATGACAGGCCGCCTGCAGACAATGGGTTTTGACAAAAATATAAATCAGGACGGGAAATGCATGCTCCGGCATTCAGAATTTTTTTTGTGATAAAAGGATTGTGAGTAATTCTGAAACTTGTTCACGTGGTAACAATGTAGGAATCTCGGAGTTGTTTTATAATGCCGATTGGTTCTTTGAACTAGAGTGCGGGAAACATGCTTTCTACATCAGATTATCATAGTTGTATCTAGAATGTAAATGGTGAACCAAAACTCACCCACTTGGCTACCAAAGTGCCAATTTTTTTTGGGAATACCGCTAGAAAAATTTCTCATTTACTACGAACAATACATATCAGAAATATTTTCTGTACGATATTGACTTCAAAGAAGGACTGTTTCCCAGCTCTAATTAAAAGTACGAAAAATGCCTCAACTCAATACTCCATAGTTGTGCTGCTAACAAGGAGAACTCCACATCGCACCGACTTCCACCTACGATATTTGTAAGTGGACCCAGTGGTTAATCCGTCAAAATCTGAAACTGATGAAGCACGTAAGCAGGAATAGGTTATACGGAATTGACAATGTTTTAATTCAAATGTTCAAATGTTTGTAAAGCTTATGGGAGTTAACTACGGGGTCTTGTGTCCCTAAACTTACAAACTACCTATGAACTACTTACGAACTAGGACGGCACAAATATCCATGCCCGAGGGGGGATTCGAACCCCCGACCGTAGTGACCGAATGTTTTACTGTTCACTACGAAAGTTGCCTTGTATACTATGTTCTTTTTCATCGACACGGGGTGGAGGAGCGACACACCACTTTAAAGTAACCACGCAAAATCCATAGTCAGCCATGGAAATTCCATAGCCAACCACGCCAATTCTATAGCCAACCATGCCAATTCCATAATCAAGCAAGCCAATCCCGCATAAGTGGGAAAAGCAAGAAAAAGGGTAGAAGTGAGGCAGGACGAGGGGATGGGTAGAGGATAGGGGTGGGGGGAAAGATGGTTCGAGAGAGGGGAGAAATGGTTAGAGGGAGAGGAAGAGAAAAGATATGGACCAAAGAATGTCTGAATATTGTCAATTTTCAATTAGGTGTTAATAAATAACCCATATATGCCGCGACGAATCCGATTTAATTAGCTTTGAGGGTGGCACATAGGTTCGCTGCGAATGCACATTCGAGCAGATGTTAAATATGTTCTTCATTAGGTTTGCAGATACCAAACAAATTGGACAGCGTGAGACTGCTACCAGACAATTCCAGCATTGGCCTATTTAACGTCCGATGTACAATTTTTATTTACTTTGGGGAAAGCAAACGTGTTTAGAATTACTGTAATGGGCTCGCTGCTTTAATTCTTACGCGTAACAACTCTGACTAACTTCAGTGGTAATTAATTCGGAACCAACACGTATTTCTATATTTCTCTCTCTCTCTCTCTCTCTCTCTCTCTCTCTCTCTCTCCTTTTCGTAAGATTATCTCTCGGCACAACCTAACCTTCAGTACTCTAACAAGCTTACAGGACTGGTTATGGACATCGAAAGACATTCGAAAGACCCGTTCCTCACACAAAAATATTTTTGCATCTTATTCGGCTCTTTAGTAATATTAATTAGTGCAACAAATATTATAAATAACCTTCGTCAAGTAAGCGACCAAATACGGCATATATTTGCTGAATGTACTTGGTTTTTGTTTTGTATTGCGAAATACCTTCTACCACGAATCGGGTAATGTCGTAACTACTGTGCATCTTGCGTCTCTGACCTGCAACTGAAGAATTATTTGTCAGCTAATTTGCTGAGCGATGAGCCTTCGTTGATGTAGGAATACACAATTTGGTATAAGGGCAATCAAGAATTTGATTTCTTACTCCAAAAACTGTGATGACTGCGAATTCTTCAGATACGCAGATAGTGACGATGATAGGTGTCATCATGATCCAGTAGGTAATTCAATTGCAAAAAGTCAGTTAAATTATTACTGATCACTGCATCACATTTCTAATGATAATAAAATGAAATTAACAGCCAAATCACACTATCAGTCCCATAAACGATCTTATATATGAAAACAATTTACGAAAGCCGGCCGCGGTGGCCGAGGTGACTGAGGCGCTCCAGTCACGGTCAGCACGGCCACTACGGTCGGGGGTTCGAATCCCCCCCTCGGGCATGGATATTTGTGCCGTCCTAGTTCGTAAGTAGTTCATAAGTAGTTTGTAAGTTTAGGGACTGATGACCCCGTAGTTAAGTCCCATAAGCTTAACAAACATTTGAATCTACGAAAACCAAAGTCAGTCCGCCAGACCAAATTACCCGGCCGATTTCCTTCATTTTTCTTTTAAACGAAAGATATTCATCAAGTATCAAAATTAACTTCAGTCTCTCCATCCTTTGTTTTCATCAAACGCGATATCCTTCTGTCCTTGCACTGAATATCGTAATCGGTTTGTTTTACGACATCTTCAGTTCTCTTTGACCTAACATCACTCAGTGGATCAAGCTCTTTCACTTGCGCTTTTAAACACTTGCATTGATCGATTATGAAGACAGCTATGTGTCAACATTCAACTTCACTTCCATTTTTCTCCAACTCTTTTGTCATTCCACTAACGGAGCGAAGTATTCGCACGGGTCCTCCATTTCTACTGATAAGCGAATTGCGTTGTGATCTTCAGTTCGGACACAGGTTCAGTGCAGCTCTCCACCCTTTCTGTCCTGCCGAACTGCTTCCTTTCCTCCTTAATGTATTCGTCTCTTGTGATGTGTATCCCACACACATCCCTCCAATACTGAATTCACCATTCATTGCCGTCTAAGAACGTATCCTTCCAAAAGATCTTTTATTTTACAAAATATATGCCAGAAATTCGATTTCTCTACAATTCTGTTCAACGTCTCTTCGTTAGTTAAGAGATCTACCCACCTAATGTTCAGAATTGTTGTGTACCACCTCATTTCAAAATCATCTATTCTCTTCCTGTCTAATTTATCGTACATGTTTCCCTCCCGTACAAGGCTACACTCCAGAAAAGTTTTACTTACAGTTAAATTAATATTTGATATGGGTCGCCACGGTCTCCACTGCCGCAGCACTTTCAAGTGTACTGGAAGCAGCTGATCTGTCCTCGCCGCAGGGTCAAATTTAAATTTAACGTTCACGCAGGAGGAACTGGCAAACATACCTCCCTTTGATGTTCGCTTTGACTCCCAACTAGAAGACACAGCAATAGGCGTAGTTGGTGTGGAGAAAGAGCTGTAAAAGTTGAAAACAAACAATTCGCAAGGTCCAGGTGGGGTACCAAACCGGTTTTACAAAGAGTACACGGCGACATTAGCTCCTTACATAGCTTTCATTTATCGCGAACTTTCGATTCAGCGCAATGTTCCAAGCGACAGGAAAAAAGGCTCTGGTAACTCTCGTGTATAAGGATGGCAGGAGAATTGACCCTCATAAATAATGACCAATATCATTAACATCAGTTTGCTGCGGGATTCCTGAACGTCTTCGCAGTTCTAATATAGTAAATTTCATTGAGGCGGAAAAGATTCTTTCCATGCATCAGCACTGCCTTAGGAAGCATCGATCGAGCGAAATCCTACTTGCCCTTTTCTATCATCTCATCTTGCGTGCTATGGATGAAGGACAAAACTCCATATTTCTCCATCTTCAAAATGTGTTCGTCGTTCGACACGCTGCCGCACCCCAGACTACTAACGAAAGTACGGACATATGGAATAGGTACCCAAATATGCGAATGGATCGAATACTACTTAAGTAATGTAATCCAGTACTTTTCTTCGATGGCTAGAGTTCATCAGAGGCCAATGTATTGTCAGGAGTGCCACAGGGGAGTGTGATAGCACCGTTATTTTTTCTATCTATTTGAAACACCTGACTGACTGAGTTACAGTCTGCTGCTTATTGCTGAAGATGCTGTGGTCCACAGGAAGGTATCGTTGTTGAATGAGTGTAGTAGGCTGCAGAATGACTTTTACTAAATTTTAGCAGCTAGCTCTAAATGTAGCAAAATATAGTGACGCAGATGAGGAGGAGGAACAATCCCGTAATTATTCGATTACAGTATTAGTAGGTGTTGCTTGACAGTTTCGCGACAGTTAAATATCTAGGCGTTACCCTGCACAGCGATATAATATGGAAGGAGCATATAATGACAGTCGTGGGGAAGGCGGATGGTCAGATAGTTTTATTGGGAGGATTTTGGGAAGGTGTGATTCTTCTGTAAAGGGTACCGCATATAAAACTATTGTGCGAACCCGCCTTCAGTATTGCCCAAGTATTTGGAATCGCTACCAAATCGGTTTCAAGTAAGACATAGAGGCAATTCAGTGGCGGGCCACTAGGTTTGTTACTTGAAGGTTCGGTCAATGTGTGAGTTTTACAGAGATGCATCGGGAACTGAAATGGAAGTCACTGTAAGGAACGCGACGTTCTTTCCGAAAACACTGTTCAAGAAATTTAGAGGGTCGGAATATGAAGCGGACCACAGAAATATTCTACTGCCCCCAACGTATATTTCGCGTAAAGACCAAAATGATAAGAGAGATTAGGGCTCGTACAGATCAATAGATGTGTTAGTTTTTCCCTCGTTCTATATGGGAGTGGAATAAGCACGCAGGTAACTAGTAGTGCTGCTAGGTACCCTCCGCCACGCAACTTTTGATGGATTGGAGAGTATGTATGTATGTAGATTTAAATGTATGTTAACAAAATCTCTCTTTCAAACACACTTTTCTTCCAATTGCCATTCTGCATTTTATATCCTATATACTGCGAGTATCATATTTTTCTGCCCAAGTAAGAATACTCATCTTGCACCTTTATTGCTTCGTTACCTAATCTAATTCCTTTAGCATAGGCAGATTTTTGGACTGTATTCTATGACCCCTGTTTTGCTCTTGTTACTGTTCATCTTATACGCACTTTTCAACACACTGTCCATTCCGTTTCATTGATCTTCCAGGTCCACTACTGTCTCTGACAGAATTACAATGTCACCTTGAACCATAATCCCTTCTCCAAGTATATCCTTGCTCTCCCTCTTAGCTTGCTCAGTATAAAAAATGAATAACAACTCCCTTCCCAAAAAATGCTTCCTTTTCACGCCCATCCACTCTAATAACTGGTGTCTGGTTTAGTAAAAGTTATAAATAACATTTCGTTCCCTTTATTAGGCCTATACTCCTGCTGACATAATAATTAAAAAAAGGGTACTCCAATTAACATTGTCAAAAGCTTTGTCCAAATCTACATAAGCTACAAATGTAGGTTTGCCTTTCCTTAATCTAAGTCGTAAAGCGAGTATACCGATCCGTGTTCCGACATTTCGTCTAAATCCAAACTGATCCCCCCCCCCCTCCCCAGGTCAGCTTTTGCCAGCTTTTTCCATTCCTCTGTAAATAATTTGTTTTAAAATGTCGAAGCCCTGACTTATTAAACTGATGGTTCTGTAATTTTCACACCTGTCTGCGCCTCTTTTTTTTTTGGGGGGGGGGTTATTACATATTGTTGAAACCTGATGGTATTTCGCCTGCCTCATACATATTATACACAAAGTGAAACATTCTTGTCATGGTTAGCTCTCCCTGAAACTTTAGTAGCACTGACGGAACGCCATCTTCTCCAGGCGGCTTGTATCGACTTAGGTCTTTGAGTGTACTTCCAAATTCCTCTTTCATCTTTGTCTACTGCCTCTTCCCTTCATAAAATACTGTCTCGAAGTTTACATTCTTTGTGAAGCCCTTCTATATATTCCTTTGACCTTTCAGATTTTCCTTCTTTGCTTAGAACAGGTTTTCCGTCTGAGCTATGGATATCGCTTCTTTTCTTGTCTCCAAATGTCCTTTTTATTTTTCTGTAGCCGGTATCTACTTTTCATCTAGTTATACATTCTTCAATAGACGTGCATTTAGTCTCTAGCCACTCCTGCTTAACCACTTTTACTTCCTGTAAATAACATTTTTTACTTGTCTGTAAAAATTTTATCTGCTTCATTTACTGCAGATTTATATCTTCTCCTTTCATCAATTGAAATTTAGTATTTCCTCTGATATCCAAGGATGTTTTTAGGTCTTGCATTTCTACCTATTTGGTCCTCTGTTGCCCTTACTATTAAATCTCTCAAATTATCTAGGTCCCACCTCTTTGTTTTCCTACCCTTCTATAGTTTCTTCATTTTCAGTCTACAGAATGGTCAGTCAGTATCTGCCTCTGCATTTGTATTACTGTTTAAAACCTGGATCCAAAATCTATGTCTTATCACCATAAATCATATTTTATACCTTCCGTTGTCTCCTGATCTCTTCCACGTACAAAACTGTAAACCAAGTGTTTGTTTAGAATAAATTATGTTGCGTGCAAAATTCTGCAAGACGGCTTCCTCTTGCATTCCTTTTCCTCAGTCCATATTGTCCTAATCTTTTTCCTTCCCTTACTTTTCGTATTACCGAATTCCTGTCCCAATAACAATTAAGTTTTGATCTCCTTGAACAGTCTGAATAATTTCCTTTACCTCTTCATACATTTACTTGATCTTCTTATCATCGGCTCCGCTAGTTAGCATATAAACTTTTAATACTGTGGTCGGTGTTGGATTTACACCCATCTTGACTGTAACAATGCAATCGCTGTGCTGTTCGTAGTAGTTTAACCTCATTCCTATTTTTATTCATTATTAGACCTACTCCTGTAATACTCCCAACCGATTTTGTATTTATAACCCTATACTCACCTGACCATAAATCCTGTTTATCTCTCTAACGGACTTCACTAATCCCCTCTAAATCTAACTTCAATCCATCCATTTCCGTTTTCAAATTTTCTAACCTCCCTACGCTCTGATCTGTAGGATGCCGGTGGCGACATTCCTGATGACGACATCCTCCTGAGTAGTCCTTGGCTGGAGATCCGCATGGGGGTTTTTCTAACTTCGAAATATTTTACGCAAATAGAGAGCATCATCATACAGTATAGAGATGTATTTCCGCGGGAAAATAATTGTAATTTCCTCTCGCTTTCAACTGTATTGAACAGCCACGTTAGCTGATTTCTACAAGGCCAGCTCAGACAATCATCCCGATTGTTGCCCTGAAAATACTGAAAAAGTTGCTGCCCCTCTTCATTTTGAAATTGCGTAACTAGTAAACCTAACTAATACACCATTGTTGTTCTATTGGAATACTAAAATCTTAAAGCGTTTGAAATAAATACATGATGCGAACGTTGTCGTCTATCACACTTCGAAAAATTATCCATGCTACGTTTGCGCGGAAGAGATGTCCTTAAGGAAGAAAGTCACAGATGGATGGTAAATTGCAAATATTGGGCTAGAGGTCTGCGCTAGGAGTATCGTATTACAGACATCGCCACTAGATGGCATTCCTAACTTCTTCGAGGAGCAACTAAAATTACGTATTAATATTTTGTTTAGTTATTTACCGAATTTATAAATTAAAATGTTGGAAAATCTACTCATTAAGAGATACAAACTTAATTAAAAGTTTTACGCAATAGAAGATGTATTTTAGCTAGAACCGTTCTGTTTGCCTTTAGGCAGCCGACCTTACGATGAGCAAACTCCGCACTTTAATTATCATCTTTTTTAGAAAGAGAGCTCTACGTTACTTTTAACTTACATTTCTGGTGGGAGTCCTCAACAAAAAGCGAAAGAAAAAGATCATCCCGAATTACATTTCTGTGCACATGCAGTAAAACTTCCGCAAAAATGCGTTTCAATTCATAAATGTTTTCTGACAACTCTATTCGCAACCCAGTTTTCAGACAGAATGCACACTTTTCGCTGGACATTCTTGTAAAATCGTGTTATTGTAAGACGTATGTTATATTTAGACGTGAATAACCTGACTTTGCTTAAGAAGGAGATCTCGAGTACAACCTGATTTCCACAAAATTATAGTCTATAACGTTTGTAATTTTTTTCTGTTTTCATACTTAACGTTATCATTACATTACCCCATTTGCGAAGCAAGCTGTTTTATACATCAGAGTTCGCTTCTTAAACATCTGCGGATTTAATATTTTCACAATAAAATAGGAATGGAGATAATATATTGTTATTCCATTTTTAACGGCGTATTTAATTTTTAAACGTTTACCTGTTATCTTGTGGTACACTTCACCAATCGTTTCTGCTGAATTTCTACCAGTGCCTTTTTCTTCTTTGACCTAACTTTCCCAACAAACCAGTCATATAACATAAATCTGATGTGTCGCTTCTGAGTAAATAGAGTTCTTACACAACTGGCAGCATAACTCACAGACAATTGAAGCTCTCGACTGGTACTAAGCGTCCATTACTTATTCTCTCGAAAGTAGGTTACGTCGTCAGTATGTATAGCAAACCATTTGAAATATAGTAATTTGTTCTACACCGTTGATGGATGTGAAAGAGCTGTGTAGTGAACTTCCACTCTGATTTTTTATTTCGGTCACGCACGGTCCTCTGAATTGCAAAATCGTCGAAAATGTTCTGAGTAATTTGTATCTATTGTAAATGACAAATTTAAACTGATAGTGATTATACAGACATACACGTTCCTTGCGTCAGTGTAGAGTTAACCATTTACGATTTGGGTTCCAAACTTTACGTAACTAAATGGTTCACTGAAATTAACACATTAAACTACTACATACTCACATTTTGTCTCACACCGTGGTGGTTGGAAACTATACCTAAGTTTAAATTAAGTGACGGTTGGAGAACAGCTCCTGTGAGAGGCTCAAGGGCAGTGCAGTTCCTCCACAAATTGCTGAAGCAGTTTCTGTCGGCGTAGCCGAGAATACTGGATCCATAGCGCCGTCCTCAAGCAGTGGAACAACAGTGTTATGGCGTGTGAGCCATAATTTTCCATTGTTCCAAAAGAGCTGTGAAGACTTGTGAAATGGTATCAGTACGACCATCTTGGATGCAGATGGTGAACATGGAATTTAAACACGGTACACAGCAAAACAAATGCTCCTTTTGTGTGGAGAACATTTTCTGCAATGATTTATTCCCTGTCTCTCTTTTTTGTGTGCTTATAAATGTTTCTACACAGTGTTATTACTCAACACTCACTCATATTTCATGGTAGCTTTGTCAAGTAGCGAAAGTTTAATTTATAACTGTAGATTTAAAATGCAACGATTCAACGCTGTCAGTTTTTGTAGCTACTTCTGTTTTGTGCCAGGTGATTTATTTTTAAACGTTTCTTAATCATATCAGCGCACACTCTGCTTCAGAGTGAAAGTTTCATTCTGTTTCTTAATCTATCTGTATGTTCCCACTGCCCAATACCTTTTATGTTCAGTTTTGTAAAAATAATGTTTATGATGATAGCAACAACTACTTGTGGTGTGTGTTTGCATACTGAGAAATTGTATTTCTTTGACTTCTACTTAAAACATTGTCAGATATTTTTGTAATTTGAATGTTAGGAATCATCTTCTGGGTTTGGCTCACCTTGTATGTGACTTTCATGTAGTTTACTAGCTATTCCTCAGTTTTCATAGGTAGCGTTTTATGCATTGCATCATGCTTATGTCTCTATAACAGGTCTTGTGCGTATGAACGAAAATTTTTCTGTAATCTATGAGTGGTCTCATAGCAATTATCTGTATTTGAATTTTATGGGCTCCACGATTTTGGAGCATCAGATGTACATCCCATACGATCCATTTCTCGAAGCATGTGTACTGTGTACTTTTCAAAATGTTCAAAATGTTCAAGTGTTTGTTAAGCTTATGGGACTTAACTACGGGGTCATCAGTCCCTGAACTTACAAACTACTTATCACTACCTTATACTAAAGACGGCACAAATATCCATGCCCGAGGGGAGATTCGAACCCCCGACCGTAGTGGCTGTGCAGACCGTGACTGGAGCGCCTCAGTCTCCTCGGCCACCGCGGCCGGCTGTGTACTTTTCAATGTATTTTACGTTACTTTGTAATACCTGTTTCTTGGGCTCATATTTGGTTCTACGATATTATGTGTAACGATTTACTTCTGTTTGTTGTTTGTATTGTGAAAATTAACCGGCCGCAGTGGCCGAGTGGTCTGCGGCGCGCCAATCACAGTCTGCACGGCCACTAAGGTCGGGGGGTTCGAATCCACCCCCGGGCATGGATGTTTGTGTCGTCTTTAGTATAAGGTAGTTCACAAGTAGTTTGTAAGATTAGGGACTGATGACCCTGCAGTTAAGTCCCTTAAGCTTAACAAACATATGAACATTTGATATTGTGAAAATTAGTGGGAGCTATTTGTTATTTATCACCTTCACTTACGCGATCTACTTCTTAATGGGACTGTGTATGGAAAACAAGCATGAACTTGCATATGTGTGGTAGTGTATTTTTGGGATTCATAAAGAGTGTTGTGCAGAACAACGGTTAATGTTGGCCAAACTATTGAGCAACATTTTGATGCTACAGAAAGATCTGATGAAGCTGCATAGAAGACTAGTAGCAAGTAATGGCTGATGAAAAAAAACCTCAGGTACGATTGTAGTTTAGTGCAAATTAATTGTTGCATTTAGTTTTTAATGTAGACAGGAAACTTCCTTTACTGATGGGCGAGTGAATGTCATGTGGGTGAATGTCTCTAATGTGCAATTGATTTGTAAATGCTTAAATGCTAGGTATCTTGGTCAATATTTTCTAAAAGATAATTTGCTGCTTACCACAGAGACGTCTCGATGATTCGCAGAAAGGCACACATAAGAAATTAAAGGTATACCCAGCCTTCATCCTTCACGGCATTTTTCAGAAATAAAAAAACAATGTCTCATAGACAGTTTAATGCTCTCTCATAGAAGGATCTGTACCAAAAGATTGGAAAGTTGCCCAGGTCATACCTATATTCATGAAAGGCAGTAGGAGTAACCCACTAAACTACAGGCCTATTTCATTGACGTCAATTTGCAGCAGGGTTTTGGAACATATCCTGTATTCAAATATTATGAATTATCTCGAACAGACCCAAGGTCAACACGGATTTAGAAAACATCGTTCATGCGAAACACAACTAGCTCTTTAGTCACACGAAGTGATGGGTGCTATCGACAAAGGTTCGCAAATCGATTCCGTATTTCTTGATTTCCAGAAAGCTTTTGACACCGTAAGTCACAAACGGCTTTTAATCAAATTGCGTGGTTATGGTATATCGCCCCAAATTTGCGATTGGATAGGGGATTTCTTGTCAGAGAGAACACAGTTCGTAGTAATCGATGGTAAGGCATCGACTAAAACAGAGGTGATATCGGTCGTTCCACAGGGTAGTGTTATTGGTCCTCTGCTGTTCCTTATTTATATAAACGATTTAGGAGAAAATCTAAGTAGCTCTTTTAGTTTGTTTGCAGATGACGCCGTCATTTACCGTCTAGTAAAATCATCTGAAGATCAAAACCAACTGCAGAACGATCTGAGTAAGCTATCAGTATGGTGTAAAAATTGGCAATTGACTCTAAATAATCTGAAGTGTGAAGTCGTCCACATGAGTACGAAAGGAAATCAGTTAAACTTTGTTTACAAGGTAAATCAATCAAATGTGAAGGCCGTAAACTCCACAAAATACCTAGGAATTACTATTACTTCAAACCTAAACTGGAAAGAGCACGTAGATAATGTCGTGGGAAAGGCGAACCAGAGACTGCGTTTAATGGCAGAACCCTTAAAAGATGCAACAGAACTACAAAAGAAACTGCATACACTACTCTTGTCCGTCCATTTTTAGAGTATTGCTGCCCAGTGTGGGATCCTTATCGGGTGGGTTTGACGGAGGACATCGAAAGAGTCCAAAGAAGGGCAGCTCGTTTCGTATTGTCACGATACAGGGGAGACAGCATTACGGAAATGATACAGGATCTGGGATGGGAATCATTACAACAACGGCGCTTATCGCTGAGGCGTGGGCTACTTGCGAAACTCCAATCGCCAACATTCTCCTCCGAATGCGAAAATATATTGTTGACTCCCACTTACATAGGTAGAAATGATCATCAGAATAAAATACGAGAAATCAGAGCTGGAACAGAGAGATTCAGGTGTTCTTTCTTCGCACGCGCTATTCGAGAATGGAATGGGAGATAAATAGTATAATTGTGGTTCGATGAACCCTCTGCCAGGCACTTAAATGTGATCTGCAGAGTATCCCATGTAGATGTAGATGTAGATGTGTGAGAGAGAATGTGCTTCAATTTGTTAGATACGTTCGTCATTTAGTACAGCGAGTTGCTACATTTTAGTAATTATTTTGGTTCCAGTCGGAAGCCTGATAGAGTTTAAACATAATTGTTCAAAGCACAGTCTAACACACACAGTAACGACTCGTACTGCTGTGAAAGTTGTCACCAACTGACAATTGCAACGGCACTAGCGCTCCTGGTGGTGGTCAAGGTACCGTAAGATAGATGTTTGGTTTAGTTAGTTTTCTACGTAATTAACCAAATAGTTAATGTAATTTTTGCGTTCCAAATATTAGTAAAATATCGAGAGACATAAATAATCGTGAAATAAATGTACAAACAGCCGAATTTCCCTGATTGAGTGCTATAAACAACAACTTATTCATGACGAAATTAGCATATTTCGTATCCTACACCGCTGAAAGTGAGAGAATATAAACAGACGAGAAACATTAATTGCTGTTCTGGTCTGTTCCTAAGTGTCAGGAACTTTCTTTGACGTGTAAAAAATCGACATGATTCGAACATTTTTACACGTCACTCGTGTTTGTTATAAACCCATATAATTTTGAGTGTAATTACTTTTGATTATAAACGGAATGTCTTGACGATTATTGCCGTTTGCGATTTAGACGTACTAACAATAATGGAATTGATTTCTGCTTTGTTGGGAAACTGTGTTTTTGCTTTCGATTTTATATTGTCGTGTTTGTGAGGATTTCCCTTCAGCTACAGCTGTAGTAGCTCATCTGGTACATTAAATAATGTAGGTACTGTATTTCATATAAGTTTCTTATGTTGAAAACTTATTGATATGGCTGGAATTTTAGTGAAGAAAACCTGACGTTTCTGAGTAGACAACTGACGTCTTTCTGTAGAATGTTGGGTCTTCAGTTATTTATTAGCAATTTTAGCTCTTAATATAAACTGAATTTCTTGATTAAAAAGTCAAAGATTTCAATATAATTTTAAATAAACTGTCCTGCAACCTACCGTTTCATACGTTCCAGTGGTCTTCGGAAACCTAATAAAGACAAATGTAGAGTTATTTTGTGGTTATTACCTTTTTTCACGGCACTACATAGCCTCCCCATTGTAAAAAAGTATGTTAACATTAATTTAAATGACACTATTCACACTCATTCGATGCGCGCGTTTGTGTGTGTGTGTGTGTGTGTGTGTGTGTGTGTGTGTGTGTGTGTGATAGCGAAATAAGAAAGTTTCCCAATCTTTATCTTGTCTACTGCCAGTGGTTGGCATTCTCAAAAGACTTTTAGTTAGTTCGTTCTTGGTATGGAGATACAGTGTATTTCGGTGTCGAACAAGGAAATGTATCTACAGGTTGTTTCAGGACAAGGATGTAAATATTTGAGAATATGATAGGGGAGACGAAATGACATAAAATCGCCATATACCATGTGTTCAACTTTATTGACTTAAATTATTATGTAACACAAACTGACTCACTAATTCAACTATTTGAACTTTGTCATTAGCCAGTTTCGTTGCTATAATTGCATTGACAACCTGATACCATGTTGAACGCTCCTCCGATGTTAAACGGTTGCTACCGATATTCCTCCAGACAGAGCACCAGTCTTTTGTAAGATTTTTCCTTTCCATTCTGTTTCTTGTAGCACTCTTCCGTTGTTTGTCACGGATATTTAGACTTTGCCGTGTTCTCCTGTTGTCTGGCTATTCTTACCGTAAGTAACCTAAACGAATTACTCTCTAAGATGATTAAGCTTATAGATAATGAGAGCCACATTCACGGGGCAGCTAAACTCTTTGGCTCTATCATTCTGAAGAGTAGAGCCGTAATACTTCCAGGGTTGTAACGGAGAATTTCTTGTGTCATCTTGATAAATAAACTCGTCGTCCTCTGCCGAATGTCTGTAAGGCCGAGGCCACCATCACCATATGGTACTGTATTACCTGCAATTCTGAATATGCATCCCTACCAAATCACTCGACAAACGGATCTTGTAATGTTTTTTTTTGCAATACCTAATGGGAAAGGCAGTATTTGACCAAAATATATTGCTTTGGACAGGACAATGCAGTTGATTTATTGAACCCTCTGAACCAAATTGAGATTTGTGTTTCTATGTTCCCTTGTTAAACCTCTAACTTTTGCTAGCATTTCTTTCCAATTGTCAGACGTCATCGGAAGTGGACAGTTATAAAATATGACGCCAAGGGACTTACGGTGGTCTGTAGTACTAATCCAGTCTAAAACATTTCCTTCAAAGCCATTTAAACTGAGCAGCAAACTTTCGTTTTATTGACTGCTGCGCCAGTGGCACTGGAATAAAGTTCAATGGAGTGACTGAGGAGTTGAACATCTCATTACTCCGAACAATGACTCCTAAATCATCAGCATACACATTGGTTACTTTTTTGACAGACATTATTGTTATTCCTTCAAGGTCATTATTTAATTTTAGGACAAGAGGTTCTATCGATATGATGTACAGCAGCATTGAGAGTGGACTACCTTGCGGATATCCCCTGAGAGTATCTATGGTTTTCGTATGTTGTCCATTTACAAGAATTTTCGCTGTTATTCCTGTGACTATGTGTTTTAATCTTCGTAAGAATGTGTTGCCAAATTTCATAGTTGTCATAGTTTTAAAAAGGTAACTGCAGTCAATCCGATCAAAAGTATTGGCAAAGTCAATAATAAACAAAAATCCTTTAACTTTAGTAGCCGTAAAGATGGGAATAATGTCACTGTTTTCACTGACGGTTTTGACTTTATTCCTGTTAGGTAGAGCCGTTTGATCATTTCCAATCACTCAGCACAACCGTCAAGCTGGATTTTAATGCACGAGCAGCGAGTTTATAGTCACTGTTCAGTAGACATAGTGGTCGCAGTTTGCACACGTCTTTCATCCCTTGCCCTTTGGGAACCATCACCATGACGCCTTCTTTAAATTTGGGTTGCAAGGGGACTTCAGTAAGAACTTCGTTTACAACGTCAGTAAACGCATTGCCAATCACATTCCAATACTTTTTATAAAATTTCACTGATATTCCGTCAGGACCAGGAGTCTTATTCAGTGGAGAAGTTTTTAGATGTACATAAGTCCGTCGCTAGATAAGGTTGTTAGTAAGTCCCTATTGTTATCAACTATCACAGTAACATGTGTACTTTCAAGCTATGTTGTTGCAGATGACTCATTGAAATCAGATGCCGTGTATAGTTCCTGAAAAAAATGGTAAATTTCATCCATTATTGCTCGCAGTTCAAATAGGACTTCCTCGTTTGCAGCTCGCAGTTTCTCCAAAAAAGTCTTCTGATTTTTGTTTAAATGGTATGGTACAGAGAAGCAGTTTCCTCTTCTACGGATCTGACCTTCAAACCATCGAGTTTTATCCTTTGATTTTCTTTATTTGCATGAAGTGCTCATCAGATAAAACAGGACGATCGTAAAGTTCTATTAAACAGGTATAATAAAATTCTATCGTGGCCTTGAAATGTGTGGCCTTTTCTCTCGCGTACTGAATCAACGTCATCAGTAGTTTCTTTTTAGCATGTTTGGTCTGAGGCATGCCATTAAGTCTGCTGTACACACTCATCTAGTTCTCTGTCGCTAAGGACACTCACACTCAGTTTCCATGGACCCCGCCCCCCAGAACGTTCTTTGCCGAACGAGACTGATGCTGCAAGGTACCCCACCTTGATCAGAACAACTAGCAGGTATCGCGTCGATAGAAGTTATACACTACCTTAGGCTGTCTGAAACATACAGTCTGTCAATTCTACTACCAGAAACATTTGTAATGTACGTAAATTTTACCATTCCAGGGTGTAGCACCTGCCAAGCATCGCTTAGACGTTAGGCACGGACACTATCATTCAGTTCTCTGGAGAAATTAAAGTTTGGGGTTTCATACTTGGGATGAATCTCCTGCAATAATTAGGTTTTCCTCATTATCGTTTATTAGGGGATGCGTTCACTTGCTGTGACGCCGCGGGAGTAGCCGAGCGGTCTGGAGCGCCACTTAAGAATCGCTCGGCCTCCCGCGTCGGAGGTTCGAATTCTCCATCGGGAATGGATGTGTGTGTTGTCCTTAGGTTAGTTTAAGTACTTTGTAAGACTAGGAACTGATGACCAACGTAGTTTGGTTCCATAGAATTACAAACATTTTTTGCTGTGACGTTGTTGGTCAACCACATTCTGATGAGAAATAGTCGCATCTGTGGGGGTGACGTGTTCTTCCTGTTGCACCTGTGGTAATTCAGCCTCGCTCCGTGTAGAGTCAACTTCAAGCACGGCCTGTGCAGCATTTTCGGCGGCCGTGTCCTGCACAACACTTGTTGTCACGGGAGGCGGTGTCGGCACCGTAGTGGCAGCCGCCGCGTACTACAGCGGCATGTTTACAACGCCAGGCGCGCGCGTCACCGCGTCGCCGGTGGGCAGCTGAGCCACCCGACGGCGCGAGCACTCCGCCCGGTGGTGCTCCGTGGAATTACAAATGTCACACGTCCTGGGCTGTCCGTCGTATATCACCAGTGCACGGTAGCCTGAAACACTGATAAAGGACGGTATGTACTTCATCAATTTTTATGAATTAAATACACAAGATAACTGTGAGATATTCTGCAAATTTATTAGTTTACGAAGCGGTTTTCGGCTGTTACGCCATCATCAGGTAAACATTACAAATTTAACTTACGAAGATCTTACCTTGCTAGATATATAACTTTCAAAGAAGACTAGGGTTTTGGTTTATAACTAACATGCGGGAAAAACCAAAACACTAGTTTTCTTTGAAACTTATATATCTAGCAAATTAGTATCTTCGTAACTCAAACTTGTAATGATTACCTGATGATGGCGTAACAGCCGAAAACTGGTTCGTAAACCAATAAATTTGCATAATATCTCAGTTATCTTGTGTATTTCACTCATAATGCAGCAAATATTCTGTCAAGAACCGTCGAAACAGTCAGTGAAATCAATTTTTACTTTACGCACTCCTTTCATGATGGTTCACGGAAATTTGTTTCCCAACTCTTCATCATAAACTTACGAAACACGACCGTAGGCACTTAAAACATCACGTACGTGCTCGCAAGGAATTTCAAACGGCAGTTAAAATATGCACATAGTACGCAAACCAATACCACCAAAAGAAACTTCTACATCAATCACACTGCCATCAGAACGCAAAAATTTAATTCTCCCACCACTCTCTACTACGATACGCAGACACAGATCAAGATTGAAACGACCACCGCAACAATAGCGATTAAAGTGCCTCGGTATACCCTAAGTACGACCTCCCTCCACGTCACAAATTCTAATTCAACTTATGTCTTCCACGAAACATTGCCACAACGGCCAAGGCTCTCCGTGCATCGGAATAGCACCTCGCCAAAGGCCATGTCGGAACATTCCCGCCTTTTGCCTTAGGCTAAGGTGATATAAATATCAATATAATTATAAAGCTAGAAATTTTTTCGCGTGTTGCGGTGATCAAGTGTTTAAGACGTCTGCCTAGTGACCATGGAGGTACGCGTTTGATTCCCTGCTGCAGCACAAATTTTAATTCAATTCTTCGCCTTTAAATTGTAAAATATTGTGTAAATAAAAGAAATGTATGTCCCCAGGAACCAATGTCCGCCATCCATCTCCACTTTCTCCCTAGCAAAGAACCCACAGCAACGCCCACAAAACTTAATGCCGCCATTACGTTTGTTGCATCACCCTTACAGCTGCGTCCATGTATTACAAATGTCAAAGGATGACACAACATAGTTGGAGTCGGACGGGCAACGTGCTTTAGAAGTACGGGAAGTTAAGCCATACTGCCTGGGAGGTGCAACGGTTACCACAACTACCCTAAAGCAGGACACCCGCGTTAGAGTCTTGTTGTTGTCATGGTCTTCAGTCTGATTGGATGCAGCTCTCCACCCTACTCTATCCTGATCAACCCTCGTCATCTCCTGATAAGAACGGCAACCCACATCTATCTGAATATGTTTACTATATTCGTCTGTTGGTCTCCCTCTGCGATTTTTACCCCACACACTTCCCTCCATTTACGATTCGTTGATGTCTAAGAATGTGTCATACCAATCAATCCCTTCTTTTAGTTAAGGTATGCCACAAATTCCTTTTCTTCCCAGTTCTGTTCAGAACCTCATCATTAGTTGTATGATCTACCCACCTACTCTCAATCATTCTTCTGTAGCACCACACTTCAAATGCCTCTATCCTCAGCGATCTGCCACGCCAAACGGTTGTCGTCTTTATAGCGTGAACGAGGTGGTGGCCAGAAATAGTGACGCGATCGTTCTGAACATCATGGTGCACTGTAACTGTTTCAAATGTTTGTAAAGCTTATGGGACTTAACTACGGGGTCATCAGTCCCTAAACTTACAAACTACTTATGAACTACTTACGAACTAGGACGGCACAAATATCCATGCCCGAGGGGGGATTCGAATCCCCGACCGTAGTGGCTGTGCAGACCATGACTGAAGCGCCTCAGTCCCCTCGGCCACCGCGGCCGGCCTGCACTGTAACTCTTAGCGCTTCGTAACAAAGTGTTTATAACAGGATCTGTGTTGTCTGCTCGCTCAACAAATGTTGGAGCGCGACTGCAACAAGTGTGCCGGTGTAGCACCCACTAGGCATTTGTCGACATGCACTTGTGTGACGAAGATTAAGTAGTCGCTAATGTTGATATTTTACTTCCTATCTTGTAATTCTGTTAATTCTACATTACGGATGCAGATTTTTCCATTCTAATGTGTCAGTAACCTGCGACAATATTCACGAACTGCACCATTTCAATTCTGATTGCATTCGTTCACTGAAACTGTAAGGAAAGAAATGTGGTAAGGGATATGTCGGTCGCGAATAGCTTAAAACATTATGGCAAAAACGTAAAGCAGTTTCTAAAATCAGTTTGCGAAGCCCCCTTCACGTCGCACAGAAGCGCGCGTGTTGTTAGACCTGGCTGCGTTCCTGGAAGATAACTGTTTTCGACTCAGATTTCGTGTCAGATACACGTGTAATCGACAGTATGTACGATCATGTCCCCTAGTTGTTTATAGTTGGCAACAGGCAGGAAAACTTTGCTGTTGTGCATAGCGATTATGAGAGCGGTCTCGCGAATTCTGTCAACGTCTGTACGTAGTCCCTTAAAAACATCGGTAAACAGAGGACAATTATTGGCAGACCATTGGCTAATTTCAATTAATTGAGGTAAAACCACAAAAGTTATACAGGTTGTCACAGAGATTGAAATGGCATAGACTGACCCAAACTAGGAACGGCAAACAAATTATATACTCAGCGAACATGTAATGGCTGCACTAGATGGATTCAAACTCTCCCGCAACACAACCGTTCGCTCACCGACACCATCACTTAGCCATGCCGATGTGGTGAACCTTCCGCCTTCCCTGACGACATTTCCATACATCCGTCACTCGCATGTGTGATGCATCAACTGCCCCAATGGTTGCATTTTTGCGTACAGGCCTGCATCGATGCCACGTATACACGTGACCCGACGTCACTCAACAGTCAGTCGACCCCTCATACCTACTTGCTGCTGTGTTCTTCGCCACAGATCTCGGTTTTCCTCTTACACCGACCAGAGGCGCTCTGCCCTCTGAACTACAACATATGGCCGCGAAATATCGAACAGAAGGCGTGTTTCAGAACTGATGCTTGATAAAGTTTTCATAAGGTATCGACATATTTCATATTTATCTACGCGGAGATCCATGCATCTCTAAGGCGTTGAAATATGTTCTTTTCCTTGGCGACCAAAGTGTATTTAAACAATTTGTCATTTGAAGGGTTTAATGTGGGGTAAGCGGTCGGTCAAATGTTGCTTAGTTGGCATAACACAAACTCTGAAAATGTTCATTCAATACATTAGCAAACACAGGTGAGATCTTCTGCATGGCGATGGGCATTCAAACACTCTTAGAGGATGATATTGTAGTTTTATTTACCTTAACCAGTGGCATCCTCTTCCATAACATATTTAAACTGTGTCAAAATCGACACTTTCTTGTAGTACATAGTCTTACACATAGATGGCCGACACTAACGTATTTCCACAATGAAACTCTTGCTGTATATAAACAAAGTTCTCCGTACTTTACATCACATTACTTACTGAGTACTTAGTTTTACAACACTTCTCCTCACTAACTGCTGCTCATATTGTACCACAAAACTGCTTTGTTCTGCTCTGCATTGCAGAGAGACAGACAGACATGACGTTGAAGATAAAAAAATTCAAATTATGATATACTTTTCTTCCGTGATCCGATTTTTATGAAACGAAGTCTTTATGTTGTCCAGAGCTACACTCGAGTTACCAGTGAAAACCCCATGCAAATTCTTGAAGTTGTTTTGGCGGTAAGAGGTTTTAAGTAGATGAACAAACAGACACGACTGTTACTGAAAACAATCAAAATTACTATTTTTTTTTTTTGGTGATTCCATTTCGATGAAATTATGCATATATGTTTCTCATGTTTCCTGTGAAAACCGCATGAAGATTCGGGCAGTAGTCATGTAATTCTCGGAAATTCCAGAGAGGAGACGATGAGAACTGACTCCATGTTTAATCACTGCCCAAATGTCTTCGATTGGGTTCAGATCTTGTGACTTTGAGGGCCAGCACATCAAAGTCGCCAATGTGTTCTTCAGATCACTCTAACACACCCTTGTCTTTCTGCCGTGACACATGTCTTGTTACAAAACACCGTTGCATGCTGAAATATGATCTTCATGAGGGGCGTAACAATGTAAGATAATTCTTAACAGCTATGACTCGTTGCGCAAGCTTCAATGGAGCCTTGGATGCCCAAGTTAATTTTCGCAGAGCATAACTGAACTGCCGCAAGTTTGCCTCGCCGCGTAGGTATCAAGCAAGTGTTCCGCTAGAAGATGAAGGATACTTCCTTCCCATCGGTATGGTGAAGAAGGTACCGGATTTCATTTGAGCATGCAACGCTCTGACACTGTGCTAAAGTTCACAGGCCTATTTCGAAGTCATTCTTTTAAATTGACAACGTACATGGGTCGTCTGTTGCGGATGACCATTGTCAGAAGTGTGCACTATATGAGAGAGAAGGCCTGACCGTTGTGCTGTTACCTTTCTTCTGACACTGAAACAATAGGGAAGGATGGGCCTTTTTTTCGACACTATGTATATTAATTCATTTTAGGCGAGTTTTCAAACTTTTCCAATACTCTTATTCCAAGTATGATTACTTTAAGATATAAACTGGTTTCACGTTTTCCTAAACAGTCCATTTCTAGTGACTACTAACTATTACATAATACTTTCCATATTGTCGCACGTCTCTCCTACAGTGGGAGAGTTGGGACTTTAGGATGTCAGGGTTGAGATAAGTACAAATGTAATAGGGGAAAAATACACAAGAATTGTAAGCTTACAAATTCAACTGTATTGGCAAAAATTATATTCAAATACTGAGTGAATTCCTACCACCCATTATGAATTACTTTAACTATTATGTCTGAGAAAATGTCAGTTCTATTTCTCTTGTATGAGATTCTCTTTTCTTCAGTAGATTTAGAAATATTTTCTAAATGAAAATTTGTGTCTTTCTTGGTAATAGAAATGTACTGTCAATAATAATAAATAAATTAACAAGTAGTTCACTCACTTATCAATCATTTAAGCTCGCTCTTTACAAAAAGTGTTTATAACGTATCTTAATAATATAGTTTAATATTGTGTCAAATCTAACAAGTGCATGCATTCTATACAGTATTTCCTCTTCTAGCTCAACAACTAGTTAGAATATCTAAATTAAATTCTAGGTTAACTAGAATTGCTAATAGGAAACGATGCCTATCCACTATTACAGTTAGTAAACAATTTAATTTGGAAGTTGTAACATAATACAAGGGAGTGCCCGTAAAAAGGACAAAGAAGATTATGAGTTAGAAGAAGCATCAAACTAGATGCTTCACCGTGCAAACTCAACGTAATTCAGGTCTATGCTCCTACGGCTGCAGCGTCAGATGAGGAGATGGAGAAGTTCTATAACCAACTGGAGCAAGTCATTAATAAAATCTCTACCAAAGAACAGACAATAATCCAAGGTGACTTCAATGCTAAAGTTGGAGACACTACCCAAGACTCGCACTTACGATCCGTCGCTGGACTTTATGGTTTTGGTGAAAGAGATGAAAGAGGCAGGAGCTTACTGGATTTCTGCGTGAGTAACGATATGTCCATCTGTAACACAATGTTCCAACATCACCCAAGACGACTGTACACTTGGATATCATCTGGTGATAGATATAGAAACCAAATTGACTTCATCCTAGTGCGAAGGCGTTGGAAGACTTTAGTCTTAGATTGCAAAACCTTCCCTGGAGCTGACTGTGGCAGTGATCACATTCTGTTATCCTTGAAAATGCGCATTAAGCTTAAAACTACTAAGAAAACTGACGAAAGATAGCTAAGACTCAGAAACAAGGAATTTATTTGCAAATTTGGTGATCTTGTAAGAGATCACCAATATGGGACCGAATGAAGAACGTTGTTTCTTCGTCACTACCGACATCAGAACAATCGCAGAATGCAAAACATCCCTGAATATCAAAGTCCACACTACAATTAATTGAAGAGAGAAGGCATCTAAAGAAAACTACCCAGGATCAAGACAGATACAAGAACCTGTGCAGAATAATACAACGGAATTGTGGAAAGGACAAAGCAGATTGCATTAATGGTATCTGTATTGAAATAGAACAGCATCATAATCGCAATCAGGTACGTGATCTCTTCAAGAAAATCAAAAGCATCACCGGTGAATTTAATCCTCTTACGTGGGTGATAGATGACAATAAGGTTAACCCTATCGGTGACAAAGAAAACGTTGTTGCGAGGTGGAAACAGTACTGTGAAAAGCTATACTCTGGAATTAACATCAGTACGGGCAACCAAACAGTTGAGCAACTTAATTTGGAACCTACAATTCTACGAAGTGAAATAGAGAATGCGATTCAACATCTGAAGAATTATAAAGGCCCTGGTGTAGACGGCATATCAGGAGAAATAATCAAAGAAATGGGACAGGAAGGTATTAATGTGCTGCACTCATTGTGTAAAAAAATATGGGAAACTGGGGAGTGACTGGTCAAAGTCTCTCTTCATCCCCTTACACAAGAAAGGATCTATCAGGAACTGCTCCAACTACCGAACTATGTTACACTTCCTGCGGAGCTATGAACATAGTTAATTTATCATTTTCCACAGAGTTACAGAACAAAGATAAAAATTTTAAGTGGAACAATAGTTTTTTCTATCGCGCATTGGAATCGTTGAAACCAGCTGCGTCCAAATAAATTTAAACTACATTCCTATCACTGTTAGTTTGGGAGCTACAACCCTTCAAATTTCAGGGGCAGATACCACACGCTGTACATTATACATGGCTGTGTGGTGGGTGATGGATGTTGTGGCGGTGGGAAGTTGATTTACATGATATGTTCAAATGTGTCCATGTTCCTCAATGCATAATGTAATGCGCCGTCGAAAGGATCTGCGACCGAGATGTAACATCGCCGGTGTGACGGAGCGACATGCGTCCTCTATGTGCCGTTTTAGATCATCTGGGGATGTGGGCTCAGTGACATAAACAAGATCCTTTAGATATCCCCACAAAAAGAAATCTACTGGTGTTAAATCGGTGTGACACACATGTTCAAGGAGACCACTGCAGCCAGCTGCAGGTGGTGGCTCATGTCGTGAACAATGATGTGTGTCGCTTTGGATCGGAAGAGATCCTCTCTGGTTTTGAGCGGCTATCAGAAGTGGTAAAGACTGCCAGTCTTGCTTGCAAGATGAAAGCGGAGCTCACCATCTGCAGCATTGTCGACAGGACTGACTGCGGAACTTTGGTTCAGAGCCGAATGGAGGGTCTGAATCAGAGGCTCAGGCAGTTCTGCGAACGTGTGGGCTGCAGATTCCTCGACTTGCGTCAAACGGTGGTGGGTTTTCGGTTTCCGTTAAATAGGTCAGGAGTCCACTATACTCAGGAAGCGGCTACACGGGTAGCGGGGCCTGTGTGGCGTGGACTGGGCGGTTTTTTAGGTTCGAGGGCCTCGGGAATACACAAAATGGGTTTCAGTCTCAAATGGGGCAGGTCAGACACAGGAAGAAAGCAGATCTAGAAACCATTGGTATAACAGTTGTAAATTGTCGTAGCTGTATTGGGAAAGTTCCAGAGCTCCAAGCGCTGATACAAAGTACTGAGGCACAGATCGTTATAGGTTCTGAAAGCTGGCTGACGCCTGAGATAAGTTCGGACGAAATTTTTTCAAAGGGCCAAATGGTCTTCAGAAAGGATAAAATAAATAAAAAAGGGAGTGGCATGTTTATTGCTGTTACTAACGGTTTATCCTGCAGCGTAATTGAGACAGATACTTCCTGTGAGTTGGTCTGGGTAGAGGTTATACCTGACCACCGAAATAAATTAATAATTGGATCTTTTTATCGGCCCCCTGACTCGGACGATGCGGTTGCCGAAATGTTCAAAGAAAGCTTGAATCACATTTCAAATAGGTATCCGAAACATACTGTTATAATCGGTGGCGACTTTAATTTACCCTCGATATGTTGGCATAATTACGTATTCAAAACCGGCGACAAATATAAAACATCGTACGAACTAGTTCTGAATGCTTTTTCTGAAAATTACTTCAAACAGTTAGTTCATGAACGCACTAGAATAGTAAGTGGTTGCGAAAATACCCTTGATCTCCTAGCAACAAATAATCCGGAGATAGTAAAGAGCTTCAAAACAGATACAGGGATTAGCGAACATAGAGCTTTAGTAACGAGTCTGAATGTCGAAATGCCCAAATGCACCAAAAATAAACGAAAAATATATCTATTCAATGAAGCAGATAAAAATTCGCTTCACGCTTTCCTGAGTGATAGTCTCCAGTCTTTCAAAACTAAAAACGCGACTGTAGATCAGTTGTGGCTTACTTTCAAAGACATAATATCAGTAGCAATTGAGAGATTTATACCAAATAAATTAATAAAAGATGGGGCTGACCGCCCGTGGTACACAAAACAGGTCATATCACTGCTGCAGAAACAAACAAAAACGCATGCAAAATTTAAAAAGACACAGAATCTACAAGACTGGCAATCTTTTATTGAAACTCGCAACCTAGCGCGGACTTCAATGCGAGAAGCCTATAGTAGTTACCACAACGAAATCCTGTCTCGTAATCTTGCAGAAAATCCAAAGAAATTCTGGTAATACGTGAAGTACACTAGCGGCAAAACACAAACAATACCTTCACTACGCGATAGCAATGGTAATACTACCGATGACAGTACTGCAAAGGCAGATTTACTAATCACAGTTTTCCGAAATTCGTTCACGAAAGAAGACGAAGTGAATACTCCAGTATTCAATCCAAGAACAGCTGCCAGCCTGCGAAACATAGAAGTAGATGTTCCTGGAGTAGTAAAACAACTTAAGTCACTAAACAAAAATAAATCTTCCGGGCCAGATTGTATACCAACTAGCTTCCTCTCAGAGTATGCTGATACAATAGCTCCGTACTTAGCTATCATTTACAACCGATCACTCAATGAAAGATCCGTACCCAAAGACTGGAAAGTTGCCCAAGTTACTCCAATATTCAAGAAAGGCAATAGGAGTGATCCCCATAATTACAGGCCTATCTCATTGACGTCGATTTGCAGTTGGATTTTGGAACATATACTTTGTTCGAATATTATGAAGAGAACGACCTAATAACCAGTAGTCAACACGGATTCAGAGAGTATCACTCTTGCGAAACACAGCTTGCCCTTTATTCACATGAAGCCTTAAGTGCCATCGACAAGGGATCTCAAATCGATTCCATACTTCTGGATTTCAGGAAGGCTTTTGACACTGTACCCCACAAGCGGCTTCTTATGAAATTGCGTGCTTATGGAATATCTCCCCAATAGTGTGGTTGGATTCACGATTTCCTATCAGAAAGAACACAGTTCTTTGTAGTTGACGGTAAGTCATCGAGTAAAACAGAAGTGATATCTGGCGTTCCACAGGGAAGCGTTAAAGGTCCCCTACTCTTCCTCGTGTTTATAAACGATTTAGGAGACAATTTGAAAAGATCCCTTAGATTGTTCGCGGATGATGCTGTCGTTTATCGGTTAGTGAAGTCAACAGAGGATAAAAAGCAACTGCAAAGCGATTTAGACAAAATTTCTGCATGGTGCGAAAATTGGCAATTGACACTAAATAAAGAAAAGTGTGAAGTAATACACATGACCACTAAAAGAAATCCGCTGAACTTCAATTACGCGATAAATCAGTCAAACCTTAAGGTCGTAGCTGAAAATATATGAAAATATTTTGCTAGCACCCACCTACTTAGGGAGACATGACCATCCTAATAAAATAAATCAGAACGAAAACGGGACGATTTAGGTGTTCTTTCTTCCCGCGCGCTATTAGAGAATGGAACGTTAGAGAAAAGTTATGAAAGTGGTTAATGAACCCTCTGCCAGGCACTTGAATGTGATTTGCAGAGTATCTATGTAGATGTAGATGAAGTACGTGACGATTAATTCTATAAAAATTGATGCGTATGTATTCCCCTATAGACATCATGATACATCATGACGAATTTTTTATGAAATCTTCTGATTAGTCCAGTATGTGATCCTGTGAAATTTGGTAGTGATCAGCTCTAGCCTATATAAATATCTATTAAACATACTGAGGATTGAATAAGCATGGTATTTATTATACTTAATCATGTTACATAGAATGAAGGAACCAATAAAATAAATATTTTTATTCATATAGTATATTAATTCCGCCCTTGTGAAGTTGGGGTAGATTGGCAGTTCACAAAAGTTATTAATCATGACAGAGAGAATCGTCTGATATTGTGCGAGGTGTGTAGCTTTATGCTTTACTCTAGTACCACTAATAAATATTTAATTTGGCTTCAATTACCTGTTGTCTTTTCTGCAAAAACAGGAGAAGGTGTCTGTCTTTACATTGGCTACAATTATTTCTATAAGAAAGTTAGGAAGGTAGTTGGGTCCAACAAAAAAGGATATACTAAGTTGTTACTATCTAAATAGAGAAATCATTTATGTAAGGGAACCCACATTGTTATAGCCATCACAAAAGAGGTTGTAAAATACCATTAAAACTGAAAAATAGTACCTCCTGCATTGTAGAAATGAAACTGTGGAAGCGAGGGGAAAATTCCAAAAACGAAAAATATTCGCTTTATCACTCGAAGGCAGAAGTATTTATTTAGTAAATCATATAACACGGAAATGATGTGATTATTTAAAGCTTCGTTTCCAGTTCAGAAAATAAATGTAAATGAAAGAAAATGAATTATTTTATCTGGTTCAACTTCTAATTTTACACTTGATCTGCTCTTATAAACATATATAAAAGTTGGCTGCCAATAAGACTGCAGAATTTAAGCCAGGATTAGAGGGAACAACATAGATCTTGAAGTTTTAATTTGTAGGTTTCGTTGTCTGTAAGGATGATTTTAAATAATTTAATAAGTCATAGGTTAATTTCAGTCGGTTTATAATTATGTCACTTCTGTGGTTTTTTTAGCAATTGTCATTTATTCATATGTTACCAATTCCCTTGAACGCTTTGACACAATACACGTTACTTGCCTTGAAGACGAAACACAGGCTACATCAGTAGGCTACCTTATATAAATTCAGACACACAGCACTGTGCTCAAACCTTGACTGTCACACAACTCATTTTTTAACAACCGCAAATCGAGGAGTAACAGCTTTTAATTTGAGGCTGAATATTGTATATAATTAATGAACATGTTAAATCTTGAGATGTGATTTATGTTTTAAACAAAGTTGTTCACATACCAGCTCAAGACACGTAACTAGTACTGTAACATGTTTAAATAAAGTTCCTGAAATCAAAATACACCGAGGACTGTGCCGTTTGTTTACACTCAGTAAAAAGTGTGAATTGTCAAATGTAAAAATGAATTACAGTAAATAAAAAGTGATTTTGGAAATGACAGTGTTTTGAAGTTACTGAAATAATACATTCATTTTATGTATGTGTAACATTGGACATCCACCCAAAGGGTGCATATTTTTCTATTTTAGTATATTAAAACTAGATGCATCATAAAAGACAAGCAAATTCGCATTTAATACCTTTCTGTATGTTTTGAAGTAGTAATTAAGTCTAAGAAAAATCTGTATCATTGCGTGACTTATCATAGAACTTTAAATTTAGTGTGTGACATCTACGTTATAAGCGTTGGTATTTCTTAATGTTGTATAAACGTTTATAATTGGATATCGAGTTCTGTATACAAATTGAGTCTTCCAGGACGCTAGAAACTTTACAACAGGATTTTCTAACACCAGAGTTAACTTCTGAATAAACTGTAATAGTGTCCAATACAGATATTTTTATGAAGGCAGTCATTTGGTAACTAACAATTCAAATAAGTACCTTGCCAAATAAGTTTATTTTGTAAATATGTACGAAGTCGGTAAAAATGTTAATAGGTCACAGATATTTATGTTAAAAAAGGAAGATTAGTATTTAATGTTTTCATGGCAGTATAGTCATTACAGATGGAGCAAGGTATTTATCATCACTTGCTTTGATCAAACAAATCTCTTGCACCTCTACCTACTAATCTTTATTAAAATGGGAGAGAAAATCTATGTATGTCCAGTAATATATTGCTTTCAAACTTCAAAACTTTCTGCTGATTAAGGGAATTAAATGTTCTTGAAAATCTATTCTTCATATAAGATCTAGAGAGTGCCTATAGATTTTTTGAACATGTAAGCAGATTTAGGAAAATACTTACTTCATCCACGAAATCCTTTTTTCAGTGAAGTCTGTTCATATTGAGGATACCCAATGATGCAGCAGAGAGTAGACGTCTTAGTGAAGTTGTTTTTCTTCTAAAGAAGGCAGGGATTAGGATAAAAATTAAGAATCTCAACAACATTTAGGTATTTCATAATATTTATTTCCAGTTCATAACAATAGAGAATCAGTTCTTTATTCGTCAAAAAAATATTTTTAATAATAATTTATTTGCAGACAAAACCCAATCATGTAATTAATTTAGTAAAACAGGCGTGAAAAATTAAAAATCCATGCAATACAACAACATTAATGCAAAATATTAAGGATAGCCGTCAAAGCAGATGTATTTCAGGCAGCACTGGAGTACATATATCCTGTAGGCTTACTATAAAAAAGTCTTATTGAATTCGCATGTAATTTCTTCTTTTACTAAGTGTAAAAATGTAGTAAATCATCCAAATTTTGATGACGAAATTCCCCTTCATTACAGTTGTAGTTTATATGACTATTGTGTTTTTGAAACTGACTGAGTTCAGTGTACGTACTTCCGAAGTGGATAATCTGTGTATCTGTGTATCTTATAGCCAATGTGTGGTATAATCAAGCGAATTGAAAAAAGAAGTTTAAAACAGTAAAGAAGAAGGCACAATTTATTTCTGTAGTTCAGACTAGTGTGTATATGGGGGATAAAATGGAGGATTCACTATGTACTTCTGCGTTGAGTTTTTTCTCTCATAGCCACACAACAAAATGGAATTGTGTGGACATGTTATTCAGGGGAAAGATATAATTGCCCTGTTAGATCCAAGTCAGAGGTTAACATATCCCTGCGATTACTAATAATGACTACAATCAATCATATAATTGCATTTTTGAGGATATTACTTTTTTGGAATGTATAATCTTGTTTTGCTACTCAGATACCTGATTTAGAGTTGACGATCAATAAGAGGGAGTGTAACGATAGACCAAGCATAGCGTACGATAATCTCTACACTTACAGACATGAACCCTTGACAACTCCTTGCAAACTGAACTGATGAGGTCGAAAAATCGTACGTCACAAATGAAATTTACACTTATTTTCGTCGACAATTCTAGCCAGCATAAGCTTTCTTACGGAAGTCCTTGAATAATATCACCATTGTCGAATATGGAGTGTTAGTGTCTCCACAAGTTTCTTTTTAAGCTGAAGAGGAGACGCTTTCGTGTTTCTCTGTATAGAGTGGAGTGGCACTGACACCTATAGGCTGCAGTTTTTTCCATAGTCTGGCAGGTGGTTCGTAATTATTCCCAAGCTCTTTGCCCAGGAAGAGAAGGCTATTACTGTGCGATTCGGGATTAACGGTGGAAGAGAGTCATTGTATGTCAGGGTAATAAATCTCTTGTTCCTTGTTAGCGAATAAGGTCGCTTGCGTTTTGGATGGATTTAAATACAAACCGATATTATGTGCCCATTTTGATAAGGCAAGCGTATCACCATTGATATGCTGGATTATTGTGTACAGATCTCTTGGGCTATCGGTGAGATATAACTGAAGATCAACTGCGTAAATGTGGTATTTGCAATGGAAGAGAACTTTTGACAAGCAATAATCATATAAGGAGAATAGTAATGGGCCAGCACTGATCCTAGTGGGACTCCTGATAATATATATGGATCCATTGTCATCTGTTTCTTCCAATCACTTCAAACTGCTGGCGGGATGTGAGGTACGAGCGAAACCACTGCACAGCACTTCGAAAAGAAAAGAGACATTATAAACCATGTAGAAAACAACAGTCTAATAGTTTGCTGAAATCCATAAAACTCATAGTCGTTGCCTTTTCTTGTCCATAGCTTTTATCGGACACAGGGATTTTGGCGAAAAACTGATTGGTATTCACCTTGAAGGCTGTTTACTGTTAAACTGCTCATGAACACGAGGTGCGATTGGAAAGTTTTAAGAAACGGATCCGCTACCAATTACTGTTTTGGCGGGCAGCTACACATAGTGTGGGGAGTGAGCCATTGACTTGTCATTGAACGCCCTCTGACACAAAACTGTGTTTCCTTTATTCAGTTAGTTGTCGCAGTAGGTTGAGTGTGGGTTTGTTAGGGCTCGCTGCTGGATTTTGTCTGCGTGAAATTTTGTTTTAAAACCTAGAAATCAGCTGTTGTGACTTACTAACTAATAAAAACAGCTTCTGGAGATTATTGTATGAGCCTGTCAAATGTTTTTGTCTGTCTGAACAGACAATGTGAATGTTCGCGACTTAGTGCGCTCTGATTATAGACTTACAATTACGAAAATAGCTGATCAACTTAATGTAAGTTTCTATGCAGTTCAATCAATTTTAACTGAAGATCTGAACAATTGTTGACTGTCCGAAAAATTCGTTCGAAAACAGTCAGTGCCGATTTGATGTGTGCCAATAACTGATTAATCGGACTAAAAATAACCCACATTTGTTACATAGGGTAATTAAAGGTGACGAATCGTGAGTATATGCATATGATGATGAAACAAAAGTACAGTCTTCGCAATGGAAGCATGGCAAAGTCGGTCGAAGGTAAAGAAAGAGTTTGTGATTTTTCTATTGATTCTACCGGTATTGTGCATCATGAATGTACCCCTGGAGGGCACAAAATTAACCAGGAATACTGCAAATGTATCCTTGAGCGTTTGCGCGGAAAACTGCGGAAGAAAAAGCCTGCATTGTGGAAAGACAGGAGTTGGGTGCTACACCATGAGAATGCTCTGGATCATCATGCATTCTCCAGCGTTTAAGTTTCGACCAAATTCAAAATCTCTGTGCTTCCACAACCGCCATATTCCCCTGATTGAACTTTCAATGTAATCTAATTGGTAATTTTTTGAAAAGCAATTGTCCCATAACACTCACTTAGGGTGTGACAGAAATTACATGCACGTCTGAAGACCTTTGTTCGATGAGAATGACAAGCTGTGTTCTATTAGCTAGAAAACCTCAGGTTCAGTCACAAGTTAGGTCTGATATTCCATATGCAATCATTTTGTTCACAAGGTGATGGTGCGGGGAACAGAATCGAAAACATTGCGTAAGGAAGAAAACGGCATTACGTAGTAACCTCTTTCTTTGTCCTGTAGGTCTCGTAGTCTAGCACGAGCGGCTCACACATGAACGTTGCTTTCGTAATCAATGTTTATTTCTACAAAGGAGCTATCCGGTCTCCAGAAATGTCGTAGAAGTGGAAAATAATACGTATTCCGACATTCTACAACAGACTGACGTCAGAGACATAGGCACATAATTCCGCGCATCCGTTTGGCGACACTTCTTGAAATCGGCTGTGCTTTTCCTCAATCATTAGGAAGGCTTCACTTCTGCAGAGAAAAAGGAAAGTTCCCTCTTATAATCTATAACGAAACTGATTGGTATCTCATAACTTACAGGGGCCTTTCATATGTTGAGCGATTTCAATTTGTTTGCTATTATTCTGACATTTATTTCGACATATTTTTTTGTTAGTCCGTGCGACGGTTTTGAGGAGGAACTGCATTGAAATCTTCTCCAAAGAAACTGCTTTGGAGAAAGACGTTTAGTATTTCGGCCTTCTGCGTGTCATCCTCTGTTTCAAAGTCCTTACGGTCGCACATTGCCGAACAATGTAAATTACTCGCATACAGAAGGAAGGAAGCAGGGAATCTGAGTGGTAAATATACTACTGAAACATTACGCCGGAATGTAACAAGCAACCGATAAATCGAGCTAAAATTAATATTTTCTATCATTACATAATATTATCGTGGGTTTTATGTATAGTGTGTCTGAAAACGTCAGGATCAAATTCAGACAGATGAAATTTGGTCCACAAGCGATTATATTGAGTCAGAAACGAATAGTAGTAAATATGTAATTGTATCACGGTCATACACAGTGTACATCGCACGGTAATGTCTCAATAGGAAAAGTCGCTGTTATGCTCAAAAAGCGTGAGAAGAAACAAACAGATAAGATTTTAATTTCCTTAAATATCTCGCCTCAATGAGTCATAGGAAAAGACAAAACTCATACGAAATAATTGATATTACGGTATAACGGCAATATATGCAAGTTAGTGGCGTGTACTATCAGTGCCGACGCAACACAGTGAGTACGGTAACAGAATACAATTTCATTAACCCGAGTATCCTAATTGTTTTTACCTTAAAAAAATCAATCTATGGACTACCGAATTATCGACAAGAGACAGTGAACTTTAGAGTACTGCATCAATAAAATTTTCCTGTTTTTGTCCTAATGATTCGGTATGCTTGGTTTGCATCAAAATTGACAGAGAAAAGACAAATTTTTCAAAATTTGAATACAATAGGGTTAGCACTGAAGTATCATTTCGAAATATGTTATTGGAAACAAAGCAAAAATAAAAAATCAAAACATATTAAAAAATAGAAAAAGAATGCTTTCTTAAAATGTGCATGAGGTGAACATCATGTTTGTGGACGATTATCATATTGAAAACAGTGTAATGTAACTTTAACAAATAACAACTTCCTGGACTATTTGGAAACGTTTTCGTTCAAAACTTCACTGAATTACGAAAATTTACAGTTCAAATATGTTACTTATCAAGTATATCGAAAATGAATATATTATTTTACGTATATCACTGAAATTTTTCACTTGATTTTAAATTCATAATTTAAATTTACCATTCTTTAGAGTAATTTGAAATAAAAAATTAATAAAAAGTGGGAATCTAACGTAGGTCTCACAAACAGACATGTATTACCATACCCACTGCACTACGCTAACATTGAGTGCGAGAGTACATACACTTGCTTATAGTATGTTAATACTGTAGTAGAAAACCATTCGCCATCCTTTCTTCTTTTCCTATGACTCAATCAGGCGAGATAAATTATGATCTTGGAAAGGTTGATGTACCTACATATTATGACGTAGTGTAAACTTAATCGTAAGGCCTCTCTCTCGTTTCCCCTGGTCAGTGCGTGCATAGCATATACGCATGAAATCCTGCTACAAACCCTCAAATACCTCATGTGTCTGTTGTACCAGGAGACAGCCAGCTTGGACCCTTGAAAACACCATTAACTTGACGTAATTACAGAGGAACAAGTCCAGAGGTGTGAAATCAGGCGATCGCGCAAGCCATGAGACATGTCTTCTCTAGAAATCACATGACGATGGTAACAGTTTTCAGGTGCTTGAGGACATCAACCTCGAGTTTGGAATCAGCACCGTCGTGTTGAAACCACATTATTTTGAGGAATATAAGGGGTATCGTCTCCAAGAACTGAAGCTGAATATCTGTAAGGAACAGTGAAGCAGTGACAGACAAAGCCGATCAAACCGCAGATAGAATCTTTGCTGGTGACCACGATGTGCCTAGAATGTGGATTTCCCTCACTGAAGAGATGGCTATTGCGGCTGTTGACAAAATCATTCGGCTTAACTCAAGCCTCAGCAGTAAACAATGCAAACTATATGAAGTACTTAGTCCTGTCGATCACAACAACTGTTATTCAATTGATTGTGAAAAAAGAAGCAGCCAGTTGCTTTTACATTGTATGTATTTACTAGCTTTTGGGAATATAATGCTCTTCATGCATATATTGGCCACCACGTTCAGACTGAACATACTGGGTATCAATACATGACTGAATAAGCACTAATTCTCCGAAACAAATCAACAAAACCTACTTAAGTGCAACTGGTTACTGCTGTTTTAAGAACCAAACTGTACCCTTGTGCGTTTCAAGTTGACGAGTACTTGTTACTCGATGGTTGGCTGAGCAGTTCAGCATTGTCTCCTCAGAGTCTACTGTACAGAAATGACTGGCTGGAAATGGGGCAGGCTCTGTGGCGCGTGAACGGCACCTTCTCTCGTAGGTTCAATTCCAAAAAGGGTTACGTCTATTGAAAAAATGTTCTTTGTACATTCGCACTGCTTCACAGGGAATTCATCCTGCCGCGTCACACAGTTAGTGCGTGTCTGCCAACTCTCGCATCGAGGAGGTCCCACCTTTGTCGACTACGCTTCATGTGCTGTACAAAGCAACACGCCGAACAATGGACACACCACAAACGATCGGAGGCAGTTGGGTGTGCGCTGCAACGGATAATGCATGGGGTCGTCAAATGATACACGTGCCATGAGCTAAGTTGTGTATGCTACGTCTGTTTAGTGGCCAGAGGCCTATACTGCATCAATGCCTGTTAAAGTGTACAAAAAAAAAAAAAAAAAAAAAAAGACATGTGGGATCTTGTCCGCGAGTCTGGCAGAATTCATGCGTCACTGCCAAGTACGCTTTGACATTCGTCGTCATTTTGAAGAATTAGCGGTGTTTATGTCTATTACGCAACACATATGCACATCTGACCATTCATTTCCTGGCAGCAAACATTTGGTTGTGGAGGTTACATCACCCATTTCAATCTGTCGTAAATGAGTCGACACACTGTATTTACATCAAAGTAGACAAGTCAGAAACACAACTTGACGTATTCTTAGTGATATATGTGACTTACTGTAACCAAAGAAGACAAATATTCTCGTTCGAATTTTACTGATGTGTAATTGTTATGTGTCATATCCTGTAATAGATAATATTATTTATAGTATCCAAAATGTATAAAATTAGCCGCTGATGCAACTTTCATTAATGTGGAATTGGCTACATACTAGGAACTCGTATATTTTAATCGATGGAGAAGAGCTAGGCAAGCTAGATAATATAAGACACCGTACTTCCTTGCAAAGTACGACTCTATGTACTTTCTTAAACAGCATCTTCAACGTCATCGAACCAGTGGAAACCTGAGCTATCATGTAATGGCGGGACATCATCTATACCTCACATGGAAACTAAGACGGATAATATTCGCTGAATAGTGACGGATATGGACACTTCAAAATAAAAAACTCACTTGCATTGCCAAACTAGTAAAAATAAGCTCCACATCTTGTTCGTCCAGTAAAGGGGAGAGTATTAAATGTACCTCATGCTACGTCTGTTTAGTGGTCAGAGGTCAGGCATGAAGTTAAGAAAAAGAAAAAGAAAAAAAGAAAAAAATCCGTCCATGAGAGATTATCTACTACTGAGAAATTCTACATAATAAATTATTGGTATTCTGCTGTTGCAATTGTTTTGCTGGTTTGTTATTTTCGTTTTACTAGTATTTCCAGTGATCGATCAGTCGTTTTTTCAAAGTATCGCCAATCAACTTTTTTAAAATGTTGTGGGAATTTATTGAATGCAGATTCTTAATTCCTGCTTCACCCTGATATTTTATCTAATAAGAAAATAGGAAACCGTAGCTATTCAAAATAAAGTAATTATCATTAGCAGAACTAGCAGGAACTTACATGAAATCTCTGCTAGCAGCAGTAATTAACAAGTTATTCTTTCGAAATAATACGCGAAATACCACGTCATGAAGTAACGTTATTTCGTTACCACGAAATTTTTATTTCCGTTGCTGTAACGCACGGTCAACCTTGTAGTTTCACCCATTTTACCGCTAAATGGCTGTCGCGCTACAACAGGACCTTCGCTGTGTATCGTCGTCTAATGCCCCTTTTAGACATTAAAACGTTCCTTTACTTTATGCACTCTTAAGGGCTCCACACGATCTATTTTTGTTTCGTGCCTACAACAAAACCCTTCTGAATTATATGAGTTTTATAGGCCTCACTGTATAATTATTAATAAAAAATCCATATTTATATTTTCTTTTTCGCTTATTTACTCACTGACTAGTGAATAAAATGGAAGCGAAAATTTGGCAAATCAGTTGCAATTACACTATCATACAATCGTGTCGAGAAATTCTCAGACATAATTGTCAGTGTTCTAGAGTAAAGACCTTCGAAGTGTGAATACATTTGAATAGATACGAATAAAGAAATTTCGATATCTAAGAACATAAGGGGCACGGCGTAGTGGATGATTCCGCATAATGCAACACAAATCACACATTGTAAATCTGTAAGTGTGGTCCGTTCCGATGGTAATCAGTAGTGGTCGAAACGTGCTAATCTACAGACGTATATAGTCAGGATTTTAAATGTTAGTAGAAAAGCTTTTGTTAGATACTTAGTTCTGGAAATTATTTTCTCTTGGGAAATGGACATCGAATCGAAACTGAACCAGCGTGCAGTTATTCAATTCTTCATATAGGTAGGAAGATCATAAATATATACGGAGACAGGATGGTTAGAAAGAAGAATGTGCATCGATTGTTGATGATCAAAGCCTTGTAGACAAACAAAAATCACTCTAAGCGAAATATAGCGCGAGGATGGTTATGCGAGAGACGTTAAGCGAATTCGTAAGTAAAGTTCTATGTACTGACTTGGCTGAAAACCTAAGACATTTCAGTGTTATACTAAAGCGGTAGCTGGATCAAAGCAAAATGTCCAGACACTCTGTGACGAAAATGGTACTGAAACAGAGGATGACACTCCAAAGGCTGGAATACTAAATATCTTTCTCCAAAGCTGTTTCACAGAGAAAGACTGCACTGTAGTTCCTTCTCTAGATTGTCGCACAGATGACAAAATGTCACATATCGAAATAAATGACAGGGTGATAGAAAAACAATTAAAATTGCTCAAAAGAGGAAAGGCCGCAGAACCTGTGGGCATACCAGTTCGATTTTACACAGAGTACGCGAAGCAATTTGCCCCCCCCCCCTTTCTTGCAGTGGTTTACCGTAGGTCTCTAGAAATCAAATGTTCGTTAAGCTTATGGGACTTAACTACGGGGTCTTCAGTCCCTAAACTTACAAACCACTTATCATCTACCTTTTACTAAAGACGGTACAAATATTCATGCCCGAGGGGGGATTCGAACCCCCGACCGTAGTGGCCGTGCAGACCGTGACTGGAGCGCCTCTGTCCCCTCGGCCACTGCGACCGGCAGGTCTCTAGAAGAGCGTAGCGTTCCAAAAGATTGGAAAACGGCACAGGTCATCACCGTCTTGTAGAAGGGACGTAAAACAGATGTGCAGAACAATTAACGTCGGTCAGTTGCAGAATTTTGGAACACGTATTATGTTCGAGTATAATGACTTTTCTGGAGAGTAGAAACCTGCTGTGTAGGAGTAAGCATGGATTTCGAAAAAGGCGATCGTGTGATACCCAGCTCACGCTCTTCGTCCACGAAACTCACAGGACCATAGACACGAGTTCTCAGGGAGATGCCGTGTTTCTTGACTTCCGCAAGGCGTTTGATTCAGTTCCCCACAATCGTTTAATGAACAAAGTAAGAGCATATTGTCTATCAAATCAGTTGTGTGATTGGATTGAGGAGTTCCTAGGTAACAGAACGCAGCACATCATTCTCAAGGAGAGAAGTCTTTCGAAGTAATAGTGATGTCAGATGTGCCACAGGGGTGTGTCGTTGGACGGTTGTTTTTCACAACATATACAAATGATCTTGTGGGTAACATCGGAAATTCAGTGAGGCCTTTTGCGAATGATGCTGTGGTATATAGAAAGGTTGCACCAATGCAAAATTGTACTGAAATGTAGGAGGATATGCATCGAATTGACGCATGATGCAGGGAATGGCAATTGAATCTCAATGTAGAAAAGTGTAATTTGCTGCGAATACATAGAAAGAAAGATCCTGTATCATTTAGCTACACTATAGTAGGTCAGGATCTGGGACTTAATTCCATGAATTATCTGGGAGTATGCATTAGGAGTGATTTAAAATGGATCGACCATAGCCGGCCGCGGTGGCCGAGGGGACTGAGGCGCTTCAGTCACGGTCTGCACGGCCACTACGGTCGGGGGTACGAATCCCCCGTCGGGCATGGATATTTGTGCCGTCTTTAGTATAAGGTAGTTCATAAGTAGTTTGTAAGTTTAGGGACTGATGACCCCGTAGTTAAGTCCCATAAGCTTAACAAACATTTGAACATTTTTTTGGAACGACCATATAAAATTTATCATATGTAAAGCAGATGCCAGGCTGAGAATCATTGAAAGAATCCTAACGAAATGCAGTACACTTGTTCGCCCACTGCTTCAATACTCCTCAACAATGTGGGATTCGTACCAGGTGGAGTTGATGGAGGAGGTAGAGAATATCCAACGGAGAGCAGCGCGCTTCGTTACATGATCATTTAGTAATAGTGAGAGCGTTACGGAGATGATTGATAAACTCCAGTGGAGGACTCTGCTAGAGAGACGCTATGTAGCTCGGTTCGGGCTTCTGTCGAAGTTTCGAGAACGTACCTTTACCGAGGAGTCTAGGAGTATAGCTCTCTCCTACGTATATCCCGCGAAGAGATCACGAGGATAAAATCAGAGTTATTTGAGCCTTCACAGAGGCATACCGACAATCTTTCCGCGAACAATACGAGACTGGAGTAGGCGGGAGAACCGATAATGGTACTCAAGGTACCCTCCGCCACACGTCTTCAGGTGGCTTGTGGAGTATGGTTGTATATGTAGATGTAGAAACAAGGAGAAACCAGTACTGAAGACAAACCAAGCAGATGTAGACCATAACTGAGGTCACTCTCGTCAATCGCGAACGACTGGTTGATTTGATTCGTGCGGACAGAAGCATCACAGTCGTAAGCTTGCTGCACAACTGGGATGTGACCATAATGCTGTAAATAAGACGACCTATGGTCTTATCTTATCGTAAAGTGTGTCCGAAGTGGGTACTGAGACAGCTGACGCAAGCATATGGAAGTCTGCTCTGATGTCACAGGGGAAGAAGCATGGTTTAATGTTTCGGGAGTAAAGAATCAGTCAAGGGAGTGATATCGCTGTTCTTCTCCAAGACTTTAAAAGTTCCAAAGCGATAGACTCACGGGGAAAGTTGTTTCCTGGCTCACTTGGAAAGCCTACTCGATCATTTTCTGGAACATGATTGTCCCATGAAGAGTAAGAGCATTACAACACCCGGGAAGTTTCGAGACACCCTAAGGAAAAAGGGATCGAGCACGAATTTTAACATCTGTCGAAATTCTTAACGAAAATACGAAATGCCACACGTCTTTGGCAATAATTCAGGAGACTGGTCTGCGGTCCCACACCTATCACACAGTATAAGGTTCTGCGCATTTTCCGTCTACTTGTTTGCCCCAATGAAAGGAAGTCTTCTGCGGCAATACTTTCAGGACACAGGTAAAATGAAAGTGGCGGTGGAGAAGTGAGTTATAATGTGAAAACCTGAATTTTACAAAAAGAGGTGGGAGTGTTGGATTCAACGACAACGGAAATGTATTGCTTGCAGTGGTTACATCGAAAATGGTGTCATTTTGTAGAGTAAGACTTAATGTAATAAACTGTATACATTGCAAGACCTACACATATTTCCACTGTTAAGCCCACCGTTGCAGTACTTTCAGTTTTTATTTTATATTTGAAAAGAGCACTGTAATTTCACAATCAACGCCAAATGTACAGAAAAAGTGCTAAAACTAACCTCCTTAATACAAGAAGAGTGAAATGGAAGACGATGACATTTAACTGTAGGTGGTTGTAATGCTGTTGTGTAGCTTGTCAAATAAATGACAATTTATATTGAAAGTTACCGATTACTGAAAAAAACTGAAATTTTTATTGGGTTAAATGACATTTTTGTATGCTAAAAGTACACTAAAAGCTTGCTGAGTACTTACCTGCAGAAGCCATTGTGAGTTCCGAAACTGATCATGGAAGATTTCCTGCGTGGAATATCCGTGAATAAATACATATTCTTTGAAGATCTTAAAAATCTAAGCTTCGACTAATTGACAACATCTTAAAACCTAAAGAATGATGTCTACCACACACTGTTGCATTGAGCATAAAGGACTATTCCTCCTTCCATTCCTCCTCTACTCCAATCCTTCAACAATCTTTTTTCCCCCAAGCTTTTAATGGTTATTTGAAATTTTGGTGTATTAGTTCCCAGTTTAGTTGAAAAATATGTAGCACCTAAATTTTCTGTTTTGGAATATTTACTATTAATGTTATATAAGATAATATTAGTCAGAGAGAAAGTTATGTGTGGAACATTTCTTATAGATTTTGTTTTGAATATATAAAGATGCACAGTAATAGGATGGTAGATTAATGACGGGATGTAAGGGACCGTCTATCGATTTATACATACACAAATTTCAGTCAAAAATTACTGTTAGTAATCCACATTCCAGATATTTATGACTAAGGATGATAGGTAGCCTCTCTTGTAATTCATGGTTTTAATATACTTATTACTCTAATTAATTTTAGACACTCTTAAACATTTTCAGTTAATCCCAGTCCACATGCTACCATATTATTATGTTTACATTAAATATCAAAGTATATAATCTTATGAGTAACATTTTTAAAGTAATGTTGTTTATAGTGATTTTAAGATTTCTATACAAGAATCTGTTCTCTGTAAATGTTATATATTTTTAATGGAAAACATATTTAGGGCTTTTTGGTGTTAACAGATTTTACTGTATAAACAGAAAAATTATGCACATTTGTGTTAGAAGGCTTTATTTAAATCTTAATTAGCAGGTCAGGTTTCATACACAATTACAGTATGCAAACTTCTCCCAATACTAAAACACATAAAGACATATCAGAAATTAACAAGTATAGTTATAATTCAGGAAGTGATATATTCTGCATTCCTATTATGCTGCAAACAGCGTTTAACAAACATTAATTATGTACTATGCATTCATCACTTATTAAATCTGTTTGTAGTTTTTCTAAAGCTCGTGCCATCTGAAGCAACAATACACGGTAACATCCTACATACTAATGTCACTATCATATTACATATAAAATTCCTACATTTAACTAACAGGATAAACCCTATGTCATGCAGGTAATGAAATCAATGAGCCTACACAAAATATTACATTTTCTGGCAGCTGCAATGTTTACTCATAAATTAATATTCTCTGTTCTGGATTAATTTTATGAAAGTTTGACTTACAAGAATGTCCATCATCCTATGATACCTAAGAAGTATAGCAGCCAGCAACTATTGCTAACTGGAAATAATAACCACATTCTTATTCTCATTGTTAAATCTTTCAACTACAGTGACTTTTTAATGTAAACTAATCTAAAATAACGTACAACATTGTAACGCTTAATGTATATATTTTAGAAGAAAATACAAGGTGCTCTACAAAAATAAGTGCATTTTTCTACAAAGATTGGTTCACCCTTTGCATACAAAAGTGGTCGTTTGTTAGTACAGTGAAGTTTGAAGCTTTTGGGCCACAGTATATCGACGAAAGTCCATGAAGGCGTTTATGGCTAATGTATGTGTAGCTGAGGTTAAAAATAATCTACTTTCGATATGAAAAGATTAAAATAAGTAAAAGTTCCCCACCATATCATCATCTGTAGAAAAAGGAATGAGGGTGTTAAGAGGAAGATTTTGCATATGGAAATTATCTAGACTGCTTTTATAAGACCATCATTATACATTTGCTACACTGACACATTATTAATTACGTCAGTAATGCAAAAGGCTTAGTACAGTGAGAAATATTTACAAAACGGTATGAAACATATATACTTCTGTATATCTATGTCAAGGTATTATACCTCCAAAATCGGTTTCTCTCTTAAAAAGCAGTAGTGGGAACATACATAGCTCCTTTAAGAATTTATGAATTAAAATTAATGTTTCTTCACTATTAGAAGGATGCACTTTCCTCCAACATCCCAGTTTTCGAACATATTGAAACTTAAGGTGACATACAACCAATTGGACAAGCAAAATTTCATAATTTTATACTCAAATCAACACCTTCCTTATGTTTTGTATGTTATTAGCTTTAGTGGGACTTGCTTTCATTGCATTATGATGTATTACATACAATAAAATGTTTTGAAAATATACAAGTAATCATTTAGAAACATGGAAATATATATCTTGTGCTTTATATTCATTCGATTAAAGCATGAAATAACAATTTTAAATGACATATAAGTAATTAATTTAACAGTTTGTCAACATACAAATTTTAATATTCTGTACTGAAACGATTGTGCTGCTGTAATTTGTCTTAAAACCAATGGCTTTATAACGAATTATTTACAGGTACTGTCATTCATGCAGCAGTATTGAATACACATATAATGTTAATATTTTTAATAGCAACTACAAAGATTTAGTTTTGTGGCCATTAAGAACATTAAAACATTTTCTGACAATACATTTTTACCAGCATATATTTTTATGACACAATGCCATTAACGTCACACTGATTGTTAACCAGAGTACTCCATGCTCGACACAATAGTCATTTCAGGAAATATATTTTCTCACTGGAATAAAGTCTATGCTCAATGCATGGTGTATTTGTGTCACGCAATTGCCACATTACTCCTTTCTGCAATTCATATCACTTTACATATACATTTCTAAACATATACCGGCTACATAATTGACTTATAGACAAATTATGGTCAGTAATGAGTGTATCACACATCAGATGGAGCTGCAACTCTGAATCTGAAATGCAGCATGCATCTAATTTAATAGAAAGTAGCATGTGATATGAAAATAAACAAACATTTGAAACCAGGTAAATATATTCACTGTAGTTTATAGTATTGCAAGCATTTAGGTATAGTTATGAGCTCTACACTTCTCTTACTTATCCATAATAGCTCTCTACCTGGAGAAAAACTCTGCTATTATTTCTTAAATCTCTCACCACCTACAGTTCATTATTTCTCATAATGTGAATAACGTTGTTGTATTTTTTCAGCTAGTATAACCATCTTTGTAATGTAGACGATTTGTTGTATTGTTCTGTCTGAAGCAAGTACACACTAAGATAATAATAATGACTTATATTTATGACTTCTTCCACTATTTTACACCTCAACAGTAGGAGAACCTTTGATGTACACTGTTGTCATTCTGTTTTTCTATAAGAAGTATCATTGGTAGATGATATGAATCTCATAGAATTTATGGAGTAAAGGCCCAAATATAAGTACGATTAAATCTCTAAGCCTGTAAACCACACAAATGGAGTAATCAGTCATGAAGCTTTAACAACCATGAATAAGTTTAAGAAATGATTAAAATAAAGTACTCACCTAACACAGAGAACCTAACAGAAATTAAGGATTATATCCCATATGTATTAAAGAAGACAGTTGCTAAACTCTTAAAATTTGAAATCGGATTATAAATATTACATTTACTTGATCTGTGTCAAATTTGCATATCATATTCTCAGTTATTAGATTTGAGTCTATTATTTGAGCAATAAGGTACACCCAATCACGGTATTGTAAGAAATTCCCTGAAGTGAATGTCATTAGTTAAGGACCAACAATTTAAAAACAATCACCTACATTAACTTTAAACGTAGATAGAACATAAATCTCTAACTGCACAGTAATTTTATACCTGTGGTACATTTTGGAGAAAATATCGGTTTAGCTTCTGGCATCAAAATCACATGACAGCAAAACATCACAAATTGACAGGACCCATAATAAGTTTTCTAAGTTTACTTGCCAAAAGTTCTAAAGACCTAGGAATGTAGATGTAAATATATGAAGGTTAAATTAAGAATGATCCCATGAATGGCATGAAAAGAGTATATAAACAATTTTATCAGTTTGCTTTTTCAGGTAAATGACATATATTTTAATGAAACAGAGAACTGAATGATCTAGGATACTTGAATATTACAATTTTAACTGTTTTCTCCATGTAATTTAGCGGAAATCCTTTGGTGCACAATGACAAATTGTATATTATTAGCCCAGATAGGGTATTAGGGAGAAGGTACAGCTTTAATTTCAGTTTTTGTGTCCAAACAGAACGAAGTTGAGTTATCCAGAGAAATAAGATAAACAGTAATATAATATTTGCGTCATCATTTATTCATATCAGCTGTGTGACGTACTGTAATGATTACATATCTTGAAAATATGAGATACATGGTATTATTTTTTATGTTAGTTAAGACTAAAAATTCCACCTAAACTTCCCTGTTGTCAATCGGCCAGATGTTGAATAACCTCGATATACGGTACTACTACCGTAGTAAAACCGCAATAAAAATTAAAAATTGTAAATGGATTTACGACGTTCACTATCAACAAGAAGTGAGAGTTACAGCACTCATCTGGGTTGATGATTTTCACAGTGAGAATTGTGGAGGGCTTTGTCTGACAAATAGTAGTTACGTCGTAAATTCTGAGTCCCATTTCGTACATAAGGTGGCAAAGGTGAGAAATCAGTAAAAGTGGGGGGAGGGGGGGACCAAACGTTTATAGCTTGAGAGATACATTACGGTGAGTGTGATATGCATGAAGAGATTGATTGAGGTTAGTGATACTGACCAACACTAGTCTCAGGAACCATCATTTAAAGAGAAGGTGGGCCGGAAAGATGTGTAAGGACGACGACGCCGACGAATGGTAAATCAGGATCGACCAGATGCGCAGCGTTCAGGTCCCTGGAGAAATTCCGGCCACTGGAAGAACGATATCTTTCCGCGTAAGGAGGCCCCGCGGATATTGAATGGCCTTGGAGGAACTATGCATCATTCAGCGGCAGATGATGGCTGAGGCGCAGGTGCGATAGCCGGGCGGTCTCAGGCACCTACCTGCCCGGCCAGGTAGCTTCGCCTGCCTCACACCGCCTCTCCCCTCCACACCCCCTTCCATTCCTCTGTTCCCTTCTCCCCCCTCCCCTCCCCCCCCACGGCAGCGTCGGGATCCGCCGCCGTAACCGTAAATGATGGATAAGCCACAAAACGCAGCTCCCGTGTTGTGGCCACGTTCTCGCCTCGCTATCTCTCCAAAAAGAGGCAGCAGAGGTAGGAAAATACCATCCGGCGAGCTGCTGTGCCTCAGCTTTTCGCTTTTATACCTCTTCCTACTAGGGACGTGCAAAACGCTTTTCCTCCCTCATCTTCCTTACCTCTTTCTAGGTGCGACGTAACCTTTTTACTACGAGAACACCCTTTTTTATTTCCCTACTAGGCAGGGTACCCGGACTGGGAGGAACAAGTCAGAAAGCTTCCCACGGTTGAACGGTTCTAGGTGCTACCACTCTACAGTTAAAATAAGGTGTGACAATATTTTTCTGTTCCCTTCAACGTATCTTCTATGCTAGGTCCTGTTGACACGGTTCGTGCTTCCAAGTTCTATGAAGGGAAATTCTCCATGCAAAAATTAAGAACAACTCAGAGTAAAATTATTTTTCGTGAAACCCTACGTTGGATATAACTGTTACGAAGGAGGAACTCAGATATCTGCAAAATGGGTAATCCTTAATCAATAATGAATCAGTTGCACACTATTCTTTTTAAAATGAAATCAACGCCATTTGACTGTTTCACTTAATTTGCTATAACACAATCATGTTTTCGCCCAATTAGCCATTTTCAAATGTCTCCAGTTTTAAGTTGTCTTATACCCCTAAACTGTGTATTGTTGTCACTTCAGTATACGCCACATTTTGTAGAACTACCTGTCAATAACTATTTGCTTAAAATTGGCAACTGGTTTCTATAAAACCGAATGTACACTGATGTGACAATGATCGGCAGTTTTCCCGTATCATACAACTTTAATCTTCAGACACTTGAAAATCGCTCCACGTTGGCCGTGATTGTGTTACCATAAATGAACCAAACAAAAATATGGCCGTACTTTCATTTAAAAATTCTATATAACTGTGGTTCCCAACCAAGGAAATACACAATATTGTTTGTTCAATTTCCTAACATTCTACTCTTCTTTATTCATAACTAACTGTACACACTTGTTTTGAAAGTTCAAAAGTATATTTTAGTAAGAATTATAATAAAAATAACCAAAGGTGGATTTTCAGTCTTAATTTAAATGAATTATATTGTCTTCTTTGAAGCTTCCTTATTTTGGCGACACAAAGAAACGTGACTTTATTAAACAGCTGTAGTTATCGTATGACTTCGGTTGAACATATCGAGTAGAGAAGGAATATATAGTTATTCACAAATATCAATAATATGGAATCCGAGCGTTGTTTCAAGGATTATTTTATGCTCCTACTACAGCACGAATTTCTGAAGTGAGAGAAAACAATGTTACTTACATTAAATTTATTAATCATATCTTCGTGGTCCTCAAAACACCGAACTATTCGGAAACGTACTGAGTAATTGGTAATAATAACATTGAACGTCGTTACAACAGTTATCATTCGGAAAAAAAGGAATATAAGGGTATTACGATCCGTCCTCATGGTGGAGTTTGAGCAGAAAGTCGACTTTCTTCTTCTTTTTTTTTCTGGAGAGAATGGGGAATTAAATTTGCCGTGCCCTTTGAAAGGAAAGATATCGACATTATCAAGCAGTGATTTAGGGAAATCAGGGGAAACACAAAATCTGGATGCTCGAACGTGACCGTGAACCGCCGTCCTCCTAAATGCGTTTTCAATATACTAACCACAGTGCCACCTCGCTCTGTAACTATTCTTCTTCATTTTATTTGTGTTCAAAAAGTCGTTTGGTTACAATAAAATAAAAAGTAATCCCTCGACCACCTTTCTGACTTCCAAACATTTAGAATCTTCTGCGTCTTAAGTTTCTTTGGGACAGAAATTACTACAACTTCAGCATTTCAGGGTGTAAATACAGTTCCCTAGAGTGTGCAAGACACGGTGTCTACATAATTGAGTACATCGCCTGAGCAAGCGTACATAGCTATGATGCACAGAATTCCAGGCATACAGTAATTCAAATGTGTGACTGGAAATTGTGTCGACATACACATTGCACTAAGATACACAGCACATGGTCGATTTCTTCCGCAGATGGTCTCGTTTCAGTCAGTCTGAAAAACACACAGACACACACACACGCACGCACACACACACACACACACACACACACACACACACACACACACACAGTCATCACATTTTATTCATGGGATACAGAAATTTACTTTTGGTAGAACATTAGTTGTGTAATATCTCGTTCAGATTTATTAAAAACAGACTAACGCATAAATAAGGGAGATTTCATTCAGCCTGAAACTTACGAGTAAGTAATAAACTAACACAAATCCTTACTTTCCGGCTTGACTGAGGTGTCTGACTGGTAATATTCTATGTCTCAATGCAACTATCATAGGAAACATCTTACAATAATATTGTCATACTTTCCCGCTTATCTACAACTTGCAATTACTAACAGTTCCTGGATTGTATTAATTGCACAGACATTTTTAACACTTCACCCTTTTCGTTATTCTGCAGACTGCTGTACAAACAATATGTTATCATGTTTCACTGCGTTACATGCGAAAACATATACATGAAACACTGAATCACTGCAATTGAATGCGAAGTATTGACTGCATTTCAATTGCACTGCAGCCGGTATAGCGGAATGTCGGAATCAGCTACAAACGAACAGGGCAAAACGCGTGACGTGTATTTCCTGCACGTGATTCGGATCCAGCGCGAGTTTGATTGAAGCTTCTTGCGAAGCGGGACTGTATGAATGCGTAGTGTTTCCACAGATGCCAGTGTACCGAGCAAAACCACACCGAAATTCATCGACAGGGAGTGAATGTTTTGACGCCGGGAGTTTCCCGACGCGTGCGTTCCATGACTGTCAACATGTCAGATCGCGATTCGCAAAGCATTACTCCAGCAGCTATGCACGTGGCATTTCGTAGCGGTCATTGCGAATCTAAAGCGACTACAGAGGTAAATACCTCATGTTTTGTGTACTCAAATACAACTTTTTGGTATTTTAGTTAGCAAACCAATGAAATAAATAAGCCAATATCACCATATTTAGAAGTATAGTTGCCAGGATTTTCAAAGAAACAGAAGCCACCAATGAGGTTGCCTTCCGTTGTAACCGAAAGTTTTCATTGATAGTTCTGCAAAATACTTTGTGCTTTATAACATTATTACGATATCAGGGACCAAAAAACTGCTTCTCCATAGTACAAAAGATATTTAGATCGTTATAGTTCGTAAAAAATTACGGACAGTAAGAGGGAAGGAGGAACAGTTGGTGACAAAACCTAAAAGATATTTGGGGTAGTATGAAATGAAAACTTTGTGTTGTGCGGCTTCTAGCGAACATACAGTCATAGGATTAATTTCCATCTAGAATATGGCTCCTGCATGCTATTTTACCACAACTCTAAGACTTCTGCATTGTTTTTCAGCACTTCCTCGTATAAGGGGCAGTTAAACGGAAACCACACAGGTAAAGAAAGACACCTAAGTTACACATAGATAGCGTCTGTTATTTTGGACATGTCCGAAAGAGCAGGCGCCAATTATATGTAACTTATATAAATGCCGATGACGGGCAATGATCGTTCCTTCAGTGCAGAGGCACTCCTAGGCCCTTACTCTTACGGGAATATTTCTACTGTAACTACGAGTTTTGAGTTTTAGGGGGCCGGGTATAGTTCACAATTTGTACTTGACAGGAGGCGTACTTGATGAATTCCGTGCAGGTGTGGTGATATCTGTGTCCCCAGTGGTATAGGGGACAGCGCAACTGCCTAGAAAGCAGGAGCCCCGGGTTCGAGTCCCAGTTGGGTACACATTTTCAACTTTGCCCATTTGCTGTTAAAGTCATACATTCTGTGAAAGTGAAAATAACAGAATTGTTCAAATGTGATATTCACAGATATCTGTACATTAGGTGCTGTTTCACTGGTTTCGTTTAAAGTAAAATTTCCTTGAGTTTAGACCACCTCGCCCACAAGACAAAAATCGTGCACACTCCTGAAATTAACATGGATACATGTATATGTCATCTACTATCCATAGCTGATACAGAAAAAAACGGTAGAGGATTAATCGCTTACGACTGATATATCAAACACGAACACGCTGCTGAAATTGGTGCCAAGAACACAAAAAATTGAGACAAATATTTTAACCGAGTTACGCATTACCCTGCCTATTTCTGTAGAGGAACAACAGAAACGTTAGTAATTTTAATGACATCTTTTAAAACAATAGGTTTTTAATGTGATATGTACATCAAATCAGGACAGGATCAACCAATTGCGTTTAATAGAGACGGATGTTAACTGCCACAGACACGTTGCGTTTGACATCACGTCGGAAAGTGCTTCTCTGTACATTTCTCATAAGTTGAATATAAGTTCGGAGCCTCTTTTTCAGGCTGCTATCGACAGTTTCAAAATGTTTACCGTAACGGAACCTAAGTGAGTTATTTTACACATCGATTACGGTGTCGGACCCCGGAAGTTTTAACTGTACCTGAGATACCAGGTGAACTGGCGCCCACAATTCTCAACTCAGACGGAGAGAATGTCGTAAGACTCTTTAAGGCAGTATTCTGCTAGCGCAGCTGTTACGGTAGCAAAACATCGCTAGCATAAGTTAGTTGAACGGAGGAACCACTTCACAGGCCTTAACGTCTGTCGCCTCTCTCTCTCTCTCCACAGCTCGGCTCAGCGGCAGCTGAGGAGTTTCAAACCGCGAAACGTCAATTAGCAGCAGATAATTGGAAGTTTAATTTTGGAAACAGTGCGAAATGAGCCAGCTGGGATGAGTAATTAGAGCTAGAGTCCCCCACCGCAGCGGCGAGGGAATGGAAAATGCTGCGCCCAGCTATGACGCAACGATTCTTCAACGGTTATGTCACTGACTTAAATTTATTTTAACTGCCGTACTGCATGAGTGTCTCCTCACGTGTTTTACGATAACACCTCATAACTTTTGCACCCACTGTCACTGTCAGTACCATGATGTTCTGAAGATGACTTTTACCGAAACAAATTGGAGTAATACAACGATTCTGAGTCCAGTTCGTTACTTTTATCTTGAGACCAAAGTTACAGCTTGCAGATTACATGTATTAATTACCATGGTCTGCTGCATCTTACATGTCTTCATATCACATCTGTATACGGTACTCAGTCGAATGCTAGCAGATCATCATGAAGGGTTTCCATGTCGCAGCACGCTGTGAGAGTAATAATAGGCTACTAACAACCAGGACTATTTTCTGTGTGAATATACAAGACCGAAAAACACCGGAAAGCAGCGAGAACATTTGTCCCAGGCAACAGCGATAATACTATCGAAGATAAATATTATGCAACATACGGCATTCAACTAATATGGAACTACATGATGGGGGAATAATCTCAAGATACTGGAGGATATTGAAGTACGATTATTAAAACGGGTTCTGTCAATTTTGAAGTTCACTAAAATTAGATACACACACACACACACACACACACACACACACACACACACACACACACACACACACACACGAACCATGCTAACTTTAATATATCAGATAATTCTTCGGCCTTCCAAGGACGCAAGTATACAATACCATTACTGAGGATACATATACAAAATTAGGGAGATACGAAAGAAAGTAAATGAAGCAGAAGCGATGAAATCAGATATACACTGGATTCACATTCTGGAGGACGTTGGTTTGAACCCGTCGTCTGACATCCAGATATAGGTTTTCTGTAATTTACCCTAATCGCTTCATGCAAAAGGCCGGATGGTTCCTTTCAAAGAGAACGCCCGATTTCCATCATCTTCGCAACCGAAAACAATCCGAGCTTGTGCACCTTCTCTAATTAGCACGTTGTCGACGAAACGTTTATCCCCAACCTTCCCTCTTCCTTCTGCACTCTATACACGCCTTTTCCTGTCCATGGGAAGATGAGTCAGAACAGCTCATATCACTACCCAAAGTGGGACTACATCTGTAAACAGCGCAACATACCATTTAGTGAAGTGTAAAAGTAGATCATAAATACTGAGCACATTAACAGAAGACTAAGGAAAAGCAGTCGCAAAGATAATTCGAAAACTCAGTGTGTTATTATTTCAAAGAAATTATACAGCATGTTAAAGGTGCTGGCATTACTACAGACAGTAACCTGACGAATGAGATAGGAATTAATAGAAAAATTAATGAAGGAAATTATAACTAAAAAAGAACGTCTAAAATATATTTCTATCGACTGCTGGGAGGACGAAGGTATATGTAACACCATTATAAAATTGTTGCTGAAATTTTGTCGGCAGGAAATACGTCCTACGCAGATTGGGACGAAACGTTGGGTTTCAGTAATAAAGAACTTTGTATGAAGGGCAACCACAGCTAAAATATTTATACATAATTAAGAAACTTTCACACAGTTAAAAAAATTAGGTGTTAAAATTGTAAGAGTCTGAATGAAAGTCCTTGGTCTACTTGAGCTATTATTTTATTGGAGTCGTTAAGATCCGCACAACTGGTTTCGCAAACTACAGTTGAATCTTCAGGCGCCTTTTAAACGTTTTCCAAATAAGTCATTTGTGATGGATAACGGGGTTAATGGTGAGGTCACAGGCCCAACAAATTTTACCGATTGCCGACTTTTCTATTCTTTTAACAAAAATGACAAGAACCGCAGGTAGACTTCTTTTTATGTTTTGACGAAAAGAGCCAAGGTGCTTGCGGTACGACTCCAATAAAATAACAGCTCAAGTGGAACAAGGACTTACATTCAGACTCTTACAATTTCAACACCTCAAATTTAACTGTGTGAAAGTTTCTTAATTATGTATTTCAGTAATAAATCTATAAGACCACGGCATAATAGCCAGGAAAAAAGTTTAATAACAGTAATCTGGTGTTTATTCAATTCACATAAAGGATTTGTACAGTTGCAGCTGTCCCATGAGAAGAACTGGAAGAGTCTTTATTGATAGAGAACAAAATCGGTATAAGCTGAGTGAGATTGCCCTTTAATTCTGTTTACTGTTGTCCGCTGAACGGACTCCCTTTGTTAGACTGTATTCCGTAAGAGGGAACCTCCTTACGGCGTTGCAGATAACGTTAATTTCCGCACATTTTCTGTGGTACAGCGTGTGTAGCTTGTCTCTGAAAGCTGTATTTCGCTTCAAGCCAGATGGTGTCGACGGACCAGGGAGACGGGGGAGGCGGCTGATGGCGAGTAATGGGCAGAGGGTAGGGTCTCTGCGCCCTGCTGCGAAGCGCCAGTGTCAGAGTGGCGTGATCAGCGGGTAGACACGATCAGGCAAATGATGAGGGTGGGGGCGTGACGAGGCGTTGCGCCGGCCGCCCTGATTGGAAGGCGACGCCCCTGGCAAGTGGCTGGACGGCGCGGCGGCAGACGCGATGGGCAGTGGCAACACCGCCTAAAGAGGAGGACTTCGTGTCACGTGACACACAGTAGGCCGCGGTCGAGTACCTGACTGGCTGGCCACTGGAGCACAGCCCGCTGTTTCACAGTGGCCAGCCAGTCAGCTAAGCGATCGCTCCCTACAGTGTGTGACGTGATACGACAGTGTGGGGGCCTACTCTTTAGGCAGTGTTGTCTGTGGACGCTGGTGTAACAAAGCATCTGGTGGAATCACAAAACAGCCAGCTACTGGGAGCGAATGCCAGTTTGCTTAAATTCATATGAATACAGTCGACGATTCAACAGAACAACTTGAGTATTTCATTTACTCTAACGATTTAAAAATACTGGAATAAGAACTGGTAATTTATGAGGGTAGGAACTGATTTCTCTATTTATTCCAACTAAGTACTTGCAGTTATTATTATTAGTAGTAGTATTAGTATTTAAATGGTTCGTATATTAAGGAGTATATGCAATGACTGCTGACTTATTCCTTTCTTTTTGTATTTTCCCTTTGTATTCTTGTTTCTTCTTCCAAATACCACCCGTTTTTTCATTGCTTTCTCTTGGCAGCGTATAAAACATTTAATTTCTTCTCTGAGTTTTTTTCATTTTTATACTTCTTGCTCTAACCTTTACATTTTTCTCACGTCTGCCTTTAATTCTTTGACCTGCATCATTAGGATTTCTGAACTTCTATCAGAAGCCAAAATTGCATATTGTTATTTTACTGTCATCTACCGTTTTTAGATGTCCATAAAATGCAGCTCTTCCGTTTCTCATCATGTCTGAAAGTATTTTTTCTTTTCTTTTTTTTTAACTTCCTTATTACATCCTAATTTCCATTTCCCATTCTCTTATTTTTATCCCAAATTTTACCTTATTTTTCTTTCAAGTTGTATTGCACCAAATTATTTATCTTTACTTAACCAGGGGAATTATAAAGAATAAACTCATTCTGTTCTAGTTATGATGTGTAGTGCCAGAGGTCTGTATTTCTGGAAACAGATTTCTTGCTAACTTTAGTTATTCTCCCATAATCGATCTCCATGTATTATGGTGTTTTAGTTCACACCTGTCATCTACAGTGCGGCTTCAGAAGCTGCCTATTCTAGTAGGATTATTTCTGTTGTTTGTGATGTTACATCTTCTAAAGATAATGCTAAGATGGCAAGACCGTCTGCAAACGGTTAACAATTCAAATTAAAGTGTTTCTATTTTCTCTGAATTTTCATTTTGAAATTCCTCTTTTCTTCCACTACATAATTACCTTTTCTAGTGCACAAATGAAGAGCAGTGCAGACTAGCACACAACTGCAAAGCAGTGCAAACAATACATCTCCTAACACTACATCCGTATTTATCACAAAAATAAACAAAATTACACCCAAATTTTAATTTTATCATTTTCATTTTATGATTCTCACTGTTTTGTTATCAGCTTCGAACTCTCGCGAGGTGTTCAATATTACTACTATTGTCATCATCAGTGCTATTGCCACTGGAAGGACAATAATGAGGTTACAACTACAGCTTTCACTCATTATTCTTTTAAATCAGACATTTCAGTTGATTTCAATGGGTCTGGAATTTTATTCATTACAACTTTTGGTAGTATCAGAATCTACTGTGATGTAATTGTACTTCATGTGTTATTTAGCTGCGTGTCCAGCGAAAGTAGATAACTTATCATTCTGACATATGGTTATTAGTTTTCATTTTGAATCAGAGATAATGAAGATAATAATTCATTTTTACTTATTGGTTCTCTATTTACTTTTGGGTTACATGACATGAATTGTTTCAATATACTAATTACTAATCAGATATATTGTAAAACATTGTTATGATTGTACTGCGATAAATTGCGAGAGAAACAGGGCTTTTGAATAGGTATCACAGAAAGAAGTTTGTACGTAGGCACAAGTATTTTAGACGTAAATGTTTTCCGTCCTAGTCAACTGTGTAATTGTGTTGAGTTATAAACGACATTCCTTCATTTACTTTGAAAAATACTTGTAGCTCAATTGGTTGTGCTACATTATTCATTACTTTAATATGTCCTGTTGCAAACTTCAGTACAGTGTGAATAACGTAAGCAGTCAAATTTCATATATCATCTCTGAACACTAATTTTTATCTGTTTTAAAGTGTTTCGAAGGAAGGGCTGACATAACAGAGTTGAGTCCCGAATTAATGTACGTCGAAATAATTGCATAAGATTAGCAATTTATTACATAGTTATGGGATTAAATGACAGGCTACTTAAACACAAACTTGGAAAGAAATTCGTGTAACGCAGCAGTTAAAAATCGTAATTCCTAAAAAAAAGGAAAAAATAATAAGCATATTGGTTGATTGAGGCCTTGCATTCCAAATCTTCTAACGTGCTTGTATATCACTGAGTTTGAGGATGAGAGTGAATTCTACTTCCATTCCATTTCCTAAACAACACTATTTTTACTTTAGGCATTCTATTTCAGTTGCTGATGCCACTTTCTGTATGTATTCTCAAATTTCCTATTTTTTTATTAATTTCGTTACTTTCGTATCATTTTTAATTTGGATGTTTTTCCGTCTTAAATTTTCTATTGTACTATATCCCCCCCCCCCCCCGATACCCCTCATTCTGCCCTGGGTAGTTCCGTTAGATTCGAAGAATATTTGGATGCTTTGCCGCACCATGATGTACGTTGTGTGTCTATGGATTAGGCATGACATCATTACTCAAAGCTGACGGATGGCATCGACAACTAGAATTTATCCATCCGGTTTACAATATGTTTTTAGACCTTTCTCGAAACCTAGAAGGGAATCTGATACATACAAGGAAAACAAAGTACAGATTGCAGTCAATGATTTTTACTTAATTAAAAAATATATATAATTAAAGAATTTTATTGGCCATGTTAGTCATCGTGGATCGAATTTTATGAAACTTTTTTTTTAATTGTAATACTTCTTAAAGAAGATCAGCCTAGATAACACTAAAAACAAGTTTGCTTTATTTCATAAGTAGGTTCAGCAAAGCTTGTTGCCATTTTCAAGTGGAAAAAAAAAACTTAACTCAGAAGCTACAATGTACATGTACATGAAAGCACTGCTCAATTTCGTGGGCTAACACGTTGATTTTATCGTAACAGAACATTGCCAAAGGCAAGTGACACAAATGAAGGGTATTTCTTAAAACTGCTGATACCAACTGCTGAACAACTGGTTAGTTTGTTGTATGTAGATTTGGAAAATAGCTCTTAGCATCATAGTGCATGTATATTTCAGTCTGTAAACATATAATTGTATATAATAAATCATTGTACAACTTTTTGTATTATGATTGGGGAAAGTTGATACTAGTCATATAATTTGCATACATAATATGAAATTACGACTTTGTGATATGTTTTCATTTGTTTGACATCAGTCCCTCCTACAGCCCCTCCTACAGCCGGCATGTAAACTTTGAAAACAGACATTTACGATAACATTTGACATTATACTTCAGATGTTTGTGATAGATTGTCATCTGTTTGACGTCAGCGCCTCCTATGGGCCGCCTCATTAACTTTGTAAACAGACATTTACGATAACAAGTGTCATAGTACTTCAGAAGTATCAGCTACAGATTACCATGCGCGTACACTTCAAATGTAACGTCTTGTGACTTTTTGTTATCTATATTGTGGACCGGTAACTATAAAATTAGATAGGATGTGCTGTAAATGACATTGTATACTTCTTTTTCACAGTTATTATTGTGTATTGCAATTGTATTAGAGCGATTTGCTGGACATCAATGATGGCTCTCATAACATTTAAGCAGTGGTTTCTCACCATTCTAGTTCAAACTGCTGCTGACTTTCACGAACGAATGAGTGCGTGCCTAATATATGACATCCAGGCAATTACTGCTGATCAAACAACAGCAGTCTTACGAAATACCCTTCAGTTGTGTCACTTGTATTTGGTAATATTCTGTTACGATAAAATCCACGTGATAGACTACGAAATGGAGCAGTGTTTCATGTACATGTGCATTGTAGCTTTTATGTCTTTATTCAGCTGAAAATGGCAAACTATGCTGAAACTAGTTGTGAAATATAACAAACTTGTTTTTAACGTGATCTAGGCTGATATTCTGTCAGAAGTATTACACTTTAAACAATTTTCAAATCACTCTCCTACCAGCAAAATACGAGGCATGTCCACAAAGTAAGTTCCGTTTGGTTATATAAACCAAACGTGAACAGATACAGAAAAAAATATTTATTGTCTAAAAACCTGCAACTGTTCAACTAGTTTTCGACATAACTTCCGAAATTTTGTAGGCACTTGTCATAGCGTGGGACAAGTATTGGTGTGCCTTCTTCATAGAAGGTTGCCGCCTGTGTATTCAATCATGTGGCAAACATGTTCGTTCAGCTCATCATCGTTGAAGTGTTGACCACCAAGGACAGAGTTTAGGTGTAAGAAGAGATGAAAGGAGCCTTCTTCTTCCCTTCACGTTACCGTCCGACCTCACAAGGCGAATATGACCAAACAACTCTTACGAGAATTTCACTGGGACGTGATCATCCTCCGTACAGTCTCGCTCCTAGTGACTTTCTTCTTACACCTAAAACCCGTCCATGGTGGTCAACACCTCAGCGATGATGATGAGCTGAAAGAACATGTTACCACATGGTTGAATACACAGGCGGCAACCTTCTACGAAGAAGGCATATAAAGACTTCTGCCACGCTATGATAAATGCCTACAAAATTTCGGAAGCTGTGTAGAAAAGTAGTTTAATAGTTTTATATTTTTGTACAATAAATAATTTTTCTGTATCTGTACACGTTTGTTCTATATAACCAAACGGAACTTACTTTGTGGACATACGTCGTAACAGCTTTTATCTTATGAAACTATTAACTAATCAATGAACTACAATCCCTTCTTTGTAAAGCTTCGACTATCTCGCCTATTGCTCAGTCCTGGGGCCTGCTCTCGTACATACACGAGTTGTACAATAGAGTAAATGCGCTTTACGGAGGCACTTGGCGAGGGTCAGCCCGTGCTCAGTCAGGTCACCCTCAGAGCCGTCCGACCCTGGGCAGCGACTGCGTTTGCCGTAATTCCGCCGTGGGTGATTGATTCCAATCAGAGGGGACTCCCCGCGGCGCTGTAACTCATTACGCTTCGGCCGAGCCTCGCAGATCCAAAAGCAAACAACATTCGCTCCAAATTAACTACTCCGTCGATAGGGGTTAGCCTGGGCAGTGCGCACCGCGGCGCGGCCTAATCCCCAGGGGCAGCCACTCGGCCGTGGCCGGCGGTATTCACAATCGCGCTCTCCCCGCTTCCAGTCCGACGCAGCGGGAGATCACCGGCGAAATTGCAGCGGGATCGTTTCTTTGCGATATTCGGAAACTGCCGCGAACGTGGGGATCAAATTATGTCTGCGCGTCCAGTTCTCGTTAGGGGTTGCTTTCAGTAACAGGGATGCCTTTTTGAAAGCGAAATCGTATACTTTGATCAGTTCCTGAAGTGAATTTGCCCTGCCCGGTCTCATTAGAGACGCCCTTTGAAGTAAATCCATGTACTTCAATCGGCATCAAAATACCAGTAGCTACATTTTACCATAAAACATATGACATTTTTCACCACTATTAATCACTTCCATATTGGGAAAGACAAGGGAATTTAATGGAAACATTACTAATTACATATTTTTGGAAACATTTTCGTTTCACTACGTTTGGGTCAACAGCACTCTTATTTAAATTTATGAATAAAGAACAGTGTAGAATGCAATAATTTATTTCATTCAACTAGTTTCAGTCTTATTTAGACTATATTCAGGAATTTTGACTCTATCGATGAGTGAGTAGTTGAGCAGTGACGACTGGAAGGCTCCCAGGTACCTGCCAGCTCCACAACATCGATGGAGTCAAAATTCCTGAAGATGGTCTAAATAAGACTGAAATTAGTTTAATGAAATAAATTATTGCATTCTAGACTGTTCTTTATTCATAAAATTACTAAGTACATAAAACTCTGTACATAAAAAGGCAATTACCGTTTAGCATTTGGAGACAGTTTTATAATAATACACCCAATCTTAGAAGATGTAAAGAGAAAGACGAAAACATATGAAGACTGCAGTCGAAGCTGAAAATCAACAAGTGTTTAAAAAGATATACTGCATCATAGTATATCAAACATGGCAGATAGATAATATGTCAGTATCAATAAAAAAACAAAAACCATTGCTTTCAGTGGATAGAATATTGTAAGAGAATAATAGTTATAAACAACAAAATTATAGAATAAGATACATACAAATTTCTAGGAACCATGTAATCGTACAGGGGAGACCTAGATTAAAATTAGTCTAAATTTAGAGATTGAACAAATTAAATGGAACTATCCGATCAGGCCTCTTTCGTTGAAGTTAGAACAGAAACCTAATAAAAATTTTAAGTTATGTCAGCACTGACATTACTATATGGAAGTGAATCTTCTGTAATGAAAAAGAAAGATAAAATCGAGATTACAAGCCAAAGAAATGAAATACCTCAGGTACATAGCAGGATACTACAATGGTAAGACCTAAAAAGGTAAGACCTAAAAAGGTAAGACCTAAAAAGGTAAGACCTAAAAAGGTAAGACCTAAACCCAAAAGACCTCTCAGTGAGGACGATTCTTTTTCTCTGGTAACGAAATAAAATTCCAAGATTCAAAAATGATACAGAGAACAACTTTATCAAAAGCATTAGATCGTACTGACTAGCATTATGGTAATATCGTTTTCAGACAAAGGAATTATACGGAATCACCCTTGTAACAGTATTTAACGCTGAACAGACTTCTAGACGGAATGATGATGAAAGATTAAGATTCACGGATTAAAAAAAAAAAAAAAAAAAAAAAAAGTAAGACAATGAAAATTAGTGTGCAAATAATTCACATCTAGGTTTGTAATTACAGACTCGAGATGTTTCTTAAGAGACCACAAATTTACACAGATGAATAAAGCTGAGTTTTGCTCAAGGATGAAGGAAAAGCGAAATAAATAATATAGTTGTCATTAAAAGTAATGAATAAGATATAAAATTAAAAAAAACACGGAATTTTTAGGGACTTAATCTGCTGGAGAAGCAAGCAGTTAAAATATATATGAGGAAATTTCAATGGAGACAAAAGTTCATTATTTAAGCAGAGCAACGAAGGAACACAATAAGGAAAGCATAGGGAAAACCCATTTTCACGCTGCACAAGCACCACTCACCAATTCAATTTACTCGTCGCTGATTACTGCTGTACCCACACATAATTTCTCTTTTACTAGGAACGTCTTCTTGATAACTTATTTAGAGTGGCAAGCAACAATTACGGAAGGTGTGCCCTATACCTTCCACAGCATTATCGAGAAACAGGTTCTCGAACGATGGTATTATGGAATACTAGATTCACAGCTATAATATGCGTCTTAGCCAGCAAATCTTAAGTACGAGGTTGGTAAAATTTTGATTGTGAAGCAGACAGCTGAAGTCTACATTGCCGGGACCAGCAGTAAGCTATATATAAATGCAGATACCAAAGAGTACTTAAACGGAATTTTGACTGTTTTATGTCGTTCTTAATTGCTATTTGGCAGACTGAGAAACCGCAATAAGCAGATTGTGACATTTCTCAGTACTACAGATTCTACAGATTCATTTGAAATGTCCTGCAGAACAGGTCTAAAGCTGGACCAGGTTTACAGCTGTACCCTTGCCTTTCTCGAGCGTTATACTCGTATTCTAAGCCCTGTGGACAAGCACGACGTCTCGCTGTACATCGTCTATATGTTATTGTTTTGTTGTCTCTCTGAAGAGTCTGTTGCGTACCTAACTGAACAATCATATCTGGCACGTAATTATTAGTGGCTACTGGCTGAAAAACAGCTTGTGTGGTCTGTTCACAAAATACCCTCACTATGCCGTGACTGTTAATGGTCTGGGATCGTTTTCCATTATACCACAAAGAGTTAATCTGACAATGTTCAACACCTGACTTAGTTCGTTTTGAAATATTTGTTCCAAAAATGTCGTGCTAAATATAGTCGATGTACTAATATCCCAATGTTTTATCAGTCAATAAGTACGAAAATAACAAGATTGAATGCAAGTCAACACAAATTAAGAACATTAATTATTAAATTATGAATAATATTTTATGGATAAGGTACAAAAAAGTGCAGAGCTAATAACTTCATAGTTTTAAGAAGAAAATTTATATGACAATATATCTAATGATTGTCTCGTTACTATACCGTTACCAGAGGACAATGAGTCGGTTGTCGAAACGTGACACAAAATATTTCATGAACTGCTTGCCATGGTAGAAAGCAGTGGTTTTCTACAGTGAGCCATTGATTTATAATTTAATTATAATCTTCATGTACCACCACCATTCCAAATCGTATGTGAAAGTGGAATTTGCTTTAGGAAGCCAGTGTTCATTTCTAGAACGTCCCTACAGTACAGTAATTAATTACTTCAAACACAAAAATAAGAAAGAATCTTCCTTGTTCGTCTCTCATACTTACCTTCCCACACATATAAAACACTGAACAGGTAGCCTGATGTTCTCTTTGTTATCAGTTTGTCAAGAAGAGTAATCGAAAAGAACGGAAAGAAAAAGTAACAACACAAAAGCAATGAGTGAATAGACGATGAAACTCACTGTCAGAAACCCGATGCGTTATTTCACTCAGTGCAGGGCCACAGTCCTGGTTTTCAGGATCCTCACTTCATCTCAAGTACAAACCATTAAGGCCATGATAGCTGCTATGTTTAGAGTAAGACTCGCTCCCACTGCCCACAGAGACACCGACGCTGGCGCATTCGTCGTGGCCTCGGTCACCACAGCAGTCAGCCGGTAGACGTTCCTCTGGCAGTTACAGCGGCAACTTCAGGCCGGTGTAGCGCGCGTACGGGTCGTGTCGGTACCGCGCGCGGTCCATCTTCAGCACGGACGCATCTGCGCGACCCGTCAAGTCAGGAGTCACTGCAACATGGAGGCGATATCTCTCAAGGGACAGTTGGAAATCCGAATCGACTTCAGTCAGTATAAATTCACTGCTTATGGTTAAAACTGAACCACCGAGAAGAATTTGATTGAAATGGCATTCTTATATGTCAATGTAATGTGTAAACTATCAGCAGTTACATAAATCATGACCGCTACAATATGGTCTACCAGGTAGGACACTGTTCATATTTGGCGGTGTTGTCAATGTTGGTGATGTAGTTGATGGTGGTGGTATATGCGGTGGCTTAGCCACACCTAGATGTATACAGGGTGAATCAGTTAACACTTGCACCGCCAATATTGCGGAAACGGAAAGTGCGCTTGACGTGCGATTTTCATAGAAAGGATTCGTAGTCAAACACTCGTATTGTTAGCCAATAAAAAGATTGTAAAAATAGCTAGAAAATGTATTTCTTATGCAAACATATAATTTTTCAAATGGAACAATGTTTGTTTCTGTCATGCACTGGAATTTTTGACACCAGCTGTCTACAAAGAATTTTGAATGAGATTTTTATCATGTTAGGTTTGGCAGCTACAACCATTCAAAGTTTTTGGAGCCTGAGGCTACGACAGCATAGCTGACTGACTGGTGGTCATAATGCAGTGGGCCGTGCACCAGGGGCTTGCCACTCGGCCAGTCAGCTACGCTATCGCAGCTCCCGCCTCCGAAATTTTGAAAGGTTGTAGTTGCCAAACTAAACGTGATAAAAATGTCATTCAAAATTCTTTGTACACAGCTGGTGTCAAAAATTCCAGTGGATGATAGATACAACAAAACTGTATGTTTGCATAGAAAGTACACTTTGTAAGTAATATAACAATCTGTTTGTCGGCTAAAATTACGAGCACCTGACTACCAATCCATTCGATGAAAACTGCACATAAATCGCACTTTCCGTTTCCGCAATATTTGCGGTGCAAGTGTTATGTGATCTACTCTGTACATAATAAGATTTAAAAGCTTCGTTTACTGAAGGACATAGAAATGGAACGTACTTTTATGAGAAAGCGTTGTCAGCACCTGAAAGGATTTGAAGAATTTTTGGGTCTCGATATGGCCAGCTGGTAGAATTGTTGGAAGTATAAATTTTTTTCGGCAATCGGCTGTTACAGATCCGAGTGTTGAACTGCATGGGAACATTATGGAGATCATGTAAGTCATTAGAGATGCAATTGATGATATGTAAACACAAGAGAGATTCGCTATATTGTGCGTCAAGTACATCATTCCCCTTTCACATCTGCACTTGCTGCCGGCCCCGGTGGCCGAGGGGATTGAGGCGCTCCAGTCACGATCCGCACGGCCACTACGGTCGGGGGTTCGAATCCCCCCTCGGGCATGGATATTTGTGCCGTCCTTAGTTGTAAGTAGTTCATAAGTAGTTTGTAAGTTTAGGGACTGATGACCCCGTAGTTAAGTCCCATAGACTTTACAAACATTTGAACATTTTTGAACTGCACTTGCTGTCCTAGAAAAAGGAATGGACTACCGGCATTTGATTGTACCATGCAGGACGTCTGGTCGCAGTCTATCAATAGCCAGTCCTGGCAGTGAGAAATTCACTTGAGAGTGGTATTGAGCTATAAGCAAAAATAAGTTCGTGACTCTGAGATGAGAGTCACAAAATCTATAGTAACAGTACGAATAAAACATTATCTCACTCGGAAAGTGTATTCATCGTCAGGATGGTTGTGTTGATAAATAAACATGTAGACTTGAAGAGTAAATGCATATATTGTTAGCGAAATTTATCCTGTTTAGAAAGCTTGAAGTTTACAAATGATTCTGAGGCATTGCTTTCGACCACGCCCTCGTACATACGATTTGAAAGGGAATTTTCACATTTCACGACCACTTAGAAGCTATAGATTACTGATGTTTTAATAAATGTTGAACTTGCTTGAGATAATTCAAGATAGGAACATTGATAGTATATTGAAGGATGATGTACAAGAACTGGGTATGGCAGGAAACACAATGTCTGTGGTGCATAGGGGTGGATAAGCAGGTATCAATTCATAAAAATGCAAAACAATGAAGGGTTTTCTGAAGATAAATGCAATAAAAGAGAGGGGAGCACTAATAGAAGAAATGAGTGAACAACAAAGAGCAATCATGATTAACAATTTGGAAGCCAAATAGAGGAAAAGAATATGGTGTCATAATTCAGCTGTCTGCTGAGTTACCCGTCACTTGAAATGCCAATAATGGTCAAAACAGGCATTTCGTATTGAAGCTAAAGTCACACAACAGCTGTTTAGACATATTATGATATTCTGTGACTAACAATGAGAAGAAAATAGGAAATGGTTTTGTTCAGCTACTTGCACATCATTTGCATCAATTCGAGGAATTCATGATTCTAAACGTGTCTTCAAGAAACTATTTTTCGCAATTGGTTTGAAGAAGATTTTGGACAATGATCTGCCCGCCAAAAACTCCTGGTTCAAATACCTTCGAGCATTTATGTAACATAACAGAGCAGTCAATTAGAGCCCAAAATAGTTTACTGTCAAAACTTCGGCAATTATGCCATACTATAGAAGTAGCATGCCTCAACACTCCAGCAAAGGCATCCAAAGGCATCTTATAGCTTACCACATTGATTTGCTGTACTTTTCCAGGCAAGAGGAGTTCCTACTTGATATTAGGAGATATCTCATGACTGTAATCACCTCAACCTAAAGAGACCTACTGTGCATAGCATCATACGACAGTACTTGGGTAATGTTGATTTTGGTCAATTCCTTCTGATGGAATTTGAGTACAGCAGGCCAGGCACCCCGTGGTGATGCAGAAGGCATTAAGTGGCGACTGATACTACAGGCACTGTGTGTGTGTTTCACCAGAAGTGTTTCCTCTACTGGACGTGTTGTGGCGTCGCTATTCACCACAACGCCGGCTATCTATACAAATCGCCGCGCCACTTCAATAAGACGCGATAAATCACTATACGGGACTTAGGCCGCCGGGGGCGTCCTAAGTCTCGGTACCTCTTTGCCTGCTTCGCGAACGGCCAATAGGGAGAAAGGGGCTTGGCTAGATACGATGGCGCACCACAGCAACGACAGACAGTGCGGGAGTCATAGTCAGTATGAGGCACCCAACGAGCAAGATGTTCAACAGAGGAGGGCCAGCCGTCTACGTAAGTATTTGTTTCATACGTCAATAAATCCTTTGTAGACTAATTACTTCTTTTTAGTTGCAGCCTATTACATTACGAGGTTACAACAGGACGAGTTTATATGGAAAGTATGTAGGTTGTCTTAACGTTCTTGTTAATCAGTTCACTGAGCTTCAGCACTCAAAATCGGAGGCTGTACTCTGAAACAAATTGCGTTAAGTGAGGACTCACCCGATGTGGCGACGGCGTCTGGCGCGGAGGCGGCGGCTGCAGACAGCTCCTCCATGGTCTCCGGCGCGATGAGGCCGCCGCCGTTGGCGTAGCCGTCCAGAAGGCCGTACCTGTCGGCACACCAGTGACGTCACCAAAGCTGCTGCACACCTCACACCAGCAGACAACTTGCGTACCATTAAAGACATGCTAAATGTATTTTCGGATACGCTCCATTGGTCGGTTCACCTTCTGTTTATGATTAACAAGAGAATGTTCATTGGCTACATAAGATCACGTGCAGTTGATGGAGGAGCGTACTTCACTGACAGACATGAAGTCGTGGAACAGGCAGGCGACCATGATGAGATTAATTGGTAGTGCTACAGAGAAGCTGGGTAGATCGGAATTTATTTATTTATTTCTATTTTTAAGATCATTTTCAAGCACACTACGACTTTATATTGGCGTTATGAGATTTAGAAAATTAAATAAAAGAAGAAACATTTTATATGGCAAATAGCAGTAAAGTTATATACAACATTGAAAATATGTGAAATTACATGATGTCCCATGTGTTTGTTGACGACAGTTACAGATGTATGGATGCTGGTTCATGGATTTTGAAAACGTTGATCGTTATACACACATATTCTGACTACAAACAAGACATTTCCTGCCACCAGGTGGCATTACAAAGCGCACAGTGGCGCCATAGCCTATCGGATTATTTATTGATAATTTCATAACAATTTTATATTGTTATGCGGTATAGAATAACTTCATAGCTCTCCTTCGTAACTCTAATATACATAACTCGATTCAGTATGACGTCACTGTACGCTTTTTAATGCCGCCTGGTGGTAAGAAGTGTCCTCCTGGACAGTTCTTAAGCTAAACATGTTTGTAGTCTGTATATGTGTGTAGAACGAACAACCTTTACTAGAAGCATAAACCAACATCTCAATACGTGTGGCTGTCGTCACAAAAGAGGTATAACACAATGTAAATCCTCAGACTTTCAGTGCTGTAATACATGTAACTTTCTAATTCTAAGTGAATAACTTTTTTTCTAATTTATGTGGATGTAAATCTGAAGCAGGGTAATTTCGAAACGCGACAGTAAAGTCATAATGTGCTTGAAGTGTAACGTATAAAAATTACGGTATAGCCAGCTTGTCTGAAGCACTACCAACTAACAGAGTGAATTCGATGTATTCCTAAATTGACGAAATTCTGTAAACAAAACCATCAAAACAAGAGGATAACGTACTATAAAATTTGACACCATTTTACTAATTATTAGACAGCTTGTTTTTAAACTGCGGTTCAGTGGCTGCGTTGTCTAAGGCATCATTCTACAGAATGGGCAGTTGCTCTCGGCGGAGGTTTGAGTCCTCCCCTGTGTGTGTGTGTGTGTGTGAGAGAGAGAGAGAGAGAGAGAGAGAGTTTGTTCTGCTTTGGTGTAAATTAGTTCGTAAGTTTTCGGAGGGAAGAGTATATTAGCTTGCTCCAATATGCTTACAACATTTCAACAAGTCAGCGTATGGTGAGTGACAATGGGTACATTGGCACAAACTTTAACAGTGTGTCGCTCATCACCACTAAAGTTGCCTTTTATGTGTCATTTTCAGAGGTATCAGCTCACTGGCTTGTCGATGGGACATAACCCACTGTCTCATAGAAGTCTGCAAATCAGCTATTGGGGTCGCTGAGGCCTACACTGATCACGTGATGTGACGTATGCATCAGGGCCCGTTTTTCTCGTTGGTCACGGTAAATTTACGAATTCGAAACATTCAAATGTTTCGGCTGTTTCGGGGCACTTAAATAAGCTACATGGTAACGTTGAAAATTTGTACGTGACAGATTGTAATCCGGACCTACCGCTTTAACCAGAAGTCGCCACAACCAGTGAGTATTTCCAGTCACACTTCTCAAGCAGCCCAAATTCTCAAGCTACTGCACACAACGAGTGAGCACTCTTGCCAACACCACCTAGAGACAAGGCCTCATAAAACCCTGTATAACATCACTAGAGCCCTGCATTTCGATGAAAACAACCGCTCGAGCGTTTCCCATTTCGTGCCGCTGCTCGATGGCTGGTGTAGGCCCACGCTGCGGCACGGCTGCGGCCGTCTAATGCCCCGTGTGGCCGGTCGCCGTCCGCCTCTCGGTTACCGGCGGAAGTGTCGAGCACTGCTGGGCGCTCCAGCGCACTCGCAGTCTCGGCCGATGACAGCGCGACCGCCGCACGCTCAGCACTGAGGAATTACATTAGAAACCTACCTGGCTTTGAGCAACGCAGTCAATATTAGTACAATGTATACGTGGCCGAGTTTGGAGATACACTGCACATAACGCACGATTAGACTACTGTATTACCGTTTGTCTACCGAACGGAACAAAATACTATATACAGAAATTACAGTTTTTAACGTTACAATTACTAGAAGACATGATCATCTCAATGGTCGAAACTCCAGTAGTTTGCAAAATAGTTATAAATGTTTAAATGTTTGTAAAGCTCATGCGGGGTTATGATTCCCTAAACTTACAACATCAAATGTAACATATACAATTGTAGTATTTCGGTTATAGAACTGATAGTAAACAACGAAAGACATTTGTAAAAAAAAGAGTAAGTTGTTAATATGAAGCGGTGGTCTCTCATCACTGATATACATTAATGACTTGCCATTCTACGTTGATGAAGGTTAGTTCTTTCTGCTGATGATACAAGTATAGTAATCACATCCAAAAATCGAGAACTAACTGATGTAATCGTAAATAACGTCTTTCACAAAATTATTAAGTTGTTCTAACCAAACGGACTCTCATTAACTTTTGATGAAACACAGCATATACCGTTCCGTACAGTAAATGGTACCACTCCAGTGATAAATATAGACTTTGAACTGAAGTCTGTAGCTAAGATAGAATTTTGAAAATCATTCGTTAGTTTTGAAGGGAAACCAGAGTTTTTCAAAAATTTTAGATGTGTGAATTGATGAGAGATTAAATTTGAAGCAACACATTGATCGTCTGCTGAAACGTTTGGGTTCCGCTACGTATCCTATTAGGGTTTTTGCAAAGTTTGGCGATAAGAATCTCAGTAAATTAATTTACTCCACCTATTTTCATTTACTGCTTTTGTATGACATCATATTCTGAGGTAATTCACCATTGAGTAACAAAGTATTCATTGCACAAAATCGTGTAATCAGAATAATTGCTGGAGCGGACCCAAGATCATCCTGAAGACACCTATTTAACGATTTAGATATCCTAAAAGTTACTTCAGAATATATATATATATATATATATATATATATATATATATATATATATATATATATATATATATACACACACTGATGAAATTTGTTGTTAATAATCCAACCCAGTTCTCACAGATGTTTACATGTTTGTAAATCTATCGGACTCAACTGCTTGGTTATTAGTCCGTAGCTTGGAAACGATTTAAACTAAGGTAAACTAACCTAAGGAGAACACTGACACCCATGCCTGAGAGGGGCCCCGAACCCCAGATGGTGAACGGCCGCGCACGTCGCAGCATGGCTAATCCGCCGCGGCAAACCCGGTTCAAAAGTAATAGCAGTGTGCATAGGTATAACTCCAGGAGAAAGGATGACATTACTATGCAGGGTTAAATCTCACTTTGGCACAGAAAGGGGTGAATTATGCTGCCACAAAAGTCTTCGGTCACCTACCAAACAGCATCAAAACCTGACAGATAGCTAACTAGCATTTAAAAATTGACAGATAGCTAACTAGTATTTAAAAATTTATTGAAAGAATAACTGTATGACAACACCTTCTACTCAAAGAATGATTTTTTAGATATAAATTAGTAAAACTAAAAATAAAAAAAAGAAATAAAAAATAATAATAAAAAAATAATACAAAATATATTTGTGTCTTATAACATTTTGTGTAATGTAATATCTTGTACAGACACCTTTTATTACACTGGCAAGTTACACATTATTACGAAGTGTCGTATTCATGATCTGCGGAACAAGTATTAATGTAAGTACTGTGACGATGTGCAGCTCGCTGGAGCTAAGGCCGCCGGTTACTGGCGACCGGCCGAGCGTTCGGCGCGCTCGACCGAGCGCTGGCGATCGGTTGCCCGCGACCGGTAGAAGAGGACGCTCGGCCGCGTACTCCTGACAGTGAGAGGGGCGAGCGGGAGTAGCCGGTAAAAATCGGACATAATGCAGACCTCTAAACATCTCAGTGAACAGGCCGCGACTGCCATTTGACTGGCTGGCCACTACGAGGCAGTGGACAATGCCCCAGCGGCCAACCAGTTAGCCAACGGTCTCGGCCTGGTCGGTGTGACGTGACACAGGCTGTTGTGAGGCCTTGTCTCTAGGTGGTGTTGCTCTTGTTCCCAGCTCTATCTGTATTCCCGCAAAGGGTCGGATTTCGTTGTGCATCCTCACGGCAATTGACATTTGCCTGTTTCGTACATTCATAGAACTATGGGTTTTGTGTCTTTTCTTTAGGATATGTCCGATAGAAGTCAGATCCGGCGGAAGGGGAGGGTTGTGACGGGGGGAGAGGGGAACCGAATTATATACAAATCGGCACTATGTTTTTTGATGACTATATCACACTCCTGGCCTAGTAACATGAGCATTATGTTGTTGAAAATACCACTGCCATTTGGCCATGAACGCCATGACGGGGTGTACGTGGTCTGTAACCAGTGAGCGATACAGTTTGGTCGCCATGGTGTCTCCACTGGAAAGTTGGATGTTACCTAGAGTATATATCTGAGCCGCTGCCAGCTTGTCTGCGTCTCATAGTGCTGTTCCTTGGGGGCATTTGGCTCGACAATGCTCTTCCATTGCGGAAGTAAGTTGTGATGATTGTCACATATACAGTTCAGTCGTACTGACCGATGTCTTGGAACTATCATCAGCACATGCATATGTTTTGGGATCCGGAGGCCCATAATCGTTGGGAGTAATGGGTGCACTGTACGGTCAGACGCGCTTCCACTGGGCTCAAGATTAAAGTCTGATGTTAGTTTCGCCAGTTTTACACCACGCGTATTTTACAGTAGGCTTAGCTGGCGGTGTCACGCACCTGTGTTAAGTGGTGGGCACCTAACACCTTGACTGTTTCAAGTGGTAACACCTTGGTTTAGTGACTAGTTCCGGACATTCACCACAGCACTCCTCGAACACCCGACTCCTACAGGTTCTGAAACTGTTACCACACTGCTCATAAAAGTTAGGGAATCAGGTGAGATACCATACACAATACACTTACGGTAATGTATTCAGATACTGGTAATTGATATATGTTATACAGTACGATATTTTGCTGTCACAAATTTCTGCTTGAGGTTCACATGGCGTTCGCTTAGAGCGAAAAAGTAATTCTTGTTGTCCTCCAAAATGGTGTGTAATCTCTTCGGACGGCCAATGCAGTTGCACACCAGCGTGGCATGGACAGTATGAGATTATCAATCAGCTCTTGAGGTTATTTGACAATTATTCCTTGAGCACATCATCTGGTTGTGCAACCGTTGTGGGAGGTGCTGATATTGCTGAAATGCGTCTGTCAAGTGCATCCAAGATGTGCTCAATCGGGATTAAGCTCGGTGAACAAGCTGGCCTCACCATTCGTTTAATACCCTCTGCTTCAAGCACGTTATCCAGCAGTGTAGGTCTGTAGGGACGAGCATTATTATCACACATAAAGGATCTTATGTCCCATGACACCAGCGTTGCGCAGAACATGAGGTTGAAGGATCTCGTCTCTCTATCTCTGAGCAGTGAAAGCGCCATTCTGAACTATAGAGAGTTCCGTACGTCCGCAAATACTGACTCCTAAACACACCATTCTTCCACCATTTTGTTATGGTGATCAATCCTGCACATAAGCAGGAGAGTTCCGAGTCCTCTCTCCAGATTAGGAAATGACGATTGTGCGCCAGCTGAATACAAAATCGTCACTCATCTGTGAACAGAATGCGGCGCCCTTCGTTACGATTCGAATCCATATGTTCTTCCGCACAGTATCTGTGGGCTAAACCAACGCCGTCTGGAGAGAAATCCTGCGCGCTTGCGTGCCACGTCACGCAGAGTAGGTCGCGATCGCGTAGCTCGCTGGCTGGCCGATACGAAGCGGTTTGCTGTGCCTCATCGGCCAGCCAGTGAACTACTCGATCGCAACCTACTCTGCGTGACGTGTCACGCAAGCGCGCAGGACTTCTCTTCAGATGGTGTTGGCTAAACGGTGTCGTGATTATAATAGGACAATTCCTATAGGCCTCCGTGCTTAGATGCCATATCCACAAAGGCGATTTTGGACTGTTAGTGTTGATATTGCACGTCCCGTTGCTGATTGGAGGGTGCGTAGCAGCTGAGGTGTATTCCGCCTCCTGTTTCAACAGGCAGTTCAGAGAAGATGACTGTCAACTCTTGCTGATTTTTCCCAGTGAAATACCTTGGAACTTCCTTCTTTTAACGGTTCCTGTTGACTGAAATGTCGTTCAGGTCCTGGAAATTCCACTTTGGGACATTGAAATAGCTTCAGCGATCTCCCTCTGTGTCTGCGTGTCTGCCCCGATTCCAACCGTTCTTTGGCTCCATACCATAGTTTCAGGTAAGTAACAATGTTGTTACACAGCATTACCTGTTCACCATACTATATGAAGCAGACTGCTTGCGTAATTCTTTTGTAAAGGAACATAAACCAATCTGCAGCAACATTCTGTTATTACCACTGTCTCTGTTCCCGTAATGTTGTTGTCTCCACTCCGTAGAAGCGACAGAAAGACGTGTAACCTGATAAGAATAATTCAGAAGATAAATATGTGAACTTATTTCTTGTTTTGAGCAGTGTACATGCATGATGCATGTGCCTCATTGCTAGCATAGACGACTTTATATTGAAAGTGTGTAGGTCGTTCTGGCTGATCGTTTTACGGAGCTTCAGCAATCGATATTGGTGGATAGACGTTAACTTTCAAATCAATTCATTGCCTTTTTTTAAAGACTGGTAGCCACTACAAAGTGTTGTGCTGGTGCTCCGTGACTAGTAACAGAGCAGCCGCTGTACTTGCAAGGCATGTTGTGAGAAACTCACTGAGTGTAGCCACAGACAACGCCTCCTCCGCTTCAGTGGTGGTCGTGTGGCGCACGAGAGGTGCCGGGGCGTCACGTCACACAGAGGTCGCCAGTGGCCGGCGCGGCTTTGTGTCCAGACACACAGTGCGAACAGAGCGCAGCGCGAGGGTGCGGCCTGCGTGACTGGCTGTGAGAACGCGCTTCTGGGGGGTGGGCAGAGGCCCGTCCCAAAGGGAAAGGAGGGCGATCGTGGGTTGAGAGCGGAGACAGGCTCTTTCAGGACGTGAGGCCAGTGTCTGAAAAGGAAAGCCCGCCCTGGGACACTTACTGACAAAGCCTAAATTTCGCAGGGTACAAACATCGTAAAAATGGAGAGAAACCCTTCGAGGCTCAATACTTCCGGAGACAATAAAAGTTGAACTTTAGAACGCTGTCTTATTAAGCTACTCAGTCAGAGACGTATTTAGGACGCCTGTAAAATCTTGTGGTCCAAGGAATCATTTATACATACAGTGTGTTACAAAAAAGCTACGGCCAAACATTCAGGAAACATTCCTCACAAAGAAAGAAAATATGTGGACATGTGTCCGAAAACGCTTAATTTCCATGTTAGAGCTCATTTTATTACTTCTCTTCAAATCACATTAATCATGGAATGGAAACACACAGCAACAAAACGTACCAGCCTGACTTCAAACACTTTGTTACAGGAAATGTTCAAAAGTCCTCCGTTAGCGATGATACATGCATCTACCCTCCGTCGCATAGAATCCCTGATGCGCTGATGCAGCCCTGGAAAATGGCGAATTGTATCACAGTCGTCCACAATACGAGTACGAAGAGTCTCTACATTTGGTACCGAGGTTGCGTAGACGAGAGCTTTCAGATGCTCCTATAAATAAATTTGTTGAGGTAAGGAGAGCGTGGAGGCCATGGAATTGCTCCGCCTCTACCAATCCATCGGTCACCGAATCTGTTGTTGAGAAGCGTACGAACACGTCGAGTGAAATGTGCAGGAGCTCCATGGTGCATGAACCACAGAAAATCTGTCTGATGACATGATTACACATTTGCGTGCGGATTCTCGTCAGCCCACACATGTTGATTGTGAAAATTTACAATTTGATCACGTTGTAATGAAGCCTAAAATCAGCTCTAACATGGAAATTAAGCGTTTCCGGACACATGTCCACATAACATATTTTGTTTCTTTGTATGTGAGGAATGATTCCTGAAAATTTGGCCGTACCGGTTTGTAACACCCTGTATATATAACTAGCTTAACGCCCGCTGCTTCACATGCGTAGGCTGATTGGTCTGCACCAGTTGTTTCTCCCATTTTAATATAAATTTTCATAGATATTGCATAAGTACTATCATAATGAAATGTTGTGATACTACTCGTAGCCACAGCAGAATGGCCGTTCGTATTGAGGCACCATGCTGCGATATGTGCTGCTGTTCGCCGTCGGGGGTTCGATGCGCCCCTCGGGTCTGGGTGTTAATTTGTAAGCTTTAGCGATTGATGACCGCGTAGTTAAGTTTCTTAAGATTTACAAACATTTGAACATTTGATTTTACTACTTGTAATCCCTTATGGCACCCCTTAATAGTTGAATCTCGAAAAATACCCCAACATGTGTCTTTTAAATTCCAACCAAGTATACAAGTATCATTTTTTGTAATTCTGGGTTCACAATTGGCTTAGTAGCTACGTATTTCTTCCCCTATTTCACCCCCTAAATGATTAATTTACTGAAAATACCGAAACACTTATCTTTTTAATTATGACCAAGAAAACATATATCAATTTATGTGGTTGTAGCTTCAAAATTGCCTTAATAGCAAAAGATTTTCGAAAAACATCGCCTCTCCAATTTAACCCCATTGTTAGTTGAAATTCCATTAATACCGAAACACTTATTTTTACATTCTAATGAACTATAGAAATACCAATTTTTGCAGCTCTAGCTTCAAAATTGGCTGTGATAACAATGTGTTTTCGAGAAGAATTTTTGATCCTCTATTTTATCCCCTTAGTTATAGAATTTCCAAAAGTACCGAATCTCGTGTTTTTTAATCCTGACCAAGATTCCATATCCCAAGTTTCGTAGTTGTAGCTTAAAATGTGAGTAACAGCAACATATTTTAGAAAATAAATTTTTTGCGACCTCTATTTTACAGTCTTATTGGTTGAATTTCAAAAAATTGTCTTTTAAATTTTGTAGTTCCAGCTTCAAAATTGCCTAAATAACAACGTATTTTGAAAAAACGTTTCATCCCAAATTTCACCCCCTTACGGACAGAATATCGAAAAATCGCTTCTTAAATTACGCCTACAGAGTAAGATCAACACCCTCTACAAATTTCCCATCTCCATTAGTTTGGGCTGGGCGATGATGAGCCACTCAGTCAGACGGGACAATGCCTTTTATGTACAGAGATAAATATCTGTGCATTATTCTCGCTAAACTTATGAAAAGGCTACCCTGATTTGAATAATTCTTTTTCGCTTGAATGCAGTAGAGGTTTGGGACGAAAAAGAATAGTGAAAACCCTAAGGAACAGCTGAAAAATCAAAAGATAATCTAAAATCCGGCACCTATTATACCAGTCTTAGACAACGGTTTGAGAGTTGCAGTCTTAGGGAGGAAAGGGATGCTAGGTACTCCTTAGTGGCTTTGTTATATAATTTACATGTAAATACGAAAATTAAACTACCAATTATTAATCTTTTGTGTGGATTTTCCCGTCACTTCTTGGTAAAACAATTCCAAATTTCGGGTTAAAACAAATAATTTTAATCTTATTTTATTCATATATACCGTAAACAAGATTGTCCTTTTGTGTTTGCTTGCTTGCAGTTACCGAGGGAGTTGGCGCAGTGGTAACGCACTGGTCTGGCATTCGTAAGGATGGTGGCCATCCAAATTTAGTTCTTCGTGATTTCCACAAATTACTCCAGGCAAATGCCGGAATGGTTACTTTCAAAGGGCATGGCCGATTTCCTTGCCCATCGTTACCCAAAACTCCGAGCTTTATCTCCGTCTTTAATGACCAAGCTGTCGACCGGACATAAAGCCGTAAGTTTCCTGCCTTCTTTTTTGTTTGTAGTTCATAAATATCTAGTTTCATTCCGATCTAGATGCAATTTTTGAACTCTTGACCTTCAAAACAACAGGAAAGTCATTTCCTATAAATAATAAATAATTTCGTATGGTGCACGCGGAGGGTATTTTACTTACGGACTTCGATACATACCTACAACTCTAGTCTATCTTGAAGAAATTTTGCTCAGTTAGTCGTCAAAACAAAAGGATATCTTACACTAGAGTCTGACAGTTTTAATAAGTATTAGAAACGTTGCTCACGTATAAATGTTTTGATGACGATTTTTTTGTAAACCGCAAATTGTACTTCGCAACATACCTTGTCAGTGTTTCACTTACAACCACGAAATTAGAGTATATATGTGATTTTAATGGATAAGGAACGAGGATTATATATATATATATATATATATATATATATATATAGAGAGAGAGAGAGAGAGAGAGAGAGAGAGAGAGAGAGAGAGAGAGAGAGAGGATGGACTGGAAACGGACAGCGAGAGTGTGATAAATACCATTGAAATTGCTGGTGTTCTACTAACAATAGTATTGTTGCTATTGTGTCTGTTCTTTTCGGACATGACCGGAGGAACAAACACAATTAGCTGAAAGTAACGACCGTAAATTTACGAAAACGAAATACTGAAACATTTTGTTTCCTTTGAGATAACATAGTTTTTTTACGGATCGTGAGGGGTAAGTCGCCAGTATACTTTTACTTGGACGGGGTCGTATATTCGAAATGGATGAAAAACCCTGGTTAGATGATCAGGTGTCATTGGGTAAAATCGATATATCACATAATAACGTCCGCCGAAAAAGCCGCATCGAACATTAGGCACCATTCTATGATTTATTAATATTCGATGAAAATGTCTGGTGTTACCAGACATAAAGTCCAATAGCACCTGCCTGAGCAGGTGGACGCGATATCCGTTATTCGTGGGAATGCGGCCATGTTCAGTGGAGCACGAACAACACGCAAGAGGTCCGCTGTTGGACGTTGCATCGTAGCGCTCCCACAGCTGACATTTGTAGCGGACTCACATTTATGTCCGTCCAAATCCCAACTCCCGCTCTGGGAAACGGAACACATGGCTACACGGCACGCATGCACCACTTCATCCCCCGCGACTGGCGCAGCTGTCGTTCGCGAGGAAATGGTGCCACTGTGCAATGTGGCTATGCAGTTTAGCTCCCTTACAGAATACTGACAGTACTGTACAAGACTGTTGACTGACAATTCCTCTCTCATATCCTCTTAGAGTGAAATACTAATTTCTGAGAAGAAATTTTACCATCAGTGGCGGCGCGTCCTGTTGTTCACTGGTTCAGTGAACCCCCGTAAAAAAAACCACGTCGTGAAAAAAAAGTAAATAAAATAAAGAGTGTTTGTAAACTATCACTCTTCGTTTCGTTCCTCTACCAGTTCAATTTATATGCACATTCAAAGCACTTTTATCGCATGAGAAGCCTTTTATCTACCGGAATCAGCAGATATACCAGTCGTCGCGCGGCCGCCTGATTTATGCGTTTGTGGCCCTGGCGTTGGAATGCGCATGCGCGGCTGATGTTCAAATTCTTTTCTGAACCCCTTGGAGGCAGGATATGGGTGCTCCCGCGGCAGGAAGTAGCGAGGAGGAACGCCGCTTTTCACTTTGGCTTTGGAGCTGCTAGAGACACAGGAATGGTCTCGAAGCAAAGACAATGGAGCAGCCTTGCCTTGAGCATGGGCAAATCTTCTGTCTTTTGCTTCAGATTTATTTTAAATTGTTAGCCGAAGTTGTTTTTGTATATTTTTAGGAATGATAGACTTATCCTATTTATTTGATTTCCGACAGAAAAGTATATTTTGTTTGACGAGTGTTTCGCATTTCAGGCAAGACTAGGAAGCGAATTATGCTCTTCAAGAAAGGTCCCTCTGTATAGACACTTTGTAAATAAGTATAACTTTTTCTCAAATTTTTCAGAATTACTTATTGTTTCATTTTATTTTACCTGCTTATTGGTTCCTGAAAACAATTATCAGACTTTGCGCTTATTCATCATACACTGGATTGTAAAACTATCGATGATATACCCTATTCATAATGGTCCTTTTGAATAATATGGAGTATTTACTTCATATTCTGAATTCTAGATAACATCTACATAGATACTCTGAAAATCACATTTAAGTGCTGGCAGAGGGTTCTTTAACCACTTTTATAACTTTTCTCTACCGTTACATTCTCTAACAGCGCGCGAGAAGAAAGAACACCTAAATCGTTCCGTTTTCGATCTGATTTCTATTATTTTATTGGGGTGGTCATGTCTCCCTATATAGGTGGGTGATAGCAAAATATTTTCACATTCAGAAGTAAAAGTCGGTGATTGAAATTTCGCAAATAGATCTCTCCGCAACGAATAACGTCGTTCTTTTAATGATTTCCACCTCAAATCGTGTAACATTTCCGTGATGCTTTCCCCCCTGTAACGTGGTAAAACGAGCTGCCCTTCTGTGAACCTTCTCAATGTCTTCCGTCAGTCCCACCTGGTTAGGATCCCACACAGGGCAACAGAACTCCAGGACGCACAAGTGTGATATAAGCAGTCTCTTTGATGATGCTGTTGCATCTTCTAAGCGTTCTGCCAATGAAACGTAACCTTTGGGTTGCCTTTCTCACAATACTTTCTGTGTGTTCTCTCCAGTCAAAGTTGTTCGTAATTTTAACTCCTAGGTATTTGATAGAATTTACGACCTTAAGGTTTGACTGATTTATCGTATAATTGAAGTTCAGCGGATTTCTTTTAGTGGTCATGTGTATTACTTCACACTTTTCTTTCTTTAGTGTTAATTGCCATTTGTCGTACCATGTAGAAATTTTGTCTTAATCGCTTTGCAGTTGCCTTTGATCCTCTGTTGACTTCACTAACTGATAATCGACAGAGTCGGCCTCGGTGGCCGAGCGGTCTGCGGCACGCCAGTCACATTCTGCACGGCCACTACGGTTGGGGGTTCAAATACCCCCTGGGACATGGATATTTGTGCCGTTCTTAGTATTAGCTATTTCATAAGTAGTTTGTAAGTTTAGGAACTGATGACCCCCTAGTTAAGTCCCATAAGCTCTACAAACATTTGAACATTTTTTGATAAACGATACCATTATCCGCGAACAACTATGGGAGCTATTCAGATTATCTCCCAAATCGTATAATCCACAAGTAAGAGTAGGGGACCTATAACGCTTCCCCAAGGAACGCCAGATGTCACTTCTGTTTACTCGATGACTTGCCGTCAATTACTACGAACTGCTCGCAATAATGAAGCGAGTCGGAGTATACACTTCAATCGAATATGTTCTCAGCTTGAGTGAAAGGGTGTGGGAAGTTTCTCACAACAGAGAACATAGTCCGATTTCGTATGAATAAAAATAGAGAATTTTCTAATGACCGGAGAATATTCTCCGTTTTCTGAAGTGAGCTCTCTAGCATGCTTCCTGCTGAGTAACTTCTATTAAGGTTATTTTTACTGTGGTTTATAATAAAAATGACAAAATTTGTGTTGCTTAGAAGGCAAAAAAGTTCATTTATACGTAGGCTAGTCTGAAGAAACACAAAAACAAAAACGTTTATGCAGTTAAAAACATTTTGCTGTCAAATAGCTTCCTTCGCTGTAGTCATAAGTGCAATACTTCAAGCATTTTATATAGGGACGAGAGTGATTTCAGGAGTTTTTCTCATTACGACCGACAAAGAAATGAATCACAAGTTGATTCAGCTGCGAGCTTTACCCGTTTGTTTGGACTATATATTTACAGATGTAAAAAGCTACATAGAAAAATAATATTGCATGTTTTTAAATAGGGTCCGTTAATTCCAGATAATGTGCGTCCCAGGATTTCACATTCCGCATCACAAAATAAATATTTCTGCTCTTGTTCATTCTACCCAAATCGACTGGCCAATTTAAGTTGCGCTTTCTGCCTTCTTAATCGTAACTTCTGTTGTGTTAGATGTAAGTATACACGACAGTAAAATTAATAACTTCTTAATTACATACCTAAAAGTCTGTTTCTTGTAACAAAATCGCTTGGACTATCGCTTATGAGCAGAGCATTGTGTGTCATTTTTAACATAAAGTATCTCGTGTTAGATAGCTCTGAGAACGTTCCACGCTGAAACGTATGAAAATGAAATGCTTTCTTAAAATTTCGTTCGCAAATTTTGCTAAGCCAACTTTAATAAGAAAGTTTCCCCCTTGACGGAAATTTTGTAACGTCGTCAGAAGAATAAATTTTCGTAAAAAGTTCGTATTTAACCTTAATAAAATGTTGCTGCAAAAAAACTAATATGTACATATAGTACAGTTCTTCCTTAAGACGTGGGTGCCTACTCCACATTTCTACACTGAATACTTTGCCTTATTAAGCCAGTTGAAAGAAATATATGGTTGAACAGCTGTTCTATGCCGGACATAACACACGGAGAACTTACTCAAGGAAGGGAGCTAGCGAGAATGAACTTCCTGCTCAGAGCATTTGCTGCAAAGTTTAACTCAAAAAAATGTTCAAATGTTTGTATAACTAATGGGACTTAATTACGGGGTCATCAGTCCCTGAACATACAAACTACTTATGAACTTGCTAACACTAAGGACGGCACAAATATCCATATCCCAGGGGGGGATTCGAACCCCCGACCGCAGTGGCCGTGCAGTGGCCGCAGTGGCCCCTCGGTCACCGCGGCCGACGAGAACTTACTCAGAGAACGTTCTTTTGCTCTGAGAAACTTCTCTAGAGCATGTGCTCTTTTTTATTCATACTGCCAATTGAATGTTACACAAGTAACTCCATAATTTTAATATGAAACCAATTTCATTTAGACTTATGTTTTTAAATTACTGAACCCCCCTTAAGAGGAAGAGGGGGAAAAAAGATGATTGTCGTGCCACGGAAGTAAAACTTGTACGGTCTTTGTCGTTGATTTCATGTTATTGAAGTTTGTAGCGTACAAAGAACAAATAACTATGCCTGTAGCGTTGCTAACTGCGCGGTACTGCAATTTGGTACAAGAATCGTAAAACTGTAACGTGCAGACTAACAAGCAGTGTAATGATTGTAAGTACAATGTCATATAAAAGGCTACATGGACCGTTGATTGTATACCGCGGACGGAAAAACTAAAGAGACTCAAATGTTCAAATGTTTGTATAGTCTATGGGACTTAACTACGGGGTCATCAGTCCCTAAACTTACAAACTACTTATGAACTACTTACAACTAAGGACGGCACAAATATCCATGCCCGAGGGGGGATTCGAACCCCCGAACGTAGTGGCCGTGCGGACCGTGACTGGAGCGCCTCAATCCCCTCGGCCACCGCGGCCGGCTAAAGAGACTCATGGTAAATAATTTACATGCCGTGAACTGAAGTTAAAAACTGTAATCATTCATGTAATCCGTGTCAATCGATTCGCAATTTAACGAGTGTACCTACAGTGATTACTGTGCACGATGCGGGTAGTTTGACATACGCAGTGAATTGTGAATGGAAATTACTGACAAACTGTTCAACGTGCTCCCTTCTGGGCGGTGTTATTCTGAAATATGCTGAGTCGCAAGGGAAAAAGAACCATTACGTAATGCTTACCTGATGACGGTGTAACAAACGAAAATCGGTCTGTAAAACAAATTTTCCGAATATCCCATAGTCATCTTGTTGGGTTTAATTCATAATGTATAAAATTTTCTGTCAAGAACCGAACTGATGGAAGAGTCAGTATATATGATTACCTAAGAGTGATCACTACATCTTCTGGAGATGCCTTGCCCTCATGGGGGAGAGAGGGTAATTTCTACAGTATTTCCATCCGTTTCGACAATTAAAAGTGGAACACTGGATGCTTTCTGAGTGATTTAAAATACTTTATCGATATGGCTCTGTGGTAGAGTGGTGGTGGGGAGCTGGGGGGAGGAGGGGGGGGGGGAGACGACGATACATACTGACTTGCATGATTACCGTTTGTTGGTCAACGATGCAAACGTCAGCTGTTGGCAGTCATTACCAGAAAAGTGTGAATCGCAGAATTATTAGTAAAATGCTTTTCTTTCGCAAACTCTTTATATAAATAGTTTCAAGAAAAGAAATGTAATGTTTGTTCACTGTCAATAAGTTTCATCAAACTGTAAATTACCACTTTGAACTAATTTTCTTTTTTTAGTACCGTCCGGTAAAAGAAATTATAAGCCTTTTCGTTCGTATTCGATTTGTAATTGTTTACAAAAAAAAAAAAATAAATAAATAAATAAAAAAAATAAAAAAATAATTAAAATAATAATAATAAAATAAAATAATAAAAATCCATTAATTTAAACATTACCTCCATTAGCGCTAATGACTGTTATTACAAACATTGGTTAAAATCACGAAGTCGTGAACCTTTGTATGCTTTTAATCACGTCTACACTATAATTTATGATTATTGCTGGTATTATTATTTTTGCTTTAGAATTTTCATGTTGCATTTTTGTGCTTTTTTTATTTCATAATAATGAATGCTGTATATTGAAAAAGTACGACGTTGAGTATTGTTCTCGTTTTAGCTGTTTCCGTAAAGGTTTCAAAAATCTGTGTGAATTTCTAAGATATTACTGAAATGTTTCGATGGACTATCTTGCAGTACCACCATAATAAGCTTCTTAATAAATGTATGGATAGAAATGTGAGAGATTGTATCTTAAGATCTAGCCGGTGTTGCAGTATAAAGCGGAAACAAGTTCTACAGATATGTTTTCGATATGCTGCATCTTATATCGAAACAATTATGGTGAGTGCTACAAGATGGCTGGTAAATAAAGATTATACAATAAGTAGCCTGTAAGCATTCGATAGGAACCGAATGTCAGAATCTTGTGAATGTTCGCTATTATTACATACATTTTCACCTGGAACATTACGATTTTATATAATACTTTTGTGAGACGTCTGGTCACCTATACATTCAGTAAGACAGATTTAAACTGTTTTACAATGTATTTGTGAGCGCCTTTCTATATGAAGTACATGCAATGAGACAGAGAAACAAGTATGGCATAAAGATATTTCACAAGTCAATTTAATTCATAAATGACACAAACACAGTTTTACTTGATGTTGCATGTAATAATATAGAAGGCATGACGCATGTGAATTGTATATTATAACAGTCAAGTGAATTGGAGGATGTAGGTGGTAGCTTGAGTAAACCATAACCTGGTATGCCACGGAATAAACGCTCAGATCTGTAATATTCCTGAATATTTTTAACTAACGGGACCAAGTACAAACACGTGGACGGCAAGTGTTCAACAAAGCAAAGGATTGTTCCAGGGGAGTGTGATCTAGAGGACATTATTCGCTGAAGATATAAATAATCTCACGAATTTGTTGAGCAGCCATATGAGATTGTTCGCTAATTTCACTGTGTACATTCCAACTGTCGTCTAGCAGTGGATACACCGATTCCTGCTAGATTGCCGATGTTAAGCTCTGTCGAGCTTGGCTAGCACTTGGATGGGTCACCGTACGGGTCTGCCTAACGCTGTAGGCAACCGGGATGCATTCAGCCTTTGTGAGACCAATTGAGGAGTTACTTGATCCAAAAGTAGCGGCTCTGGAAGCAAAAACCGGACACAACGGCCGGGAGTGTAGAGAGCCGTTCAAATATCTAGACATAAGATTGCAGAACGATATGAAATGGAACGAACATATAAGGACAGTTGTGAGTAAGGCGGACAGCCGACTTCGGTTTCTTGGGAAGCCGGCCGCGGTGGCCGAGGGGACTGCGGCGCGCCAGTCGCGGTCTGCACGGCCACTACGGTCGGGGGTTCGAATTCCCCCTCGGGCATGGATATTTGTGCCGTCCTTAGTGTTAGCTAGTTCATAAGTAGTTTGTAAGTTTAGGGACTGATGACCTCGTAGTTAAGTCCCATAAGCTATACAAACATTTGAACATTTTTTCTTGGGAAAATGGCGGGTAGATGTACTACATCTGTAAAGGAGACTGCATATACAACGTTTGTAGGACTACGTCTTGAATATTGCTCAAGTGTTTGGGACCAGCGGCGGATCAGTTTAAAGGAAGACGTGGAAGTAGTTCGGAGGCGAGGAGCTGTGTTCGTCACTGGTAAGTTCGACCAATGCGTGTGTGTCACAGATATGCTCCGGGAACTCAAATGGGAATAACTGGAGGAAAGACGGAGTTCTCTTCGTGAATTTCTGTTGAGGAAATTTAGAAGGCCGGAATTTCAAACTGACTGCAGAACGATCTTACTGCCGCCTACTATTATTTCGCGTGTAGATCAAAAATACAATATAAGAAAATTAGGGCTCGTACAGAGGCATAGAAAAATTCTTTTGTCCCTCGTTCGACTTGGGAGTGGAATAGGAAAGGAAATGCCGATAAATGTTACAGTGTTCCCTCCGTCACGCACCTTATCGAGGACTGCGGAATATTTATACAGATGTAGAACTAGAGCTGACCTCGATCCCCTTTATACCACATACATTGGACACCTTCTGGCGGAGGATAACACGGCGGCCGGTCGGTACCCTATAGGACCTCGGGGCCCCTAGGACGGAGTTAACAGTTATTATGAAAATTCATCGTGAAGATGGGGTAGAATCAGCAACTGGATATGTAATGAAAACCATTCTTTTTTTTCTTTTTTCGTCACAGTTGCACTATTTAGAAGTTGGTAACTAGTTTCGGGCTTGTTCATCTATTTTTAATCCATAGGCCTAATTAAAACCGTAACAATACACTGCATGAAGCAAATGACTCATAAAATCTGTACGTTGTCCACTGTTAATACATGATTACATTGAAATTTAAAATAGGTTAAAATAGATGATGCATTCACGGGCCTCCAACGTGTACACGTTGATTTTATCAATCATTTACTTCATGCAGTGTATTGTTACGGTTGGAATAAGTCCTATGGTTTGAAACTGGACGAACAATTCCGAAACTAGTTGCCAACTTCTAAATAGTGCAACTGTAACAGTTTTTACTGTAGTGTCTCAGGCGTAGGTGATACGGACCTCAGTGTACCTATTAGTACGGTTTAAATATTTGGGAGTTACCAAATCCATTGCCAGTCGACTCTACAGGTGATTCATGATTTCTCTGTGATCATTACACTACTGTTTCGTATTGATAAATTCAGTGTAAATACGAACCCCTTTTTTCAACTTTTCACGGCGTAATGTATAGTCCAATAGATTTCGGGAATGCAGCCGCGTAAAATTCACTTCTTCTGCTGATATTTGGTCGCGTACCTTCCGGCCATCTTCAGAGTGAGTCGAAGACTGTCGACGAGGTGTCGGGCGCGGTCTTATAAGCCTGATCGCGGTGGCAATGCGCATGCGAGTCACAGATGCTGGTATACTGCATATCGAAGTACTCAGACGCGTGCGCCCCCGTGGCGGAAGAGCTCCGGTGTCCACTTATCGATATATGCTCGGCGGCGGCAACACCTTCACGTCTTCTCTGTGATTTCAATACTCCAAGTGCAGGGTTCCAAGCTTTGTCTAAATTAAAACCTTTATCTCTGTTTAATAAGATGTTGGCCAGTCTAATTTCAACAGCTTCCTTAAATATAGCATCCCAAAACGAAGATATGGGTGTTAAAATCTTAACATCGCTATAGTTCATTGAATGACCAGTTTCTATGCGATATTCAGCCACAGCTGACTTGTCTGGCTGTAATAGACGAGTATATTTTCTGTGTTCAACACATCTCTCGTGGACAGTGCGTATTGTCTGGCCTATATATGAATTATCACAATTTCCGCAAGGGATCTGGTACACACCTGACTTGCGAAGCAACAAATCATCCTTCACTGACCCGAGTAAGGCTGCAATCTTCACTGGTGGCCGGAAGATAACCTTAACACGATGTTTGTCGAGAATGCGGCCTATCTTTGACGAAAGAGCGCACACGTAAGGTAAGAAGGCTCTTGATCTATAACTATTATTTTCTTCTTCTTCCACGTCTCGTGCATGCATTCTTGGACTCACATCGAATGCTCTGCAAATCTGTTGCTGCGAATATCCATTTGCTTTGAAAATGCTCTTCAGGTGTGTGAGTTCTTCCTGCAAGTTGTCATCGTCCGATATACAATGTGCTCTGTGCACCAATGTCTTAAGGACCCCTGCGGTTTGTGAGGGATGATGGCAGCTACTGGCATGTAAATACAGATTCGTATGGGATGGTTTCCGATATACTGCATGTCCTAATGTACCATCAGCTTTTCGACGAACAAGTACATCCAAAAAAGGAAGGCAGCCATCTTTTTCCATTTCCATAGTAAATTTGATATTAGCGTGGATGGAGTTCAGATGGTCAAGAAATCGATGTAACTCATCCTTCCCGTGAGGCCATACTACAAACTTGTCATCCACGTATCTCCAGAAGACCGTTGGTTTAAAACTTGCCGAGTCCAGAGCCTTGTCCTCGAAGTCTTCCATGAAGAAATTCGCTACCAGAGGGGATAGGGGGCTTCCCATAGCAACTCCGTCAATCTGCTCATAAAAATCACCATTAAACTGGAAATGAGTTGACGTCAGTACATTCCCGAAATCTGTTGGACGAACCCGTTGTTATTATCAAAATTTTTCACGAAAAATATACAGGTCACATCCGAACTGCGCGAAGAGAATATATTTTTTCATTATTATTTTTGAGATCTCCGTCCTACGTTTTAGACAATTGATTTCGCCGGCCGCGGTGGCCGAGGGGACTGAGACGCTCCAGTCACGGTCTGCACGGCCACTACGCTCGGGGGTTCGAATCCCCCCTCGGGCAGGGATACTTGTGCCGTCTTTAATATAAGGTAGTTTATTAGTAGTTTGTAAGTTTAGGGACTGATGATCCCGTAGTTAAGTCCCATAAGCCAAACTAACAAACAAACAATTGATTTCGACCAGAATCAGTATGAATGAAATGTAAGATGATCAATCTGTAAAGTCCTCTTGTTAATCAAATACGAGAGAAGATGAATAATAGGAGAGTATTCGAAAAGAAAGGAGAAGTATAAAGATGAATTACAGGAGATTGTAGGAAAGATAGTACAACTAGATAGATTGATTGTCGACACAGTGTTATCCGTCATTTGTATAAACACTGAAAATACTAGCCTGGCATATTACCACGATTACCTTTTTCTGTCTTCGTGATCTAGCACTTACACGAAAGTCGATCAGTAATTAAATAAAGTAAATAGTTAATCGTCCTAAAGCGTGTGTTGATAGGTAGCGGATTAACGGGAGCGCCCAATCGACTCTAGATATGCAACCCGCAAGACGGACGGACAAAACGGGTTGCCTGCAGCGCAGGCGCTATCTGATGATCGCTTCCCCAGGCAAACAGCGGACGCTGTAGTGGGTGACGGTATCGAGCTTCGCACAGCTAAATAGCTGGTTGGCAAACACTGGTGCAGAACTGGGCCTGCATATCTGCGGTGCCCGCAGCCGCCAGATGTCGCACGTGAAATGAGGCGCAGGGAAACTAGGCAAATGACTCCAAACGTAATTACCCAACTTCTCAACTATGCACTAACTGCGCCCCTGTAATTCACAGCAAACTACTAGTTAAGCTGTCAGACATTTATGTAATTGCCTGCACTAATTACTAAATGTTACTAGAAGGTCAGACGCAGAATGTGTTTATGTAATTAGTTTACTGTCAAACAAAGAAACCTAGGGAAATAATATGCCGAAGTGAGTAAACAAACAAAAATTTTGGATCTGAAATACATCGACATGGATACTTCGGTGAAAATAATTTGGATGACAATTCAGTTTTATCTGAAATGTGACTACTTATAGGAAGCTACTTTACACATTAGTTCTGGTATTATCTACTTGTGTGTGTCTAAACTATGTGACTTGTACGGTTTTGGGTCACTACATTTTATATTCAACATTCAGAGATTATTACTACATTTTATTTTTCGGTTGCTTCTTAACATTGTCTGGTTCAAATATTCAAATGTTTGTAGAACTTATGGGACTTAACTATGGGGTCATCAGTCCCTAAGCTTACAAACTACTTATGAACTAACTACGAACAAGAACGACACAAATATCCATGCCCGAGGGGCATTGTCTGGAAGAAGGCGAACGATATACTTAAATTTTAGATAGGACGCTATCGTACAAAATCTTGAAAGCCTGGGTGACAAATTATGTATTTTAAAATGTATTAACTAGTTTCACCTTCATTTATAAGCCATCTTCAGATATTTTAAGCAGGATGACACTTTTTGTCTACAGAGCACTTGAAAGGCGAGTTTCTATGTTTTACAGTATTTAATGTCCTGCGGTGTTTTGTATGGACCATCATGTACTGGATGATGCTAAATACCTGAGTCACATCTCAGTACTCCAAGAAGTAATACGATGGTTGGAAGTTAAATAGTGACAACATTGCTTTGGAGACACTACGCAATAGAATCCACATTTGTCGCTTATAGAACACGTTGTTAACATACCTTCCTTACCTCCGAGCAAATGGACTCGCTCGTCCCACGTTACCAGCGTGCACACAATTGAGGGAGACACAGTCATTTGTGAGCCAGCGGTCCAACGTAACGGTGTCACTATGTTTTTTGAAACAGAAACAACGGAATTGGATCAAGATTGAATGTGCCAGACAGTGTCATCAAGGTCTTGAAGTGGCGCAAACCACCCTTGATTATGTACGACAATACGCGGACGCATACAGCGCAAGCTGTGGCTGCTCCCTTCGGTCCGTGGGACTGGTAAGTACAGTACCACCATACTCCCCGGACGTAAGTCCTTGTAACTTTGATTTGCTACCGAAAATGAAGGAACTAGGAACCACTTCGTGGTATTCGCTTCAGAACTGTTCCAGAGATTGGACAGGCAGTATACCGCTCCATTCGAACCATGAAGAGAACAGGCTCTATTAACGGTATACTACTTCCACATCGCTTGCGACGGGTTGTACACAACAATGTTGACTACTTTGAATTAGAGTAACAGGTACAAACATATAACGCTTTTGTGAAGGTTGTGAATTAATAGTTATCACTATTTAAGTTCCAATCCTAGTATGTTGTCTACAAGCTCTGATAATAGCTTAGAAGTAAAGATCACTATCCTGAAGAGGCAAGGAAACTGGTATAGGCATGCGTATGAAAACTCACAGACACATAAACAGAGGACGGCTCTACGTTCGGCAAAGCCTATTTAAGACAACAGGTGTCTGCCGCAGGAGTTAGATAGGTTACTGCTGTTACAACGGTGGGTTATCACGATTGAAATCGTGTGGTACTACAGTCAGGGCACAAGAGATGTCACACAACATGTCCCAGTTAGTGATGAGGCGGGGAATTTCAGTACTGCCGTTTCACGAGTGCACCGGGAATATCTGAATCCGGCAAAACATTAAATCTCCAACATCGCTGTGGCCGGAAAATGATCCTGAAAGAGCGGGACCGACTGAAGAGAATCTATCAACGTGACACAAGTGCAACGCTTCCGTAAACAGCTGCAGATACCAATACTGTGCCATCATCAGGTGTCAGCGTCCAAACAGTCCAAGGAAACATCATTGATCCGAGCTGACAGAGTGAAAGGCTAAGTCGTGTAGCTTTGCTGACGGCACGACACAAAGATTTACGCCAGGCCAGAGGCCGTTAACATCGACACTGGGGTGTTGATAACTGAAAACGTGACGCCTGGTCTAACAAGTCTCGTTTCAAATTGTATCGAAAGGACGTACATGTATGGGTTAATCTCATGAATTCATGGACCCGGCATGTCAGAAGGGGATCCCTGTTAGGTCCACATACTGACAGCTGACAAGTACGCACGCGACCTGGCAGATCTCGTGCATCCATTCACACCCATCGTGAGTTACAACGGACTTTCACAATTCCAGCACAGCACTGCAACATTCCGGACGTCCAGAATTGCTACATAGTCGCTCCATTAACCTTTGAGTTTAAGCACCTCCGCTGGTCACCACACTCCCCTAATTTTTAAAAGTATTGAGCATATCTATGATGCCTTGCTACGTCATGTTTAGAAGAGATCTCCACCCCTTCGTACTTTAACATATTTAAGGATAGCCCTGCACGATGCATGGACTCAGTTCCCTTCAGCACTACTTCATACATCAATAGACGCTATGCCACGTTGTGTTTTGACATTTTTGGGTGCTGGCAGGAGATGGAGGAACTGACTGGAATAAATGAATACGCGGTCAACGTCAGGTTTTCATATAGTACACTCTCTTATAGAAGCGTGGGAAGAGACACTTCCTTGGTTATTCCATAGTAAGACGGTGAGAGTTATGATCGAATTTGAAATGTCAGTTTGTAGTGTCGTGCTCATTTCGTGAGATGTGGAAACATTCACGACCACTAAAAAATTTCACGATAAACTTTAGCATGATATTTTACGCCACATTTCAACGTCTGCCACTGGAGTAAACTTTTGCCTTTACTAAATGATCTCTCCTCTTCTATGGAACAGTCTGCATGTCCTTTATTCATTTGATGACATAATGGTATCAGATAGAAGACAAATTTTACAAATTCTCTCAAAGGAACGTTATGCAAATGTGTTTCGCAAGTGCTTCATGTTTCTTCATATTTTACGAATGAATTTTAGGCTGATATCTGTCACTACTGCCAACTTTTAGTGTGTCAGTAAACATTCACTAATGAGTGAAGCTCTATAAACATAGTTAGGAAATACAATGTTGTGGAGCAGAAGGTATCAAGTACCAGCCAATAATCAGTGGTCAATATCTATCACTGTGATCCAGTAAACGAGAACGGTGCTACGAATTACAGTTAATAATTAATTTAATTAAAGGTAATGGTTTAATGTGGACGTAAAAACTGAGCAAACTTAATAATTACTACCTGCGACAAGTTATGCTGTATGCGAGTGTTCTTTCATATTTACTTACTTATGTTTGACCATGCAAAACTACTGCAATGTCAGTATTTCATTTAGACAGTAAAAACTGCAAAAGCTGTTTCAACGAAATTATTCCTGAATCATAAGTATTATACACAATTGGTACACTCAGAATAATGAAAGAAATATGTAATGTTGCGTAATAAATATAAACTTTTATTTGTCTACAGTCCCAAAGCAGAGAATAGTAATTATTTATTTCAACTTCGTAATCCTTAGGCCAGTTTCAATAATCCCCAAAGCGTCGCCTGACTTTTTAAACTGATACCCTGGGTAGTTTAATCGATAGCTTCATATTTTACTCTGCGCTTGTTTGCAGACAGCATGAAATAACGTATAATGTAACAGGTAATGCTGCAGCTTAGTTGGCAAAATCTGCATTAACTTGCTAGGTAATCAACTGTGCATTAACTCACTCACCTGGCAGCGGTGGCGGCGGCTGTGTACGGGTCTAGTGAGCACACTCCTGTATTTGCATTTTCTGCTGTACAACATGCACATTGCGTAGGCTCGTGTGCAGACCCTTGTGGTACACTGTTCTTTCTTGCTAGCTAAGCGAATGCACAGCAAAACATGCAACTGTAACTGTGGTTGCGTATCATTCTATTAAATAAACTATTGTATATTGCATTTGCATTATTTGATATATAGCATGAAAATAGCCTATATTTCAGTACAGACCTCCATGGTACGCCAAGCACACTTGCTAACTAAGTGATTAAACTATGTCCCATCCAGCTGAGGAGCTAACTGCGCTCACGTCTACTGAGAAACTACTGCATTTACATTTTGTGCATTACAACATCAAACTGCTGTAAATCTACAGAGCTCTAGCGAACACCGCACGTTCTTCCTAGTTGAGCAAGTGTGCAGTAACAGGCACCGCTGTAACGGCAGTTGTGTACGCTTCTAGTGAATAAACTCCGGCAATTTCATTATTATCTGTGCTGTGCAACAAGAAAATACCGTAGGCTTCTGTACAGTCCCCTGTGGTACACCAAGGTAACTGCTAACTGAGTGGCTGTACAGTATCTCAATCAGGTATGGGGCTGTTTGCGTAGAAGTCTACTCAAGAAATGCTGCATTTACGTATTTTTGCCGTACAACATAAAAAAGCGTAGGTCCGTTTACAGAGCCCCGTAAACAGTCCACTTTGTTTCCTGTTGAGCGAATGTCCAGAGACTACCCCACCTGCTGCGACGACTGGGTACGGGTCTACTGAACAAACTGCTACGTTTCTTTCTTTTACTGGAAAAAATGAAAATATTGCAAGTCTGTTTACAGACTCCTGTGGTACCTCATGCTTACATGCCATGTGAGCGACTACATAGTTCCTGACCCAGTTGCAGCGGCGACTGGGTGACTACTGAACAAACTCCTACATTTGCATTTTTTGCTGGACAAAATGAAAATACTGTAAGTGAGTGGACAGACCACTGTGGTACACACCGCTTACTTGCTAGCTGAGCAACTGCACATTAACTATCAGCTGGCTACAATGTACAAATGTACAAATCTACTGTACAGCATGATAATAGCGCAGGTCTGTTTACAGACCCCTCTGATACATCCTGCTTATGTGCTACCTGCTTTACTACACAGAGACCCACCCAGCTGCAGCGACAACTGAGTACGCATCTGCTGAAAAAACTCCGACATTTGCATCTTTTGCTGGTCAAAATGAAATTAATATAGGTCCATAGAGGGATCCCTGTGTTACAAATGCTCAAATGTTCGTTAAGCTTAAGGGACTTTACTGTGGGGTCATCAGTTCCTACCTGTGGTACACCATGCTTACACGTTAGGTGGGCGACTGCGCATTAACTCACCCACCCAACTGCGGTGGCGGTTGCGTATATGTCTACTGAATAAACTCCTATACTTGTGTTCTTTGCTGTACTATGTGAAAACAGTGCATGTCTTATTTACAGATCCTGTCGTACATCATGCTTACATGTTAGCTAAGAGTCTGGGCAGTAACTCACCCAGTTGCAGCAGTGACTGAGTACGTGTCTACTGAAAAACAAAACTCCTTTAATCAGCATCCTTTGCTGGAAAAAATTAAAATAGCGTAGGTCCGTTTACAGACTCCTGTGGTACACCACGCTTACTTGCTAGTTGAGCGACTGCGCTCTAACTAACTCACCTATCTCCAGTGGTGATTGCGTATATGTCTACTGAATAAAGTCCCATACTTCTGTTCTTTGCTGTACTATGTGAAAATAGTTCATGTCTTTTTTACAGACCCTGTCGTACATCATGCTTACATGTTAGCTAAGCGACTGGGCAGTAACTCACCCAGTTGCAGCAGTGACTGAGTACGTGTGTAGTGAAAAAAAATCCTTTAATCGGCATCCTTTGCTGGAAAAAATTAAAATAGCGTAGGTCCGTTTACAGATCCCTGTGGTACACCACGTTTACTTGCTAGGTGAACGACTGCGCATTAACTTACTCACCTATCTCCAGTGGTGGTTGCGTATATGTCTACTGAATAAACTCCTATACTTCTGTTCTTTCCTGTACTATGTGAAAATAGTTCATGTCTTTTTTACAGACCCTGTCTCACATCATGCTTACATGTTAGGTAAGCGACTGGGCAGTAACTCACCCAGTTGCAGCAGTGATTGAGTACGTGTCTAGTGAAAAAAAATCCTTTAATCGGCATCCTTTGCCGGAAAAAATTAAAATAGCGTAGGTCCATTTACAGACCCCTGTGGTACACCACGTTTACTTACTAGGTGAATGACTGCGCATTAACTTACTCACCTATCTCCAGTGGTGGTTGCGTATATGTTTACTAAATAAGCTCCCATACTTCTGTTCTTTGCTGTACTATGTGAAAATAGTTCATGTCTTTTTTACAGACCCTGTCTCACATCATGCTTACATGTTAGCTAAGCGACTGCGCAGTAACTCACCCAGTTGCAGCAGTGACTAGTACGTGTCTACTGAAAAAAAAATCCTTCAATCGGCATCCTTTGCTGGAAAAAATTAAAATAGCGTAGGTCCGTATACAGACCCCTGTGGTACTCCACGCTTACTTGGAAGTCGAGCGACTGCGCTCTAACTGACTCACCCGGCTGCTGCGGCGGCTGCGTACGAGTCGTAGATGTTGTAGAGCTGCGGCGCGGGGGCGGGCGCGGGGCTGACGGCGGGGTCGACGACGTCGGGCTGGCCGTCCGCCTCGGAGCCGTCGCGGGACAGCAGCGGCAGCACCGAGCGCGAGCGCGCCGGCCGCAGCCGGCTCAGGATGGAGCCGCCGCTGCGCAGGGCTGCCAACAACACACACGGCCGGGTGACTGCGCGGTCTGTGGAGCACTGCACAAGGGCGTAGCAACTGCCACGGGATAGGGGGGCAAAGATGGCGCTGGTGTGTTATTTGCAAGCTCAACTCCCTCTGTACAACTGTTGTATTAGACGCCAATTCAGACGAGGTTGTGCAAATGATTGGTGTAACACGCAACGTCGTCATATGTTAAGGGCGTCGTACTGCTCAAAATGACAAAAAATGACAGTTTCTTTTATGAAAATCATGAAAATACGGATTTTTAATGCTCAATTTGGTGTTGGTCTTTATTGAAATATTCGATTGTTATTTTAAATAAATATTTGAATATAATCATTCAATGATATTTCTGAGAGTTTTGGTTTGCATCATTTCGCAAGTTCGCATTTTTCTTTAGAACTATACAGTCTAGAAGACTGTGGTTTCTTTTGTTTTCTAGTTCTGATATTATTGAAATACTCGAGTATTTATTACTTTAATATTTGGAAATAATTATGCACAGAAATTTCTGAGAATATTGTTTACCATCATTTCGCTTATTCGTATTTTTATTTGGAACTATAGAGTCTAGAAGTCTGTAGCTGTTTTGTAGAGAAATGTCCGTTTCGTAAGTTGCCTACACTAGCGGTACTTCGCAGTAAGCTCTTTGAACTGTACATTTGTTTATGTTTGACAACAACAGTTATTCACTAGCTGTGTTTAAGTTTCTCTGTTTGTTGGAAGGTCAGTCTTTGTACATTGTTTCTGTTGCTGTTCTTACTTTTGATGATGAGTATTCTGAAACACTACAGGTTTAGGAATATGTTGGAATTCATAAAGGTTTCACCACCACTAAAAGTGTGATGGACTTGTACCAAATGCGAATCATTAAATCAGAGACTGCAACAAACAATGTGTCAAAAGAAGCCAGATCCAAAAGAAGGAGGGTAGCACTGAGTGATGAAAGAGGAGATGAGGATTACCATCTAGGATGATTCTAACATGTTTTTTTATGTATCAGTTGGCTGTGTATTTTTTTTCTTTAAACGAAATTTTCTAAAATGGATATCTTTCAGTATAAATGCCCCATTTTCTCAGAAACTTCTGAATCTACACCAATGAATTGTTTACCACATAACATAGATAGTACAATGATACTGTAGCTCTACTTTAATAGTATTTATTGTAATAGGTAATATTCAAGAAATTAAAATTGTGAAAATTTACACCTAAATTTATATGCTTAGGGAAAAAATCATAACTTTTCCAGCTGTTATTTTAAAGTGATTGTAGAGCAATACAACCAGAAAACATGGGAGGAGATGTGTTAGAGCGCAACATTTATATACTCAATAATACCTGATAAAATGGTGCACTTGTATAGCCAATTTAACATTGTCCTGATAGATCGGTACGTCTCCCCTTAAAGCATTTCGATCGAATTATGGTAGTAGGTGCTCAAAGTATGATTATTTCGATTTTGGCAGTGTACAGAAATTCACCAGTTCAACCGCATGTTACGAAAACCTGTATGTACTTGTCATGATCCTCAACGACCCCGAATGGCGACGGATCGTCGACACTGACAGACGGGCAACAATGCAACAGTACAAGGCTGAATTCAACAGAGGATGTGCTAGCCACGTCTTCCAGTGGACAATCCGTAGGAACGTGGGTTCCATGGGATTGTTAACACAATGCCAACGATTACACCACGTTTTACTTATTGTCAATCACCATTCATCATAACTGGAAGATTAGCGAGAAGACATATTAGTACGAACCATGATGTTTACTGTACCACAGCCGTGGTGGCGCAGATCACATGAATCGCTGGATCCCTCCATATGGTCTGGGCTATTATTGGTATGGAATGGACCCTCTAGTTGTTTTGGAAGGGACTTTCAGTGGTCCGCGTAATGCCGAGGTGCTAGGGAGGCATCTCCATCCAATATAGGCGTTCAAACACCTTGACAGAACTGCAGCGTTTCAAGATGATGAGGGCCGCCACATTTATCCCTCGCCGCCCGGAAAAGGTTCCAGGAACATGCAGGGATGTCCAAAGATTGAGATGGAGAGCCTGCAGCCCAGATTTGAACCTCAACGAATATACTTAGAGTATTACGGATCGCAGACTCCGTTTCATTGAAACTGAACTCATGAACAGAGCAGTTTTGGTTACCGCTCTGCAAAAGATGTCGCGTCAGCTGCGTCCAGTGATACAGCAAGGCCTTTGAGATTCATTTCCAAGGTGTCTTACTGTGACATCTGTAGGGACGAAGGAGACACCACACTTATTTAGGCGCGTAACCCATTGCATTTGCTACGTAGGTCAGTGTACAGCTAACTGCTCCTTGCGTCACTACATTATTACTAACTCTATACCCGTGTTCTGAGACTATTGTATGCTATAGCTTTTCATCGTTTTCTGCAGCTATTTCAGAAAAAATTGAACTCTCACTAAATCACTTAAGGGACACCTTCGCTGTTAAACGTTCGCAAAATTACGAAATCTGCATTTACATTTACTTATTTATTTATTTTTCTTGTGGCATACATCGTTGAACCTAATAATTTTATACAGCATTTAATTAAATATATTTGAACCGTGCGGTTCGATTTTAGAGTTCCGTTCCGTGGAATTGCGATTATCGTTGCCATTTCCGCTGATATATCTGTTTCCCCGAGTGGGAAGTGGGGTGATTTTCGGGTCGGAGGCGTGTGGCGGTTGGAGACGTAGCACGCACCAGGGGGCAGTACCTTCCGTGGGCCGGGCGAGGCGGCATGCTCGCGCAGTGTGTCAGCAGGCGGTGGATTGCGGCGACGGTTACACCTGTTGGCGGTTCCGTGCCCCATGGTTCTCTAGCAAGCGAATGTGAAAGTCAAGTTTGTATCGGAGTGTGACACTTACCAGCGGATGTTTGAGTGCTGTACAGTAATACATCTGTCTGTTTCAGAAGTGTTGTGTATTATTTAAGTCGTCAATTGTCTCGCAAATAATTTGTACGTCGTGGATGGAGATGCCTGTTGTTATTGCCGTGTGATATTGTGTGGCTGCCATAGAACCGTGACGCCTCATCTGAATACGGCACTAGTTAGTTGGTGATGCACTTGGTAACAAACTGATTTCAAGTTGGTAAGCGTATGCTCGGTGGACTTGAGGTAATATCACTTCCAGTAAGTTATCACAAGATCTGTAAGATTATTTGGTGATAATAGCGCTCTCGAACATTTGTGTCTGTGATACTATTTCATATTTTATGTGCACCGATTTTGTGGGCGCTTATATTTGATATTTATTCATTGCTGTCACTCTGCGCTACCTTCCGTGGTCCTTAAGTGTAGGCGACTATTTAACGCGGGGTGCCAATGCCTATGTTGGCGCATTTTCTTCCACATTTGGATTAACGATAATATGTTGTCCCGTAATATTTCAAAAATTTTGTGTAGTGTATTTGATTACTTTTAAGCTGTTGTTGATTTATGGACATTTTAGTAATTGTTTCCTTTATATTTGTATGTTCCAGTTGTGCATTGAGGTTAAGATTTGTAGTCTGGCCGACCCAGCGGATAGGGCCCGGTTAGGTTTCCACTCCAGTGGTGTGCGCGTTCCTGCACTTATTGTTGAAACCTAGTATCTGAGTACCTGTAATTGATTTCTCCTTGCGGGCTCTTGGCCACTGCGGTCCGTCGTCAAGTTAAGTTAAATTCTTGTCCTGTAAATACTGGTTTTCTTAAGTTGCATTTGTAACTTCATTTTTTTTAAGAGTGCTCGCGAGCATTTTCCTTGTTTTTAAGTGTCAATCATGACTTTGTTTTAAATTGTTCCTATTGTTTCAGTAATATATATAGTGCAGTCTCCTTAATTAAGTTTTGCTAATGTTTTTTCTATGTAAAAAAAAAAAAAGGCTTGTAAAGGTTGATCTGTCTGTTAGCAAAATCTATTTTGCTTGATTCTCTATTCTCGAGATTTGTTTATAGAATGAGCTATTCAGGTGTCCTTTAAATAAATTGTTCATTAAACTGACAAATATTGTTACTTGGGGCTTGGGCCTTCCGTCAAGACTCCGCAATTTTCTACTATGTGTTGGATCGTTTGCCTTTCAGCACCACATTCACAATTTGGCGTTGGTATGTTCCCCAAATGTGGAGAGCGTCAGCGCTTCTTCCAGGGGCAGTACGTATGCGGTTCAGGGTTGCGTGGTTGGTCGATGCAACATAACCTAGGAGACATGTCCTCACAACTGGCCGAGCCTACGTCACACGGAGAGGCGCGGCCGCCAGCTGACTGGCTGGCCGCTGGGGCACGCCCAGCGCCTCGTAGATGTCGGCCAGTGAGCGTTTTGAGTATTCATAGGTAATCACGCAGTAACAGCATGCGTTCTCATAATGTATGCCGGCCGCGGTGGCCGAGGAGACTGAGGAGCTCCAGTCACGGTCTGCACGGCCACTACGGTCGGGGGTTCGAATCCCCCCTCGGGCATGGGTATTTGTGCCGTCCTAGTTCGTAAGTAGTTCATAAGTAGTTTGTAAGTTTAGGGACTGATGACCCCGTAGTTAAGTCCCATAGACTATACAAACATTTGAACATTTATTTTCATAATGTATCATAATTTCACAAAAGTACATGTATCACATTGGAATAACCGAAATAAATTTCTGTGTTTCAATTTAAACTAACCGACCTGTTACCCACTGTTCGTCTAAAATTGTGAGCAATGTTTGTGAATATTACAGCGGCATCTATCACAAAGCGACAAAGGTGTTCCAAATAAAACATTCATATTTATGTGCTAGACGAATACGTAATAAAAACGGGGTACCTATTTAAAAAAATGAAGTCGATATGTTTGCCCTATGGCAGCGCCATCTAGCAGCTAACTATAGCGCAATTTGTTTTTCTCCTACAAGCTAGAAAACTTTTGTTCTTTGTAGTTTTTTCGTTTGATGCTTACTTCGTGAGATATTTGGCCCAGTCACTATAAATGGGCCACTCTGTACATATAAATAAATGACGGAAGATTGTTATTCTTATTAGTAAACCTACGAATTTAGAACACAGTAAAATTAATTTTCTTCCTTCTTGTACAAAGTATTCTACACAGATGAAGGTATGAATTAGTTGATTACTTGACTTTCGAATGGTGCAGGTTGCGACGGGACCTTAAACACTAATCATTCTTCCTAGACCGAGCGAGGTGGCGCAGTGGTAACACACTGGACTCGCATTCGGGAGGATGGTGGTTCAAATTCCCCTCCAGCCATCCACTTTACGGTTTCCCGTGATTTCCCTAAATGACTCCAGGTGAATGCTTGGATGGTTCCTTTGAAAGTGCACGGTCGATTTTCTTCCTCGTGCTCACCCAAAAGTCCTAGCGGGGACTCTGTCCCTAATGACCACCCTGTCGACGGAACGTTAAATCCTAACTCTCCTTCTCCTCCTTTCTTCCTAGGTACAATTTAATGTTAGAACCTTAATAACAGTTATTATAAAGAAAGTTTCTTAAATACTTTTAGATATACAGGGTGTTCGACATAAGTACAGACTAATGGAGCAAATAGAGATAAATGAAACAAGAAAATATTCATAATAAACTTAGGTCTTTACACTGTTGTTTCCTTAATACTACATATTCACAACGTAATTTTGTTATGCACTGTTGAAGACGAGTTCAAAATATCTTGTTATGAAGACACGGTCCCCATGCAGTTAACCCGATTTTGTGAATTGACTACCAGTCGCTAGGAAAGTCTACGAAATTACATCAAAATGCAACACATTCAATTAAAGCAATTTGTTGACGAGAAATAATTTAATTTCTTTATATTTTCATTATTCATACTTTGTCCGCAATATCAGCCAATACTGTATAAGAGTGTTCATACGACTCGTACTAACTGAAAATCTTTTATGTTTTTCTACGACTATTCAATGAATTCATCTGTAATATAACGTAAGAGTTTTCAAAGAAACCGCCAGAGTTATGTAAAAGAGAAGCAAACCCCACTGCTTTTCACCGGAATTTTTATCGTCTGTTTCTTCTTTGTGAGAACATCGACCATGCCCGTAACAAAGAACGCGTCACAATATCGGCCACGGAGAATCTCTTCGGTACAACAAACGAGATATTGCCGCCTTCCAGTCGATATTTCCCCTTATACAACAGCGGGTTATTGAATAGCCTCTGTTTTTCAATTCAATAGACAGCCTCCCTGCTACTGCAGCGTCTTCTACCTAAAATACTTGACTGTTGTTGTGAGAATACGTTATTTTCATCCTCAATGTGCAAGTTCAAAACTTGTAGATACGTACCAACTTCTGATGCTCTAAGATCTCCCGTCCATTCCTTACGTTCAGTGGCACCTTGATTTGGCCAGTGCTATGAAGATATGTAATAAAGAGATATTTAGTGCTTTTTTCAGTCGCTTATGAGCACGATCGTATAATCACGGTGCAGTACCACGTAATTTACATTTTTGTTGGTATTCCTTTATTCTCTGGTTCATTTGTTTACGTTCTTCTTCGTTAAATTCTCTTTTTGACGCCGTTGAATAGACTCACCAGTCTCGTTATTTTAGTTCTGAATTACTTCTTTCCTACAGGATATTTAATGATCTGATAGTTACTGACTCTGGTACGTTTTTCACCATTGGAAACTATTCTCTGAGTTTGCCGATATATTACCACCCTATTTTTCAACCCTATCTAATATCGTTCGTTTAATTATAGAGAGGTTAAGTCCACTGCTTTGACTGTGGCGCTAAGAAGATTCAATTTCTTGTCTGATCTCCAGTCAAATGTAAACGCGTCACTATTATTTTCGTCGCCTCAGTTTTCCTTGCAGGAAATATGTCACTTACTTCTGAAAAGGCTACTCTGACAATATTTTTTCTGCTTATAAATACTTAGGCTGGACATCAGAACGGTACCTTCTACTTCGGTCTGTCAAAATTCGTCTCTGATACCACATATGGCTCAAAAGAATAGACACAACGTACACACCAATTGTAAGAAACTTTGCTGTACCCGGGACGCTGCTATATGAAAAATTATTTATTAAGACAGGCACAACTGCCATCTTCATGTTTATTGACCTTTACTTCCTTGCAACGCCGCTGACCTCTTTTCTTTCCTTGCTGTCATGATGATTTGACCTTTCTATATTTTTTTTTCTGCTGTTATTGGTGAACGCTGTTAGTGACGCTCTTGTATAACTGTCAAATTCCACATTTTGTTTTTAAATTTTTTTTCTTGTTTTGACAGCTATTTTAACAGCTGTCAGAACACGAAAAATTAAATTAAAGAAATAGGTATTTGACTGATACACAAGAGCGATATCAATAGCGTTCACTAGTAACAGCAATAAAATGGTCAAATCCTGATGACAGCGACGTTGCAAGGAAGTAAAGGTCAATAAAGCTGAAGATGGCAACTGTGCAAAAACAGGCTTGTCGTAATTAATGAATAACTTTTTTTTATAGCAGCGCCTTACAATGTCGTTATATGACGTATATGACGCAGCGGGCCCAGAAAATTGACGTTATTCAGTTGGTTCTGAAGTTTATCTATGGTCGGTACTCGTCGTTTGACCGTATCCGACACATTTTCAGTTGGCAAAATTGTTGATCTGCTGGGGCTAAGCAAAAAGCTGTCATCGTGTGATATCAGCAAGGCACGTGTAGGTGGATCAAACGTGTCATAATTCATTGTCCTGCTGAAAAATGGCCTTTGGTATTACATTATGTCCATGAGTCGGAGGGTGTCATTCAAGTTGATCACATTGGGCACAGAGCCCTGGACACGCACGAATTGTGATCTGTAGTTGTACCTAACAGCACCCCACACTCTGAAAGCCCCTACACTCGTTCAAATTTCTCGTCCGACCAACCAACTATCCAGACAACCAACCAAATTCGTAGCAACCTACACACGTTCTGACCAACTGCACGCAGCGATTGCAGCGCCTTCCTGTTTCGGAGTCTGCTTGTCGAACTGTTTGTGTTTTTATGTGTCAGCAATGCAGACATCAGACGATCGCAGGCAGGAAGGCGGGTAGTGCTACACAGATTAGATTAGATTAGATTAATACTTGTTCCATAGATCACATATACGACAATTCGTAATGATGTGGAAAGTGTCAGTTTAGTAAATGTTGTCTATACTTGACAATCAATATTTAAGGATTTAAAAAAAAAAAATTTTAAAGTTTTATCTAAAAATTCATCTACATTGTAGGAGGAGTTGCCATTCAGAAATTCCTTTAATTTCTTCTTAAATACTAGTTGGCTATCTGTCAGACTTTTGATGCTACTTGGTAAGTGACCAAAGACTTTTGTGGCAGCATAATTCACCCCTTTTTGAGCCAAAGTTAGATTTAACCTTGAATAGTGAATATCATCCTTTCTCCTAGTGTTGTAGCTATGCACACTGCTATTACATTTGAATTGGGTCGGATTGTTAATAACAAATTTCATATATATATTCACTCATGAAATTTAACCTTGAATAGTGAATATCATCCTTTCTCCTAGTTTTGTAGCTATGCACACTGCTATTACATTTGAATTGGGTCGGATTGTTAATAACAAATTTCATGAGTGAATATATATATGAAATTTGTTATTAACAATCCGACCCAATTCAAATGTAATAGCAGTGCGCATAGCTACAACACTAGGAGAAAGGATGATATTCACTATTCAAGGTTAAATCTAACTTTGGCTCAAAAAGGGGTGAATTATGCTGCCACAAAAGTCTTTGGTCACTTACCAAGTAGCATCAAAAGTCTGACAGATAGCCAACTAGTATTTAAAAAGAAATTAAAGGAATTTCTGAATGGCAACTCCTTCTACAATGTAGATGAATTTTTAGATAAAACTTAAAAAAAATCCTTAAAATATTGATTATCAAGTATAGACACGGTGCTGTTTGTCGGGTGGAGAGGTGGGGGGGGGGGGGGGGGGGGGCGGCGGATGTCAGACTATCAGGCCCGACCAACCATTCGACAAGGAAGGTTGGTCGCGACCCGCCGATAAATTGGTGCCGACAAATCGGAACGTTTTCATATTCACAGATATATATATCAACTGCGAATGGACAAAGCTGAAAATGTGTACCCAGCCGGGATTCGAAACCGGGTCTCCTGCTTTCTAGGCAGTTGCGCGTACCCCTAAACCACTGGGGACACAGTGATCACCGCACCTGCAAGGTCTACCTAAGCACGCCTCCCGTCAGCCACAAATTTCCAGTTTTTGGAAATTTGTGTCTGACACAAATTATAATTCAGTGCCACCTAGATGCTAGAATTTCTTTTATCCTTTGATACATGTCGAGACGAAATATGTCTCTTGACATTGATTTACTATTTGTCTATTTGAATCTTGCTTCTCTTTGGGGTGTTTTATTAAATTGCCTATTTCAATATCTGTGTCATAAAAGAGGAAGAGATTTGGTGATATTTTTCACGAATTTAAATGATTCCGTTGTTATTCAACCACCTAGATCCGAGAATTTTTTCCTTTAGAAATCTGTTATGCGTAATTTTCAGTAATAAAGTTGAAGGAACCGGAGACTGTATATTTTTAATTTCAGGGAAAAACTAGGATGTGTGTGTTATCAACTGAGTAATAAAGTGCATGCTAAGTTACACAGAATAGTTGAAATGCGTGGAAGTGCGTTGGTCTTCAGTTCTGCATGAGACCGTGCAAAGACAACCGACGCTCGTTCGCTCCGAAACTTCCTGGTACGTTTGCATTTAAATGTTGTACCTATAATACTCAAGTAATGAAGTAAATGATAGAGGAGTAAGTAAAAATTATAGGAAGAGTATCAGGAAAGACAATACTACATAAATAGGGAGGATATACTAAAAAAATATCAACATGATAATGCAATCCAGTACTTTGAAGGTAAGAATGATTAGTATATTCTTCACAACTTTTTAACTTCCAGGTGCAAGTCAACCAAGAATAATATGGAACTTCCCTAACCGAATCTGAACTGGCCTCGCCGTGAACAAAGCAATTCTACACAACTGCAGAATTACCGACAATGACCAATGCGACTGTGGAACATAGGCACAAACGCTGGAGCACATTCTACGCGATTGTCCGAAGAAAAAAAAAATAATCATGGATACCTCTAAAGGCTTTGTTGACGCAACACCTGCAGCATTTAACTGGCTCGAATCTTTCGATATCCCACTATGACGAGAAAAGGATCCCCAAACTTCAGCTCTCTTTACTCGTTTTACATACTTGTGTACTCGTCAATATCTTTTGGAATTACACATCTTTATATATTGAGGTGTGTGTGCCTACATTTCACTCTGCAACCAAATCTACACATCTCAAACGAATAGTGTTTGTATATGTTAGTAGGTATTAGTCTCCCATTGTCCACTATGGTGATAGGGTTGATAACGATGATAGGGTGGAAGATATGAGAGTTGCAAGTTTCCTACTTATATAAAATTCTAGGTGTGGGTGTCAATATTTTGCTCTTCAGTAAAAACTATGCAATGGAGACGAACGGTCTCTGTGATGTTGTAGTAAAAAGTCTCTCGTTGTATACCATAGCCGGTTCGTGACGATAGCTATAAGAGGGTGGAGGATATACTCGTTGGCCGGCCGCGGTGGCCGAGGAGACTGAGGCGCTCCAGTCACGGTCTGCACGGCCACTACGGTCGGGGGATCGAATCACCCCTCGGGCATGGATATTTGTGCCGTCCTAGTTCGTAAGTAGTTCATAAGTAGTTTGTAAGTTTAGGGACTGATGACCCCGTAGTTAAGTCCCATAAGCTTAACAAACATTTCAACATTTCATATACTCGTTGAAAGTCGTCAGGTAATATAAATTCGGATTGTAGACCAGCGATGCCTTTTGGCAATATAATGGCAAAGATGTTATATACAGCGACGCGTGATGCACATTCTTGAGTTGTTTTTCTGCAACAAGCGAACGAAAAAAGTACATAGTGCAGTTTGAAAAGTAAAACTACCACAAAAGATGCCAAAGCGTAAGAAAGAAATTTCGCGGTCTCGATACGTTTCTAGAAGACATAATTCGGCACCGAAAAATGAATCTACGGATAATAGAAACTTCAAATTTGTAGACGCTGTTTATATTACACTATGGATGTCAAAGATTTTTCGATTTTCCGATCCCTAAGGGGATGAAATGGGGGATGAACGGTGGTTTGAAAATACATTGCTATTTGGATTTGGAACTATGGTTAGAAATTTCCTTTTTGTGAGTGTGTTGTTCAGGATATTTTGAATTCTGCCATCAATGGTGCAATAGGAGATGGCAAATTGTATTAAAAGTAAATATATGAAAATTTATATTTAGAAGTTGAAGCAACCAAAGCAGACCATCCAGTCTACGCGTGCGAGGCACCGGGAATTAAGCTAGACGTATTCATAAGGGACTGTGTGTGTCATTTGGTCGCCGAAAGAACTGCGCGTGCGCATAGCTGTTGTCGAGTTGCATAAGCAGCTAGTCGCATGGGCAGTTTTGCAGCTTACGTGTGTGTCAATGTGTGGGTCTATGTTTCATTATTATTATTATTATTATTATTATTATTATTATTATTATTATTATTATTATTATTCGGTGGTCACTGTTGTGGTACAGTCACTTTGCGTGTTGCCCAACTGGTGTGTTTTTCCGTGAAGTAACTGCGAGTGCTCTGTGCTGGAACTGAGTAATATTCATCGCTGTTAGATAGACATTGGAGTCAGAATCAATTATTAAAAATATTTTCAGACTGCTGTTACCATGAGTGACGGAAATATAACTGGACAAACACAGAGTACAATACAGAATACAGATTTACATATACCTATTTCGTTTGCGGCTTGGTATCCTGGACCATATCAAAATGAAGTGCGTAAAGTTAAAATTTATTGGTGGCCCTCTGCAAGAAGGAGAGATTAATAAAGGTGGAGATATTTACAAAAGAAATGTGGGTACAAAGAAATCTTTGACATATAAATTAACATTCCATTATTTAAACCACCTTTATTTATTGAGCTAGCGGCGGATCTTTACAAATGTACCGCCAGTGGTTTCCTCCATTGCACTCTACTTTGAATAATTTAGCAAGTAGAAGGGGGAAGCGCCGTGGGGCAGTAAGCAAAGGGGCGTCCTCGCCGCCTGCCCTGCGTAATTCAATTTGAATTAGCGGACACCTTTGCACAGATATTGTTAATCACAATTCATAATATCTAGAACAGCAGTCAATTCTGTTGTCTACCAGGCTTTTACTAGTCTATATTTTTAAAAAAATTGCTGCATGTATGAAAGCGCATCACTTGAGAATGACTGCATCGATTCGGCTGATGATCTTTGTTCAGTTCATAATTCTCACAACAAGGTTTGTATGAAAGAAAATGTATGCAAAATGTACCGAAAATATAAGAATTTGAGAAAAACTGAAAAAAAGTTTACAGACGAGTGAAATTGAGTCTTAAAAATGACCGTTCACCATTTTAGTGCAAAATCCTTCCTAAAACAAGCGTCAAGTCTATGCACAAAATGTTAAAGCAGCCAGACAGATTTAACATGAAACGTTGTTTCTTTAGAATCCCATCCGTATTATTCTTACATCCATGGTGTCATCAGTGGTGATCATATCTTCGGAGCGTTGCAAAAATAGAATTCATGGTAATTCGTAGTATTTTTGAGTGTATCAAACAACTTCAGCGCATATTTATTTTTTTAACGCATCTATTCGCAACACAAAGACTTTCAAAACGTTGTATTTCCATTCCACTTATTGTATCTCAATTAATTGCTTAGTTTCATATAGAATTTCTATCACTGAAGTATGATCATGGTACAATTATTTTGTTTTCAATTCAATAAGTCTCAAGAAACTTATTCTTTTCATTCGCCACTCCGAGGAGTGGAGCGGGCTGTTTGAGATCCGGCCCATATAGAGTCGCGGTTCTATTCAGCCAATTATCAGACAAGAGGCAAAGGGAGGATCTCAACTGGGAATAAGTGGGAAGGGTATACCAGTTCCGGCATACACCTTACAACCAAGGAAAACCTACAGAAAACCTTTGTCGGAACCGGGAGATTGGGACCAATTTAATTTCTCTGGGACGTTGCCCCAGACTACAAATGGATTATCGGGAGAGCACGAGCGCACTCACGACAATCACTCTCGTAAACTCGTAGAGAGCAACAGTGGACAAGCATCCCCCTAAAGGAACCGCACCCGTGAGCACGGTATCCTCTGCGTCCGTCCCAAGAATATATAAACATATAAAGCATTTATATTCTGCTCGCTGCGATAAAAACATGCTAAGCTGTGCTGTAAAAATGTGCAGTTTTCTTTTTCCCAGTCATTTTTAATATAAAACAGGATTGTTGTTTTCATACCTGTTCGTGCAAGAACACCATTGAAAGTACAGTTATTGAAACTACTAACATCACAGATAGAGCAGATCGAAAGGTCTCTCTAATAACCCGTTTCCAATTGATTTACCGATGCATTTGGACTTTTATACCCAATCAGAGTCCTGACTGCAATAACAGTAAATAAGATCAGAGAGGGGGGGAGTAGATAGAGAATGGAAGAATTAAATGGATTTAAAAAGGGAGATTATATAGACGCAGAGAGGATGGGGAGGAGATGTACAGGGTATCCAGAAAAGGACTCCCTGATTTCAAAATGAAATATCTCGAAAACAAAGATGGATAGAGGAATGCAGTAAACTGTATGTTTATTGTGAAAGCTGTAAGAAGTTTATACATCAGTTTCAAATAATAGTTACAAAACCTGCTATCAGATGGTGCTGTAATCGTCATACGTAATGCCTAGTATAAATAGTGATCCGAAGCCCAGAGCGAACAGTTCCACTATTGAAACGTGAAAGGAGGTTGGCGTACCGAAGGAAGAGATTAAAACCATGTACTCCATTGATCAACACGTTTTTCTGGGGCTAGAGTACCACAGGTTAGAAGAAAGTCCTACGGTAACAAGGCGAATTTTTCAAGCACGATTTAATGTTCCAAAAGGACCCGATGGGAAAACCATTCATACGCTCTTCGCAAAAATACATTGAACAGGTAGCGCAACTGATGATCTAGTGGGGCATGTTGGCCGCAAGCAAACCGCAATTACGCCTGAAAATATCACCACAGTTTCTGGAATTATTCAGCGAAATCCAATGTAATCCGTCCGTATAATTGCATCTGAGACTGGTTTGAAGCGTTCCAGCACGCAGAAAATACTGACAGAGCCTATACAAGTTTCCATTCAAAATTCAAACGCACCAGGCCATACCCTTACGAGCTGTGCAACAAAGGGTTGCCTTTGCTAATCAGATGCTCACAATGATAGTGAAAGATTTGATGTTGACTGCATCTGGTTTACAGATGAAGCACACTTCCACCTGAATGGATACGTGAAATAGCAGAACTGTCGATTTTGGGGTTCGAAAAAGCCACATTGGTGTGAAGCGAAACCCCTGTAATCTTCTAAAGTTACTCTGTGGGATGCAGTATGCAGCAGAGGCATTATTAGCCCTTTTTCATTCGGGAAACAGTCACTGGTGCACGTTACATTGCAATTTTGGAACAATTTGTCGCCACACAGCAAGCGTCAGAGGAGCGACCAGGTACTGAATGGTTTATGCAAGATGGAGTCCGACCACATTGGCCCGAACAAGTGTTTAGCTTTCTTGAGGAATACTTCGGGAATAGAGTCATTGCTTTGGAATATCCCAAATTTACTGGTGCAGGCATGGATTGGCCTTCATATTCGCCGGATTTGACACCCTGTGCCTTTTTGGGGGGGGGGGGGGCATAGTGAAAGACATGGCCTACCCGAAGCATCAAGCCACGCTGGACGAGCCTGAATCGACGATCTCTGTGGCATGTGAATCCATTTCGGTTGAGACACTACGAAATGTGATGGGAATTTCATTATTCGTTTGCGCCACATCTTTAGTGCCAATGGTGAACATTTTGAAAACATTGTGATTTGATTGCAAAGAGTGTTTTCATACGATTATTTCACTTATGTATGCTGATATGAGCTGTATAGCGTACAGCGCCATCTGTTAGCAGCTTTTGTAACTATTATTTCAAACTGCTGTATAAACTTCTTACAGCTTTCACAATAAACATGCCGTTTACTGCATTCATCTATCGATCTTTGTTTTCGAGATATTTAATTTTTAAATCAGGGACCCCTTCTCTGGACACCCTGTATATGGTATGGGATAAGAGTGAGTGTTTTTAAGATAGGGGAAGGAGGAAAGGGGGCAAAGGAAGGGTGATTAAGGGATAGACATGGGTAGAAGAAAAGAAGAGATTAGGGTGTACGAATATCCCATACATATTAGCTACTGCTAAGCGTTGCAGGGTTTGCTAGTATATAATGAAAGGATTACACATTGATCTTGCCAAAAGCCGAGAAGCGATTCTTCTTGGTGTTGTAGCTCTCCGGGGTACTTTGGAATGCTCTGAACACCCCTGTGAGCCGCAGCGCACAGTGGGAGCTCACCTGCGGGCCTGGCGGCGGCGATGCCCCGGAAGGCGGGGTGCAGCAGCAGCTGGTGCGGCTGGTAGAGGTAGCCGGCCGCGGCCGCCGCAGCCGCCGCCGCCGTCGCGGCGCGCCCGTTGGGCTGCCCGCCGTACACCAGCGCCGCGCCCGTCGTCGGCACCGCCTGCACGCGCCCGTTCTGCACCGCCGCGCCGGCAGCGCCTGTCCACACACAGCGGCAGCGAGGCGCATCAGCAGCCAGTGGCCGGCACTGCAACTCTGGCTGGCAAGTACAGGGGGGTGGTGGTGGTGTGTGTCATGTGTTAGTCAGTCTACATCGCAAATTCTTCCATTTATTTCTTTGGTAACTAGTGTCGGCCACTTACATGACCATCTTCAGAGGGCAACTGTTATGATGTGTAATGTAAGAGGTATAAATTAATTCTAAATTATATATTTTATAAATAAGAATAAAATGTAGCCGGCCGCGGTGGCCGAAGGGACTAAGGCGCTCCAGTCACTTATTCTAAGGACGGCACAAATATCCATGCCCGAGAGGGATTCGTACCCCCGACCGTAGTGGCCGTGCAGACCGCGACTGAAACGCCTCAGTCCCCTCGGCCACCGCGGCAGGCCTCATTTACTTCTCTAATCATGAAAAACGAAGTCTTTATATAATTCACGTTTAAATATGTTTAATTGCAGGAACTTAGCTGCAAATACATTAACTTTATAAACGAATCTATGTGTTTTCTTGCGTGTGTCTCATATTCAAAATAGAAAATAGAACACCTTGAAAGAGTAGATATAGGATGTTCATATTTTCAGAGCTAGTATTTGAAGCATGTCAGCCAGTGGGTTCAAGTCGAACATCGATATCGTAGCGCAACACCACCTACCCGTCAAATGTGCATATTCTCGTTGCCACTATAAGCCAAAATTAACGGATCTGTGTGACTTTGGCAGACGTGCACGTTCGCTCACTGACATATACCCGAATCCTAGACAACAATGGTTTATGTAATCGCGTAACTGGTGACAGGCATGGTAAAAGATAATTTTTCGGACGATTCAGGTTTCTGTTTGAAACTGAAGGCCGTATTATGGTTTCATGAGAGACAGGATGAGCAGTATCACAGTGATTCCATTCGCACAAGACTTACTGCGCCAATTCAAGTCCTTAAGGTGTGGCGTGCTACTGGCTATAAGTGCAAATAACAGTTGGAGCGTGTTCAGGACAATGAGACGTGCTTTCCCTACGTGAGTGACATCCTGCGACCCGTAGTCACACATTTCTGCACGACAACCCAGACGCCATTTTTCAGCAAGACAATGCACGACCACATGTTACTGCATGCTCACGAATGTTCTTGGTGTAACGAGCCTTTCGGCGTAACCCGCCAGATTACCAAACTCGTCACCAATGTGTGAGTTGTGGTAGCACGACAAGTGTAACGCTGTGACCAAATGTTCAAATGATTGTAAAGCTTGTGGGACGTAACTACGGGGTCATCAATCCCTAAACTTACAAACTACTTATGAACTACTTACGAACTAGGACGGCACAAATATCCATGCCCGAGGGGGGATTCGAACCCCCGACCGTAGTGGCCGTGCAGACCGTGACTGAAGCGCCTCAGTCTCCTCGGCCACCACGGCCGGCTAACGATGTGACCCAATGCCAGCCACAACATATATTCGAAACCATGTGTAATCAGCGCCGATGATTGCAGCCACAGTACGCCACATGAAACTTATGTGTCAATGCCATCACACACGGAAAAAGTTATCAGGTCTCTAGTGAAGCCCTGGCATACTTGCCAACTAGACATACGCTGAGCCGGAGGTGGCCGAAATATTAATCATTTCTTCCGAACATACTGATGAGCATGTGCTGTAAATATGAACTTCCTGTCTCTAGTCTAACAAGGTGTCCTCTTTTTTTTTATCGCTATTATGGGAAACTTTAAATCTATATCTATAAAAATGGCCCTACGGTCGGGGGCTCGAATCCCCCTTCGGGCATGGATATTTGTGCCGTCCTTAGTGTTAGCTAGTTCATAAGTAGTTTGTAAGTTTAGAGACTGATGACCCCGTAGTTAAGTCCCATAAGCTATACAAACATATAAAAATGGATGTGTATTTGTATGTTTGCTCCCCTTAGACTGCAAAGACGGTTCAAACAACTTTGATGAAATCTTTAGGAAATCTATAGATTTGCCCAGGGGGTGATCCTGTGAAGTTTGTTACCGATCGATTCAATAAATTAACATATACGTAAAAGTTCATACCTGGTCGTTGGAACGATAATTCCCCCTCCCCCAGAGAGAAAGAGCCAAACGTTTCTGTAATCTATTTCTTTGTAACTGCTACGTTGACGTTGGAGCGCAAGTGAGATCGTGTAGACAGTGCCGCTATTGTTGAATCTTTCTCCTCTAGTGGCGTCACTGTCTCTTCGAGTGCCAGGAAAAACTTTAAACAATAGGTTAGACTGTGGTAGTAGATATGTGGTTAAATCCACATCTAATACAGCAAGCACGGAGGATACAGGAGCTGTACCATCACTAGATCATCATTTTCATATTACTATGTAAGTATGAATTAAAGACGCCTAGAATTATATAAGGATGATATGGATTGTGTTTAATCATATTATGTAGAACACAGCAACGAATAAAATACACACACACACACACACACACACACACACACACACCAATTTTATAGACATCTATACATGTTACAAGGCAAAGCCTTCTCGCCGCATCTGTCAGTCTGTCCTCGATAAATTCAAAAACTTCTTATCAGATTTTTGATACGGTTTTCACCATGGGCGTTGTAATTCATCAGGAAGGTTTACGTGTACAATTAAGGTGTATGGTAATGGGTGACTGTAGCGAGCAAAAATGTGCGAAATACACTTTGACCACAGATATCGTGCATGGCATATCTTTCATGGCAACAACAGTACTACAGCTAAACCATTGCTGTGCGAACACTCACGTGGTAGTGTCCAGCTTTGCTTATTAATTTACAGAGCGTTTTGTGTTAACTGGCTTATCATTAAATTTCACATTTAAGTATTATTTGTTTCAAATGGTGGCATTTCTTGAAAACTGCTAAGTTGCTTTTTTTGTATCCGGCCAATGTTTGTCAATAGTCACGTGTTCCTATGTTCGTAACACGGCTTGTGTATAGCCGCTCTGCTGTTTACTTGGTCTATTAGTACCAATGGTAGGACTATAGCAATAAATACTCTTAGAAAAAGTTATATATTCTGTGACGTATGACTTGCTTCGGATCATGTGAAATTACGTTTATTGTTTCATGATATTTGCGTGTTTCGTCATTCAGTTTTAATAATGCGAACCTACCATTAGATACACAAAATTGTCAGATACCAAAAGACGATGGACCGCGAGAGACAAACTTCCTAAATAGTTCGAGCGTCATCCATCGAATCTCGCATATAACATCCGTGCAAAATCTGGGCGTATTGCTAGTAATCTGTAAAATTACTGTTATTATTTTTACTGAGATGTAATAGCTGTAATGCACTAAAAATGCATATTTTCAACCTTCAGCTGATTATTATATTTATATTATTATATTTATATTATTTATATTATTATTATATTATTTATATTATTATTATATTATATTTATAATTTCACCGATTTCGGTTATGAACCATGACAGGAAAAGTAAACAAAGTTATTGATTGATATGGATAAGGTGACAGACGATGTTCCAACGTAATCAATCTGTTTAATTTGCTTTTCTGATGATGTTTCATAACCTACACTTGTAAAATTATACATATAACAATTAGCTGATGGTTGGCAATATGCATTTTAAACTCTAAAATTAGCTTTTAAGAGTTACTGTTATTGTGCAGTTTTTCCAAGAGTAGAAGTGTAGAACTACCCCATCCCATTTCGTATGTCATGCTATTCTTTGTTTTTCGATTTTGTTTTAAACTTACTAAAAATTTCCGGGCAGTTATGCCGTGGTCTAGTGGATTTATTATTAAAACCCAACGTTTCGTCCCCGACTGCGGAGGAAATTCTCAATGGGATCGTGGCACTTTTGGATGTCCGATTCACACCCTGGCTCGCTACTGACTGAAGCCAAATTCCGATTATGAGGGCTCGCGCGCAGTGGTTTGACGTCAGATGTTTTTGACACGCGCGCGCAATTCGTAGTTTGCGTCGTGGGGACGTATACATGGGTACCAAAAAAAGAACAGTCGTGGGGACGTATACTTGGGTACCACAAAAAGAACAGTCATAAAACGACTAGATGAGCACAAGGAGAACTGTAGAAGGGGAGAGATTGACAGATGAGCTGTTGCTGAACATGTTTTTCAACTAGGGGACCACCTTAGTCAATTTGATAAGACTCAGGTTTTAGCAGCCACAAATGGATACCACGAAAGATTGTACAGAGAGGCTGTAGAAATTGTAAAACACCCAAATAATTTTAATAGGACGGAGGAGGGCGTGAAACTAAATGATATCTGGATTCCGGTTTTGAAGAAGAAATGTAACAGTCTTCCACCATGGGACGACATTAACGGACGGAGGCAATCGGCAACGACGAATTGCGCGCGCCTGTCACAAACATCTGACGTCACACCACTGCGCGCGAGCCCTCGTAAACGGAATTTGGCTTCAGTCAGTAGCGAGCCAGGGTGTGAATCGGACATCCAAAAGTGCCACGATCCCCCTTGAGAAGGTCCTGCGGAGTCGGGGACGAAACGTTGGGTTTTAATAGTAAATCCACTAGACCACGGCATAACAGCCCGGAAATTTTTAGTAAGTTTGACCATTTCGGCCGTGAAAGTTTACATTTTACGATTTTGTTTTGTTTTTTGTTTTGTTTCTTGCGTTTCTGAATACTCTATTTTTTCCCACAATATTTGGACGAAATACCACCATCTGGTACCACTGACTGACTTACACGGAAATTAGGTAGGGAAGTAAACAGACTTTGCCCACCACTGTGCGTAGGAGGCGCTCCTGCTACAGGGGCAGACGGTGAGGCCAACGAGAAATACAGCCCGCGGCGCGCACGTCATGTAACGTAAACAAGGTAGTCCTGAGCCAGAGCGATTGCTAGCTGAGTGGCTGGCATCTGTAAGGCAGTAGGCTGTGCCCCAGCTGCCAGCCAATCAGCTATTGATCGCGCCGGCTCAGGACTACCTTGTTTACGCGACATGACGTGCACGCCGGCACCTGTCATTCTCGCTGGCCTCGAGGAGACGGTTTGTGACGTCACTCACCTGTCGGCGACCCGGCGGGCGAGGTGGGCGAGAGGACGTCTGCGCCGGCGGAGGCCGCGACGGCGGACGGCGCGCTCAGCAGCTGCATCTCGCGCATCTGCTCCTGCCGGATCTCGTCGTTGTAGTCCTGCCAACAGCCGCGTCAACTCCGTCACCAAAATATACGATCTCTGAGGTTTCAAATGAAGTTAATATCAGCAGGGAAACCGAAACATTAGGAAAAGTTCGCTCCAAACGTACTCTGCAGCCGTCTACAGCCATACACAAGTGTGTGGTACCTCAGGGGTCTTTTTTGGGACCTCTGATGTTTCTTGTTTACATATAAATGATATGTCTTCGAGTATAATAGGTGATTCTAAATTTTTCTATTTGCTGATGATACCAGGTTGGTAGTGAAGGATGTTGTTTGTAAAATTGATACAGCACTAAATAATGCAGTTCAAGAGAGACATTCATGGCTTGTAGAAAACAAATTCATGTTAAATCACAGTAAAATTTAGTTTTTACAATTTCTAACACATAATTTAACGAAAGCTGAAATCTTGATTACACATAATGGGCATATGATGAGACTCAACAGTTCAAATTTCTCTGTGTTCAGATAGACAGTAAACTGCCATAGAAAACCCATCTTCAGGATCTTGTTCAAAAACTAAAGTGTACTTAACAGAACAATAGCTCAAATACGTGAGTTTTCAACACGAAAAGTAGTCTACTACGCTTACTTTCATTCACTTTTGACGCACAGCGTTATTTTTTGTGGTAACTCGACTGATACAAGGATAATTTTGGCTCAAGACTGGCGGTTCGAACAATATGTTGCGTAAGTTCGCGAACGTCACGTCGACCCCTTTTCAGCAGTCTTAGACTTCTGACATGGGCTTAACAATACGTATTTTTCTTTAATGTCGTTTGTTGTTAATAACATCAGCTTATTCCCAAAATTTAGCAGCTATCAAATGGTGAATAATAGACAGAAGTCGTATCTAAATTTGCATCACACCACCTTGTCACTTGTGCAGAAAGGTGTGCAGTATTCCGCAGCATCCATTTTCAATAAGCTGCCACATGGTCTCAAGAATCTAACCCACGCGCTTTCAAATCTAAATTGAACAGTTGCCTCATGGCTCACTCCTTTTTTCATGTCTAAGAACTGCTGGAAAAGTTAGCCAATTAAGCTAATTCATTTTTTTCTTTACTTATTCTTTTCACTTAGGCTTAAGATTGTCATCTGCATAGGACAACTTAAAGTTTTTCTATTATTCTATGACGATGGAATCTTACTCCTCAATTAGGTCCTGCGGAACAGAAGTCCATATAATAATAATAATAGTAATAATAGTAATAATAGTAATAATAGTAATAATAGTAATAATAGTAATAATAGTAATAATAGTAATAATAGTAATAATAGTAATAATAGTAATAATAGTAATAATAGTAATAATAGTAATAATAATAATAGTAATTTAATTTATTATTATTATCATACCACCGTTCGTAGCGGTCAGCCCAACACTTCCAGCAACGGACCAAACGGTAATTTCACAAGGTGGTGTGAAAAGTAGCAGTACATCCATTTATTTTAAAATAATACTCTGATGCAACTGGGAAACCTGAACATTCTAGGTAAGGTATCAGTGATGTAATGTCTTCTCCCCTGTATACCATCATTAAATTGGCGATTTTTCAATCTAACAAGGGAACTATGCTTACTCGTCAACACATAGTTCGTCCAAATGTGTGGCACTTGCAGGGTATGGTGAAACATGAAAACGCCTCAAGTGAGAACTCCAGACGACCTAGCGTTTAGGGAATAAAAGCAATTTTGATACGGATCTATCACCATATGCAACTTATCAATCGTCCCTGTGAGACTGTGTTTAGAAAGCGGTAAAAGTTCGGTTTTATACGGAAAAGATCACAGGTTCGACTCCGCCCAGCAGCAAATACTTTTGTGCTCCTCGGCAGTACATACACTACTGACGTCACAATTAACAGCAAAATAATATTACTTATTTTATTACTTTATATAAGCACAAAAAATATAGGCATAGAATGAAATTCGGAACTGCAAACATTCTGAGGCGTAGTGGCTCCATGTTTTGATCCATCGCATTCTTCCTGTTTGACGTTGCCCTGTTGCTAACACTGGGTAGTCCGCCTTGTCTGTTTTGTTAGTGAAGCTATCGTTTCTGAAATATTTCTCCCCCCCCCCCCCCCCCCCTTATTTCACCTCATCTTGTTATTACATCTACCTTGTGATTTCTTTCGAAGTGACATTTCTTTATGAGCATGTCGTTGTGTAGTTCTTACAACGTTCTACTTCACAACGCCTTCTATGGGTATCGTTGGCACATGTCAGTTTCTTGGCATGTTATTATCGACTGCGGTATCGCTTGCTGGCACCAAGAGCGTTGTTGTGACTGTCGATGCTCGGCTATTTACTCTTGCCTGTCGGTAAGATCCCGGCTTGCTGCGCACTGGAAATCAGTAATGGCGAGTGCAGCAGCGTGTTAGCAAGTGTCTGCGGGGTCCCGTGGAGCCACCGTGTTTGAGGCATTACTGGACGTCCCCTAGCTGTGGCACATGAGAAATGGATTCAAGAAGCTACAAAATAACGGTCATATGAATGGAGGAGGAAAATTGTTTAATCGCAAGAAAAGTTATAAACAGTTACAAAGAATTATACAAATTACTACAATTTCCAGAAATATAGTTTTTTTTGTAAATTCCTCCTACAGTTTATAAATATCTTTGAATTTTTAGGTGTGGGGAAAGCTGCTGACCCTCACCCACCTCTTCTGGCGACGTTCGTGACTACATCTCCTGACGGCCTGCTTGTCAGCTTCACGAAGTACCTGCAGGGCACAATCGGTGAATGTCTTTAGTTTAGTTAGGGAAGTGCATGTAGCTATTAAATGACGAAACGAATGACGCCGTCGATACTACGCTGGTCTCGCATTTGGGGGGGACGAAGGTTCGAATCTTCATCCTGCCATTTAGAGCTAGACTTTCCGTGATTTACTTAAATCGCTTAACGTGGATTCGCTATCATTCCTATGTAATTAATACGAGTTCCTTTGGCGACTCTGGTTATTTCATTTTCGCTTGGCCGTTGATGCGAATTATACTGTAGGCCTTTATATCCTATGACATGCCACTTAGTCATATTGATGAGAGACTAATATATATATATTACACGATGATGACGTAATATCGATCACAGTATACTATCGTTCTAACTATACACAGATTATAAAGAAAAGGAATGTGTTTATTTTTCACTTCACCTCCTTAATAAAACTGTACACTCCTATCGACAGGCCTCAGGGAGCCCACCAGGCACTGACCGGCCGCCGTGCCGTGCCATCCTTTGCCCGAAAATGGTTAGCACCCCTCATCCCCTAACGTTACGGCAGTCTTCATGACTGGAGCCGCTATTTCTCAGTTAAGTAGCTCCTCAGTTGACCGCACAAGGGCTTAGTTCAGGCCGCTTCCTAACAGCACTGGGCAGACCCGGACGATCACCGATCCAAGTGCAAGCCAAGCCTGAAGGTGTTTAACTTCGGTGATTCAACGGAACCGGTGCATCCACTGTGGCACGACCGTTGCCTACCGCCTTAGTAAATGGAGCGATTTCAACTAAATTTGGAACCCACGTTCCTTACAGTCAGAAAAAAAATGAACTGCACTACTTGCGTCACCTCATTCAGGAGATATGAGTTCAAATACAATGATATTCGTGAAAAACTGCTGCATCATACGACGCTTGCTTAAAGAATCTTTATTCACCCACTATTTGAGAATACGAGCACTTTCTGACTTGCATAAAACTTTATTCATTATTACAAACATGTACGAATCATTTTATCACCGACAACCTTCACAAAACTATGAAAGGGAAAAAGTTTATTGCTTACTACTCTTCCGCTGTTCATGCTGTAAAACATTGGCTATCGACTTAACGTTAAAATGTATTATTTCTAGCGGTATTCGAGAGCCATGCACATATAACACTGAATATACAAGTACAATTATATACGACCATAGTTCAGGAGCTATGATGTCATCCACAATGTAAGGTACGATAAACCATTCCATGGTGTATGAAGCAGTAAATTATTACGCCTTTTTTAGCTGTATTTATTATAAAGTTTTAATACCATGAATTTAATATTATCGACCTCTTGTATCTTCTCGTCTTCATGTTGTATGCTTTTCTTCCACACATTAGAAAAACGCCAAGAACTAATGCTAGTATATATAAACTGTAAAATTAATGCGTACCAAGAGTGTATTGAAAAGTTTTCTCAGTGTTCTCAGCTATAAATTAATGGAGATGGTAGTATGTCATATCTACATACTTTGGCATGATCTCGATAATATAACAGCAACCACAGTGGCGACCCAGCTAGTTTTTAAGGGGATTTGAAAAGCGCACCTTGGTAAAATTTATGTTGTTGTGATTCTGGATTATCCATAAAGAAGGAAGTGTGTGAGCGTAGTGCTTGCGAGGAGAAAAATGTTGCTGCTCTTTTTCGTCGTCAAGGCACGTCTCCTCGTATATTTTCAAGCATGCATTCATTTATCTGGCCAACAGAGCAGTGGGACATTTTTCTTGACGTCATATTTTGATGCGAATATACGAGGTTACAGTCCTGTTAGGAATATTAAATAGGAGCACTGCGAAGTCTATAATCTGACAGTTTGTATGGTATAGTACGAGTATTTACTCTTTCTGACGCTTTAAATGAAATATCTAGTTTGTAACCTGCTGACAAACATAGAATTTTATCGTCTACAGAAGCCCGAGCTTAATCCAGCAATATTGTATTCACTGTAATTACGCCCTTCTTATTACGTTGTAAACCAAGAATATGGAATAAAAGTGATTCATCAAACTACCTATCTCTTTTTTGTGAACGCTTCGCCGTGTAAACGAACGATTCAATGCAAATTTTCTTTCGAGTTCTTTTCTGAAGGTATTAAAAGTAAATTGGTTTCCCTTTTTAGCTGAGTCAAATAAGACTTACAGGCCAATGTAATTTCCCAAAGAGTTGCTTTTCTTTTCTTTTGGTCCTCCTTCAGCTGTTTAGTAAGCCACTCTTCTTCTCTCACCTCACGTCAGACCAGTTTTTCGCACTGCTTTCGAATCCTTTCGTAGTCAATAAATACACTCTAAACACTTCTGTGCTAGTCGTTTCACTGGTTTTTGTTTTAATTTTTTTAATTATTTTTTCCTTCGTGCATTTAACTTCTCTTTATATTCTTACCACGCAAGTAATTGATAATCTACACCACACTCCTCAATCCCCGCCTCACCTATATATTCTTACCACGCAAGTAACTGATGATCTACACCACACTCCTCAATCCCCGCCCACCTACGTATGTGCATAGGATGTAAATGACCGATTATTATTTTTTTCTCTGTGATTCATCTGATATGTTTTCTATGTTTCGAAACATTTCGTATTTTCCGAAATTTTGTTGTTTTGGCCACCCTTTATATTTCCCTAATTATTAATCGTAGTAATAGGCCTTTTTATAATTTATCTGAATTATAGATTATTAAAAGACACACTCTCCCATGTCTGTAACACTGCATTATAATACCTAATTTTATGTATTTGAAGGAAGGCATTTTTATTGTAAAGGTTGTATGTTGTGTCGTGTCCAGTGACGGATCTAAAGGGGTGAGGGGCGGCAGTGGCAGAGCGGGCAAGCTGCCAGGGGTGCAGAGTTTGTTGGGGGGAGGGGGAGGTTTCGCGAGGCAACCAAATGATTCGAAGGATATTAAGTACAGGTTGTAGCATAAGTTACATTTCATTAATAATAATTAATACATTTATTATTATTCTCGCCAGTTTTACAACTTTGGAAAACATAACATCTGTGTTACAACTAAAAGGCATAATTTTCGGATCATCCGTGAACCAAAATAACATCGACGCAAACTATCGAACCTTTCAACCGTATTCGATCAGGTTATGTTTTGGTTTTCTTCCGATTTTAGAATTCTGTACTTCAACCGGTAAAAACTGCTTACAGGATCACTTTATTGTCCGTGCGTCAGTCTGACTCTCTGACCGACTATACCCCCCCCCCCCTTTTCTCGTCAACAGGTGAGAAGTATCAACTTGAATATTATATACAGTAACTCTCCAGTTCCTTGGTAGTATAAGTAATGTAACTTCTTAAATCAATACAATTAAAAGTACAGCCGTTTATGATACTCGCAAACCTGTAGCGTACTTTCCATCGGTCCAAAATCTTGAAATTCGACAAGAAACTGGGTTCAACAGTGGAAATAAAAGAAAGAAAAGTTAAAATGAATTTTATCATTAATACTTATAATACGATCGTTACCTTTCAAACGTCTCTGGGATTGCGGCAGAAGCAATTAATTAGGAATATTTGCGTGTGATGTTGTTGGTTATGGGTGGTTGGATTGGGATTGGAGTGCTGATTAGTAGGGGTGCCGAGTTACAATGTTGTCCAGGGCGCCCGCAGATCCTTCACCCATCCTTGTAAACGCCGTTCCAATTTTGGGTGCCATTTTCTGTACAGCAGCATTTTTTCAAATTAATAACCTCTTCTCCTTTTCACTAATACCTGTCTTACGAAATTTCCGGCGAATTACCAATATTTATTAGAGATTTAAGATTTTTGTACGTATAATAAAACCCATCATACCTATTATTTAATCTAAAGGATTAATTTGTGTTACGGAACATTTTTTTATACATTGACAGTAGTAAAGACATCTGAAGTTGCTCAACAGCTTAATTTTAAAATTGTATTCATCCCATTTACACCATTGTTGGTTAAATCTTACATACTAAATGTTAAATTTACTAGGTGTAATTCTTAAGTAATTCCTGTATTTTTTTTAACTTTTTTTGCAAATTTCACATTACTGCATAATATTAGTACTGAAGTCAGACTGATCACAATCACATTTCTGATTATTATATACAGTAACATTCATCAATTGCTTCTGCTATAAAATTCATCCATCTTGCTGCGGAGCGTGCTGTTACTCGTCGTCGAGGTTTGAGGCCTCCCAGGGGCATGTGTGTGTTGTCTTTAAGATAGTGTAAGCTTGTTTAAGAAGAATGTAAGTTTATGGACTGATGACCATAGCAGTTTCGAGAATATTTTTACATCTGAAGAAAGTAAGTTTGTTAAAGTTATTTTTGTTTCTAGTATTGATCCCATTACCTAAGCCATTTGGTAGAAACAAATATATTTTTAATGGTGAATTTCATTAGAGAATAAATGTATTGGGAAGCAGTAGTTAGTATCCCCAGTTTCTTAAATATTCCTCTGGAGGAAGTCTTTTGAGTCCGCAAATGATTCGTAACACACTTTCTTGGTCTCTCAAAACATTAGCTTGACATGATGACTTAGCGCAGAAAATAAGGTGAAACCAACCATGAGACTGAATCGTCGTGAATGTCAGTGATGGAGTGACACTCGTATAAGAAGCTAGCCGCGGCGGAATAACTGTGCTCACTGAGGCGCAGTGATGCGGTGCGCGAGCCGTTCGCCGTCGTACGGTCGACTCCTCCCTAGGGCATGGGTGCTTGTGTTGATCTTAGGTTAGTTTAACTTGGTTTAAGTATTTTATAAGCTAGGGACTGAAACTTCCTGGCAGATTAAAATTGTGTACTGGAACCGGGACTCGAAACTGGAACCTTTGCCTTTCGCGGGCAAGTGCACTACCGATTGTGCTATCCTGACACGATTCACGATGCCGCCTCACAACTTTACTTCTGCCAGTACCTCGCCTCCTACTTTCCAAACTTCACAGAAGCTCTCCTGCGAACCATGCAAGACTAGCACTCCTGGAAGAAAGGATATGGTGGAGACCTGGCTTAGCCACAGCCTTAGTGATGTTTGCAGAATGAAACTTTCACTCTGCAGCGGAGTGTGCGCTAATGTGAAATTTCCTGGCAGATTAAAACTATCGGTAGTGCGGTTCCCCGCGAAAGGCAAAGGTCCCAGGTTCGAGTCCAGGTTCCGACACACAATTTTAATCTGCCAGGAAGATTCATATCAGCGCACATTCCGCTGCAGAGTGAAAGTTTCATTCTGGAAGCTAGGAACTAATAACCAAGCAATTAAGTCCCATACATTTAAAAATATTTGAAGCTGTGTTCCTTGAAGTAGCATAATAAGACCTTCTGTAAAAAATAGATATTGTGTTGAATTGTAGAAGACTAAATAAAGATTTTTTTTATGAGTTCGAACCATCCGGTGTCATATACAACCACAAGACCTGTAAGAATTCCCCTCAGCTGATTAGGCGGCAGTGCGAAGGACGTTTTTGGGGAAACCCTTGTGGGTCTGTGGGTGTCCAGTTAAGACAGCGGAAGCCCTTGCAGTGCCACGGCGCGGCGCCTCGCTCCTGCGGTACTCACCGGCACCAGGAACTTGCGGACCTCGGCCAGCGCGTAGGCAATGCGCGCGTGCGCCTCGGCGGGCGGCGCGAACGCCGTGATCTCGACGTGCAGGTCGTCGTTGAAGTGGGCGTACTTGGGGTCGCTGGACGCGCGCAGCTCCTCCTCCTGGAACACAGCGGCGGAGGCGGTCAGGCGTGGGCAAGCGTGGGCAAGCGAGGGCAAGCGGGGCGGCGACCGCGCTGGCAAGTGGCAAGACACAGCACCAGCCGGCGAGGCAGCGACAACAGCACGCAAAATACACATAAAGACTACCTGGGCTGTACCGTAAAAATGTTTAAATGTTTGTATAGTCTATGGGACTTAACTACGGGGTCATCAGTCCCTAAACTTACAAACTACTTATCAAGACTAAGGACGGCACAAATATCCATGCCCGACGGGGGATTCGAACCTCAGACCGTAGTGGCCGTGCAGGCCGTGGATGGAGCGCCTCAATCCCCTCGGCCACCGCGGCCGGCGCTTTACCGTAGTCCAGTGTTTCTCAACCTCCTGGAATACATCTACATGGCATACTCTGCAAATCACATTTATGTGCCTGGAAGACGGTTCATCGAAACACCATTATACTATTTATCTCCCATTCCACTCTCTCGACTAGCGCCCGGGAAGAAAGAACACCTGTTCCTCTCCGTTCGAGCTCTGATTTCTCGTATTTTATTCTGATGATCATTCCTACCTATGTAAGTGGGAGTCAACAATATATTTTCGCATTCGGAGGAGCATGTTGGCAATTGTAGTTTCGTAAGTAGCTCACGCCGCAGCGATAAGCGCCGTTGATATAATGATTCCCATCCCAGAACCTGTATCATTTCCGTATCGCTGTCTCATCTGTATCGTGACAATACGAAACGAGTTGCCCTTCTTTGGACTCTTTCGATGTCCTCCGTCAATCCCACCTGATAAGGATCCCACACTGGGCAGCAATACTCCAAAAAACGACGGACAAGCGTAGTGTATGCTGTTTCTTTTGTAGTTCTTTAGCATCATTTAAGAGTTCTGCCAATAAGACGCAGTCTCAGGTTCGCCTTTCCGACGACACTATCTACGTGTTCTTTCCATTTTAAGTCTGAAGTAATAGTAATTTCTAGCTATTTTGTAGAGTTTACGGCCTTCACTTTTGATTGATTTACCTTGTAAACAAAGTTTAACGAATTTCTTTTCGTACTCATGTGGACGACTACACACTTCTCATTATTTAGATGTTCAAATATTTGCATAGCTTATGTGACTTAACTACAGGGTCGTCAGTCCCTAAATTTACAGACTACTTATGAACTAACTAAGACTAAGGACGGCACAAATATCCATGCCCGAGGGGGGGATTCGAACCCCCGACCGTAGTGGCCGTGCAGAACGTGACTGGAGCGCTGCCGGCCGCGGTGGCCGAGGAGACTGAGGCGCACCAGTCACAGTCGCATGGCCACTACGGTCGGGGGTTCGAATCCCCCCTCGGGCATGGATATTTGTGCCGTCCTTAGTCTTAGCTAGTTCATAAGTAGTTTGTAAGCTTAGGGACTGATGACCCCGTAGTTAAGTCCCATAAGTTCTACAAACATTTGAACTGTAGCGCCTCAGTCTCCTCGGCCACCGCGGCCGGTCATTATTTAGAGTCAACTGCCAATTTTTACACTATAGTGATATATTATTCAGATCGTTCTGCATTTGGTTTTGATCTTCAGATGATTTTATTAGACGGTAAATGACGGCGTCATCTGCAAACAACCTAAGAGAGCTACTTAGATTTTCCCCTAAATCGTTTATGTAAATAAGGAACAGCAGAGGACCAATAACACTACCCTGTGGAACGCCCGATATCACCTCTGTTTTAGTCGATGCCTTACCATCGATCACTACGAACTGTGTCCTCTCTTACAAGAAATCCCGTATCCAATCGCAAATTTGGGGCGATATACCATAACCACGCAATTTGATTAAAAGCCGTTTGTGAGGTACGGTCTCAAAAGCGTTCTGGAAATCAAGAAATACGGTCATACTACACACACAGAAAAAAAAATCTAATACTATTGCCACAGTCTAACATACATAGTCGCGACACTCACGGCTGTGTAAGTTGTTACCGACTGACAGTTGCAACGACACTAGCGGTCTTTAGTGGTGGGCAAGCCGACGTAAAAGAAATGTTTGTTTATAATAACTTTTATGCGTAATTAACCAAACAGTTACAGTAATTTTTTCATTCCAAGCATTAGTAAAATATCTAGAGACGTACGTAATCGTGAAATAAATGTTAAAACAACCTGACTTCACTGATTCAGTGATAGAAAAAATAACTCATTCATGAAGAAATACGAATACTAGTATATTTGCAGCATATTCCGCTTTAAGTAAATAGAATATAAACATAAGTGAAATCAAATGTTCAAATGTTTGTAAATCTTATGGGACTTAACTGCGGGATCATCAGTCCCTTACAAACTACTTATGAACTGAATTATACTAAAAATAGCACAAACATCCATGCCAATGGGGGATTCGAATCCCCGACGGAGAACAGTCTCGCGTATTGTAGCATAGCACGTCAATGCGCGTTGCCGATCCGCCGCGACAGCACAAGAAAAACAAATTCCTGTTGAGGTCTGTTCTTAGGTAATAGGCAGTATTTTTTTTTTTTTTTTTTTTTTTTTTTTTTAGCTGTAAAAATTCGGTATGTAGTGTAACGATTCGTACATTTTAACATTTCGCTCGTCTTTCATTTAAACGCATATTCTTTTAAATGTAATAACTAATTACTTTTACTTACCAAACGAATGGCATGAAGTTTCATGTCGTTTGTGGATCAGATGTAGCTATAATTGCGGATTCGTTGCTACTTTGTAGAGAACGGTGTTTTCTGCTTTCGATGTTTTATTGTCACTTTGTGACGTTTTTCTTCCAGCTACAGCTTGCCGCGGCAGAGCGCATTGAGGCGCTATACTGCTATGCGCAAGGCCGTATCCCGTCGGGGGTTCGTCTGTCTTTAGTATAAGGTAGTTCATAAGTAGTTTGCAGGTTTAGGGGCAGATTACCCCGCAGTTAAGTTCCATAAGCTTTACAAACATTTGAACATTGAAGCTACAGCTGTGGGGGGCTGATCTGGTCCATTCAATAATGTAGTTCTTGTATTCCACACACGTTTTATACTTTCAACGCTTACTGATTTGACGAATTGTATTGACGAATCCTTGACGTTTGTGAGTACAAAAGCAAATGGTCTGTTCTTCTGTATTTTAATGGCCAAATCTTGTTCTTAATAGAAAAGGAAAATCCTTATTAAAAAGCGAGAGATTTCAAGAAGATCTTGAATAAATTGTCCTCCAATGTGCCGTTTCAGTACTTGCAGTGGTTCTTTCGAAACAGACAAATTTGGACTTATTTTGTAGTTAGTACCGATTTTGATGTCACTACGTACCACCTTCGTTGTTAAAAGTATGTTAAAATTAATTTAAACAACACAATTCACACTCATCAGAAATGTAGCTTGCCAGCCGTTTGGAGCGCTGATGTCGAGGCGTATAACAAAGATCAGTCAGAGTGCCGTGACTGTGTATGTTAGACTGTGCTACTACCGTTATGTTGACGACACTTTGATGTTGATAGACGGAAATGATGACGACATTTAGCTGATACATGAAGCCCTCAACAGTCTATACGCTAAAAATAATTCATGATGGAAATAGAAAGCAATAAAGCCATGAATTACTTAGACTTAACGATAAAAAATTTACCGAAAGCCAGTCACAACAGATAACATTATAAATTCAAATTCGTGTCATCACAAAATCACAAAAGTTAGCATATTCTCATGCGGTGATCAACCGTTTAATAAACCTTCCTCTGGAGCAAGACACTATTCAGAAAAGAATACAAACCATTCAATATATTTCAAAAAATTTCAGTTACATATATTATGAACAAATACACTTAATGAAATCACGCTGTCTAGAGAAGCACCTAAAAAGTAAAATACATATAAATTTCTGCCACATATCTAGGAACAGTATCTCATAAAATCAGTAAAATTCGAAAATGCAGTAACATAAAATTCGCATATCAAATTCGACATAATCTTACAACCTTAATGCACCATAACAGTTAAAACCGTCCATATATTTAAATCCTGCAATTTATAAAATTCGATGTATGCAATGCAAAAAATTAATATACCTCAGATTGGAAGAACTTTCATTATGTGATATAGAGAGTATGTTCGAAATACCGACAGCATGTTCGAAATAGCGACAGCAACCAGATGACTTTCTTCCAGCACTTGAAGAGAGAACAACACATAGCAGACGGTACAGAGCACGCCATGCACATTTTGCATATCACGCAAAAGCAACCAATAATGAACGTTCTTGAAAAGGCTGAAATTTATTTTCACACGCAAATTTACCCTGAAAAAATTTTAAATGAACAAATCGAGATAAAGCGCAAAGAAATTTTATTAGTACCATCGTACCAAAGAGATAGACGTCACAAACTTTATTGTGACGAAATTATAAGTAATCACTGGAAAGCATATAATTACGACTAAAACCTCTTAAATTATTAGTATCCTCAAACACCATAGAATTGCACCAGAATTAATCCCACAAACTAATATATAGCCATCAATTACATACAGGCACAGAAACATACATTTCGCCTTCCAACGAAGATCAGATATACTCTAGATAATAGCTGGGGTCTTAAATATACAGCCGGCCGCGGTGACCGAGGGGACTGCGGCGCGCCAGTCACGGTCTGCAAGGCGACTACGGTCGGGGGTTCGAATCCGCCCTCGTGCATGGATATTTCTACCGTCCTTAGTGTTAGCTATTTCATAAGTAGTTTGTAAGTTAAGGAACTGATGACCCCGTAGTTAAGTCCCATAAGCTATATAAACATATGAACATTTTAAATATACAGAAAAGATAACAGTACAGACAGGTACCGTCACGCAACTTCCCACCATCATCCTACGCAAAAGAAGTCCGTGCTTCACACTCTAAGAGGGTCCAAGGGATTAGCTATGAACAACACCTGAAGGCAGAATTACGAAACCTCAGGTCTATCTTAGAAGCAAACGGTTATGGGAAGAGGATGTTTGAGCGAACTATGACAACTAATGATGGAAATAAAAGGGAAGAGTAAAAGGAAGAACAAACCATCGCCCTATTGTCATATGTACAACGACTCACCGAACGAGTGGGCAAATAACTTCGTCGAGAGGGCACCAAACCTATCTTTCGCAGCAACAATAAAATAAGAGATGTCGTAGGCTCAATGAAGGACAAAACGTAAGATGCACACAGCTGGAGTCCATGAAATCGGCTGAGTGTCCGGCCAGGTGCACATTCGAGAAACTGGGCGGACGGTTAACACAAGGATAGCCGAGCACGAGAGGTACATTCGGCTAGGACAGCATACGAAGTCGGCAGTAGTTGAACACCAGGAAGAGTGCTGCAAATAGATAGGTTTTCATAAGTCACTGTACTGACAAAACAACCCCTCACTTTGAAGAGGAAAATCAGGGAAGCAATAGAAATAGCTAAGCTACCCGGAAATATGAACAGAGAAGACGGGTATAGAGACTTCCGGCGTCTCGGCTGCCAGCAGTAGCAGCGCTTCGGGACGACTCCGCGCGCAGTGCAGTCTATAGGGGCCCGCATAGCCCGGAGACAACAGCGGCCGCGCGTACACAGAGCAAACAGCACGCCCTAGCCGGCGCTAGGCAACAGTGCTACGTCATTGCTACCACCGCACCTCATTCGCCGGTTTCAACCAATGGTAAACGTTAAAGTAAACACCAATCAAGGACTTCCTATTCCACCAATAGGAAGAAATAAAGCAAACACCGATAGGAGAGAGCTGAAACCACCAACCATAACCATTTAATACATAAGACCCCCAGCTTTCCCTAATTCAGCAGTAAACGTGACACCCAGAAAAAGGCCGCTTGCAATAGTGGCCGAAACGTCGGTGAAACATTTGATATATTGACGATGTGGTCCAATACCCTCTCAAGTAAAGAGTTGAGATAGCAAAATATCGTTACAATTGTAACCAGCGTCTGAATTAAATACGTTACCATGTATATACTGTGTGTGATACGTCACCTGATCCCCTAATTGCTTTGAGCAATGTATTACCCGTTCACTTTACAATCGCCGACGACAGAACGTGGAACTATACTTTTATCACGGCCAGAATAGACACAGTGGTCAGACAGTGCTCGGCAGTAGACGATCGACGCACGTTATTGTCATATTGCTGTCACGTATTCTTAGCGACTGCTGGTATGGATAAGAATAAGCAGAGATTCCGATAAATAATGTTGTTCAGTTCTGTCGAGCCGGCCGCGGTGACCGAGGCGACTGAGGCGCTCCAGTCACGGTCTGCGCGGCCACTACGGTCGGGGGTTCGAATCCCTCCTCCGGCATGGATATTTGTGCCGTCCTTAGTATTAGCTAGTTTGTAAGTTTAGGGACTGATGACCCCCGTAGTTAAGTCCCTTAAGCTATGAAAAAAAATATGTCGAGAAGAAAAACAGATAGAATTTGCTAATACCGTTAGAAGCACGTATGTAGAGAGCAGCAGCTGTAGGAAAGAGTGTAAGAACAAAACATAATGTTTTGGTGGTGTGCGGGACGGGGATGGGGAACTACACATTCAGTGGGGCCCTTCTCTTTAGCTGGCCTTCGTTCGACAGTAATTGACGAGAAAATATACAGAATTTAGGGCAAGATTCTAAAATATTTAACAGAACACTCATTTTAGTTGCTAGCGTAAAGCAGTGGATAATTTGTATGAATAACCTGCAAGGGGTTCGGATCTTGTTATGTTTATTTATTTATTTATTTTTTTTAAATTTTCATATCGTCACCGTTTTATTCCTGTTATTCCTTATTTTATTTGAAGTCCTTCTGAAATGTATGTTTAATTTCATTTTTGTATTCGAATTAATTTGTTTTCAATTTCATTATTGTTATAAATAAAAAGTTGTTAAGACCAAGAAAAACAGTAATCAAAGTGATTGTTTACGAGTAATCGCAGAAACACAATGAAATTGCACTCAATACTCCAGAACTTTGACATAAAAACTGCTCCTGGCATTTGCTGCAGTGTGGTGAATAGCGTGTCTGCTTCCTGTGTCAGCATATAGATCTGGAAAGGAAAAATTATGAAGCAAATTGTAAGAATCTTACCTCATATGCTGACACAGGAAGCAGAGACGCTATTCACCACGCTGCAGCAAATGCCAGGAGCAGTTTTTATGTCAAAGTTCTGGAGTATTGAGTGAAATTTCATTGTGTTTCTGCGTTTACTCGTAAACAAGCACATTACCACCTGAATGTTTTCTCTGTTTTAAGGCACTACGGATTTATGCACAATTTCATTTTCTTTTTCGTCGATTACTCATAAATGAAGGTTCTTCAGGGTGAACGACAAACCTAAACCTGTGTATGATGTATGTTTTCAAACCGTAGATCGCCCCACTGGAGCGTTCTCTTCTTAGTTGTTATATCATGCACTAAAATTTCTATTTCATTTCAGTTTCAAATGTTCAAATATTTGTAAGACACGGGACTTAACTGCTGGGTCATCAGGCCCTAAACTTACAAACTACTTATGACTACCTTATACTAAAGACGAGGGAGGATTCGAACCTCCGACGCGAGAGGCCGCTTGATCCGCAACGGCCGATCCAGACCGCTTCACTACTCCCGTGCGGCCATCTCAGACTCTTACGCTTTACTGCAGAATAATGTGTTAACAGCAACTGCACTTTTATTACCTATACGCCCAAAAGAAGTCACTGCAAAACAATATTTGTAATTTAATCACATACAATTTTCTGTAGATGAATGTATTAAAAGCAAATATTACGCGTACGCTTGAGTTATTTGATAGTAAAACTACAGTTTTTAATTTCATTGTTTCGTTACAGACGATTATATTAAAGCCTTTTTTCCAAGCGCGCTACTGCATCCTTTGAGCGTAAAACAACAGTTTTGTAGTCTTATTGTCCATTTCGATTGTTTCTCTGTACCAGAATGAATTAACAGAATTTACTTTTATCTGCTGCACGTAGAAACAGTTCAGTTCAAAAACCGTGTTATTTTTTAATTACTCGTTGTTATTCTGCTCGTGCGTCATTCCAAACAACTAATTGCACAACTCGTCTACAGTTCGCAGTGCCCTCATATAAAACCACAGTTGTAAAATAAACGTGTAATACCCTGTTTTGTGTTTACTCAGGTTCTGCCATGTGTATAAACTCAGTTCAGAAATTTGACCGTATCCGCATTGTTACTTCACGTCAGGAGAGAGACTCTTCAAGGAACGTTGCCAGAGATCGCGGAGCGAGGCGATGCGATGTTCGGGCGTGGAGGAGGTACAGATACACACGAACTGTTGGTGATTTGCGCCGCTCTGGCCGCCAAAATTCTACCACAACAGCTGATGACCGCTACTTTCATCTCGGAGGAACCCACCATGCTGAATAACGATTTTCGTGCAGTAACAGCACATCGTGTTTCGACTCAAACTGTGCGCATAACGAAGAGTGAGAAAGTTTGCTGACTACCGTAGTTCACCGGTTCCGCCGTCAGATGTCAATGGTCCCGCTTGTCATCCATGGAAATATATACTACTATATGTAGTAGGCAGCACAAAAATTCATTTACCCATTGAATGCATGTAATGAAATGATAAGTTCGCGGACATCAATTGTCTTCTAGTTTTGGTAGTTTCTGGGAACTCTACGAAGTCTTTCAATACTCTATACTAAGTCCATGAAAAACCGGCATTTCCTGTAAAGAAGAATCAGCTCAGGAATTATGCCCATCACAGCATTTACCGTCAATAATTTCAGTACTAATGTGATCAAACATTACTATATTTCCTAAATTGATGAAACCACGACCTTTCAATTTAGTATTGTTAAAATTCAGTTCCTCTTGGAGCGTAGCTTCACAAAAATTAACCGAGCGAAGCGTTTCTTACTCCTTTTTCATCCAAAAAATAATTTTTAATTGCTCCCACAGCGCATCTATTAATTCCATATGAGCATTTGAGACATTTTACTAAATTTGTGAGATATGTTTGAAATGAAGGGGCAACAATTCACGCTTCTAACATTGTCTGTATCTTTGGTCGATTTAATCTTTAAGAACACGCTATCCAGCAGAAACTCGTCATCATATCACAACCCCTTATTTTTTTCATTTGGCATTTCTTTAGCAAAATGGCAACTACGGTTCTTACTGACTTTGCAAAAATGTAGGATACTTGACTGAGCCATCTTACACTATAAATATGTCCGCTGCTTTTTTTTTGGAACCAGCTGTTGTCAGTTTATTCCGTATTCGTACCACTTCCAATTATTTTGTACTTTAATATTCTCTTTAATGAAATTACTGCCACGTCCCGTATGGTACCTGTTTGTTCCGTATATTTTCCGCGAAAGAAGGAACATTGCCAGAGTTCGCAATTTCTATATCTCAGCGTCTCTTTTGCCAATGTTTTACTGGTGTTTTTCTTTTGTGTAACACTTTCGATAGATATTTCGATAAACTGCGAAGTAAATACGGAACCGCTGCTGTCTTGGAATTTCTACTAAGTCACTGTCGATGTCAAATATTCAAATGTTTGTAGAGCTTATGAGACTTAACTACGGGGTCATCAGTCCCTAAACTTACAAACTATTTATTAACTAGCTAACACTAAGAACGGCAGAAATATCCATGCCCGAGGGGGGATACGAACCCCGTAGTGGCCGTGCAGATCGTGACTGGCGCGCCACAGAACGCTTCACCACGGCGGCCACCCCGTCGATGTCAAACAACGTTGCTTTCGTAATAAGTACTTCAACGAAATGCAAGTTGCATACAAAACAATTTTGAGTTATTACTCTTAGAGAAATTGTTGTAACCCAATTTCTAAACAAGGAGGTCTAAACAATGTTTAACTTTCCCTGTAGCCAGACCTGGACAACGTAATTGACAAATGAGGATATTTTGTTCCTATTCTTTAAAATACAGGCAAATGTAACTCGGAGCCACACTTTATCCCCACTGTGCCTTCATCTCACAACCTCGTAAGTAAAATTGCAAAATAAGTATAGACCGTCGCATCTGCCACACCTCCACCCTCAAGTACCTTGGCATCACACTTGATCGATCCCTCTCCTGGACCCCCCATGTCCGCACAGTCCGACGGAAAGCAATGTCCCGCCTTAACCTCCACAAACTCCTCTTCGGCCGGACATTGGGCCTAAACCCATCCACTATCATATATACCTACAGATTCATCCTGCGTCCCTGAGTTTCCACTACCCTTACCTTCAAATCCTCGAACGCAACGCCCTCCGCCTCGCCTACCGCATCCCTTCCCCCACAAAGATCCTCATACCGTACCCCACCTCCTACAGTTCCTCGAACATCTGCGGTTCCTACACATATCCCACAAGCTATACTCCCGCAACCCCCTGGTTTGCCCCATCCTGACTATTCCCGGACCTCTGCCACGCCTACACCACTGTATCCCTCCTTCCTTCAGCTCCACACTCTCCACATCCTTTCCCAGCGTAACTTCCGGCACTTCCTTCCTGACATCTACCCTTACTATCAACCTGATCCTCTCCCCGTGGCCGGTCGCAGTGGCCAAGGGGACTGAGGCGCTGCAGTCACGGTCTGCACGGCCACTACGGTCGGGGGTTCGAATCCCCTCGGGCATGGATATTTGTGCTGTCCTTAGTATTAGCTAGTTCATAAGTAGTTCGTAAGTTTAGGGACTGATGACATCTTAGTTAAGTCCCATAAGCTATACAAACAAGACCAAGACCTCTCCCCGTGGATTTAACGTTCCCTCTCCCCCTGCCCTCCATTTCCCTACCACTGCTTGGTCGACCCCATCTCCAACCACTCCTCTGGAGTCCCTACACTCCCTAACCCTCTCCTCCCCCTCCCCCCTTCCCCACCCCTTCGGGGCTCTTATTGTAGTCTTAGACAGTGCATCGTTTCATGGTCTGTGTCTCATTGTTCAATTTTAACCACCACAATAGAAACAAGTGTCGACGCCGGAGGTTTTAACACTGTCTTAGGTGGTTTTACTTTTGTTTTTGTTTTTTTTTCGATCCAGTGCTGTGTTTCTTACTGTGTGTTTAACTGACTACATTTGTATGGAGTGTTGCCTTGTATGGGAGTGAGACATGGACGATAAACAGTGCGGACAGGAAGAGGATAGAGGCTTTTGAAATATGGTGCTACAGAAGAATGCTGAAGATTAGGTGGGTGGATCGCGTAACTAATGAGGAGGTACTGAACAGAATTGGGGAGAAAAGATATTTCTGGCATACCTTGACTAAAAGAAGGGATCGATTGGTAGGACACATACTTAGACATCAAGGAATTGTGAATTTAGCATTAGAGGGAAGTGTATGGGGTAAAAATCGCAGAGGAAGACCAAGAGATGGATACAGTAAGCAGATTAAGACAGATATAGGTTGCCATTCTTATGTGGAGATGAAGAGGCTTGCTCAGGATAGGGTATTGTGGAGAGCTGCATCAAACCAGTCTCCAGACTGAAGACCACAACAACAACAACAACAACAACAACATGTGTTTTTATCATCTTGCTCTGTTATTGTATCATCAATTATATTCTCTATGTCAATTATTTTTTGTATAAGGAACTCATTATTCATTGGGGCGATCTTGAATTGTTTATTAACAGGTTTGCAGCCAAGATCACTTTCTTCATTTATTTTGATTACCGGTTTCGGTGTTCTAGACGCCATCTTCAGACCCTGGAATCACTTGTTGTTCAAGACATATCTTATTGAAGCTAATATGTAATCTAGTATGCTAGCGTGTATAACGCCGAAACCGGTAATCTAAATAAATGAAGAAAACTATATTGGCTGAAAACCTGTTAATAAACAATTCCTTATATAACATAGTGACTCGCCAGGCTGTTGGGTAAGTGTTCACCCCGCTGACATTAAAAAAGAAGATCACAAAGTATAGATTACATATTAGCTTCAATAAGACATGTCTTCAACAAGTTATTCAAAGGTCTGTAGTATAGATTACATATTAGCTTCAATAAGACATGTCTTCAACAAGTTGTTCAAAGGTCTGTAGGTGGCGTCTAGCACGCCGGAAATCTAAATAAATGAAGAAAGCGATCTTGGCTGCAAACCTGTTAACATCCTTTCCCTAATGCTTCATGTCTTTGTCCTCATGTCATTGATAATTTTAAAATATTCATGCCCATTGTATACATTCAACAGGCTGAAGAGCAGCATAATAAGCAGCTGCCAGCCTGTCTCTGTACTGTACATTGGCATAAAATAACAATAAAGGCAAGAAAGAAAGCATACAGCGTGTTCTACAGCAAAATAACACAAACTTGTCTCAAGCGACGGTGCTGCTCGACGTTCGCTGGTCGCGCGGGAGTAGCCGAACGGTCTGGAGCGCCACGTCGCTCCCGCGTCGGAGGTTCGAATCCTCCCTCGAGCATGGATGTTTGTGTCGTCTTTAGTATAAGTAGTTTGTAAGTTTAGGGACTGATGACCCCGCAGTTAAGTCTCGTAAGTTTTACAAACATTGAACTTTTTTTTTTTTTTTTTTTTTTTTTTTTTTTTTTTGACGTTCGATGGCACGCCACCGCTCCTATTCTTCCTGTGTAAACCCGCGCGGAGTCAGCACACTTCTGCTAGCTATGTTGGACGTAATAGACTCCATAACAAGCATCTTAGCTGTCGACGTCTATGGCGGCTACGAGCAACAGGCAGAGCAGACAAGAGGGCTGTACTCTGGGACAGCAGATATCGAGGTTAGTGATAAACGTAACAAGGAAACCCAAAGACCGAAGGATTTCTTTAACCTTGTTACCATACCTGGCGCAGACAGCCACAAGACTTTTTGCCAGACTTCAGTTACGCGAATCGGTGTCGTCACAATGTGGAGTGATATGTGGTGCTGCATACTACGAGTGCACAGACGGTGTTAGCAGTAGTTGCTCATCAAAGACTACGCGGCTGTCTATCCAAAATACAACACCAATTAGGAGTTTGGAGAATGAGTGGCAAAGAACTAGAAATGGGCAAAGCACTAAACCGTATTTACCTAAGATTCGACAAAGTTTAACGATTAAACTCTCAATATCTCCCAGTTTCACAGTGCTACCAATGAAACTGCCTACGCTACACCTATTCGTCCCATTTTGGAGTATTGCTGCGCATTGTGGGATACACACCAGGTGTGACTAACGGACGATTTACAGAAGGCTCAGGGAAGGGCAGCATGTTTCGTATTATCGCGATATAGAGGAAACGATGAACGAATCGGGGTGACAATCATTAAATGAAAGGCTTTATTTGTTGCGGCGAGATCTATTTGCGAAATTTATTTCACAATTTTCTCTTCAGAATGCGAACCTATATTGTAAGCCCCCACCTGCATAGGGAGACATGAGCATCTTAATAAAATAAGAAAAATCCGATCGAAAACAGAAAGAGTTAGATGTTTCTTTGTTTCCCGCGAGCTATTAGAGAATGATACTGTAGAGATATACCATAGGAGTGGTTCGGTGATATCTCTACCATACTGTGCATGTCACACTGAAGTGTATCTATGTAGATGTAGATGTCATGGGAAACTATTACTAACAGTTCAGAATCACTAATAATGGAACGAGAACATTAATAGGGATATCCTATCTGTTGGCTACCAGATTGCCGGCCGCAGTGGCCGAGCGGTCTGCGGCGTGCCAGTTACAGTCTGCACGGTCGCTACGGTCGGGGGTTCGAATCCCCGGTCGGGCATGGATGTTTGTGTCGCCTTTAGTGTAAGGTAGTTTGTAAGTTTAGGGAATGATGACCCCGCAGTTAAGTCCATTACGTTTAACAAACTTTTTATCATTTTTGGCTACCAGATTTTCGCTTGCGGTCACTTATCGAAAGCGTAGCATTCTCAGAAAAAAAAGCTGACAAAGTAGTAGGTTGGCCCCTCAGTATGTTGGACTTGGTTCATTAATACACTACAGATATTTACAACTTCTGTAATTCAATACGATTTCCTGGTATGTAAGTATTGTGTGTGTGTAATGTATTTATTTCTAAATCCTTAAATCTCATGTATTGTGTTTCTATTTAACAAAGTACTATGTCTGATGTAATCACCTGAATTTCACTTTCAGACTTACAATTTTACAATGTAATGGGATATGACAAATTATAAATTGAACATCTTGATTATGTCCCATGAATATACATTGGAATTCACGTCGGGTTATCGGAATTGCCAAATCTTATGCTGGAGTTATCCGCTATCATTTTCAAACTAAACACCAACCATTGGGACATGGTGTGTTGTTATTCATAAATATTACATCGTCGTTTGGAAACATGAACGGTTACAAATTTGGTTCAAGTGGCCAATTACAACCATTTCCTGTTAAGATTGGTTCGGTTGGACCAGTATGACCAATCTATTTCATGTAAGAGAAACTTTTTCTGTATCCAAAATTGTTCACTCTTTTGCTACCTCCACGAACCACAGATACAGCCGAGGTGGGGTGTCCTGCGAGTCTCGACAATACCGGTAGTCATATGGTAGTAGTTATACAGGAAAAGTATGTGTGATTGAACGAGCTTGCTTTATACCATCAGCTGTCATCGTTTGCCATATAGCTACTCCGAACGACTAAAAGCATGGGAAAACTACAGTCGTTACATTTCCCGAGGACATGCAGTGCTATTGTATGCATTTACGTCATTATGGGGTCTTCTTGGGTAAAATATCCCGGAGGTAAAATAGTCCCCTATTTCAGATCTCCGGTTGGGAATTAAGAGAATATCGTCATGAAGATAACCAAAATAGGCATTCTACGGATTGGAGCGCGAAATTTTGTAACTCTTAATCCTCTAAGTAAGTTAGAAAGTTTGAAACGAAATAGAGTTCTTGAATTTAGATGTGGTAGGGATTACTGAAGTTAGGATGAAATGGATTTCTGGCTAGGTGAGTACATGCTTATGAAAACATCAGTTTGGGAAAGACAGGAGTAGGTCTAATAATAAAATATAGGAATGCGGATAAGTTACTATGAACAGCATAGTAAACACACTTTCGTAGCAAAGATAGACGCGAAGCTAAAACCGATCACAGTAGTACGATTTATATGCCTGGTATCTCTTCTGATGATGAGAAGATAAAATGATGAGGTAACAGAAGTTATCCTGACAGTTAAGAAGAGGAATACTTGGTCATGGTGGACTGGAACTCGGTTGTAGGGAACAGCAGAGAAGGACAAATAGTATGAGAATACCCTGTAGGGAAAAGATGGAAAGAGGAGGGCACCTGATAGTATTATGCGCAGAGAATAATTTACTCATCACATTCACTTGCTTTCAGTACCATGGGAGAAACCACGAAACACCGGGTGGTAACCAACTAACTTTGTAATGATAAGGCATAGATTTAAAAACCAAGACAATGCAGGACCAATATAACTTCTTGGTTATGAGTCATAGATTAAAATTTAAGAAACTGTGAATACGTAGCAATGTAAGGAGATGGAACTAGGGTAAATTGAAGGAACCAAATGTTTTCCAGAGTTTTGAAGGGAGCGTAAGTCCAGGATTGACGAAAAGGGGAAGAGACAAAATAGTGAAGGCTGCAGAGGATCGTATAGGATGAACGAAAAGGTCTATTAGGAATCCTAGGATAACATAGGATTAATTGATGAGAGGAGGAAATATAAAAACGCAGCGAGTGAAACAGGCAAAGGGAAGTAAAGACAGTTAAAACTGAGGTTGACCGGAAGTGCAGACTGGCAAAGCTTGGCGGGCTATAGGAAAAATGGAATTTCATAGAAGAATGTATAACTGGGGAAAGATACCTGCTGCCTACTGGAAAATAGAGACATTTGGAAACAAGAAAAGCAGTTTCATGAATAACAAGAGCTCAGTTCGGAAACCAGTACAAAGCAAAGAACTAAAATCTGACGGAATGTATAGAGTTCGTAAGTGGAAGGAATTACCATTAGCTGTATAGAAATTCTATATTTAATTTTGCGTGACCGGTTTCGGTGCTTCAATTACACCATCTTCAGCCCCCCGTTGTGTAATTTTTGTCTTTAATGGCATATTTTAACAGGGTAGTTGTTGATACCGGTATCCGTAAATTTCTTCTTCTATTCATGTTACAATCTCAACGACGACTGATGAACTGAGTGTCACTCGGGTGAGAATGTCTTACCATGATAACATCTGCCTGGTGCAGTCAGATGTCTCCTGGTTTCTTCCACGTTTAAAGTCTTCTTTTATGATTATTAAAACAAGTGTGTGTTATGAATGAATTATGTTCCGTGCAAAATTCTACCAGGCAGTTTTGTCTTTCATTCTATTTCCCCAGTCCGTATTCACCTGATACTTTTCATTCCCTTCCATTACCTACGACCGAATTCCAGACGAATTTTGGGGCATTTTGCTCTTTTACGTGCTAACACCGATCGTCGCTGCAACCGTGGCTTGTCTCCACGGTGACGGACGGCGACCCCTGGCCGTTACATCTCGGCGCGTCGTGTGCTTTGCTTCAGTACGTACTAATACCAGCCTGTTTCCCTGGTGACTGACTGGTCCCCTGTTAGCTACATCTTTGGCACGGCATCTGCTTCACCACTGTATCCACGCCGCCGTATCCACGGTAACCATAGGCATCTCTGTATTTTATTTTTGACTTACGCTCTGTCTTCGATTTGAATGTTAATATTATCAACTGCCAATACATGGCAGGTATTTCCTGGACGGGGAATTTCCTTTTATTCTTTAATGCTTCAATTATTCTGTTTTATTGACATGGCGACTATGTTTTACAGTTAACGAAATGCGTGCATATATCCATTATTGGTTATTTATATAGACAAATATATTCTTGTCTTTACGTTCCTCATTAGTTTATGATGGTCGGGGCTCATCCTTCATAACGCACAGCGTTCTCTTGCTAGTTAGCAGTCATACGCTCATCGCCTTGACATTAACAGCGAGGTATATCGTTTTACGTAATTTTCTAGTCCTGTTTGTAAATTTAATGGTGCACCTGTTTCCCTCTATAGCATATTGTATTTTATTTAATTTTACAGACGAGTTGGTCTAAGGATAATGACACCAGAGATCGAAAGCGGTTACCTCAACAAATAAATTGTTAAATTTTGCGGACTGTTAATTTTATCTTTTAAAACATTACCAGTTCGATGTCTTCCAAATAAGGAGATCATGTTTTCCAAACTGACTATCCGTTTCTCTTTTAAAACCTTTAACCTCCAAACCCGATTAATTGATCTAACATTCCACCCTCATATTCGTAGAATGACATCCTCCTGAGTAGTTTCCGCCAGGAAGGAAGGAAGGAATCTCGGAGTTTAACGTCCCGTCGACAGAGTAGTAATTTCAGATGAGACTTACGCTCGGAGTTTTAGGTTAGAATGTAGCAGGAAATCGGTTGTGCCCTTTCTAAGGAACCATCACTGCATTTTCCTGGAGTGAACTACGGAAAACCTAAATCTGTATGACCGGAGGTAGATGTGAACCACCGTCATTCCAAATGCGAGTCCAGAGTGTTTCCATTGCGCCACCTCGCTTGATAATCTCAATGGGGGTCTTTCATCCATAACCTTTTACGAAGAGGATGCCATCATCATATATTCATACAGCAGAGTTCACGAAAAGTAACGACTGTTGCTTCCGCTTGCTTTCAGCCGTTTGTAGTAACTGTATGGCAAAGCCACGACAACTGTTGTTACAAGGCCACTTCACTCAATCATCGAGACTGTTTCCACTGAAACAACTGAAAAGGCAACTGGCAAACCACACGTTTGTCTAGCGTCTTCACAGATACCCATCCTCTGTGGTTGCACCTACCTGTATCGTTGAGGTACTCAAGCCACTCCACCTCGGCAAAGTCTGTGGTTTGGGGGATGGTATGATGGAATAAACGGTCTCTAGCATGGAAACCACGCATTTCTGGACAAAAGTTCCTTACGCCTTTTATTGTTTGGTATACACTCATTGATCAATCCCTAGAGTTTACGAGCGGTGTTAAAAATCACTTTGTATATGCCTCTTCGATGTAAAGGTCCCATATTAGTAGTAAGATATTCGATTTAGCGGTATGTATTAACAGAAACAGTAAATTACGAAGCATCGTCTATACTCGAGCAGCGATTGAGTGCAGTGCTGCATGGTTCTAGTTGTCGGAGCAGGACAGTGCGAAAGAAGTCACTGCTGGGGTATTAGCTATTCTTGTTTATTTCGCCAACATCAACTTATGACCTTTGGCCCCTTCCCCAACTGTCCGCTAACGACCTTAAGGTACCGTATGTCCCATAATGTGCCCCAGAAAAATCGGTAAAATTGATAACGAGGCAAAATGCAAAATTCCATAAAAAGTATTTGAAATACGAGCTTCAAGGCTCTTGATCAAACTGCAATTCTTCAATGGATGGGGATCACTAGGGACACCTCATTTACCTTTCACTGATAAAAATGGCAAACCCTTTTTTCTGTTTTTTCAAAGAGCAAAGTGTAACAGCTACTGTGGTGCTCATTAGCGCATTTTCAAAGGGATGGAAGCTCTGAGAAAGCTTTTGTCCCGCCTTTATGTAGAAGAGCTGCTGAAGATTGCCAAGTAACCGCAGACAGTTTCAGGGTGGAGAGGGGAAGGGACGAAGGAGGTAGCTATTCCTACTTTTCAGAGAAACGCCCTAAGTTTCTTTCCACGTCTCTTCATATTCGAATAGAGACATGTGTATGTCATTCGGTAATTTTCTTCCAAAAACGATATTTCAACACAAGGAAAGAACCGACAAACGCTTTCTTGACATTAGAAATTATTTGCAGTTTGGATTTGGTTAATTGTTGGTATACTTTGACGAGTTTTTTAGTTAGTATTCAAAATGTTCATTAGTTTGTTAAGCTTATGCGACTTGACTGCGGGGTAATCAAACCCAAAAATAAGGAACTACTTATGAACTAGCTTATACTAAACACGGCACAAACATTCATGCCCCAGGGGGGATTCGAACCAACGACGGGGAACGGCCTCGCCCCTCTCAGTATAGCGCCTCAATGCGCTCGGCCACTCTGCCGCGGCTCGTTCGTATTCCGTGACTGACACTCCTAGAGAATACTCAACTATATAATGTTCTTCATCAAAACAGTCCGAACTCTTACCAAGAGTTCTAATCAGTTCGCTCTTCAGCCTTGCACTGCAAGTCACTGCAGACCTTCGCCGCATTTATGTGAATACTCTACCTGTTCCCGATATATCAGTGGCTCAAAGACTTCGCAAGTAATAATATCCAGTTCTATGTATTCGACAGCGGGTATACATTAGAAACAAGGATGATAACAGGAGCATGGATGTGTATGTTGCTCTTACTTTAAATCAAATGTTCAAATGTTTGTATAGCTTATGGTACATAACTACGGGGTCATCAGTCCCTAAACTTACAAACTACTTATGAACTACTTACGAACTAGGACGGCACAAACATCCATGCCCGAGGGGGGATTCGAACCTCCTACCGTAGTGGCCGCGCCGACCATGACTGGAGCGCCTCAGTCCCCTCGGCTATTAGTTGAACTTGGTTTAAGTGGTTTGTAAGACCAGGAACTGATGACCAACTTAGTTTGGTCCCATAGAATTCCAAACATTTCAACATTTTGTTATCAGGAAAGAACAGGGTGGTTCTTCTTCCGTATTACATGAATGACCTGACGAGTAGTACGAGCAGCAATTTGCGGCTGTTTTCTAACGATGATTTAGCACTCGGATACAACAATGAATCGTCGGGGAGTAGCTGCAGGAAGATTCATGGTGATATACATAAAATGTGTATTTCATGAGACGGACGGCAGATTACAGTAAGTTTAGAACTATGTAAAACGGTCCAGTAATTTTGAATATATTTTCAGTTCAAAATAAATTTTTGCAATGATAAAATATTTATAATCGATGCCATTGTGGAGGATCCACCAACTGCAAATGTTCAAACTTTTGTAAAGTTTTGGGACCTAAATGCAGTGGAAATCCGCCCTTAAACTTAGTAACTACTTAAACTACACTCCTGGGCATTAAATTGCTACACCACGAGGATGACGTGGTATAGTTGTGAAATTTAGCCGACTGGAACAAGAAGCTGTGATATGCATATTATTAGCGTTTTACAGCATTCACATACGGCTGGCGACAGTGGCGACACTTACAACGTACTGACATGAGGAAAGTATCTAACGGATTTCTTATACACAAGCAGCAGTTGACAGGCGTTGCCTGGTGAAATGTTGTAGTAATGCCTTGTGCAAAAAGGAGAAATGCGTATCATCTCGTTTCCGACTTTGATAAAGGTCGGATTGTAGCCTAAAGCGATTGCGGTTTATAGTATCGCGACATTGCTGCTCGCGTTGGTCGCGATCCTATGACTGTTAGCAGAATATGGAATCGGTGGGTTCAGGAGGGCAATACGGATCGCCGTGCTGGATTGCAACGGCCTCGTATCACTAGCAGTCGAGATGACAGGCATCTTATCCGCATGGCTGTAACGGATCGTGCAGCCACGTCTCGATCCCTGAATCAATATATGGGGACCTTTGCAAGACTGCACGAACAGTTCGACGACGTTTGCAGCAGCATGGACTAACAGCTCGGAGACCATGGCTGCGGTTACCCTTGACGCTGCATCACAGACAGGAGCGCCTGCGATGGTGTACGCAACGACGAACCTGGGTGCACGAATGACAAAACGTCAGTTTTCGGATGAATCCAGGTAATGTTTACAGCATCACGACGGTCGCATCCGTTTTTGGCGACATGGCGGTGAACGCACATTGTGTATTCGTCATTACCATAGTGGCGTATCACACGTCGTGATGGTATCGGGTGCCATTGGTTACTCATCTCGGTCACCTCTTTTTCGCATCAACAGCACTTTGAACAGTTGCCGTTACATTTCAGATGTGTTATGACCCGTGGCCCTACCATTCATTCGATCCCTGCGAAACCCTACATTTCAGCAGGATAATGCACGACCGCATGTTGCTGGGCCTGTACTGGCCTTTCTGGTTACGGAAAATGTTGTACTGATGCCCTGGCCAGCACACTCTCTAGAACTCCCAGCAACTGAAAACGTTTGGTCAGTGGTGGGCGAGCAACTGGCTCGTCACAATACGCCAGTTACTACTCTTGATGAACTGTGGTTTCGTGTTGCGTGGGCATCTGTACCTGTACACGCCATCCATGCTCTGTTTGACTCAATGCCCAGCCGTGTCAATGACGTTAATACACTCAGAGGTGGTTGTTCTGGGTACGGATTTCTCAGGATCTCTGCACCCAAATTGCGTGAAAATGTAATGACATGTCAGTTCTAGTATAATATATTTGTCCAATGAATACCCGTTTATCATCTGCATTTCTTCTCGGTGTAGGAATTTTAATGGCCAGTAGTGTAAAATTCCCTGGCAATAACACTTATTAGCTCCACACTCCTCTCAATGTGTTGGCATAAGCGCGATGCTGGTCTCTAATTCGGCACACTCCAAGTGGTGCACATTGGGTTCCGCTAGTGCGTATGATATTTACTTTCATATTAATCTGTACTGAAGAATTTCAAGGCCAATTCAAGTTCACGAAAAGTTTCACCAGTGGACAGAGTTCACAAAACACACAAGTTTTCCATTGAAAATGTTTCCCGACCTTGCTTTGTTTTTGAGATACTGGTGACCTGGGAAAGTTACAATTAAGAGTCATTTGGTTACAAACGATTGGTTTTTCGAAAACTATGTTCCCTACAAAAAAATGCGTATTTTTCATGTAGAATACTAATATGGCCTCAATAAAGGGGTTACCATTCGAAAAAATATCCTTGACAGTGCTTTGACCTGGGAAAGAGGGTTCAAGGTCATTCTGAGATAACCATTCCATGACCCTCTTCAAACCTTACAACTTTCGCTAGAGACATTTTTCGTAGAACTGTTCCAATCCACAGTATCGGTCGGAGTATATTAAAATGAGACACCCTGTATACGTTTAAATTGGGAGTAATCTTCGGCGCACATATTAGCTTTCTCACAGAATCGTGGACCTAAGAAATGTGGCTGAAAATAGGGTTCAACAAAAATAGTTTTAATAAACGTAAAGCAAAATCAAAACTGAATAATACATTAATGGAATATGTCACTGCAGACACGTATGTCAAAATATTTAGAGCATCATGTTTCTTCTTCGTTTTTATGGAATCTTTTCCATGTCCGCAGTTATGAAGAATGACTACCGCCTTTTTCGTCTACAATAAATGTATTATTAAGTCTATATAGTATATAACATGGTATTTTCTTTTGGCAAATGCAGAAAGAGATGCCGCGCTGCCATTAGCCTGATAAGCCTTAAAAAAAAATGTAACCCATGACCACAAAGACACTGCCAGAATCATGTCAAGATATTGTTGCCAGTGATCTTAATGAAGATTAAGTAAAATTCTTTTTGGCAAATGCAGAAAGAGATGCCGCGCTGCCATTAGCCTGATAAGCCTTTAAAAAAATGTAACCCATGACCACAAAGACACTGCCAGAATCATGTCAAGATATTGTTGCCAGTGATCTTAATGATGATTAAGTAAAATTCTTTTTTTGAGGTATTTTTAGTGGTCACCGTAACAAAACGATTTTTCTTACACGTTTCCTTGTATTTTCGTTTTGCCAAAGAACATTTGTTCTGAAGAATTTTAAGGCTATATCAAGTTCAGAAAACACACTAGTTTTCCATTGAAAATGTTTCCAGATCTTGCTTCGTTCTCGAGATATGCTGACCTGGGAAAGTTACAATAAAGTGTCATTTGGTGACAAACGTTTGATTTTTGGAAAACAATATTCCCTACAAAAAAGGGGTTTTCATGTAGAATACGAATATGGAATTAAAAATAGGTGTTACCATTTGAAAAAATTAGCTTGACCTTGCTTTGACCTTGAAAACAGGGTTAAAGGTCATTCCGACGTAACCACTCAAACCTTTCAACTTTCATCAAAACTCTCCACTCCATTATGGGCCGGCTGGTACAGCAACCAATAAAATTGTTTAGCAATGTTAACGTAGTATTGTAAACATCGGCATGTTGACGAGGAGAACGAATGTGCTCCCATCATTGGAGAATCGTGGCCGCTGCTGCTGCTCTGTTTTAGGATTCTGGCGGGTTTTGACAACCATATCCTAGTTTTGATGGTTTGACTCTGCCAGATTGTGACTTGCAACTGTTTTATTTATATTCATGCGATGTGATATTTTAAGACATTCTGAAGATGCCCCACAAGGGTGAAACGCGTAAAACATCAATAAAACACCAGCAAGCATCGCTGTCGTTTACTGCCTTACAACTTTCACTTAAAATTTCAACAGTCCACGTTTGTGCGGATCGCCGTGTTCATCGCCACCACCTGCCACCATGATGCTCGTCATCTGATGAAGGTCTACACTTGACGGAAACCGGTTACGAAACATAAAACAACAATTCTGCGACCTGGACAGTTTTAATTCTAACTGTAACTGCTGTTTTAAGTTCGATGTTTCTCCATCATGCTTTCTAAATTTCTTACACCTTCACTAGAGACTTTTTTTTTCAGAACTCTTCCACTCCAAAGACGGAGTTAATTAAAATGGGACACCCTGTATAAGTTGAAATAGGAAGTAATTACGAGGGAAAGGCGGTATTAAAATCTTTCATGTCATTTTGAAGGATATAGCTGTATCAGCTACGATCAGAACAAAATTTTAGTTTATGACTGCTTCGTGGCATTGTTAAAACTAGTACTGGTACATGTACAGGCCCTGAGTGGTTATGTTATTCTTTTGTGGAAACAAATAGCAATTTTGTGATCTTTGTTTCGATATTGCATGTTGCGTTTGTCTTTTATTTGTTGTGCTAGTAAAGCGATCGTCTAACAGATCGCTGTGTTTATATTATTCAGCTGGTGCGTGCATTTGTGCGATGACAAATATGTATGTGTTTTCGTAGTGTGTGCGTGTTTGTATGGTTCTTTATTTTCTTATTTGGCGAAAACTGCTACGCTGCTTGTTTGCAATTTTGTGTACTTTGGCGGGCGCGTTCGTTTTTTGTTCGCATCACGCAAAATCGTGCAAAATAAACAAAAGTCGTCAATGGCTAGTTGTTTTGATATCTAAATAACGTGTGTAGAGCACAAAAATTCACCGCAAAAGTTATAAAAATGAGAAAAACCGTGAGTAATAATAGTGATAATATTAATTCTCTTTCTAGTAGTACAAATCAAAGCACGTGATCTCTTCATAATGATAAGCATAGAATCAAAAATATGTAAGAAAAATCGTATTATTGAAGTTACTAATGAAGACGCTTTAAAGTAAATCGAAATGCGTTCGGTCTCAACAAGACACATTACAGATGCAAAGGACGGCAGTTATCCTATGTAAACGTGAGGCTAAAGTCTCGCTCAGCGGCATGAGAAGCGTTAGGTTGGCAATATATGATCTGTACGAAACAGTACTGAAGTGCGTTTTAACCTTTCTTTTACGAGGCCAATTACTTTTACTGACTGGACAGGAATACATCGAAAAATAATATTTTTACGAAAATATCGTGATTTTCAAGGTTGTGGTTAGGCAGGAACCTAAGAGTACAGTTTAAATTGTTGCGAGTGTTATGATTTTTACGAATAGGTCATGATATTAAAGGATGTGGTTAGGCAGTAACCTAAGAGTACAGCTTCAATTGATGAGAGCGAATGTTATGATTTGTACGAACATGTCGTGATTGTAACGGATGCGGTTAGGCAGGAATCGAAGAGTGCAAATTAAATTGTTGCTTTCTTTCTACCAAATCATGACATTTAAAAAATAATTTTAGAGATAGTTGTTACGTAAATTGAAATGCGCATGGCTAAGGGTTACATGTGAACAGAAAGGCATTGCATGTGGAGAAGCGTAGTATTATAGTGTGCAATGTTCAACATTCCAATCCTGTGATTCGGAAATAAAATCAGAGAAACGCGATATTAACACATTCATTTTCACATCTTGTAAGGATTGTGTGCCGCCATTCATCCCAATATCCACAGCGACTGTTGCCAACACTAGCGCACTGCGTCACGTAAGTACATTAGGCCATGCCGCCGGTCGAGACTTTAACTAAACGTGGACTGACACTGAAGGAAAGTCACAATATTTCTCATTTCGCGGGCAAATACACAGCACCACACATCAAAGGATTAATGTCTTTAACGTACGTTTACATATGAATGAGTGTGCGCGACATTTCTGCGAGACGTTCGTGACGAATATACCCAGGGTAATAAGTCCAGGAGCGCTGCTGATGGTAGCGAAGACAGAGTGACACACACACACACACACACACACACACACACACACACACAGAGAGAGAGAGAGAGAGAGAGAGAGAGAGAGAGAGAGAGAGAGAGAGAGAGAGAGAGAGACAGAGACAGAGACAGAGACAGACAGACACACACACACACACAGAGAGAGAGAGAGACACAGAGAGAGAGAGAGACAGAGAGAGAGAGAGAGACAGGCAGAGAGAGAGAGAGAGAGAGAGAGAGAGAGAGAGATTGCTTACCTTGGCCTTGTCCCTCATGGAGCCTCTGCCTAGCACGGCCATCTTCGTCATGGTATCCTCCTGCAGCCTCTTCAGGGAGTTACCCTTGGGGCCGAGTAACTTGCCCACGAAATTGAACTGCAACAGACGCAAAGAGGAAGCCTTTAGTATACGGCTGTGCGTCCCGAGCTATCTAATTGAAGCGCGCCGCACACACACACACACACACATACACACACACACACACACACACACACGTCTGACGTCATTAACTTACACGCGGGTGCTTCGTTCCAACCAAGCTTCCTGACCGCAGAAAACACGCCGCCTGAGAATTGTCCCCGAAACGTCTGCGACGCACCGCAAGGCGAGGGGGTGGGAGATCAAACGGAGGCATGCCCTTACTTCATCCCAGTACCTGGCGCAGACGCTACCCTAATCTGTGGACTGAATAGCCCCCTGGCATGGGGACATCTCGTCTGTGTAATGAGATGGAAAATATGACCTCTGCCTGCGTCCTGTGGGCTTAAGTCGCTAGCTGTCTTCCGCCTGCGCGACGACTTTGTAGGAATCTCACTGTTACGTGGATGCAGTGGACATCCCTCTATTTCATAATAATGGCCTTTTCTCCCTCTAGCCGAGGTGGAAAGGCCGAGCATGCCGGTAGTCCTTTTTACCTTAAACCTCTACATTTTTATCACTTGGTTCATGAAACCTTCCATTATGTGGACAAGCGACCATACGTTGGCATGCATGAAATTTTTTTTTTGAAAAGTCTCGGTCGAAATTATCTTTATTTCACATGACGCGTTTCAAGAACATCATCATCAGATAAAAAATTAAAAAAAGAAAAAATATCGATGGGAACTACAACCTTCTTAGTATGGTAAGGTGGTACAATTTCGATCATTTCGGACAAATGTTATTGAAACTGGAAATATATTGGGAAAAGAAATAATTTTAACTATGGCACTTGTTCTTGGATGTTTGATGATTATTTAACACAAATATTAGACAATTACAAATGTTGGTATAAACACAAAAGAAGGTTACCGAATTGAGAAAAATCGATCGAAAATGTAGCACACTAGGTACAGTTGTGATCACTTCCTTGTACAATTTTGATTACTGGCATCTTCCACATAAAAAGCATTTTTTCCATCAGGCAGCAACGCATACGTCTTGGTAGCAAACATTGAATTTTTGTCAGCGAATCCAGTCACCCTTAACTATAAAATTTACAAGAGCGCGTTAGACTAAGTAGCTTCGCTTACCTATTAACAGAAAATTATATCTTCTTAGCACAAAGTGGTGTAATCTTAGAAAAGACATGAGGAGCTCTAGAAACCTGCCACACTACAACGCCACACAACGTGACACTACGAGACTGACAAATGGCGCGAAAACTTATGTATATCGGAATTGTACCTATATTGAATTTGTACCACCTTACCCTATAGATGCTTGATTAAAATTTAAAACACCATCGTGGACGTCTAGTGACGGTATTGAACTAGACTAGACAGTTGGGCATGTGAGTCTAGTTCAATACCGTCACTAGACGTCCACGATGGTGTTTTAAATTTTAATTAAGCATCTATACTAAAATGGTTGTAATTCCCATATTTAAAAAAAAATATCTGATGATGATGTTCTTGAAACGCGTCATGTGAAATAAAGATAATTGCGACCGAGACTTTTCAAAAAAAAAATTTCATGCATACCTCGACATTTTGGTTAGGCAGTAACATTTTAACCTTCATTCAATACGTAGGGTAGGAAGCATAGACCCCATACTATGACATCAGAATAAATATAATGATCTGGCAATTGCACATCGTCATAATGACATAACAATAATTTATATTCCATTATGTAACCAAACGTAACCACATAATAATGAAGTATACTCAAAGGTTCATAAGGTTTTTTATAAAATATTAGTTTATATTGCCATGGGAAACCAAGTAGAATATTTAATTAGAAATGCACCAACATTTATAGCGGCTACGTTAGTATTATACATCTTCTTTCTATAATACATATAATGACTTCGCAATCGCACCATAATACAATGACATCAGAATACATGTAATGATTGGGTAATTACGTATCTACATACAATTTATAATCCACTATGTGACCTTATGTAATAACGTAGAAATGAAATACCTCACATTTGCATAACGTATTTTAAATATCAGTTTACGTTGCCATGCGATTGCCAAGTCATTATATCAATTATAGAAATAAAGGTGTATAATTTTGATATAGTCATTACAGATGTTGGTAGATAACTAATTAGATAAAAAATTATGTCGAGGTGTTGAATAGTTAGTTCCATTAAACACAAACTAAAATAACCGACCTGGTTTCCCATGAGATCTCACGACTTTTTATGGTGGAAGGAATTCGTCGCGAGACTTGCATTTTTGTACTTTTTATTTTTTTAATGGGATATCACTTCTTTTTGTAGGTAGTCCTTTCCTGTAAATTTTTTTTGTAGATCAGGCACAAATTTTCCTAAAACCCATTCCCTGTCTCTTTGGTTTGTTGAGGTTTCGTTTGATTTGATGTAACAGTATTTGGGAAGTCTGGTTAGTCGATTATGTAGTTATTGTTCAATCTTTTCATCATGTATAGTACTGCAACCTGTGGTGGACAACTATAGAAATATCAACAATTTATTGTTTTATTTCGCATCAGTTTGTGAACTTCTTAACACACGAAAGTTGCCGATAAGGTACATTTTCCTGTATAAGTGAAAGTAGCAGTTATTATTTTGCCTCCATTTATTGAATGATCAGTTTATTTCATACAACAGATAGTAAGTAAAAATTAGTTATTTTAGTGCATAAAAAGAAGCCTTGCTCCATAGTGCACACGATTGTATGGTATGAAAATGATTATATGTAATTGCATAAACATTTCTCCTAAAATCAGTACAAGTAAAAGTTATGAGAGTTACAGAATAAAAATAATTTCTTTCTTGAGAAAAAAAATCAACTCTGAGAGCGTTTCTAGTAACTATGAAATGAATTTCTATAATGTTCATCATCGTAGGCTCCAACTGGAAGTGCTTTTGGAAATGATGACAATTTCATGTAACAGTTTGGAACGTTAGACCCCATCTGGGATTGTGTTCAGCCTGCCTGGTGGAAGTCTTTTGCTGACGCTACATGGGCGACTTGCGCGTCGATGATGATGAAATGATGATGAGGACGACAACACAACACCCAGTCCCCGAGGGCAGAAAATCTGCGAGCAGACCGGGAATCGAACCTGGGCACACTACATGGCAATATACTACTCTATCCATTGGACCGCGGAAGCGGACGCTTTCGGAAAACAAGCGCGTTTTGGCAAAATTATTTAGTTAACTTGCAGTGTATATCACATTTTTCTGAGTTACAACTTAATAACTTTTATTTCACGAATGTCTGTTTAATTTTGGAGATAATCCTCCTCGTTTTCTTCTCTGCTGTCATTTGTTGTACATCATTAACGGATTTTCTTAAAGGCCGCTCCCTATCCTTTTTTAACATTTTTCTCAGGGGCTTTGATGCAATGTTTTACAGCTTACATGTTGACAGCACATTGGTGCTCACACTAACACCGATATTACACTAATTTTCTTCTTTGATAAAGTCTCTTCAGTACATTGGCGCTCGCACTAACGTCCATATTGCACTAATCTCTTCGACAAATTCGTCCAATATTCTTTGATAAAAAATCTTTAGCGTGGCGCTGAGGCCGATCCACAGACATACAACTCATAGAACATCATAGACATATAGTTAATATATGTTGTGGCACATCGATGGTATGAAAATATCGGACTATCGATATTTCCCTACTGAAGATTGAACTTATGATAAAAAAAAAAAAAAAAAAAAAAAAAAGCAACAAACGATATAAGTAAATATAAATGAATGTTCTGTTTTTTATACTATATCTTTGTCTAGTACACGATAGAATTTTACTTACGGCAGTGGTGGCGTAGTGTGCTGAAGTTGGCAGCGACGACGAATGAGGCACTTCGGAAAACCAGTCACGTAGGATAACTGGCATAGTATTTCGTGTTGTCTATGAAGTAAATAATTAATTTTGTTCCTTCTCTTTAGTTGGCAGGTTCTTCTGTGTAACCCCCATAAAGCGAACATTTCGTTGCCAACATTTGTACACTACGCCAACGCCGTAAGTAAAATTTAGCCTTTACGTCAAAATTCTCACTGTCGTAATTATATCAGTTTATGCATATTTCTTATGACTGTTATATCCATACACAAATAATTGTTGATACGTTGTTTAAAGTGACAGTAAGACCAATAATACTGCATTCGGTAGTACCAATTTAGTAATGTGTATCATTGGTTCTGCCGAGGATTGTTGGTTTTGACATCCAAACCATTGATATTATCGGACGTCGATGTTTTACTTTCAGTGTTCGTCGTACATCGATATGCTTGAATTTCTATTAACATTGATGTTACCATTGATGATTTTCTAATATCAATCATCCCTAGGCAGTAGTTGGTAGCACTTCACTTTTTGACGTTCACTTTTCATTAAAGATTTTCGACGACTAATATTTGGTAGACTATAAGGTGTAGAATCGTACAATTTGAAAATATAGCTAGTTATAGTAGATAAGCTTGGTAACCGAAAATTCAGGCTTCTAGTTTTATACAGAGATACAGAGTGGTCTAAAGTGCCGTCTACTGCTTCGAGAAAAGGATGGTACGGTCGTGCGCTTCCTGCGCGTCGTAGCCCTTCATTCTTCGACTAGATACCCATAATTTTTTACTTTTATTGACATTCATATTATTACTCGGTTTCTTCATGCATTCGGGGAACAACGTTTCAAACCCGCCTCCGCCCATCCAAATATATGTTTTTCCGTGATTTCCTAAAACAGTCTAGGCAAATACCCGGATGTTTCCTTTCAAAGGACACAGTCTATTTCCTTTCCCATCCCTGACGAAACATGTTCGAGGGTATTCTCAGTATCGACCACGGTGTGGATGGGAAATTAAACTTCATTCATCCTTCATTTCATCGTCGCTAATGACCACCGTGTCGATGGGATGTTAAACCTTGACCTTCCATACGCACTTACTCCATTCTTCCCTCTTTTAAAGATACGATACACTTTGTTTAACTGCCCAGTTGTAAGTTCAAATGTTCGTATAGTCTATGGGACTTAACTACGGGGTCATCAGTCCCTAAACTTACAAACTACTTATGAACTACTTACGAACTAGGACGGCACAAATATCCATGCCCGAGGGGGGATTCGAACCCCGACCGTAGTGGCCGTGCAGACCGTGACTGAAGCGCCTCAGTCTCCTCGGCCACCGCGGCCGGCCAGTTGTAAGTCCTTTGCATAAATCTACTAGGACATAATCCTCATTACATTTATTTCTCCTCCCTAAACATTAATTTCTGTTTTCGGTTTCTTCTTTACGCCTTTCATTGTTTTCTCAATGTCCACAATGAAAAACAACGTAGATAGTCTTATGAAATATTACCTACTGTCTTGCATGTGCCTTGACTCATAACTGGTGATTTTTCTGTAACGAACGTTATATCCCCTTTGAATCGGTAACCAATGATCGTTGCCTCGATTAAATTTGTCTCAATTTTTTGATTGTCAGTTTGGTTTCGTTACATAAGTTTGGTGCGCTTAAGTTGCGAATGAGTATCATCGATTATCCAACATTTAATGCAGTCAAAATGAGGCGGATTTAAGTGTGGGGTGCCCCAGGTTCTGTTCTGGGAGCGCTGCTGTTTCTTATTTATATAAATGATATTACGAGTAAATAAGTGATTGTAAAATAATTTTGTTTGCTGATGATATCATCTTGGTTGCAAATGATGTGATTGGAATATTGACACAGTAATAAATAACGCAGTTCATAGCTTGTAGAAAATAAATTGATGCTAAATCACAGTATAAGTAAAATTTTAACATTTCTAATAAACAATTCAACAAAAGCTGACATTTTGATTACACAGAATGTGCATATGATACGTGGTACTGAACAGTTGAACTTTCTAGGTGTCGTGGAAAGCCCTTGTTCAGGATCTTGTTCAAAATTTAAATTCTACTTTATTTATAATTAGAACAGTATCTGAAATAAATGATTTCTAACAGGAAAAGTAGTCTACTATGCTTACTTTCATCTACTATTAACGTACGGCGTAATGTTTTGGGGTAACTCTAAGGACCGAAAAGGATATTTTCGACTCAGAAGCAGGCGGTTCGAGCAGTATATGGTGTAAGTTCGCGAAACGTCGTGTCCACCACTTTCCAGTTGTCTTCTGACATTGGCGTCACAGTACGTGTTTCCTTTAATGCCTTTTTTAACAATATCACATTATCCCCACGAGTAAGCAGCTTTCACTCTTTGAATACTACAATGAAATAGATTCTCCATTTCGATCACACTTCCTTGACTCTTGTGCAGAAAGGCGTGGAGTAATCAGCAGGTCGCGGTGGAGTAGCCGAGCGATCTAAAGCGCCTCGCTGCGGAGCGCGTGGTTGCTCGCCGTGGAGGTTCGAGTTCTCCCTGGGGCATGGGTGTGTGTGTTTGTCCTTAGGTTAGTTTACCTAGGTTTAAGTAGTTTGTAAGCTACGAAATGATGACCACGCAGTTTGGTCCTATAGATTTACAGACATTTGAACACTTTAATTTGAGTAATCAGCAGCATCTATTTCCAATAAGTTGCCAGAGAAACTCAAGAAAGCACTAACCCAGGCACTTTAAAATCTAAATTTGAGTTTCCTCATAGTTCACTCCTTTCATTCGGTCGAAAAACCCTGGATAAAATAAAAATTTAAGTTTATTCCTTCGTTATTGAATCTCTTTACTTAGGCTTAAGATTTTCATATGCATGGATTTCTTTAAGTTTTTCTATTATCATTCTTGTGTTAAACTTCTTGTATTGACTTGTTCCATGACCATGGAATCTTACTCCTCAATTAGGTCCTAAGGAACAAAAACCCATGTTATTATTATGTTAATACGTACGGTCGCGCGGGAATGACCACGAGAACTAAGGCGTCATTGCACGGATTGCGCGGCCGCTCCCGTCGGACGTTCGATTCGTCTTTCGCGCGGGCGCGCGCGCGCGCGCGCGCTCGTGTATGTGTGTGTGTGTGTGTGTGTGTGTGTGTGTGTGTTTGTGATCCTTAGCTTAAGTTAGCTTTAGTAGATTAGTTTGGTCCAATATGTTTACAAACGTGCGGTGCCATTTCGGGCGATTCCATTGAGTTTAAAAATTCAGTCGCTTAATTGACGATTTGTTGTTCGTCCATTACTGTGTCGATTGATCTGCATTTGACTGTTTCGACAAATGAATTTGATCATTTTATTGGAAAATTTGCTGCTTTTAGTGACTGGTAAATAAAAATAACAGCATTGAAAAACGTAAGTTCTGAGTTTGTATCATGACATTCTGTTGATTCCACAGTGTGTCGCTTGGAGCGTCACTATCGGTTCCGTGACTGTTAGTGTTGATACAATCAGGTCATTCTCCTCTAGAGGCGTTGCTGTGGTGTCGCACAAGTCCAATGTGCGCGCCACCTACTTTCGCCGCGCGCCGCCATGCACGCACGGCGCGGCATTCTTACGACGTCAGCCACGAGCGCCCTCTGCTGCAACTCCGCTCGTGGCCACCACTGAACGACATCGTTCACTTGGAACTGAGATAGGAACCAGTTAACACTTCGGAATCAGATAGGCACCAGTGTAGACTTTGCTATCGGATAGGCACTAGGCGTGCATCCTTTATTCCTGTGTCGGTCTTTCTAGTCGGCCACCGACACCTACGACGGAAACGAGACACAAAAGCGGCGACGAGGCTATGACACAAATTTACTGACATTCCAAATTTCATATTTCACGTTATATTCCTCAAATCAATAACTATCGTGACCCGAACACTACCAAACTTCGCAGGATCACCAACTGGACTGATTTGAAGATTTCCATAAAATTCAAACCAAATCGCTGGAGCTGGTGACCATAGGAAACGTACATACATAGATACACAGTTCTATTTTTATAGAAATAGATATTTTTACCCCTATAACTTCAGAAATTAAATACCACACATCCCAGCCGAAAGCTTCACACTTCTAAATTTCCAACAAAAAAAAAGTTCTAATTTTGTAGAGCTTATGGGACTTAACTACGGGGTCACCAGTTTCTAACCTTACAAACTACTTACGAACTAACTAATACTAACGACGGCACAAATATCCATGCCCGAGGTGGCATTCGAACCCCCGTGCAGACCGTGCCTTGTGTGCCGTAGTACGCTCTTCTAAATTTAGTCAGCATGTAAATATCAAACATTGCCCAGAGACATATTTTGATACGTATTTATAAGGGAACAAGGGGCACAGCTGAAATTTATGTAGTGGAGGGGACGTTCCTTTAGACTATCAGTGCAGTCTCTATAATAATTAAGGCTGGGGGGCGAAGTGATTATGGCGCCTGCTTAGTAAGCAGAAGTTCCTGGGTTCGAATCCCAGACATGGCATAAATTTTATTTCTATGCCAGTAATTAAGATTAGTATCCGTAATAGATATCGAGACAAAATAAGTCTCTGGGCAATGTTCATTGTTCAAACGTTTGTAAAGGTTATGGGACTTAACTGCAGTGTCATCAGTCCCTAAACTTAAAAAACTAATTATAAACTAATTTATACTAAAGACAACACAAACATCCATGCCCGAGGTAGGATTCGAAACCCAGACTGAGAACGGCCACGCTCATCGGAGCATAACGTCTCAATGCTCTCGGCCACTCCGCCGCGGCAATGTTTATTTGATATTTATATATGACATGTGCCAGCGATAAAAGGTAGGATTTTCTGTTAACGTTCTTTACTGGAGAGCTATTTCGCTCTTGGAGAGCCTTGGTAATTTGATACGTATTTATAAGGGTATAAGAGAGAGAGTTGAAATTTATGTAGTAGATGGCGGTTTGACTTAAGAATATCCGTACAGTCACTATAACTATAAAGCCTCGGTCGTCCAGTGGTTATGACGTCTGCCTAGTATGCAGGAGGTCCTGGGTTCGAACCGAAGCCGCGGCATAAATTTCAATTCAATACTTCTAATTCAGATTGATATCAATCGGAATACTTGATTTTCCGTTAGTGGTTACGAATGACCCACCCCCTCTTCAAACATTAATGTTGTTGCAGGCCTAGAAATGGCTGGCACGAGCAGAGGCCGGAGGCCGGACCACTCAGGCATTCCCTCAGATTGTCGAGACGGAGCCGAACGCGGAGGCAGAGGCGTGGCCCGGCGCGCGCCCTGAATATAACAAGGGGCAGAAGATCAAAGCGGCGCGGCGGCGCGCTGCGTGCAGTAGTTGTCTGCCGAAGTGCGCGGATGAACGGCGCCCCCAGAAAAGGACGCGCCAAATGAAAAAGGCGGCCGCGGACGCGGACGCGCCAATATTGCATACGGGGCCCCGAGTGTGCCCAAGAATTCCCCAGAGCCCCCAGCACCAGCACTCTCCCTCCCGCGTGTAGTCAGCAGAATTTCGCCAGCGCCGAACGCACCGACTGCGGCGTTCCTTTGGCGACGCCTTGTGACGCACGTGCTAGCTGCTGATAGAACAGACTGGCTGCCAGTGTCTGCACTCCTGAGCAACGGAGCAGACTCCCACTGCTGTACGTTTATGACGTCTGAACCATAAGACATAAAGAACTAAAAATTTGTACAGTTACTAATGTCTACCCGGGGAAAGCGTTAGGTACGGTTTTATGCCGTTCGGATAGCTATTTATCGATATATATATATATATATATATATATATATATATATATATATATACAGGGTATTTCACTAAGTGTGTTTGCCTCTGTAACTTATAAGATAATAGGTGACGGGGAATTTTAATGCGGTAGGTCAACACAAGAAATGTTACACGTTCTGCGGAGCTATGAACATAGTTTATGGTATCATTTTCCAAAGAGTTACAACACAAAGATATAATTTTTAAATGGAACAATAGTTTTTTATATAGTGCGTTGGATTCGTTTAAACCAGCTGAGTCCAAATCAATTTAAACTACATTCCTATCACTGTTAGTTTGGGAGCTACAACCCTTCAAAGTTTAGGGGGCGGAGGCTACGGCAGCGTAGTTGACTGGCTGGTGGTCATGAGACAGTGGGCCGTGCCCCAGGGGATAGCCACTCGGCCAGTGAGCTACGCTATCGCAGCCTCCGCCCCCGGAACTTTGAAGGGTTGTAGCTCCCAAGCTAACAGTGATAGGAATGTAGTTTAAACTGATTTGGACGCAGCTGGTTTAAACGAATCCAATACACGATAGAAAAAACTATTGTTCCATTTTAAAAATTATATCTTTGTGTTGTAACTCTTTGGAAAATGGTACAATAAACTATCTATGTTCATAGCTCCGCAGAAAATGTAACATTTCTTGTGTTGACCTACCGCATTAAAATTTCCCGTCACCTATTATTTTATAAGTTACAAAGGCAAACACACTTAGTGAAACACCCTGTATTATATATTAATGTGATTGTCTGTTCGGTGTACGCTTATCACGTCCGAACGACAAGACGCAGAGACTTAAATATTTGTGCAGTTACTGAATTATACCTGAGGAAGGAATTAGGCACGGTTTTATAGCGATCTGATAGATATTTACTAATTTGAAGAATGTAAGGCGAAATTCGGAACAATAATTGCTCTTTGAAAATTATATTTACTCTTTGGTTTTATTGGTTGCATTGTAGCTTGAGGATTGGTAATGATAAAAGGGTGTAGTATATTGGGATGGAAAGTTATCGGTGTATATGAAATTCTACATGTGTCTGTGTTAATATTTCCCTCTGCAGCGAAAACTACAGAAGGCAAAGGAATTGTCTGTGTGTTATTGGTGTCCGAAGTCTACCGTTGTAGACCATAGCAGTTCCATGCCGATGGCTATAAGGGGGTGGAAGATATGGTGGTTGAAAGTCGTCAAATTAATAAAAAATTCTGACTGAAGGCCAGCGATGACGTTTGCCACTCAAACATGATGCCACAGACCATATCTTTGGTGTATGTGTGCTACAATGTCTTCAGCTCTTTCTCTGTAAGAAAAAGCATACGAATAAGGAAATATAAGAATAAATAAATAGCACACTACAGAAAGATAGCTTATCTATCATAAACAACCAACACGCGAGCGGAGCCGCGGGTTTAAGCTATATATATATTTGTGTCCCAGCCTCGTAGCCGCTTTTGTGTCTCGTTTCCGTCGTAGGTGTCGGTGGCCGAGTAGAAAGAGACCGACACAGGAATAAAGGATGCACGCTTGTGCAGGTACGGAGGTGACCAGCCAGTGGGACAGCAGAAACTAGAAACACAAGAGTAAATTAGAACGAGATATATATTTCTTAGAGACTTAGTAATACTTAACTTTTACATACTTCTTGACTGCAGAATACTGATACATAGTTTAAATAGAGGCCTGCCTGCTGATAATTCCTAGTGCCTATACGATAGCCAAGTCTTAACTGGTACCTATCTCATTCCCAAGTGCTAACTGGTTTCTATCTCAGTCCCAAGTGAACGATGCAGTCCAGTGGTGGACACGAGCGACCGTAGTGGCCGTGCAGACCGTGACTGGCGCGCCGCAGTCCCCTCGACCATAGCGGCCGGCCACACTGAGGCAAATCCATGATACTTATTCACTTGATGTTAGCAGTATATTAGTAACTGGTTCTTCAAGACAGTGTGACAGCATCGAAGTACTGCATTTGATATCCCAATTAGCCAACAGTAGATTCCCCGATCTGGATGGCTACCTGAGCTCACCGTCGCCGATTGGCGCGCCCTGGTGGTGTGGTGGGGAGGGTCACGTGTACGGCTGCGTCACATCCGCTATTCCGGTCACGGACGGCGCTAATTCGCCGCTTGTTGATTCTGGTGTGACAACGGGGATCCCGGCGGAGAGGTGGCTGTTTGGGCTGCGAAGCACGCAGGGCGTCCGTTCCGCAGGACGGGAAACTGACCAGCAGAGATTGCCCGTAACGCTGTCGGCCGCTACCTGCCGTCTGTTTAACGGCGCCGCAGCCTGCGCTGGTCTGGGTCTGGTGTGAGGCGCACGTAGGGGCCCCGCTGCCGCGCATGTCAATGGCTTCAGGGAACGAAGCGGTGTCCACACACCCCGGGCCGCTCTTCCTGGAGTTCTCGGAAGAGATTCATTGTCAGGTACGGATCAGCCACTCGCAAACATTACAGTCTGACCAGGATATGTGATTGCGTTGCAACTCATTGCCGCGGTGGAGTAGCCGAGCGTTCTAAAGCGCCTCGCTGCGGAGCGCGCGGTTGCTCGCCGTGGAGGTTCGAGTCCTCCCTGGGGCATGGGTGTGTGTGTTGTCCTTAGGTTAGTTTATCTAGGTTTAAGTAGGTTGTAAGCTACGGACTGATGACCAAGCAGTTTGGTCCGATAGATTTACAGACATTTGAACATTTGCTGCTCATTGGGGAGCTACCGTCATTTGGTTTACACAGTTGCTTAGCGCGTACCTTGAAATCTGAAATCTTAAGATTGGTATGATTAAGGTGTCTGCGATGTATCAGCGGTCAGACTCCGATGTGTTGCAGCTTATATACTTCTGAAGTTTAAAATAGTTTGAAGATGAAGCGTGCCTGTGTAATTACTGGCCACTTCGCGTAATTTCAACTGGAATCACTCGTAACGCATCGATATTAATAACTAAAATATTCGTGGGTTGATCAAGTCTGAATAAATTCACTAATTGTTAATCTAAAACAGAATTTATTTATGCAACAACATAGATTTTGTTTTCAAATGTTTGTATAGCTTACGGGACCTAACTACGGGCTCATGAGTCCCCTCGGCCACCGCAGCCGGCCATAGTTAGGCTTACGGCAGGACACGTATTTTACTTCTATAGCATAAGGCAGAACACACATTTTACTTCCATAGCTTAAGGCAGAACACGGACGGACGAAAACAGACCGACTGACTCAGGTACGATAAATACTCGACTCCCTCTACTGTACAGGCATACGTATTTATAACGTTAGAAGTCGATCATGTGATCTCTTCATCTTAAAGATTTTAAAGTTTTAGATCAACTTCCATGTCATATAACTTTAATGGAATTCTAAGTTGACGATCAGTAGACATATGATCGCCTTCGATTTTCCCACGTTCTTTAATGTTCACATGTAAACATTATCAAATGTTTGTATAGCTTATGGGACTTAAATACGGGGTCATCAGTCCCTAAACTTACAAACTACTTATGAACTACTTACGAACTAGGACGGCACAAATATCCATGCCCGAGGGGGGTTTCGAACCCCCGACCGTAGTGGCCGTGCAGAACGTGACTGGAGCGCCTCAGTCTCCTCGGCCACCGCGGCCGGCTTTCTTGTTACCCCACACATCCACCTCAGCATCCTCATTTGTGCAGGGAGACGTAATCAATATGATGAAATAATAGAAATCGGATCGAAAACGAAAGATTTTGTAGTTCCCTTCTCCCGCACGCTATTTGAGAATGGAACGGTAGAGAAATTTATGAAAGTGGTTCGACGAACACTCTGTCAAGCACTTAAATGTCACTTGCAGAGTGAATATGTTGATCGCATTTCCTTAAAATTCCTTTTAATAGTAAATAAATGAAAAAACAAGGGACTTGATTATATTGGCCTGCAAAGTGCAACAAAGAAATTCAATGGCACCAGCGGAAATTTGTTCTGTACCAGAATTAGAACGAGGGATATCACCTTACTCACTTGACTATCCTGAGCACTGTTCCCACCCGCTCGAAATTCTCAAAGATGCGTTTTAGGGGAGTAAGGTCTCTATCATCTACACTCCTATATGCTCATAGTTCTATAATAAAACATTAATTTGAACTTTTGTACAATTCGGCGATGTGGAGGGACTACACGATTATCTTATGGACAAACTGCTGTCATCACAGCCTATTTTAGTGTTATTAAAAACTTGTATACGTTCCACTTCATGTGTAACTCGTCTATAGTAACAACACTTGCTTACTGATAGTATGCCATGTAGTTTCATAAACTTGATCCGCGGCGGATTGGCCGTGCATAGTGGGGCGCCGTGCTGTGGTGCGCGCGGCCGAGGATTCAAGTCCCCCCTCGGACATGGGTGTTTGTGTTACAAATATTTGAACATAAACTTGACCTGTGCCTTTAAAATTTTTGGTGGAACACTGATGTTGGCTATGCTCCAAAGCCGTTCCGCAGTGAATATCCTGGTTCCTGCTGGATCACCGATGTTAAGCACTACTGGGCTTGGCTAGCCACTGGATGGGTCACCAGGCTGGTCTACGGATCGCTGTTGGCAAGATGGGATGCACTCAGCCCCTGTGAGGATCATTGAGGAGGTACTTGATTGAGAATTCGCGGCTCCGGCCTCGAAATCTGATGCAACGGCCAAGAGTGTGGGGTGCTGAGCACATCCACCGCCATACCGCAACCGTTGAGGGTTCGGGCGGAGGATGACGTGGCTACCGGTTGGTTCCTGTCGCGCTTATCAAGTCCTGCAGGATCGATTTTCGTTGATAATGGCTATCTTGTATCCGAAATAAATCTGTGTTCAATCCATTTATTCGCGACTGATGGCTGTTTTTCTTGTGATAAGTTAATCAGGTATTTGATGCATCAGCTAATGGCAAACAACAATTTGGGCTTAATTAGGGAGATAGTCGGGGATGTTTTTAAGTTACGTTTACAAACTCAACTACTGGTATTCTACTGTTACCTCTGAAACTTAACGCAAGTACAGCTTCTTAAATTTTACCGCTTCACCCCCTAAGAAATAAAACAGATGGAAGCTTAGTTCGAGAATATCTTCATGTTTATTCTGCAAATAACATTTAACCGACTGTCTGAGCAGTGGTGAATGTTCAAAAAAATGTTCAAATGTTTGTTAAGCTTAAGGGACTTAACTACGGGGTCATCAGTCCCTGAACTTACAAACTACTTATGAACTACCTACAACTAAGGACGGCACAAATATCCAAGCCCGAGGGGGGATTCGAACCCCCGACCGTAGTGGCCGTGCAGACCGTGACTGAAGCGCCTCAGTCCCCTCGGCCACCGCGGCCGGCAGTGGCGAATGTATTATATATCTTTGGAGTAAGGAAATTAATGTAAAGATGCGTTACGAAATGGAAAGTAGACACCCCGTGATATTTTGTATCAGTTTTACTGCTGATATTCAGAGGATAATTTACGCTGGCCGGCCGCGGTGGCCGAGGAGACTGAGGCGCTTCAGTTACGGTCTGCACGGCTACTACGGTCGGGGGTTCGAATCCCCCCTCGGGCATGGATATTTGTGCCGTCCTAGTTCGTAAGTAGTTCATAAGTAGTTTGTAAGTTTAGGGACTGATGACCCCGTAGTTAAGTCTCATAAGCTTTACAAACATTTGAACATTTTTTAATTTACGCTGAAGCCCTTATTACGTTTCTCAGATCAAGCTTTTTACCGCACACAATAAATCATACAACATATAACTTTAAAGAAAACTGGTACTAACTTAACCCTTTTAATCCTTTAATGCATAGTGTTGCTGACAGCTACAAATCTAATTTTGATCAACATATGACCACAAATTTACTTGTAACTGCTAGAATACATACCGTTACATATGCTAGTAGCTCGTCCTGGAAATTATAATGCAAAGAGGTTTACTGAATCAGATGAACAGTTAGCTGTATTTAGCTACTCCTAACATGTGTTATTTTACTTTAGTATTCCTACTGTCCCATGTAAAAGTAGTCAACCACATACTATTACATTTATGAGTCCCTCTCTGTAATGGTGAGTGGCACAATAGTGACATTTACTGCATCAGGTACATCACGGAAGCACTATATACACGGTGATCAATCCTCAGCCAAACCGCCTTTGCAGCGTGTGACTTGCCGGCGATGGCAGCTGCGGCGCCCGCTTAGCGGGTCGCCCGTCTTCCGCACTAAAATTAATACGGGTCGGCGCGCAAGTTATTTCTGACATATATAACACAAACACTTAGAAAGACAAGTTTATTACTCACCTGATTACGCAAGGAGGGGCTGGAACTACCTCCCTTCGTAGTTCAATCATTTTTGACACCTGCTGTGGAAGTTTCTCATTACACTCATTGATTCTGAAAAAAGGTGCATGACACGGACCTAACTTTCTTTTCTGGCGAATCATGGTTCCATCTAAGTGGGTATGTTAATTCGCAAAATAATCGTTACTAGAGTTAGGAAAAGCCTATCTTAATTCATAAACAGTCCCTGTATGATCAAACAGTAGGAGTGTGGTGCGCCGTAAGCGGCGAGAGAATAATAGGCCCTATATTTTTTTCAGGAAACAATAGTGACAGGTAAGTTGAAAACATATTGCGGCCTGTATATGCCCAATTAACTGAAAGAGAAAATGTCTTCGCGACATTTTAGAAAGACTGCGACGGCACATACAGCCAACATATCATTACAGGAAATTGGTAATGCATTCAGTGAAAGATTTATCACCAATAACATTTGGCCCCTTTGTTCCCCCGATTTAACCATGTGCGATTTTTATCTGTGGGAAGCATTAAAAGAGAAATGATGAACTAAAAACAATCATTCATCATGTAATCATTGCAATTTCTGAGAGGGGACTTCAGATTATAATGAGCAACTTCCTCAGCAGGTGTTAGAAATGCTCGAACAACGAAGGGAGGCAGTTCCAGCACCTCCTTGCCCAATACAGCTGAGTAATAAACTTTTATTTCTTAGTATTTGTGTGATGTATGTCAGAAATGACTTGCGCGCTAACCCGTATTAAATTTAGTGCGGAGGTCGGGTGGCCCGCTAAGCGGGCACCACAGCTGCCATCACCGGCAAGTCGCACGCCGCAATGGCGGTTGCGATGAGAACTGATCACCCTGTAGCTGACCAGCTATGAACGGTTTGTTGCAAGTTGTGCACAGCAATTTTAAGGACATTTTTATTAAAGATTTTTCACAATATATACACCCTGTACATTAATCGTGGTAGTTTTCTTTCATAAGTTCAAATAAAGTCATGCAATAAAGGAGAGTCGTGGTTGCAACTTTTTGATTGATTTTTCACGCGATTCACCATTGTGGGCATCCTCAGTCTTAAAATATCCCATCAGAAGAGTAGAACTTAAACAACCGCTAGCCACAATCTGGCTGCGTCAAATCATTAAAACCAGGATATGGTTGACAAAACCCGTTTATTGCTAAACAACCTTATTGGTTGCTGTAGCAGCCGGCCCACGATGGAGTGGAGCGTATTTCAAAAAAAGTAATGCACTAAAGGGTTAAAGGCCTGGAGGTTGGAATACGAGTCGCGTCCAGAAAGTAAGTTCCGTTTGGTAATAAAATGAAATTGTACACAGATACAGAAGAAATTTTTATTGCATAAAATTCTACAACTCTTAAACTACTTTTCCACATAAGTGCCGAAATTTTGCATGCATTTGTCATAGCTTGGCACCAGGTTTTGTATACCTTCTTCATAGAAATCTGTCGCCTGTGTCTTCAACCAGTTGGAAAGAGTGAAATTTGGGGGAAGTCCATAGCGAGAGCACTAATTGTAAACCTACGGTTTTCCTGGATCTTGTCATCAATCGCGTGAACCAGTTCTTCTGTAACCAAAGGTGGACGCCTACTTCGTTTTCCATCGCGCACATCACTCAACCCGCCATTGAACTGTCGGACCCATCTTCTCACCGTCAAATCACTCATCGTATTTGGTCCTTAAACATCGCAAATTTGCCGATAAATTTCACTTGGTTTCACTTTCCTCGCATTCAGAAACCGAATCACCGACCTGATTTCACAGGCGGCGGGATTTTCAATCAACGCCGACATTTCTAACAAGCACAACAAAGCGTACGTAACTGACAGCGATCTCCAAATGGCGCACGTTCTTCTCCTTGATACACATCGTCTACAGCGCATGCGCGGAACTGTAATCGCAACGCTGCAGCGGAGATAAATTGAAACGGAACTTACTTTCTGGATGCGCCTCGTATTTGTAGCAGCGTGTGAACCCTATAAGTGACGCTCTGTAGCTATAACTTTACTTCCTTCCTTACACTCGTACAACCCACAATACGGAAGTGTGGTAGTGGTTGACAAGTACCTCTACACAGCGTGCAGTACTCGCGTGTCTATCTCAATTTAAGACTTACTTACTTTCTCAAATAGGTGTGGTGTAGGCAATTCCTTTATTAGAAATACCTTCTCAGCGAGTCCTAGGTGGAACAGCCGATCTCCCGGCACCTGTCAGAGAGCGCCCTCGTGGTGAACGACAGCACCGCGGAGGGCCCCAGGGCCATCGCGCGGTGACAGGTGGTTCATCAGGGGGCAGCGGCCGCCGCGGCTGCTGCCAGCTCACACGCAGTGGCTGCCCGCGAGCCTCCGCCCCACACTAATTGTCACTAATTAGAGAAGGCAGGCCAGTCCCCAGCCGCCCCTTGCCCTCAGACGTACAGCCTGTCGGATAATTAATTAACTGTGTCAGTGCGCCGTCGCTCTCTGCGGTCGCACCAACAGGTATTTGGCAGCGGCGTAGCCAGGGTCGCACCCGGTGGTGACCCCGAGTACCTCCGCCAATACGCATCGTGAACAGTGAAGCAGAGGGATGCAGAATTTATGCAGCAATCATCAAAAATCGCCCTGGTTTCATATGGACTGGTAGTCGACTTGATTTGAGCTTTCTACTTTTTCGACATGCTCAATATCTTCCTTATCTGATCCAAGACAGCAAGTAAATTTTTGGCTTAAATTTCTCCAACAGCAGCCCATTACTGCTTACGAAAAGTCTTCTTCACGTTCGTCCTTCCAACAGATTTTTGTTTATGTGCGTCTGCTCTTCCGCATTCTGATGTGAAAATAGGAATCGAATCAAACTACTGTTTCTGCATTTATTTCGAATTTCCTAAATTTGTAAATTCTCCATCAAACCTAATCTGTAGCTGGTTTAAATACTGAACTACTTAATCCCTAAGGATGCCTGTGAACTTCAGTACAATAACAACAACCAAGCTTTTTATGTTTCCCTATTGACGGAATGTGTTGGAAATGTTTACCAGCCGGGATTCGTGCACCGGTCTCCTGACTGCCAGGCAGTTGCGCTGACCCCTATACCACTGCGATCATCCCACTCAAGCACGCGGTTTCTTAAAATACTTATCATCAACTTTTCTCTGCCTACCGTTTCTTAAACTCGCGGTTCTTTTCTATCTGATTCCCGTAGGAGTAAGAGCCTAGAAGTGCCTCTATACTGAGGAAAGGTGCTTTGCCGGTCATCGCCATATTGTATGTCTTTCGGACATACACACACACAAACACACACACACACACACACACACACACACACACACACACACAATATATATAGTGTCCCATTTATCTTAACCAACCATAATGTCTCTAGAAGAATAACAGCTACTGTAAAACGACTTTCACTTGTATCAATGTTAGGCAGGGGCTCATGAACGTAAATATTAGGAAACATTCTAAAACTAAAGCATATGTGTGTTTCACACAAACTTATATGTTTTAAATGGACACGCTTTATTATTTCGTTGGCAATCTATAGCATGACAAATCACATAATTGACGTATTGCGATACAATCAATCTGTTATTTGTCATGCTACATATTCCTGATGAAATACTAGAGCGTATCCATTTGAAACACATAAGCCTTGGTTACACAGTGGCAGTGAATCCTAAGGTCGTGGATTCGATCCCCGCCAGGTCCTATCACTTTCCACTCCTTTCACCTCTGGAAGTATTGTTCATGTGAAAAATACCGAGTAGCACCGTGGTTCGGAACACACGTTAAACTGTAAGTCCCCCTATAACTGGCTGAGTAAGTCATTTCGAAGGTCGGAGGAAGGTAACGGCATACCACCTCCAAACTGAACTATGCCTAGCTAAGCACTGTGATGTTCAAACTAAACTTCGGATTGTTGACTGCTTTACCTTTTTTTCTTGAGCCTGTGTGAAAAATACATATTTACATTCATGAGCCCCTACCTTACATTGATACCTGTGAAAGTCGTTTTACAATTGCTGCTGTTGTTCCAGAGATAATTTGGTTGGTCAAGATAAATGGGACAGCCTGTATTACCAACCAGCCGTTTACAGTTTTAAAGTAATTTTACTGAGACCCAGACTAATCTCCTGGATAATCTAGAATCACTGAACTTAGTTGAAACAGTGAAAAAACCTCCTACACTCTGTACTTCCCCATATTCTTTGAGAGGCTTATTCTTTTCGAATTTTCTACTTGGCCAAAAGTAGTACCATTTTCTTCAACTTCCCGGATTTATTAGCCACTATTTAACCAGTTGATATATGTACAAGTACATTCACATACGTCATACAAATAGCTCTTACGGAACACCGTCGAACAATAGCAAAACGTGACTGTGGAAACACACAGTCACACAAATCATTTGCCACCAAATGAATCAAAACAGATAATGTTGCCAACAGCTCCAGATATATTTTCCGATTGAAGAAGTATTAGTCAAGGAGATAATGTTCACTTCTGCAACCTCTGACAATAAATTTTGGTGAATGAAGTCAGGATGGTCAACGGGCAACGAAGCTGAATCACAAAGCTGCACATGGGTAATGGGCGGTATTTACAACCTGCCGCCACCCTAGTTCAGTTGAGCATCGTGTGTGTAACGTGTTAGACCTATTGGACGAAGTGCTTGCTTAGTGCGTTGGTTCTGAAGTGAGAACGGGATAATAAAAAGAAAACATTCAATTAAAATTTTGTTTTCATCTTAGCAAGAAAACTATAGAAACGCTTGAGGTGTTGGTACGTGTTTATGGGGATGAAGCACAATCCATTAAAAATGTATACGAGCGTTTGGCACGTTTTGGAGGAAGCCGTGAAAGTGTTTCCGACAATCACCATAGAGGATGACCGGCGACCGCGAGCAGTGACGAAAGGATTGAAAAAGTGAGGACATTAATCACCAACAATCGTCGATTAACTGTACGCCTGAAAGCGCATGAACTGCAGATTAACCGTGAATCCGTGCGACAAATTCTTACCCAGAAGTTAGGGAAGAAGAAAAGCGTGTTGTCTTCTTGTGCCACATCACTTGACTGACGATCACAAGCAGGCACGTTTAAACGCTTCACAGAATTTTGTCGAAAAGGCGGATGCGACACCAAATTTCTTAAACGGTGTTATCACTGAGGAAGAAACAAAGTGCCTCCGGTACGAAACGTTCAAATTTTTGTAGAGCTTATGGGACTGAACTACGGGGTCATTAGTTCCTAAACTACAAACTACTTATCAACTACCTTATACTAAAGACGGTACACACATCTATTCCAGAGGTGGGATTCGAACCACCGACCGCAGCGGCTTTGCAGACCGTGACTTGCACGCCGCAGACCGCGGCCATCGCGGCCGGCCCTCCGATACGACTCTGAATCGAAACGGCAAAGCATGGAATGGCATTGTTCGGGATCACCTCGTCGGAAAAAGGTCAGATCCGGAAAATCACGTCACGCATCAAAGCTGTACTCATCACCTTTTCCAATAGTAAGGCATTACCCACATGGAATTTCTGTCAGAACGGCGTTGAACGCTGTAAAGTAACTGATATTTTGGCCAGTTTCATGCAACGTCTACGCAGGGTACGATACATATATAGACAACAAGGTTCCTGGTCATTTGTTCACAGCAACGCTCGCCCACATAAAGCCAATATATTCAGACAGTTCCTGCCAAAAAAGAGGGTGGTGCAGCCTTGACATCCACCACAATCGCCGGATGTTAATCCTCCAGTCTCTTCCTATTCACTCGATTCAAAGTAAACCCCAAAGTAACGTGACGAAGCTTTTGAACACCATTCCGAAGGATGACATCGTGCGAAGTTTCAAGAATATGTAACGCAGATCTTAGCGGTTCATAGTTACGGGAGGTCACTATTTCGAAGGACAGTCTCTGTAGTTCATAGGGCTATTCATCCAACTACGTCAGCGGTTGTATTTTACTTCTGGTTTGTACCACTAGTGAAGAAGTGATAATTTTCATCTTTTCTTTCTCAGATACATTCGTCAATTTGTAGAGGGGCTACTTTTTAAATATTTGAAAAGGAATGAGATATTTATATAAACCGACTACGCAAATGAGATAAAAAAACACATTATTTTGCCACACGATTCTCTGCTTTTTTGTATTGTCAGTGGCCTGCAATAAGTATATGATTATGTTTTACAATATTTTTAAGCAATGGAAGTATAGACATTCAAGATGATTGATTTTTTATACAAAATTTGTAGTTGATGTACAGGTACTTGCGAATGGCGACATAGTTTCACCGAAGGTAGTTGTACGTAGCAATGGTAAAACATAAAAGTAAATAAGCAACTGTATCTTTTGAGTACATTGCTTAAATCTCTCTATCATCAATAATTCTATCAGTTTTTTTTTATACAGAAAATATGTCTGATTCCACAATTATTAATCTATTTAACAAGTACTTTATATCTGTTACTGATAGTGTGGGATTGTCAGGATCAGTAAATAATGCCGTTGAATATTTGAAACTGCCATTTACAAGTAACTTCAGGAACATGAATATGACAGTCACTTCACCACAAGAAATAACTTCCATAATAAAATCCTTAAAAACAAAGCTTTCTACTGCTTACTATAAAATATCAATAACGTTAATTAATGCGTGTTCTTGTGAATTTAGCACACTTTTACGTTATTTGTGTAAATAGACTATTGTAACTGGGACATTTCCTGACTGGTTCAAATATGCGGATATTAAACCTCTATTCAAGGAAGGGGGATAAAGAGATCCCATCAAACTACAAACCGATTTCGCTTTTACTGGCACTCTCGAAAATTCTCAAACATCAAACCTCAAATGACATATTGTCTAGAACACGATTTAGATTTCTGAAAGGTTCCGATATCGAAAAGACTATTTATACCTACAGTGAAAATGTATTTAATTGATTAGATGATAAATTACAAGCAGCAGGTACTTTCTGCGATTTATCAAAGGCAGCTCTAAACGCTACCCTGTCCTGTGCAAGTCTCTTCATCTGAAAATAAGTTCGACAACCTACATCCTTTTGAATCTGCTTATTGTATTCGTCCCTCGGCCTCCCTCCACCATTTTACCCCATACACATCCTCCTAATGGTAAGTTGACGATTCGTTGACGTCTCAGAATGTGTCCCCCGACCTTTCCCTTCCCTTCCAGATCTTTTGTCGTCTCTGACAGAATCACTGTGTCATCGACAAACCGCAAAGTTTTTATTTCTTCTCCCTGAACTTTAATTCCCTCTCCAAATTTCTCCTTGCATTTCTCCACTGCTTGCTCAATGTAAAGATTGAACAACTCTGGGGAAAGGCTACAACCCTGTCTTACTTCCTTCCAAACCTCTGGGACCCTTTCATGCCCTTCGACTCCAATAACCGCTGTCTTGTTTTTGTATAAGTTGAATATCACTCTACGCTCCCTATATTTTACCCCTGTTACCTTCAGAATTTGAAAGACTTTATTCCAGTCGACATTGTCGAAACCTTTCTCCAAATCTACAAAAGCTAAAAACGTAGGTTTTCCTTTCCTTAGCCTATCTTCTAAGATAAGTCATTATGTGAGTATTGCCTCCCATGTTCTCACATTTCTCCTAAATCCAAACTGATCTTCCTCAAGGTTGGATTCCACAAGTTTTTCCATTCTTCTGCAAATAATTCTTGTTAGTATTTTGCAACCATGACTTATTAAACTGACAGTTCTGAAATTTTCACATTTGTCTGCACTTGATTTCATTGGAATTGAAGTTGCTATATTCTTCTTGAAGTCGGAGGGTATTTCCTCTCTCTCATACATCTTGCATACCAAGTGGAACAATTTCTTCATGACTGGCTCTCCTAACGATATCAGCAGTTTAGACGGAATATCATCTATTCAGGGGCCTTGTTTTGTCTCGAATCTTTCAGCGCTCTGTCAAATTCTTCTCGCAGTGTCGTATCTCCTATCTCCTCCACTTCGTCTTCCATTTCTAGAGATCCATAACATCTTTTTGAGTAAATTACAATTCTATGGTGTCACGGGAATTGCTACAAAATGGTTGAAGTCGTACCTCGCTAACAGAAAACAAAGGGTGTCAGTGCAAGGGACTAGTGAATTAAGCCAACAGTCATCATCAGATTGGGAAGAAATTACATGTGGTGTCCCACAAAGATCCACCTCATGGACATTGCTCTTCCTTGTGTACATTAATGATTTCTCATCAGTTACACTGCCAGAAGCAGAGTTCGTTTTGCTTGCAGATGATACAAGTATTGCAATAAACTGCATGTCTAGCATAGTTCTAGAAAGGTATGCTAATGATATTTTCATTAACATTAATAAATGTTTTAAAGTCCACTCATCGACATTCAATTTTGAAAAGACTCACTACATGAAGTTCAGAACATGTAAGAGATTCCCAGCCTATATATGCAAAAAGTATGAAGAAGAGCAGATAGAACAGGTTGACATTATAAAATTCCTGGGATTACAGCTTGATAATAAATTTAGTTGGGGGAACACACCACAGAACTGCAGCAACGACTTAACATATCTGTATTTGCAGTACGAATGATATCACACATAGGAGACATAAAAATAAAAAAAAGCTTGAATACTTCGCTTATTTTCATTCCATTATGTGATATGGTATAATATTTTGGGGTAACTCTTCACGTCAAGGAAAAGATTTTAAGGACCCAAAAGCGTGCAAATTCACCGACATCCTGCAGATGTCTCTACAAAGAACTGGGTATATTAACTACTGCCTCTCAGTATATTTATTCCTGAATAAGATTTGTCATAAATAATATATATCTTTCCCCAACAAAGAGCTCAGTTCATACCTACAATACTAGGAACAAAAATGATCTACATAAGGACTTAAAAGCACTTTAGTTGAAAAAGCGATCCATTACTCAGGAACACATATTTTAAATAATGTATCAAAAACCATAAAAAAATTTAGCTACAAATAAAGATCAGTTTAAGAAGAGCTTAAAAGACTTTCTAGTAGCCAAATCCTTCTACTCCACTGACGAATTCTTAAATGGAACCAAATGATTCTGTATCTGTATTCATTCTATTAGTATTATTATATTGTCAACTTGTAAAAAATGTGTGTACCTGTATTAGTATTATTATAGTATCACCTAGTAAAATAGTAATAAAAAAAGACAATTTCCACATCCACAAGGATCTCCTCAACACTGATCTATGGAACGAACCAACTAATCTAATCTCTTCTCATTCAGAGTGCCTCACGGTTTGCACCCACTGTATTATTAAAATAAAAATCTGCATTTATGTGGAGTGTCGTCATGTCAATAAACATCCCCATAACGTCAGCCGGCTACAGAACTAACAAATTTTAATACGTTGCTTGCAGTGGCCATTTTGAGCAGCAGCTGAATTGTATTTCACTCTAATGTTTTTAAAGTAAACGCCTTTTGCTACTGCGAATGAAGGGTTTTATTTTTATATTTTTAAGTCGCACATACGCGTTTAGCCTTTCTGTCAAGGCATCATCAGTGGGTGTCCTGAAATATTTACATGTTTCTGTTTACACATATAGGTTAGGTTTCTTACATATCTACAAAACATTTCATTTCTGATTTAAAACAGTTCGTTGTTTGCTATAAAATGGTGTACTTACAGCACTTGCTACTCCACGTCAGTCTCTTTCTGGCAACCAGGTCGAAATGTTACACTGTTTTCTGAAACACATTGCAGTTTTCTGGTTCCACTGTCACCTGCTGCCATACTGTGTCTACTGCTGTTTGTTTTGTAGTGTTGCCAACCTTAGCTTATTTGAAATTCAACTGTTTCATTGAAAGTGTGTTGAAAGTATCTTTGTGTGTGTGTGTGTGTGTGTGTGTGTGTGTGTGTGTGTGAGTGTTTGTAATTTTTTTTTATCTCTGTTTGTGTATGTGTGTGTGTGGTGGGAGGGAGGGCTTGTGATTATGTGTTGGGATTTGTGTATATCATATGGTCAATCAGTGAGAACAATGATTGGTCAGGTTTATTTGGTCATTTAGTAGCAACTTTTTCTCAGCTTTTGTTTTATACACGTGATAATTTTCTTGTAATGTTAGGAGATGTTTTTCATTATTTATTGAATTACCTTCATGTCTTTTTCTATTTTGTTGGGTTTGTGGTTATATGATTTTAGATGTTCTGCAAAAGTGGAGTGGTTTGTTTCGTATTAAATCAGAAATGAAATGTTTGTACATACGTAAGAACCCTAACCTATATGTGTAAACAGAAACATGTAAATATTTCAGGACACTCACTGATGATGCCTTGAAAGGCGAAACGCGTATGGGTGACTTAAAAATATAAAAATAAAACCCTTCATTCGCAGTAGCAAAAGGCGTTTACTTGAAAAACATTACAGTGAAATAACAAATTTTTAACTTCACTACCCTTCGAGTATTCGTATTTTGTGAGTGGAGGCACTGTTATTCTCATATGGGGTGTTACACAATTGTTTTTTCCTACCCTACACTGTGTTGCGTAACACCATGCAGCAGTCGTGTGTGTAATTCTAACTTGTTAACCCTCCGAGCTACTTACGACCCACTTTGGCTTTGAGACGGAGAGTACAGACTCGGTATGTTGGGCATCGCGGAGATGAAATCTGGTAGCCGGCAACGGCGGTAGTAAACAGAGGGGGGTGTTGGTGCTACCCCCATCCGGCACCCTCCCAGCGTTCCGCACCCCTACCAACGCGAGCATCACGTCCGCTCCGGCACTCTCTCTCAGTAAAGGGATTACGGCGCGCCCGTGGAGACTGGCTAAGTGACAAGGCATTCCACAGCCTTGTTCCCGGCCGAAATGAATGCACGCCCCGAAGTGGCTGCAGCCAGCCTCGTCCGCCTGTTAGCAGTCCTGACTAAAGGCGAAGCGGCTTTCATTAGCGGACACTGCAGCAAATGCGTACCCCGACAACACTCTGCCACGATTCTCTGGGAGGCTGGGGCGAAAGACGTGGAAAGAGCACGCGCTGTGGAACTACCGTAGTAGAGTGTCGAAACGTCTGCAACAGTGAATGTTGTACGACAACAGGAAACTGCATGAGGCAGAGAACTGTCAAACTTCTGTTAGAGACCAAATAATTAAAATAACACGGATAGCTTATGTGTATGGTTCCAGTTTTAATGTCAATAATGGACTGTAGGTAATAACTCACCGTAAAGAGGCTCGTTGAGCTGCTGACAGACAACAACAAAAAAATTCGATAATCACATCCACACAACTTTAATTTTCGGCCATGGCCTTCGTCAGAAAAAGAAACATACACATTCACGAAATCACTCAGGCAACTATACACACACAACCATCATTTTCGGCGAGTATATTATTTATTATTGTTTTAATTTCCTGAAAAATTCTGTTTATTTTTGTAAGAGATTTCAACCTGACAAATCAGTTGTTTTGTGTATAGAATTTGTTCTTCAAAAGCATGTATCGCTTTCAAACATGTTATAAAAGAATATTTATCGTAATAAATGAAGTAATAGACATTTATGAACTACTATGACGTACAAATTTACAATATGATCGCATCATTTGACGAAATAATAAAAATGATGCGGAAATGACATAATTGAAAATCTGTGGTATTGGAATGACTTAGAGTCCAATTTTTAGTTTATTCACCTTCACACCAGAAAGCGACCGCACGAACTCGCTACTATTAGAATGTTGTCAAAAGCCAGTAAGCCAGTAACCATTATCAGAAAGACACTACTGGTTGAACAAAAACTATCTGGTCCGCTAATGGGGATCGTGGTAGTTAAAAGGTTAAGTTTGGTAATGAAATAAAAAAAAAATTAAATGAAACGATCCGACTTGCGAACACGAGGAATGAAAGACAGTTTACCTGATCGCTTCTCAAAACTTACTGGCTTAAATATGTTTGAATGAACTGAATGAGATTGTCGTTATAATTTTTTTTTATTGTGAAATGCATTTGTGATGTATTTTCCCTACCTGTACACGTCTCACTATTCTCGAATTACAGTATAAATACCATAATGCTGCAAATTCTGACTACTGGATTCGCGGTGGTGCAATGAGAAACAAATAACTATTTGTGATACTCTTCACGGGTTTCCTGCCAGATAATGACGGCATCGTGACAATATTTCGGCGTTCCATCTAACCGCCATCTTCACGTGAGTTTGCTGCCTGACCAACTCACATGAAGATGGCCAGAAGGATCGACGAAATGTTGTGTCCAGATGACGTCATTATCCAGTAGGAAACCCGTCAAGAGTACCATGAATTATACACCAGGAACGTCTACGCAGTCACAATAAGTATGTGGTTTGTACATCTCCGTTCAGATCTCTTATAAATACGATTGTTAAAAAAAAAAAAAAAAAATGGTCATTCGAAATAAGTTTAGGTATACAATTTCAGTTGGGTTCAAATCGCCCATCTTATTTCTTTCCTCTCTCTCTCTCTCTCTCTCTCTCTCTCTCTCTCTCTCTCTCTCTCTCTCTCTCTCTCTCTCTCTCTTCATTGTTTTTAAATTACGGGTTTAATTCATGACGATAAATTAGCAGTTTAAATTTCTGGTGCATCAAATTTTTCAAATCTATGGAATTGAACTTCTTTGATTATTAGTCCAAAGAACTTAACAACTACTTACACTAAATTAAACTAACTTAAGGGCAACACGCACACCCATGCCCCCGGAAGGACTCTACCATAGGACGAAGAGCAATTACTCGGCCACTCCACCACGACTCTGATGCATCAGACAGATACATTTATATTTTTCTTTCTCATAATTGCCATGACATAATTATTTGTTTAGAACAAATCATGAAAATCATAAAATGTTGACCTGTTCTTTCATTAATAAAGGGATACCCATAAAAAAAATTTCACGCAGCTCATGTAGTGAATGTCTGTATCGACCAAGATACCTCAAAGTACGCGAAGCGGCAACCAAGAGAAAATAATTTTAAAAACTTATCTCAGCATACTCTACAGAAACAAAATTTCCTTTTCTTAAAAATTACCGTTAAAATCATTCATACTCTTGACCGTCAACCACCTTTAACATTCTGCAGTATTGGAAATGATGTCAAATAAAATATTTTCCATTGTTTCCTGCTATACCTTGCGAATTCTCTCTCTGCTTACTTCTCAAAGAGTACTACAATAGGCCTACTGACTGTCCCGGCCCCGTAAAGATTATTGTATAACAGGCAGCTCATTATCTCTGAGTGCGCGCACATATGAATGCAATGCCAAAATCTTATGCCATCAGAGACATTCAATGGACCAGAAATTCAATCTGCTTCTGATAATACGCAACATTAAGCTGTGAAAACTCACCATGAGCCGTTTCATGGCGTAATGGCTCGTTCCTTGGCTACTCGTATTAACATTGGCACCACTCACTGTTGTGCAGTTCTGAAACTTTACTTTGAGGAGAGATAGCAGTAAAATTTATAATTTAGTATTTGCTAAAGTCATGATCCAGACAACTTGGGTGTTGCATCAATTTTAATCTGATTTATAGATGTTTATCTTTTACACATGACTCAATATTTTTTTGTTTACCTTTATTACATAACTAGCTCAATTCCCGCTAATTGCACGTGTAGACTGGATGGTCTGCATTTGGTATTCCTAATTCTAAATATAAATTTTCATAAATTTGGCCTTAAAACTGCTTTCCTAATCACGTGTTTTTATAAAACTTGCCACCTCTTATTGCACCATTAATGGCAGAATGCAAAACATCCTGAAACACATTTCTTTTAATTATAATCATGCTTCCAAATCCAAATGTTTGCATTTCTGTCAGCAAAATAGTCTTAGTAGTACCGTTAAAAGATTTTCCCTTATTTCACACGCTTTATGGTTGAATTTCCAACAAAATTCGAAACACGTGTTTTTAACATTCCAATAAAAATCTAAATACAAAGTTTTTTTTGCTTCAAAATTGCCTGAATAGCAAAGTACTTTGAAAAAACCGTTCATCCCCCAGAATTATAGAAAAATCTCAGATGTCTACAGAGTAAGGTAAACAACGTCTACAAATTTCTAGTTTCTGTCATCTGTAGATTCACTTTTCAGCGCCGTTTTCTGTATTTTAAAAACGGACCGAGAACGCGAAATTTCTTTCGTACGCTTTGGCATTTTTCTTGGAAGTTTTACTTTTCAAAGTGAAACATGCACTTCTATTTCTTTATTCTTACGCTTGTTGCAGATAAACAACTGAAGAATGTAATCACGTTTCGCTGTATATAACCTCTTTGCTATTATAGTATCAAAATTCATCGCTGGTCTTCAGTCCGAATTTTATATAAGCTGACGACTTTCAACCACTATATCTTCCACCCTCTTATAGCTATCGACGCGGAACTGCTATGGTGAACAACGGGATACTTTGTGCTACGACACAGAGATCGTTCAACACCCTTATCTTTCACCCTCTTACCGTTATCAACCATCTACCACAATATTGCTTAATGGGAAACCGACACCTACTACCACACACAAACACTAATCGTTTGCTACTTGTAGTTGTGGCTGCAGAGTGAAATATAGGCACAAACACATCAATTTTGTATATATATTAAGATATGTCAAACTCACGTGTCTATGTTCATTCCTGGGATCGAGAGGAAATGGGCAGGAGGACCTATGAGTTGCTGCCGAGTGTACAGGAATGGATGGCAATGAAGCATTTTCAGCCGCGCCGTGGGATGAGGCACTTCTTCACCGGCCATGGGGCCTATCCGTCGTACATATTCTGTTTTAGTTGGCGGGTGAAAAAGTGCGTGTGACTGTGGGACAGAAGAATGCACGTGGTGTATGAGTGTTACACGTACGATAATATTGCTACCGAATTGCGACAACCTCCCAATTGACACATATACGCTGATACGTCAGGCTGACACCTTTCAGATTCTTAAAAGTCTAGTAGATGCCATCTCCAACAAGCCGCGGCAGAACTTCTCAGAGAATAGCAGTAAGGTGCAGCCAACCCGGATTCCCTAAACGCTCGGCCTTGCCACCAGAAAAGGTGGGGGAGGGATGGGGTGGGGAGTAACTGTTCGTCAGTTCGCTGCGGGATCCGCTGCCCCCTGGATCAAGGGGACCCGGTCGTGAACACCAACGAAGACTGTAAGCGAAGTTAGATGTAGTTAGTTTCAAATTAGTAGCATTCGAACTTTTCGTCATCTTTTGCAGTGTGCAGTGAAATCAAGGCCAACCTTGTGCCAGGGGCATCTCTGCAGGGCTTAGGTCTGCAGACCTCGGGTACCCAGTAGGCTTATTTTCAATCTGGCACGCTTGTAACCGCAGCAGATAGTACTATTAACTTTCCCCAGTAGCTATTAAATCTTAGTAGAACCGTGGTAGTCTAAAAACTGTGACTTGTAAAAACGAACTGAACATTATTCTCACGGAAGCTAAACGTAGAATAATAAGGCCCATTAATCTATTAGGTGCTGCGTAATGATGAAAAATATAATATAAATAATTTAAGAAAAAATGTGTGCGCGCGTGCGTGTGCGCGCGCGTAAAAGTACTTCAACAGTAATTTTTTATTACGAAATTTGTACTTTTCGGTAAGAATGTTCATTTTCATTAAGAATCAAAGTCCTACTGTGGAAAGCTGACATTTATTCTATTTTAATAATAAGAATTATATAATTTCAACACTGTATATTAATTCGTATTAGTTACACTATAAGCTTATTTCGAGTTAAAAGTCATCTTCAGGTGTTACGCCTGCAATATATAAGTTTTCATAAAATTTAGTACTATGCTGCCTGCTTGTTTTATATAGAGGTAAAAGAAATGATACGTACCATATTCTGTTATGCTGTACTTTTCGATATTATTATAGCGTGGTTTATTATTATTTTTCTCTTCTTATATAATCGCGTTTGTGTATATGTGTGGGTGTGTGTGAATTCGTTTACCTTCCTTTCCCCCCCCCCCCCCCCCTCCCCAAGGTAAGTCTTTCCTGTCCTGGGATTGGAATGGCTTCTTAGCCACTCCCTTAAAACCCTCATCATTTCCTTTTCCCTCTCCTCCCCTTCTGCCTGAAGAAGCAGCTAGGCTGCGAAAGCTAGCGTTTGTGTGTGTGTGTGTGTGTGTGTGTGTGTGTGTGTGTGTGTGTGTGTGTTTTATTTATTTGTGCTACTATCACACCTGTGCTCCTTCGCCTGGTAAGTAATCTAATATCACGTAACTTATAATATTGTGTTGTCATGCGAGATCCTTATCAAGTTACGGATTTTGACATTTATTTGACAGCTCTACAGAGATGTGGTATGTTTACATTATTTGCACAGAGAATATATATCTATGAGTCTTAAGAGATAGATGTATATTCTCTGTGCAAATAATGTAAACATACCACATCTCTGTAGAGCTGTCAAATAAATGTCAAAATCCGTAACTTGATAAGGATCTCGCATGACAACACAATATTATAAGTTACGTGATTATATATATATATATATATATATATATATATATATATATATATATATATATATAAGAAGAAAATAATAATTATAAACCACGTTACAATAATATCGAAAAGTACAGCATAACAGAATGTGGTATGTATCATTTCTTTTACCTCTATATAAAACAAGTAGGCGGCATAGTACTAAATATTATGAAAACGTATGTATTGCAGGCGTAATACCTGAAGATGACTTTCAAGTCGAAATAAGCGTATAGTGTAACTGAATATAACAAATTATTCTATTTTTCTATTTTTTTCCTGCAGTTCTACATGCGATCATGAAGGCACTAGTGTAAATACGTCGCGTATAGGGAAACGATCTCTCCTTTGCTCTGATTCCGTTAGCGCTCTACAGTCATTGCAGGAGCTATATCCAACTAAAACTTTGCTGCAGGATATCACGATGAATTGTCCTTCCTCCAACGCCGTTGGAAGAAGGTGTCGTTTTGCTAGGTGCCGGGGAATGTGAGGATTCAGGGTAATGAAGAAGCCGATCGGGCTGTCAAAGAGGCTTGCAACGCACCTGATGTGCCACGGTGCTCGAATCCCTTGAAGGATATCACTTCTTCGTTTCGGCTGCGGTCCCTGTAGTTGTGAGAGGAGGAATGGCTTTCAGTGACGAATAACACGCTAACGTTACTGAAGCCCACCTTGAGGCTATCAGGGGGGATGAAATCGCCATAACCCGCTTCCGAGTTAGGCACTATCTCGTTACACACTGGTTCTTACTCGGACGAGAGGAGCCGCCGATCTCTGATGCCTGTGGCGTGTATATTACTGCAGGCAACATTTTAATTGAATGGCAGTTATATCACGCAGAGAGCGCAGAGGCAATCTTAGTGAATAGCTGCCCCTTATGTTCGATGACAATGCAAAGACCGTAAGCAAAGTTTTAAAGTCTTTTGTCTCAACTCTGGCCTAGATTTTAATGTGTTGCGGAGTGATTGTGGTGCGCCAGCCTCATCCATGAAAGCCGGCAACACAGGTTAAAATCCACCTTAGGGAAGGTAACCGAGCCGATGTTGTTTCCGCCATCTGGAATCAGCAATGAATGAATAATTAAACCGAAAGTAAAAGTACAACCGAACGACTCTAATGATTTCCAAAAACCTACCGAACAGGTTAGATTACCATTACAAAAGCAAAGAAAAATGCGTGCCAAGTTTAAATGCAAAAACACCCAACACTCGCAATATTTTACAGAAACTAAAAATTTTGCTCAAACTTAAGTGCGAGAATCTTGCAATAGTTACCATAACGAAACCCTGTCACGTAATTCGGTAGAGATTCTTAAGAAATTCACGTCGTATGTAAAGTATAATAGCGGTTAAACACAATAAATACCTTCATTAGACGATAGAAATGCTGATGACATTTCTGCTAAAGCAGAATTGCTTCACATAGCTTTTCTAAATTCCTTCACTAAAGAAGAGGAAGCAAATACTCCAGAATGTTTATCAAGAACAGCTTCCAGCATGCCTAATTTAGAAGTAGATACCCCTGGAGTATTAAAACAACGGAAGTAAGTCTCCCGGTCCTGACTGATACCAATTTGGTTCCTTTCAGAGTATCATAAAGCAATAGACCCATACCTAACTATCATACACAACCTCTCGCTTAGCGAACTTTACGTACCCAAAGACTGGAAAGTTGCACAGGTCACTCCAATATTGAAGAAAGGCAGTAAGTGCAAGCCTCATATCATTAACGTCGGTCTGCAGCAGGATTTCAGAACATATGCATTCTTCAGAAAATGTGAACTACCTAGTAGAGAATGAGATATTGTCCCGTAGTCAATAAGAATTCAGAAAGTATCGTTCCCGAGAATCTTTTACTCACATGATGTAATGAGTGCTATCGACAAGGGATGTCAAAAGCATTCCGTATTTCTGTATTTCAGGAAAGCTTGTGACACGATGCCTCATAAGCGTCTGCGTGCCTATGTAATATCGTCACGGTTGTGCGATTGGATTCATGATTTCCTGTCAAAAAGGACATGGTACGCTGTAGTTGACGGTCAGTCATCGAGTAGAACAGAAGTGATATGTGCCGTTTCACAGAGAACTGTTATAGGGCCCCTCCTGTTCCTTATTTTTATAAACGATTTAGGAGACTGAGTATCTCTCAGAGACTGTTCGCGGTTGATGCTGTCGCTTATCGGTTAATTAAGTCACCAGAAGATCAAAAACCAAATGTAAAATGAGTTACATAAGATATCTTCGTGATGCAAAAATTAGCAATTGATCCTTAATAATGATAAGTGTCTAGTCATCCATATGACCAGTAAAAGAAATCCGTTATACTTCATTTACACGATAAAGCAGTCAAACCTAAAGGGCGTAAATTCCACTAAATACCTCGAAGTAACATTTACGAACAAGTTAAAATGAAAATAGGGGGTTGGGTTAGGTTGTTTGGTTGGGATATGGGGACTAAACTGCTGAGGTTATCAGTCCCCCGTTGGGGAGGGGAAGGAGTGAGCATAGGAAAGGAGGGGAGGGGGAAAGAAAAACCAGTCCGGGAAGTAAAGGAGGAAGGAAGACCGCGTTAGCTTCAAATGTTTGTATAGCTTATGGGACTTAACTACGGGCTCATCAGTCCCTAAACTTACAAACTATTTATGAACTAGCTAAGACTAAGGACGGCATGCCCGAGGGAGGGGATTCGAACCCCCGACCGTAGTGGCCGCATTAGCTCGGGGCCCGTGCTCGCCACGCACATACTCAGGAAAGAACCGTGAGCCCCCTGGGGGGAAATTGGAAATAACTCATAGAAAATATTGTACGGCTGGCGTACCCAAGTTTCAATGGCAGAACACTTAGAGGATCCAACAGTTCTACTAAAGAAACTGCCTACACTACACTTACAATGCGTTCTGTTTGGGGTACTGCTGCGCATTGTGGGATCCACACCAGGTGTGACTGACGGGCGATGTAGAGAAAAGAGAAGGCCAGCTCGTTTTGTATTAGGGTAAGGTGGTACAATTTCGATCATCTTGGACAAATGTTATTGTAACTGGAAATATATTGAGAAAAGATGTAATTTTAATTATAGCACTTGTTCTGGGATGTTTAACTAATATGTAACACAAATATTAGAAAATTACAAACGTCGGTATAGACACACACAAAAGTTACAGAATTGAGAAAAATCGATCGAAAATGTACCAAACTCGGTATAATTGTGATCACTTCCTAGTAGAATTTTGACTAAGGGCATCTTCCACATAATAAGCACTTTTTCCGTCAGGCACCAACGCATAGTTCGTTGTACCAAACATTGCATTTTGGGTAGAGAATCTAGTCACCCTTACATAGAAAATTTATAAGAGCTCGTTAGACTAAGTAGCTTCACTTACCTCCTAACGTGAAAAAATTTATCTCTCCTTAGCACAAAGTGGTATATTCTTGGAAAAGACAGGAGGAGCTGTAGAAACCTGCTACGCTAGAATGCCACACAATGAGACACTACGAGACTGACAAATGGCGCAAAAAATTATGTTTATCAGAATTGTACCTATACAGAATTTGTACCACCTTACCCTATCGCGATATAGGAGATAGTGATACGAAAATGATGCAAGAGTTGGGGTGTAAATAATCAAAAGAAGGGCGTTATTTGCTGCGGCAAGATCTATTCGCGAAATTTCTTTCATAAACTTTCTCTTCTTAATGCGAACATATATTGTTAGCAGCCACTTACGTACAGAGACTACATCATCATAAAAAACATAGGAGAGAGATCGTAAACGGAAAGATTTAGTTGTTCCTTTTTCCCGCGAGTTATTTGAGAATGTAACTATGGGGAAATTGGTTCGATGAAATCTCTGCCATGCAGTTCTGTGTGACTGCAGAATAACCACGTAGATGTTGATTGTTTTGACTCGGTTGTTGCCACCTCTATTCGGTGGCACTCTGTGCATAATGACGGGTATTGCGGCAACTTCGTTGGTTGTTGCACGTTTCTGTCACGATCCGGTCTCGAAACGCTGCCTCTTGCGTCGCGCTGTTTTAATTAACGCACGGCCAGAGGTGAACAGCGTACGCGTCCGGTGGGGAGTCGGCCAGCGACTGACATCCATATTCATGAGCGATAACCACCGGAATGTCGCAACGCCGCCAAAGCAAATTGGTACCGCATGAAGCACTAATTAAAGAGAGAGACACTTCTGCGAAGCCGTCGAGCGGAAATTAACGCCGAGTGGGCCTCCTAGAGCAGGGGAAATGCTACGCCCGTCTCCGTGAGCCGTGCAATAAAGAATAAAGGCCAGGCGGACGTTTCGATGACACTCTGCCGTTCGTTAATCGAGGCCGATGAAAATTCCGAGTTGTCTCGTTAAAGCGAAAAATTACCGTTTTATTTCGTTACCTCGGTTATAACCTAAAATATGAGATGCACTCTGGTACCAACAGGAAACTGTTAACTGTAATAAGTCGTGCTCTTTTACAGCCCAGTCCGTCACTGAGAGCTTCGCTAAATATCTGCCAGCGAGAGTACGAATTTAGTTATACAGCACTTTACGCTGTTCCGTACCATGAGACATAGACTGCTAAAAGCTGGTGAAATTATCTTTCAGAAACGACCAAGTGCCGTTTCCTGTGCCCGAGCTTTGTGATTGGCGTAAATAATCCAGTTACAGTTCTTTGACGAAAAGAGATTCATGACCGGTGGAAGATACTAGAAACACTCCTGAAATCTGACACTTTCACCCTTTAATGCATTTTTTAAAGCTATAAAAGCTACCACGATTAATGTGTAGTGCTTATAAAACGAGAAAAATATTGAAAAAAAAACTTGAAATTATACTTTTCATTCCATTCCAGGATGGTGGTGGTGGCGGCTGGTGCAGCAACAGTGTTGAATAATTAAAAAATGCTCAGTCTCTGTTGCAATATTTTATTCTCCAATAACGCGTTTCGCGCTGTTAGTGCATCGTCAGATTGGGCGGAGATGGAGCCACAGAACTATCTATAGCTGTGGAGGAGGTATCTTAACAATTTGTGTTGTCATTGGGCGCCATAGCAACAGAGGAGTCGTTGTAGCGGCAGGTCCACGTTTACAACTAAACGTTGTAAACCTTGACCTGCCGCGACAGCGACTCAAAAAAATGTTCAAATGTTTGTAGAACTTATGGGACTTAACTACGGGGTCATCAGTTCATAAGCTTTACAAACTACTTATGAACTAGCTAACACTAAGGACGGCACAAATATCAATGCCCGAGGGGGTATTCGACCCCCGACCGTAGTGGCCGTGCAGACCGTGACTGGAGCGCCTCAGTCCCCTCGGTCACCGCGGCCGGCGACAGCGACTCCTCTGTTGCTATGGCGCCCAATGACAACACAAATTGTTAAGATACCTCCTACACAGCAATAGATAGTTCTGTGGCTCCATCTCCGCCCAATCTGACGATGCGCGAAACCCGTTATTGGAGAATAAAATATTGCAACAGAGACTGAGCATTTTTTAATTATTCAACACTGTTGCTGCACCAGCCGCCACCACCACCATCATGGAATGGAATGAAACGTATAATTTCAAGTTTTTTTTCCAATATTTTTCTCGTTTTATAAGCACTACATATTAATGCACTACTAGCAACGAAGAGTTGCTATGCAGTCACCTATATAGTGCTACCATGATGTACCCGATGCTGTAAATGTTACTATTATACCTCTCATATTTCCAGAAAGTAACTCATAATGCAACATTAGTGTGTAATTGACTACTTTTACATGGGAAAGGAGGAATACTAATGTAAAGATACGCACATGTTAGGAGTAATTCAATGCAGCTAAATGTCGAAATGATTCAGTAGCACTCTGCAATTGACAATTTCTAGGACAAATTACTAGAGAATGTAATTCTATGTATACAAGCACCAACAATTAAATGGTGGTAAAATGTAGTTCAGTTTGAGAGATAATGGAAAAAATAAGATATGTAGCTGATCAATGCATTAAAAGATTTAACTAACATCGCATATACATTTGACAAAAGCTTTGTATTCAGAAATTATCTTACTAAATTTTCGCGAAGGTATCGTTCAGCACTGCAACTAAAAATTTTATTCGTTTTAAAGAGACAAATACTGTTATCTGTAGTTATTGTACTAAACCTGCTTCGCATACGCAGCGTTTTCATATTTCAGTAGCCTGTGCCGCCACCCACGTCCTCTGCTGGTATTTTGGCCGAGGTCTGTGGATCATTTACATATCGCATAAATCTCAAAGGTTTACGCGAACCCTCCAAGGCAGACTCACATGTTACGGAAACATTATGCGTGTGAAATGTGCTGTATGTAAACTAGTCAAAATGGGTCTTGCATATGTTTTACATGGACTGCAGTTTCTCATATCCTTACCGTGACTTCACAAGTCGTTGTCTACCTTTTGCATTTTAAGTTCGAACCAACTATGAGGACAGCGCCTGCATAATTCCCGTTCTCTGCAGTTCTCTCACGTATGTGACGTAGTCATTGTAGATGACAAGGTAAGTAGGTAGGCAGCACGACATGAGGATTGATTTAGCTTTCGTTCCCTCGTGAATCTGCGTTGAAGTGAACCGTACCGACGCGTTTTACTGGATTGCTAGTATGTACGAACTTATTCCAAGTTACTGTGATAGTTCTGAGTTAGGATTGTCTGAGCCTACTTTGCAGTGCATTATAAATCGTAATTTTCATAGCGAAATTATTTATATTGCATCCAACGGGTGAGTTAGTATCCTTCTGTTACTTGTGATCAAGACGATGATTGATTAAAAACGGATAGTTAGGTTGGGTAAGGGTTTGAAAGGAACCAAACTACTATGGTCATCAATTCCTTTTACCAACATAACAGACCGCTAAAATAGGACATAAAATGTTAAACTACACCAAACCGTAGATGGAAAATGTCAGAAATCAAATAATCAACTAAAAAGGAAGAAAGAAGAGATTTAAAAAGATGACAAAATGTCCAGGCTGGGTGTTCACAAAAAAATTAGAACGTCCAGCCACTCTGCAACACATTAAAATCACCTGTATAATAATATTAAGCAGGTGCAGAATAAATAGATAAAGCATACTCAATAACGTCAGATGGAATTGTAGAATCCACTGTTACGAATCAAAGTTAAAAGACGGATAGGACTGTGCGTGTAGTTCAAAAATAATCAAAATTGTTCTAAATCTATTGGACCAAACTGCTATGGTCATCAATACCTAGACTTAGAGACTACTTAAACTAATTTACACTAAGGGCAACAGACTGACAGACAGACAGACACACACAAACACACACACACACACACACACACACACACACACAATCTTATTTCCTTTTCTCTTACTTGAATTTATACGGTAAATTAGCTAATTTTTTATGCGCTGCCTTATAGTTGAAAACAGAAACTTCCCTCAGCTTCGCAACTTTCATAATTTTTTCAACCTGCAGAATTTTAATTGGAAGTAGTTATTTAGCTATCTCTCCTTGAATATAATGGAGATGTTGCTATCATACGAAGACCAGCGTATTACGTGAAGTATCAGAAGAATCGACTCTTTATGTGATAAAAACTATTTTTGTTCTGTTTCCTCAGGCCTGTCTGTAAGCCGTACAACAAGAAAACAGGATGTAAGGATGTATTCTTCACGTTAATCAGCCACCCACATTTGTCTTTCACGTTTATGTCACATTATTCCAGGCCAATAAAATTATAGATTTTACTAATAAGCTGCCGCCATCGACTCAATTTCCTATCCCCCTTCGAAGACATATCTAATACCATATCTTAATTGTGATATAGTAAAAATAATTGCCATTTTATTCTGTATTTTATGGACCTATCTATGAAATATTTCTCCTTTTTAACATCAACAAACTAACTAGATACTCAAGCAGATTATAATGTATTTGTTTACACCAAATAGTGACCAGACGCGCATGGAATAGACTAAAACGTAAATGGGAAGACGCCATTTTTACGCATAGATAAAATAGATGTTTGCAACAGAAATGTAGATATTTCTCTTTTCCTTCGGTTCACTAAAAAACTTACTAAATAATGATAAGTGTCGGGAAATTTTTAGCTCATTTTGGGGTTGCCCGTTTTTAAGGTTTTATCTCCACTCCCCATCGAAAATGGAGCTTCTGACTCTAACTATTAGTGTTAATGACATGGATGGCCACGATGACCGAGGAAAAAGTACCAATTTCCTATAATAGCACATAGAAAACCCTATTCAGGATATTTTCCTCCGTAGTGCCTCGTCAAATCAATAGAAGATTCACAAGACTCGGTGTGTTCCATGTATAGAAGTCAATTCGAAGACAAATTGTAGCTTATTTCCGTTCCTAAACGTTAGCTGATGTTTATATCCCTGCGACTAATTCCGAATATGCGTTAGTCCCTGCATAGTGGGTCACCAGTCACTACTAGATGAAAATGTAAATCCAAATATCGATTAAAGTTTCTTTATAAACGTCAGTTGTACAATTTTGTTTAATATCGTATGTAATTCCTGTATGTTTAATGATAATAAATAGAATGGAAGTGAAATATGACTATACTTGTCAACGTTAGCGCTGATCACAGCTACGCTATACCCGAAAAATCGATTATTTATGTATAACGTCCAGTGTGTTTGTGAGTTTGTAATTCACTCAAATCTAAAATTTTATCCTGATCTTTATGAAAGTTGGCCTATCTGATATTCAGAAGAAAAAATTAATGAAGAATGTCACTGTTTACATGAAAAATCCTACGGTACATTGCGAAGGGTACTTCACTTACAGAATTCGGGCAAAGTCTACAGTTTTATTTGGACTTGAATGCAATTTTCCACATATGATCTTCGAAAAAAGAGACAGATCATTGTCTACGTAAGACTTCAATGGAACATGGTGGACGGTAGCCTGCAACAGATTTCAATACAGTTTCACTGATCACAATGAAAGATTATAGAGTACGAAAGTTTTCATATATGGAAGAGGAGATGGACTGACACAGGCGAAGGTGATGGACAGAGAGAGAACAAGACTACGCATAAAAAGGGGAAGATGTTGAGCAGAGCCGGAAGAAAATTGACAAAGAGTGCTAGCAGAAAAGAGATAAACTAACGGGCGATTGTAATGAACAGATAATGTAGGGAATGATATAGTGAAATATACGAAAATCGCTCTTATCAAAGAGAGGTGAAGAGAATATGGACATAGATACAGGAATGATTAAGTGGAAGAGGAGGAGGCTTTGGAGATAGGCAGTGGAGATGAACAGAGGGACGTGGGAATGAGGAGATGGACAGAGAGGACACTATAAAAATTGGAACAAATCGCCAGCCAACGCTGAATTTTCAAGTAGTATCTTATATGTAAGTGTCCGTTCGTTTCTAATTCATAAAATTTGTAGCACTGTATCGAATATGAAAAATTTGTACAATTTTCCTTCAAAACAACAGGAACGCCACTGTACACAAAATATTCTTATGTGGTTGCATGGAGGAAGCTACTTTACTTACTGACATCCACACCATCATACTGTCTTATACCGTTGTTGTTGTTGTTGTTGTTGTTGTTGTGGTCTTCAGTCCGCAGACTAGTTTGATGCAGCTCTCCACGTTACCCTGTCCTGTGCAAGTTTCTTCATCTGAGAATATGTTCGGCAACCTACATCCTTTTGAATCTGTACTGTATTCGTCCGTCGGTCTCCCTCTACGATTTTTACCCCACACACTTCATCTAATGCTAAGTTGACAATTCCTTGATGTCTCAAAATGTGTCCTACCAATCTATCCCTTCTCTTAGGATTTTCCAGAAACTCCTTTTCTCCCCAATTCGGTTAAGCATCTCCTCATTAGTCACCTGATCTACCCATCATTCGTTTGTAGCACTACATTTCAAAACCTTCTATAATCTTTTTGTCTGAACTCCTTGTCGTCCACGTTTCACTGCCATACAATGCTACACTCCAGACAAATGCTTTCAGAAGGGACTTCCAAACATTTAAATTAATATTTGATGGTAACAAGTTTCACTTCTTTAGAAAGGTTTTTCTCCATAAAGCTATTCTGCATTTTATATCTTCTTTACTTCGGACACAAATAACAAAATTCATCTACTACTTTTATTGTCTTATTACCTAATCTAATTCCTTCAGCGTCGCCAGATTTTCTGACAGTACATTTCATTACCTTCGTTTTACTCTTGTTAATGTTTATCTTATATCTTCCTTTCAAGACACAGTCCATTCCATTTTAACTGCTCTTCCAGATCGTTTGCAGACTCTGACAAAATTACTATGTCATATTGAAGAAATTTTGACCACTTGGAAATGAAAATAAGTGTAAGATCACTCTGTACATAATTTTTCGAACGTCACATGACAGAAGGTAGATTATTACAGACTTTTCTACAGTTTCAGCAATTACCATGAAAGTTGTCTGATGTATATATGTTACCATGGAGAAGGCTTTAATAATCTGGAAGCCATTGTATAGTGCATGTTAAAGGGTACCTTGCTCTGTTTCTCTGATCACCTTATAAGTTGTTGTCGTTGTCATGGGGAGGAGGGAGAGGAGAAGTTGAACTGAAGAGGCGAAATTAACAGAGAGAGGACGGGGAGAATGACAGAGGGAGTGGGGTGGGGGAGGGGAAAGATGAACCCAGAGAAGGGGGAAGATGAGATGAACAGGGAGAGGATGAGATGAACAGAGAAAGCGGAGATGACTAATGCGATTAAATAAATATCCTAGCAGAGTTTTCAACTACTTTGAACGAATTAAGACTGTTTCCCGACTGTTCCCTTTCATGTCTTCCAGTAGCCAACACTTATGTGATTTGAAAAGTCTGGTCACCTCTTCCTTTGAACTACACAGCATGTTCTTGTTGGTGATTTAATTCTCGCGAGTGTTCCTCGATACGACACACTCGGTTTGCTCCATCCGTGACGTCAGCATCCCTTGTGGTGCTCTGATCCAATGCCTGCAGGGCATCGGTCAGGCGCAGTGCGTGCATCTGCAGACAGCTGCGACCAGTCCTAAACGACACGCCCACAGTATGTCCCATTTCCCTCGGCTGCAATTCTATCAGCCGGCTGTACAGTTACGCGCTCTGCTTTGGTGGCTCAACAGTAAATGACGTGTTGCTGATGAAATTATGATTAAACATGAATCATTACTGAACGTGTTTGCAGGGTAAATCCACAAATGGAGAGTTTTAATCTGTCATAGAGATTAGTTGCAGCCTTTAAGCACACGCTTTACATCAGACAGAATTAACTTGAATTATTGTATTATCTAGATTAGTTGACAACAGTTTTGCATTTCAGGTAGTGTTCACCGTCTTCTTGTTGTCTGAAGCATTTTCAAACATACGTTCGAAGCGGTAAACGTAACTGCAAGTCAATACTGTTTTAATAATAGGCTGCTTCATCCAATACTATCGACTGAAACATACTACAAAACTGATCCTAACAGTGAAAATGGGAAAACGTGACTAGACTACTTCTTTCTGACAAGAGAAGTCACTCACTACAAGATGCAGTTCTATTGTGCCAATACTCAAAGACTGGAACACATTTCAACTGTATTAGTTTGTCACTTTGATATAATAGTATAACACGCACAAACCAGCAATCTCTTTCGAAGTAGACATTGCAAAAGATGAATTTCATGCAAGCTATCTGACTTGCAACTAACGACATTTCACGTAAGCTACCTGAAATGCAGTTACCCATTTTAGCCTTATGCAGCTATGGGTTCCCAAGAATGACGAGAAAATTGTCATCTAAGACACATACTGAGGCATACCCTTAAGACATGCAACACTAAATTTAAAAAAAAAAGGGGGGGGGCTAGCAAATTACTCCCACTACACGCATCGCACATAAAGGCACCAGAAAGAGAGAAAATAAATGAACAAATAATGGACCACCCTACAACAGCACTGTACATATCATATGTTATTTAGTACACAGCGGACATAATATAATTGATAGCTAATGCTTGAATATTTAGAGCCTTCTCTGGCTACCAATGGTGAAGCATTTATGAACATAGTGATCTGTAGAGGACACAATATGCCAGTCTTGTTCTGGCTACCAATGTTGAAGCATTTAATCAACATAGTGTCCAATGAAAAACACAGTATATCCCTATAATCTGTTCCACATGCATATTTATTCCTTAACGATCGCACATACGACCTTCACGGGTAATTGCAGTCGTCACGAAACAATCTTCTATTGGGACATAGCTCCAGATTTATAGGTGTTCCAGTTTCTTTTGCAGACGAAGCTCAGTAGCTTCAAATGTTGATCAGTTGATCAGTTAATAATGCTTGTAATGGTCAATTGGTATGGAACAAGACACTGAATTGAGGAGTACAAATGCTTCATCATGCACACAGGAATTTGTGTAATTTCAACTTCAAGTATGCAAGCGTGAAATGACCAAGGTTTTATGACAATGGTGTACCAAACAACATGTGATATGTACAGTGTTGTATCAGTTTTTAATTCATAGTTTTCATTTTGTATTTTATTACTTTAACAAATAAACATTTGATCATTTGTTAATGGCTACATAGCTTACCGAAACTAGTAATGGGCAAAGGAGTAATATATACAAGCGATCTAGGCTTTGTATTCTTATTGAAGTCATTACACTTTAAGTAAACTAATAAAAATAGGATAATGTGCTCCATTTCGAAAAGTACATTAGAAGAACTTGTCCAACGATTTAAAAGAAAGATATAGCAAATAGAAGAAGATTAAATTTGTTTCCTTTGAGATATGGTTCAAGAGGAGGGGGAGCGCCAAAATATCTTTATTGCAAAGGGGGTCGTGTACTCGAGAAGTGAAAAAACGCTGCTTTCATAAATATACTTCTTCACAAAAATTGCGAAAATAAATCATGTCAAAATATGTACCAGAGCAAGTGAAACAACAAAATAATTATGTTTCCTCACTCAGGGCAAGTATAGCAAAAACTGCTCCGCTCAGGAACGGCAAAAATTGGCAGGTAGCATTTGGCGGGTGCGTGCTTACGATACGATATTAATTAGTGTGGGTCGCGGAGTGCATGGCACCTGGCCCCCTGGCGCCAGAGCGGCCTAATTGGTGCCGAAAGCTAACGATCCGGCCCAGTGCCTCCTGCTAATGGAAACCGGCCGAGTCCAGGCGGCCATGTTGCGACGGGGGCTTTGCCCCGGGGCTCTGCCTGCTTGTGCTGAAAAGAGAATTTCAGTCGCATTTAGTGGCTCCTGCTTTGTAACAACATGAGAGAAAGTAAACATACTAATACCCTCCATTGTGCAGTATTTGTTATTTATGATTCGATAGTCAACAATGTGTGAAATTTGGCAGCAGTATCAGGAGACAGTTCGGCTGTGCCGTGCCGTCCTATGCAGCTTCCACCCTGACTGGATTTCCGATCCTCCTGCCTACTACAAATCCCTCCATATCCTCGAACGCCACGCCCTCACCTCGCTTACCGTATCCGCCTACACTCGCCCACGCGGATCCTCTATGACGTAATTCCGTTCCCTCACCTTCTACAATTCCCTGAAAATATGCACATCCTACACGTATCCCGTAAAATAGACTCCCATTTTCGCTTGCTCTAGCTAATCCTCAACAATCCTGGGCCTCTGCCACGCCTCCCTCCTTTTACCTCCATATCCTCTCCCAGGGACCTTCCACTACCTCCCCCGTCCGGGTGACACACTCTGTTCCTATATCTACCCCTCCTACCAACCCTAAACCTCCCTCTCCCCATAGATTCAACACCCCCTACCCCAACCAGTCCCTTCCTGTTCCCCCGCTTGGCCCTCCTTCCTTCCTCATCCACAGAGTACTTGCGCACCTCCTTCACTCCTTCACCTCCACTTCCTTCCCCTCCCTTCCCCCACGCTTCCCCCCCTTTTTCTTCCCTCCTTCCCGCCCCCTGCAGGGAACACAGGGCAACTTAATTTCTTCGTTTTTTTATTTTTTTATTTTTCTTTTATATCACTTGTGAGTCGCCATCATGGCTGTGAAGTGAGTTGGTTAAATGTGTTTTAACTCAGAGCGATGGTGGTATCTAGTAAAAGTGTCACCAGTGTCTTTTATCCAGTGTCTCCGTATTTTCATCGTAACCAATGTTTGTGTCCCTCAATTAGCTACCGTGGCATTATTTTACAGCCTATATGTTTTTATTTCCTATGACTATGTTGTTATCTTCAAAATTCCAACATTGCTCACTTTAAATTTCACTGATTTAATCTCTATTCCATTTTATTTATTCTTCATGTCCATTGCCAAAAGTTTGTAGGCTCAAGAGCGGTGTTGATGTCGCTGCCAGCCTGCTGCTAGTAGTGTTGGCGGGGAAAAATGAGCAACTGGTATGACTTCAATGCCTTTGGTAGTACTTGAGGACAGTTCACTGCATGGTCATCCACTAGCTGGTAGCACCCCTTCAACCCCACGAGACACTAAAGCTTTCTTTCTCCTTCTTAAATATCTGCCACTAACCCTGGTTTTGTATGCACAAAGCATTCATGTAAAGCATGTAGAACTTGATATGATTTTTTATAAATAAATGTCAAGCAATGACACATTCGTCATCAAAAGCTTTTAAAAAGAACTTTAAGAAAGACAACAGTAATGTTAAGTTTGGGTGTTTGGATAAAGGCGACATTTACTCAATGGAAGGCATCCTCCAAATACTGGCAGGTCTTCCGCCACCTTACTGGCAATCACTCCACCCTCCTCCCCCTATTATCCGCCATTCCACGACAACTGTCATTTCACCCACAATGTCATTTGGGCCAAACACTTTGCCTACTACCTCTTCGATATCTTTTCCATCCATGACAACCCTCGCTTTCACTACTTCCTCTCCAGTACTTTGAGAACATTCGTCCCTCAGAATTAAACACACCTATAACCACCCACGACATCCCAGCTACACTCCACACGAAAGCAACACCGTCCCCTGTCATGACCACCTTACCTACAGCCACCTTCGGGCATGTCCTCCATCCTTCCACTCCGCCCACGCTCCACTCTACAACGTCATTCTGTACACCAGCTTCTACCCGGACCTGTGAAAGATCTCCCACATCCTAATGTTTGCCAAACCCAACAAACCCCATCCCAGGCCTCCTGCTACCGTCTCATCAGTCACCTCTGTGTTCAGCAAGGTCTTGGAAAGCATCCTCTCCCGCCGTATCCATTAACACCTCCATCAAAACCAGTTCCTCCCTCTCTCCCAGTTTGGCTTCCGACCCTCCTTCTCAGATGACCACCAGCGCCTTCGTCTCACCTGTCTCCTCCCCGTCCAGCTTAACTCCCATTGCTCCACTATCTTTATCTCCCTTGATATCGAGTAATACTACGACTGTGTCTGATACTCTGGTCTTCTTTTCAAACTTCAGTTCTATGCCCTTCCTGCTATGTCCGAGTCATTGTTTCCTTTCTCACCCATCACCCCTCCTATGTCACTATCTACAACTACAATTCCCGTTTGTTTTACGCCTCTACCGGGGTGCTCCAAGGGTCTGTCCTTTCTCACATCGTGTACCTCATCTACTCTGCAGATATGCCCCAAACACAGACTCCCATCCATCTCCTACAATTCGCTGATAACACCGCCTTCCTAGCCCTCGCCCCATCCCCCACTCGCTCTCAACATTTGCACCAATCTCACCTCACCGAGTTCGCTGCATGGCATAACTGGTGGCTCCTCTCCATAAATTCTGTCAAATCCCAGGCAATAACCATAGGTCGCATCACCCCTTCGTTCCACCTCCATGATTTTTACCTAACTCTCCATGATCGTCCCATCCGCCATACCCCCACCCTTAAATATCTTGGCCTCATCCTCACTCGATCCTTCTCCTGGACTCCCACTGCACAGTCCATCAGAAAGCAATGTCCCACCTCAACCTCCTCAAACACCTGACATGGGGCTTCAGCCCAACCATTATCCTATACATCTACAGATCCATCATGTGGCCCGTCATTTGTAGCTTCCATCCCACTTCGGTTTCCGTTCCACCTACCTATTACATGACCTTTCAAATCCTTGAACGCCATACCCTCCGCCACGCCTATTGCATCCGCCTCCCTTCCCCTACGCAGATCCTGTGCGACCTCATCCAGTTTCCCCACCTCCTGCAGTTTCCCGAACATATCTGGCTCCTTTACAATGCCCACAAAATAGATGCCCGTAACCCCCTGGTATGCCCCTTACCAATCCTGGGCCTCTGTCACACCTTCACGACTGTATCCCTCCCTCCCTTCGCTTCCACACGCTCCACATCTTTTCCTAGGGTAACTTTCGCCACCTCTCCCTACCGGATGACGCCCTCTGTTCTGATATCTAACCCTCCTACCTACTCTTATCCCTTATCCTCTGCAGTGGATGCAACGCTCCCTCTCCCACTTCCTTTTCCCTCCCACCGCTTGGCTGCCCCGCCCCTCTCCTCTCCTCCTCGGAGTTACTACCCCATCCCACACCATCGCTCATCCTGTGCTTCCTGCTTCCTCCCCTCCCACCCGCCTCTCCCCAGCAGGGTCCTCTGCACAGCACCATTTTAATCAATGCACCCTACAGTGCTTTCGTCAGTGGGACAGTTATTGTGTTTTACCGGTGCTTCCGCCGTAAAAGAACAAGTGTTCTTCAGTGAGCTTTAACGCCACTGTGGCACACGTTTTTAGTCTACAACTTATTTCATCATCTGTTCCAGTTTGCATTCATCAAAAAATCCTTCTTGTTAACATTTTTAAACCATCATGTTTTTATCATGTCAATGTTTTTTTAAACAAACCTCATGTCCATTTTGTTAAAAAGCAAGGCTTAAGAGCAGCGTAGGAGGCTGCTGCCAGCCTGCTGACTACGTATGTAGTTAGCTTAAAAATTCAGGAAAGAAAAACAAAAACGGGAGGTAAACATTGACGGTTCGTGATCTGCTGTATTCTAGTTAAGTGGTGGGTAATACAATCCAAATACCTTAACTTGATCTGTGCAACTTAATCACCACTTCGCAGAACATTGCATTGGTTTGCTGCTTTATCTTACCTCTTCTCCCGCCTTCAGGCCAAACTAAATTCCCTGGTAGATTACTTTGCAGTTAATGGCCGGGATACAACGTCCGCTGCCAATCCAAATCACCTTTGGCGATATTTAGGTGCAGCATGGACTGGTAGAACCCCTTGGATTCATCACCATTCCTGTAGCAGCGGTTGCAGCCAAAAATGGCGGTATCACTCAGTACTGAGTTCATCAAATTTATAGGTTCACATAATGTTCTCTTTTCAATCAAAAATGTTCAAATGTTTTTAGAGCTTATGGGACTTAAATACGGGGTCATCAGTCCCTAAACTTACAAACTACTTATGAACTATCTTATACTAAAAGACGGCACAAACATCCATGCCCGATGAGGGGATTCGAATCCCCGGCCGCTGTGGCCGTGCAGACCGTGACTGGCACGCCGCAGTCCGCTCGGCCAATGCGGCCGGCTCTTTTCAATCATTTGATCTTTATTCAAGGTATGATCTCACGATTAAATTTATTATGTTATCTTCTTGGTCTGATGGCCAGCATTGCTCATGATGATTCAAATACTTTTTGGGTCAATTTTGGTTATCAGGTAAAACAAGAGGAAGGATTTACTGTGGTATGCAATGTTGCGCACTTTGAAGCTGTTGATAGCAATGGATTGCGGCGGGGTTCTCCCACGCGTTCTAGCTGGTGGTTCAGAAAGCGTGTCGTGCGTATCGCAGGGTTCACTTGTTGAGGGCGGAGCATTGGCCAGACGGCGCCTCCGAGCGGTCGCAGTAAACAACCTCGACCTCACTTTGAGACGGGCGACTCGCAGTCGAAATTGGCTATCGATTCGGAAAGCCCCCAGCGGAGCAGCGGAGGGTGGTCTCCGCGGACGCGCGGCCCGCGGCACGCTGTTTTCCATTCCCGGCCCACGCCGCCTGTCTGCCGGGAGAGGGAGCGGACAACACGTGCTGCGGCCTCCTCTCATTCACAACCCAACAGCTGCGTGGTCGAGAGATTTTACACATAGGCTAGCGATGCTTTATAGAGAGAGCTTATCTAGCCCAGAGGGGGCCAGAATGGACAGTACAGTCCAAGGCAGAAATTCGTCGTACTGCGCATGAAGTCACCGCCGAAGCAGCTGGCGTTAGCCCAGCAGTAGCTTGTTGTTTTCTGTGTATTAGCAGGAACGTTTTGTTTTGTTTCGTTTATTCGTGTGTTTCACGACATAAAATTCGATGCTTCTAATTCAGTTTAATATGTTAATGATTCGTTTGACATTTTAAATTCTTGCAGAATCTTTGACAAATTGACATTAGCAGGTGCTTAAGGAAAAAACGAGCAGCTCCAAAAAGTAATTATCAACAAAATGTATTTGTGCTATGAAACAATGCAGATTCGAAACCGAAGGAAGCTGTTACCATTTCACAAAGGGCTCTTTAATGTCAATTAATTCTTTATTTGGCCTTCAGCCTGACCTTTTGTCACTATGCATGAAGTATATATTAACAGCACGGCTGAACCAGGACTGTCTTGAAAATTTGTTTTTACGGATTAGAGGTCTTGGCCATTGCTATCAGCATCCTCCCCCTAAAGAAGTAAAACATCGGCTGCGTTTGTTGCTGCTGTGAAAGAATACTCAAGACATTCCACTGTGTAATACTTCGTCTGTGAGACAGGAAAAAGACTCACAACAATGTCTGTCACCTAGTCAAAAAATGTTCAAATGTTTGTAGAGCGTATGGGACTTAACTACGGGGTCATCAGTCCCTAAACATACAAACTACTTATGAAATAGCTTATACTAAGGACGGCACAAATATCTATGCCCGAGGGGACTGTGAATGGCGCGCCGCAGAACGCTCGGTCATCGCGACCGGCTGTCATCGAGTCTGCTGTGTGGAATTATGCCGAATACGTTTGGAGCCATGGCTATAACAGATGGGGAAGCAGAGAGACAGGAAATAAATTTTAGTTGTGAGGCTACTGCAGTGTCTTATGTGACAGATGTTGAATGCCCAGCTGAAGGACTCAGATCGTGAAGAGTTGCATCGAACCAGTCTGCGGACTGAAGACGACAACAACAATAACCGTCGTTTGCAACTATAAATTTGTCTAATTGAGACCAAGAGGCGATTTGCTTTATTGTAAAATTGTTTTACATTTTTGTGTGGCTTTTACTAATCTCGATCACGAACAGTTATCTAATATAGGTTTATTTTATTCTCAGTAAAATGAACTATTAAGATTACTCACGTTGTTATGTTTACCTCTTCATGTGTTTCTGTAGTACTCACATTGCCACTTGCTGTCACTGTTTTCAATTACACTTTTTTGTGAAAGCTGCCAAAAACTCGCCTTTTCTGTTGCCTGGAGGGCTGCGTTTGTCTTTTATTTTGCTTTTGTGTTTCTTCTGTATGTGTCTTACTTGCTTATAAGTTCTTTGGTTCGCATTCTGAGATGTGTTCTTGTTTTGTTTCTATCAAAATAAGCGTCTGCTAGCAATTAGTGTGTGCTGTTCAGATTGTATTGTGAATTTATATAAATGATTTTTATTCAACTAGCGTCGCTCAAAGTGTGTTTTTGTTCGAGTTTGTGTGTGTGTGTGTGTGTGTGTGTGTGTGTGTGTGTGTGTGTGTGTGTGTGTGTGTGTGTGTAAAGGGGTGTTGGTTTCTTATGAGGTCATATTGTGTCGTAGGTTTGAGGGTTGTGGAGGTTCGTCTTTGTCAACGATGTGTTTTATTACTTTCGATAGTGTTTGGTTCATGCTGTTTACTTGGCCACAATGTTTCTTTTCTATTAAAGCTTTTTGAATTTGGAAGTTCAAGATTTGCAGAACACCTTACGTAAGAAAACCACTATCCGACCACCATAGAAACGGACATTAAATCTGATTTAGCAATAACAAACATCTACTAATCCTCCATGAGAATTTCTAAATTAAAGAAACACATAATTGCCGCGAGTCTTCCGACGCGTTGTGCAGTGGTTAGAGTCTAAGATCGCTGTGCTGGCGATTCCCTGTTCAAATCCCACCAGTGGGAAAAAATGTGTTTTCTTGTATTTACTATTTGTGGAATGTACAACGTGTTTCTGATGTTTCATGTACTTGTAATTTCCAGAAAATTCTTTCTATGGGTAAAACGCGGAGCACTTCAAGAAGGAGGCAGTCTGTTCTGAGTGTAGCAATATCTTCGGTTGTAATTAAGATTAAAAATCTTCAAATGTTTGTAGAGCTTATGGGACTTACCTATAGGGCCATCAGTCCCTAAACTTACAAACTACTTATGAGCTAGCTTATACTAAAGACGGCACAAACATCCATGTCCGAGGGGGGATTGGAACCCCCGACCGCAGCGACCGTGCAGACCGTGACTGGCTCGCCGCAGACCGCTCAGCCACCGCGGCCGGTACTAATTAAGATAAGCAGTTCTTTTTGACCTAACACGCAGCGGATCAAGCTCTTTCATTAGCGTTTTTTAACACTTCCACTGCTTGATTTTGAAGCAAACTATGCGTGAACACTCAACTTCCATTTTTTCCCCAAATTTTTTTTTGAATCCACTAACGGTGCGAACTATTCGCACGGGTACTCTAGTATCATTTAAGGAGAAAGCATTCACGATGTTCGCTGGAAGAGAAGGTAAATTTGATTCATATTCCTAAGATGATGTTGACGTACTGTAAGCTTCGAATAATAACCGAGCGCTTAATTTTGTGTTTGCTTCAGGGCGCAGTTGATAACAAATGAGAGTACTGATTATTCACTGTGCCCAAACTATGACATATTTGATTATGACATGACTTTACAGCTGAGATTTAGAATCGTTAGGTAAAAACTGCGGGATTTTTTATTTTATTATTTTTTGTAGTATTGAACCCCACATTAGTTTCCGAGGAAAAAAACGAATGGTAGACGAACTAAGTTCGCTTTTAGTTCCCTATTTTACCAGCTATTTTGATTCTACATATCTTTAACCCTTAGCTTCCCAGGTCATTTTTCTGTCACACTCTGCCATAGGTGCGGTCTGACAGACCGCAATTTTTAAATAATCATAAATAGTTCTGATTGTTATCTAAGTGAACTAATTCAATTTATTACACAAAAGGCTTCTTATGTCTTCATAAATTCTGTAAAAGCAATACATTTTAAAACTGATTTTATGAAATATATGTATTCAAACGTAAAACTGCAGAAAATCAATTTAACATTACATGATTTTATTAACACTGTAAAAAGTCAAATACTCCGGCCTTTAAATTGTACTTTGTGTCATTTTTTTATTGTTTACTTTGTATGTAATAGTAAAAACTTAGGAAACTTTCCGAAAAAGTCACAAAAATAAAATTTTCACTATTGCCAAGTTTGTAACTTTTTGTCTTTACAGATGTTTTCTTTGCGCTCGATGCAAATTTTGGTAGAACACTCAAGGCAGATGGACTCCTTGCAACAATGGCAAACATAACACGTCTTTCTCTTCTTCTTTTGGTCAATGTGTATTCGTCTGTCATCAACATTTCGATTATTTGTTTCACTCCGGCCGCGGTGGCCGAGGGAACTGAGGCGCTCCAGTCGCGGTCTGCACGGCCACTACGGTCGGGGGTTCGAATCCTCCCTCGGGCATGGATATTTGTGCCGTCCTTAGTGTTAGCTAGTTCGTATGTAGTTTGTAAGTTTAGAGAGTGATGACCCCGTAGTTAAGCCCCATAAGCTATACGAACATTTGTTTCACTCGATGAATCCACAGGTGCAAATTCTTCTTCACTTTCACACTGTTCTGAGACTCAATGATATTCACTTTGGATCTCATAGTGACCGTCTGATCCCACATAACTTCATAAAGGGTCTTGAAACCATTTCAAAACAGTATCCTCAAATTGAGGGTCTGTAACACGCATAGTAGAGGAAGAGCTAGGTGCTGAATCCATAACGCAAAGGCCCAGGTGCAGTCTCTGAGACCGCTTGCACAAGAAAAAAAAAGATCTAATAATATTGCTCCGACTCGCGTCAACGTGGCTACTGACAATGGAAAACAGTGCACGTGTTGGAAGCAACGATTACACAACGCTGTATTATCCTTCCCCATCCCTGTCCATTAACAATTGACCAACAATTAGCGCCTGCAGTCTGTGAGACCGCACCTGGGACGTTAAGGGTGAAGAGAAAAACAGTCTAACGAAAAAATGTGAAGAAATTTTACATTTTTTTAAACTTTTTATTTCTAGTTCTAGTAATGGAATAGAAATAAAAACTGAGAATCGAATGTTTAAAAACCTGTTATTTTGAGCAGTTTTTATAGTACGGTTAAATGTTCAAATGTTTGTATAGCTTATGGGACTTAACTAGGGGGTCATCAGTCCCTAAAGTTACAAACTACTTATGAACTAGCTAAACCTAAGGACGGCACAAATATCCATGCCCGAGGGGGGATTTGAACCCCCGACATTTGAATACATTTAATGTATTATTCATTTGAATACATTAAATGCTTTGACCAACTCCCAACAAATGTTGTTTACATTTAACAAACAAATATATATTTAACAATACTAAAAAACGGTTGAGACTGAAGCTCTTTGCTCAGATAGTCTTTAAGCGTGGCGTCTCACTGTTCAGATATACTGCCGCCGTCGAAATATAGTTACACAATTAATATTTAATTTATCATGGCCTTTTATGTAAATATATTCAGTTCTTGTTCACAAATACTTATAATTTATCTGCTGCATTTCTACTATTTTTAGTCGGCCATGAAATATTTAAGTGAAAGTCTACAACAAAGAATGTTACTAAGAATAACATTAAATATAAAAAATTACATTTATAAATGTAATGCGCGTTGCTAGGTTCATGTTTTGTGTTTATGTGGTGGAATTTATGTTCTGACACAAGAATATTACTACCTCAACGAAAAGCAGAACAAGGAAGTAAAATAAAGTTTATTGAAAGAATACGGAAATAACGTGGCACATCTTTTAAGATAGGTAGCGTGATGCAATGCTGCCCATCTGCCTCTTAAATTGTTACTGATAAACACTACATATCAATAACTGTAAATATAAGTCTTATAATATTATTATTATTATTTATAGTACTGAAATTTGACGGGTTTTTATCTGTAAGGCCGTTATTACACTATCAAATTATTGGACAAAGAATTGGACGAAAAAATTGAATGAAATATTGGTCATATTTTTTGACAAAGACATTGGATGAATCGCAAAAGGGAGTATTACACTATCATCCAATATTTTGTCAAACTTCCTTCAAAATGGCGGTTTAATGCTCAGCTGTTGTTTATACTGCAGTTGCGTTGTGTCTGCATTTAGAAGAGAAGTAGGGAAAAAAGAAAAGGAAACATACTTCGATGAAACCTTGGGTGTCAGAGCGAGATAAATAAAATTTGTTACGGGACTGCGAGGATTTTCTTTTTTTTATGCCGTCGGCAGAATAGCCAGGCCGATAACTGCTAATTATTTTGTCGCTCAGACCGTGACTGAAGCGCCTCAGTCCCCTCGGCCACCGCGGCCGGCTAGTACGGTTAAACTGGAGATGATAAAAAAAAGCATAGCCGCCTGATTAGGAGGCGTAATTCAGGCTGTTGCGTTATAAGTAAACTTTGTTTACAACATAAATCAATCAAACGTGAAGGCCGTAAACTCCACAAAATACGTAGGAATTACTATTACTTCAGACCTAAACTGGAAAGAACACGTAGATAATATCGTGGGAAAGGCGAACCAGAGACTACGTTTTATTGGCAGAACCCTTAAAAGATGCAACAGAACTACTAAAGAAACTGCATACACTGCGCTTGTCCGTCCATTTTTGGAGTATTGCAGCCCAGTGTGGGATCCTTATCAGGTGGGTTTGACGGAGGACATCGAAAGAGTCCAAAGAAGGGCAGCTCGTTTCGTATTGTCACGATATAGGGGAGACAGCGTTACGGAAATGATAGAGGATCTGGGATGGGAATCACATCAACAACGGCGCTTATCGCTGCGGCGTGGGCTATTTGCGAAACTCCAATCACCAATATTCTCCTCCGAATGCGAAAATATATTGTTGACTCCCACTTACATAGGTAGAAATGATCATCAGAATAAAATACGAGAAATCAGAGCTCGAACAGAGAGATTCAGGTGTTCTTTCTTCCCGCGCGCTATTCGAGAATGGAATGGGAGATAAATAGTATAATTCGATGAACCCTCTGCCAGGCACTTAAATGTGATTTGCAGAGTATCCCATGTAGATGTAGATGTAGATAGATGGTTAGCAACGTATTTCATGCCCTGCTCTCCGGTCCCTTAGGTCACAACCATTCTCACACGTGCAGCAGGTACAAAGGACTTTTTTTTTTTTCTTTACTAGTTTACGCAGTGTTTTCGGAGCCCCGTATTGGCAGAGACCGTGTTTGAGCGTCTCCCCGCCGACAAGCGGCCGTTGTAAGAGGCCGCGTCGGAGGGCTCCCTCTGGCCCATAATAAAATCTTTGCCGGCGGGCCATCCATCAGGCGTCCGTTAATGACTGCTGGCAGCGCGGCAGCCGCAGCCGCGACCAAAGGCGCGCCGCTATTAATAGCGCCGTAACGAGTTTGCCTAAGTAGCCCCGCGCAGGATCACCCCTTTGAAGAACGGCCGCTACGTGCGCCGTCTCCTGCTCCGGGAAACCTCCTGCAACCTTCACACCGTCTGCAGATCGCGAATCCTTTGTCACCGACGAAACTGTGCGCACGTCTCCAGTGCAAAATTACATTCTGGAGTTCCGTCATCGATTGATGGCTCAGGGTTTGATGTTTGGTGTACTGTTGTTTTTAAAAGATTATTGCACCTACATCCGTTTATAATTGTATTTGTGCCTGTTTAGACATTTCATTATGCAGTCTTCAGGCCCCCTGAACATGCTAAAATTGGACTCATTATGTTGTGCTGATGCCTAAAGTAACATATTCATTGGGCAGATTTCAAAACATTTACGTATCTTTTTTTTAATCTATATCTGGAAAAAGGCTTATGACCGTGTTCCTAGGAGGAAGCTACTGTCAGTTCTTCAAGATTATGGTACAGGAGGCAAACTTCTGCAGGCTATTAAAGGGCTTTACGTAGACTGTCAGGCAGCAGAGTAGATGGCAAATTAAGCTCATGGTTCAGGGTAGTTTCAGGGGTAAGACAAGACTGTAACCTGTCTCCACTGTTGTTCAAACTATTCATGGATCATATGTTGAAAACTGTAGACTGGCAGGGCTGGTTAAAATAGGCCAAAACAAAATAAGCAGTCTCGCATATGCGAATGACTTAGTTGTAATGGCAGATTCGATTGAAAGGTTGGAAACTAATATTTCAGAGCTCGAGCAGAGCTGCAGGGATTATGATATGAAGATCAGCATCTCCAAAACGAAAGTAATGTCTGTGGGAAAGAGATTTAAACAGATTGAGTGCCAGATAGGAGGAACAAAGTTAGAACAGGTTAGACAGTTTCAAGTACAAGGGATGTATTTTCTCACAGGATGATAACATAGCGAAAGAACTGGAATCGAGGTGCAGCAAAGCTAATACAGTGAGTGCTCAGCTAAGATATACTCTTTTCTGCAAGAAGGAAGTAAGTACCAAGACTAAGTTTGCAGTGCACCGCTCTATCTTTCGACCAACTTTGTTGTATGGGAGTGAAAGTTTGGTGGATACAGGTTACCTTATTCATAAGGTAGAGGTTACAGATATGAAAGTAGCAAGAATGATTACAGGTACTAATAGATGGGAACAATGTCAGGAGGGTGTCCATAATGAGGAAATCAAAGAAAAACTGGGAATGATCACCATAGATGAAGCAGTTAGAGCGAACAGACTGAGATGGTGGGGTCATGTTACACGCATGGGAGAAGCAAGGTTACCTAAGAGGCTCATGAGCTCGGTAGCGGAGGGTAAGAGGAGTCGAGGTAGACCAAGATGAAAGTACTTAGATTTGGTGCAGAATGATTTTGAAGAGAAAGGCATAACATCAGACGAGGCATCAATGTTAGCATTGAATAGGGGATCATGGAGGAATTTTATTAGAGGTACTTTGCTCAAGACTGAAAGCTGAAAGGCATAATCAATCTCTAATGATGATGATGATGATGATGATGATGTCGATTTTGTAATCTATCGCACCAAACTGCGTGGTCATCAGTCCGTAGCTTACAAACTACTTAAACTAAGGTAAAGTAACCTAAGGACAACACACATACCCATGACCCAGGGATGACTCGAACCTCCGACGGCGAGCAATCGCGCCCTCCGCAGCGATGCGCCTTAGACCGCTCGGCTACTCCACCGCGGCATCTTATCTTCAATCTTGTGTCAACACAAGACCTGAAGATTACACGACGAAGTGTCGCAACTGGGTAATGAAACTCTTAACTGGTGACGGTGTTCCATTCTCCTAACTCACTGGTTCAGCCGACGTCCCTCACGAACTTTCATCGATATGAATATCGAAACAACTCATATTTTTAGTCTATACGAAATGAACTTTGCGACAATATTGCAGGAAGGGAAGGGGAAGTAGAGAAAGATGATATAGGACATACTATACTGAAAGATGAATTTGACACAGCACTGAAAGAACTAAATCGAAACAAGGTCCGTGAGAGGCAATCATGATAAAATTAATTCACCTGTTGTATGAGACAGCCGAAATTCCTATGCCGGTCGCAGTGGCCGAGCGGTCTCCGGCGTGCCAGTCACGGTCTGTACGGCCGCTGCGGTCGGGGGTTCGAATCCTCCCTCGCCCATGAATGTTTCTGTCGTCTTTAGAATAAGCTAGTTCATAAGTAGTTTGTAAGTTGAGGGACTGATGACCCTGTAGCTAAGTCCCATAAGCTCTACAAAAATTTGAACATTTTTGAAATACCTAAAGACTTTAAGAAAAATGTAATAATCCTTATTACAAGAAAGCCGACGGAGACAGGTGTGAAAATTACAGAGTATTTAAATCAAGAAAAACAAACCAATGCAGTGTAACACAATTAGACGATAGTGAAGGAATTAGATTTGGCAATGAAACAATAAAGATGGTAAAGGTGGTATATGTGTTCCGTTACTTAGGCAATAAAATAACATATGATGGTCGCAGTAGGAATGATATAAAATACAGAATGGCAATGGGAAGAAGAGCGTTTTTGAAAAAGAGAAATTTGTTAACATCGAATATTAATTCAAGTTCAAATGTTTGTGAAGCTTATGGGATTGAAATGTGAGGTCATCTGTCCCTAAACTTACAAATTGCTTATGAACTACTTTATACTAAAGACAGCACAAAGATCCATGCCCGAGGGGGGATTCGAACTCCCGACCGGGAACGGCCTCGCACATCGCAGCATAGCCTCAATGCGCTCGGCCGGTCCACCGCGGCTGAATTCAAGTGAAAGAAGGTTTTTTCCGGCGGCATTCGTGTGGAGTGTTGTCTTGTACAGTAGTGAAACTGATGATAGACAGTTAAGGTAGCAAGAGGATAGATGCTTTTGAAACGTGGAGCTCCGGGAGAATACTGAAGACTAGGTGGTTAGATGGCGTAAACACATGCCTATCTGTTCAAATCACAAACCGCCTACACAACCTGTCACCACCACGTCACAGTTACGAGTCCCTTCCCAAGCATTCGAGTTCGAAAGCTTGCTCTCTCTACTCCCAAAATTGTATCCTTCCGCGCATTCTAACGCCTCATCGTTAAAATAAAATTTCTCTTCCAAATTATTATACATTTGAATATCACAGAATTAAATGCTTTGACCACCTCCCTACAAATGTTGTTTACATTTAACAAACACATATATATTTAACAATACTAAAAAACGGTTGAGACTGAAGCTCTTTGCTCAGATAGCCTTTAAGCGTGACGTCTCACTGTTCAGATATACTGCCGCCGTCAAAATATAGTTACACGATTAATGTTTAATTTATCATGGTCTTTTATGTAAATATATTCAGTTCTTGTTCACAAATACATATAATTGTTTATATATACATTATCTGCTGCATATCTACTATTTTTAGTCGGCCATGAAATATTTAAGTGAAAGTCTACAACAAAGAATGTTACTAAGAATAATATTAAATAAAATAAAATACATTTCTACATGTAATGCGCGTTGCTGGGTTCATGTTTTGTATTTCTATGGTGGAATTTATGTTTTTACACAAGAATATTACTACCTTAACGAAAAGCAGAACAAGAGAGTAAAATAAAGTTTATTGAAAGAATACGGAAATAACGTGGCACATCTTTTAAGATAGGTAGCGTGATGCAATGCTACCCATCTGCCTCTTAAATTGTTACTGATAAACACCACATGTCAATAATTGTAAATATAAGTCTTATAATAATATTATTATTATTTATAGTACTGAAATTTGACGGCTTTTTATCTCTAAGGGATATTGAAATTGTAATTACGGCGTTTAATTCTCTCAAGTCTCCTGAATCCATATATTTTCCGCATGATCATTCCCTGATTTTATACGGATTTTTTTGATAATGTTTGTGGCTATATTGTATTTCAGTTGCAATCTGTAATAGCCGCTCTCGTTGAGCCAAGCTTTTCCGGTTTCCAACCACATTAGGGAAAACCCCCACTACCTGACCATTCACTAGGTTCAAACTGTTGACCGGTCGGCTAGGAAACCCAGTAGACTGACAAAACTTGCCTTTCACATGGAAACAATCAGCTTCCCCCTGTATCTGTAATATCACAACTTTTCAGATGCCAAAAAAAGGCAATTGAGCCGAGGAAACGGAAGTTATGAATAGAGGAAAGTTCTTTTATCGCTGAACCACGACAGACACGGTTCGTAATGGGTTCGAGAGTCGCTTGTGGAAAGTACATCCTGTACTATGTGTGTAACTCCAGGATAGGTTGCAGAATAAAATACATTTTGCTTCTCTTATTTTATGTTACGGAACGCTCGGGTTTATACATGGACTCGGATGATAGTTTTATGGTACAATTACTTGCTCCTGATACAGATATCCTCTAAAGAAGAAATTGCAACATTTTGACCGCAGGTAGAGTATTACCGCCCTTCAGGTTGACCCAGTGGCATTTGAACAAGGGGAAACAATTACAAAGGAGAGTCTTGCCTAAGGGACTTTGTAAGCGAATTACACATTAAAACTGTTCACAATAATAAATAATTAGTAGCTGCACATTTACGCTCATGTCGAAGCACGACCTCGTCGACATATTGCGGAACAAAAGGGCAAATATTAATGAGAGAGGAACGCAAATGTCACTGTAGATGCCAGTTTCTGTTTATTCACCAAATTACCAACAACAGCTTTAGGAAACTCGTCCCGTAACCCCAATACACCCGAGCGCGTCCGAAATGCTATGAAACAACAACGCAGTAGTTCTAACAGCAAAACAGAGAGGTTCCCGCGGTAGACTATCGGACTACTATTCGAATTGCCACGCGCACTACAAACTGACGTTGGATAACCCGTTATTGCTGTTTGTTTGCAATGTTGATAAGGGCTCCGATGCACTGCCAACAATTGTATCATTAAAGCACACGAGATCAAATCTGTATTACAAATATAACCGTTCTATAAAAAAAAACCTGAGTGTACGCATAGCTAATTAAACGAAGTAATTATTTCTGTTTAAATTGTATGGAAATAAAAGGTTCCCTTCATTACATAGAATAACCTCTCTTGAAATAACGTACAACTTTATCCGAATTAGGAGCTGCTACACGTCCAGTTTCTAGATGATTGGAGGACAAAGAGGACCTTCCTCTTTCAGCATGATAGTGTCACTGTTGTGTATCACTAGGTATTATTCACTGTAGTTTTAAAATTTCTGGAATTGGCGTAATAAAGTATGATCTTTCACAGACGTTGGTGTCGTACTGCAGTCGATCTGAAAAGGCAGTCATAAGATTATGACGCGTCTTTTTGTGGAAGCTATGATCTGATCTTCCTGTAATCCAACAAGTTCCAGATATTAAAATGAAGAAAGTAAACTTTACATTTTTGTTTAGAAAAAACTGCACCATGTATTATTACTGTGCAACATGTAACAACACTTAGTATTTGTATTCGAGAATGTATATTTTGATGAAATATTTCAATTGTATCAGACCCTATAGAAAGTCTGCTATAATTGTGAAAGATACGCGATTTTAAACAGTTGAAATATTAACCACACTCCACCAGTACACTGTAACACTGAAGAATCTCAATAATCAACTGAGTTTCAGAGTAACAAAAATTTTCTGAGAGATATAACTGGAAATAATTTGATCCCAGTGACTTAAGCATAGACTGGAGTAAAAATTTTACCAGAAGCTGCCAATAACTCGGAGAGGTGAAAATAATACCATAACTGGGCAATACAGAAGTAAGCTCTATAACATTTCTATCTCTAGAATTATTCCCAGTTTATAATTTTTTTCCAATAACACACAATTATGCTTCTAAATTAAATTTCGTTTCCAGTTTCTCATCTGGTCAGCAAATATGTTCTGTATTTCACCTACAAAATGTCTGAATTAGAAACTAGTGTCCACTCTTTTCCCTCTCTTTCTGATGGTCCTCATTTCATGTTTCGTTGTGACTATCTCTGCTCTGAAATACTTTTCCTATGTGCATATGAGAATACATATTTCTCTTCTACGAAGTTAATAGGAGAACGTGATACACCCGTTTCGTTCCCGATGAATTAAGTTGTGACCATAGATAACCTTACAGACCGTTCACATATATCCATGTTACGTACACTCAATCATTTCATTTAATAGGCTTCAAATCTATACATACTTCTGATCCGTATGTCATAATGCTTCTAACTATAGTTCTAGAGATTTTCTTTCTTTAGCTTTAATTCTGATCTCTTGACAACATAGAGATTACAAATATCTAACAATAAAAGTCTCGAAAGGTCATACACTAGGTAAGAAGATATTAATTAACAAATCAACAACAGACAGGTTACTACTGAAATATTCACTGGTATTTTAACATACGCACCTATCCCATCCCATCTTTGATTGAAAAATCTAGATTTGTTCATCCTATTACCAATGCTTTTGTTTTACTCGCATAGTACCCACAGCCACATGGTTGTACAAAACAATAATTTCCGGTTTCCAGATTTTTCTTTACTTATAAACTTGAGAGATTATCACCAAATTGTAGTGATTTTATAGCATTATCATTAATTGAGATGTCTTTGTTACCACATTTATTCTTCACATTTATTTGGTTTTCTGTACATAAATTTGCTAAAGTATCGGAAATAGGCAGAATACCCTGACGTAATCCCCCTTATCTTTACGTCCAGACGGGAATAGCTCTTGTGTTTTTATTCGTACAGTAGTGTGATCCTATAGACATAGTTTTTTCTGATGATGATTGATTCATATCAACTCATTTTAAAGCTTTCCATAAATGTATAAAGGTATACTGTAAGCCGGCCGCGGTGGCCGAGCGGTCTGAGGCGCTCCAGTCACCGTCTGAACGGTCACTACGGTCGGGGGTTCGAATCCCCCCTCGGGCATGGATTTTTGTGCCGTCCTAGTTCGTAAGTAGTTCATAAGTAGTTTGTAAGTTTAGGGACTGATAACCCCGTAATTAAGTCCCATAAGCTATACAAACATTTGAAACATTGTATATTGTAACACTCTTCCACTATAGGCCTACCTGTAACTACTAAGTTAAGGGGCTAACTTCGAATATTAAATATAATACTACAGTATAAGTAAGTTACAAACCAAGTGAGGTGCTCAAATTCAAAAATCAGTATATGGTTAGTGAATACCCAAAACCGTTTCAGTATTTATGTTGAATATTCAATATATCTCTTGTTATTCCTGTAGTAAGATCAAATGTTCAAATGTTTGTTAAGCTTATGGGACTTAACTACGGGGTCATCAGTCCCTAAACTTACAAACTACTTATGAACTACTTACGAACTAAGACGGCACAAATATCCATGCCCGAGGGGGGATTCGAACCCCCGACCGTAGTGGCCGTGCTGACCGTGACTGAAGCGCCTCAGTCACCTCGGCCACCGCGGCCGGCCTGTAGTAAGATCAATCATGTGCAATTTTATTGATTTTGGTAATGTATTATACTGTGTTATATTTACTTCGGAGGTTCTCATTATATTCACGTATCCCGCGATAGGAAGCTTAACGTCTGTGATTCCAATCCACAAGATTTCTTTGTTCAGATATTCAGCCACCAATCTCTCTCTCTCTCTCTCTCTCTATTATTTTTCTCTCCCTAAAACCTCTATCTCGCTCTTAGCTTCCACAGATTATCACTTACTTCTGCATTTTCTGTCTAGGTTCCCGATAAAATATCATGCACCATCAGCCATCTGGGAAAGTTAAGATCAGTGCACAATCCGCTGCAGCGTAAACGACTCAGTATGTGATTTAAGATTCAGACACAGTATATTTGACGAGACGAAACAGGGGTCGACGTAATCGTTATCACAGGTGCATGTTTTCCTCCAGATCCAACAAAATAAAAGGCACATTTTAAATGGAAAGAAACAGTATGATCTACGAACTGCAACTTATGGGTTCATACTAACCAAAAATTTTGTAGGCACTTCTTTGTAAACAGCTCGATCGCTTTCATAGTGTAACGTGAAATATACGAAAAAATCAGGTACATAATTATTCTACCCTGGTGTAGTTACGAAAGGAAGAAGAAATGAAAATTAGGTCTTAATTCGAATTGACAACGTACTTATTAGAGATGAAACACAAGCACGCATTATTTTGCTTAAGGAAAGGGAAGGAAATCAGCCGTGACCTTGAAGAGAAACCCTTCCAGTCTTTATTAATTTATCATCTGAGAATCCAGAGTGTGCCGGGTATTTATTATTCCATTATCTGTTAGTCCACGCTGCGGCAGGATAGCCGTGCGCACTAAGGTGCCCAGGTGCGGTGCGCACGGCCGTTCCCGTCGTGGTTCGAGTCCTCCTTCGAGCGTGGGTGTATGTGTTGTCCTTATCATAAGTTACTTTTAAGTTCGTGTAAGCAGTTTGTAAGCGTAGGGACTAATGACCAACGAAGTTAAGTCCATTAGATTTACAAACACTTGAACATTTTTGTTAGTCCACGTCCTATCCCATCCTCTCTCTTTTAATCTGTTCCTCTTCCCTCGCTCTGTTTATCTCATCCTTCCGCTCTCTCGGCCCACGTCTTCACCCCTCCCACGCTCTATGTGGAACCCCGCCTTCTCAGTGTCTTTACTCCTCTTCCCCCTGTTTTTCCCTTTCCTTTTGCCTCTTGTGCAACGTCGGTGTGGTCTATTATGGTATAGGCGCAGTTAATTTTAAGAGATGGCCGGAAACACTTCTTGCGTCTGTTCTTTTTCCACCTCTCAATTAAAAATCATAAATGTCTATCAACTTAATCGTTAATCAGTAAAACAGTGTTACATTTATTGCAAATGTATGTTCTATTTGAACCATTCGATAGCTTCCTGAAGGTCAAGGGTCAAAAATTTTATTAAGGTCGAAATAGAAGGTGGTAAAGTACTCTCCACCATACACCATACGAAATTTTATATAGACAGTGATCTTGGTCTTACTTTGAAAGTTAAGTTCACAAAAGGTCATCCAGCTTGGAAAAAAAAACACTGTAGAAATGCCTACAATACAAACGCACAAACACATGGATCCTCTACTATATACCAGGGTTATAACTTACTTAGTGGCAACTATTTATTCACTACCAATATAAAATCCTTACAGGTTTGCAGCTGTCACTGCTTTTCGAAGTAGTCACCAGCGTTGCGTAAAGCCTGTTGCCAGCGATGTGGAAGGTGTAGAATGTCGTTAGAAGAGCGTATTCTGTTGATGGTGCGAATGGAGCGCTCTAATGCCTGTCGAGTTCTGAAGCGAATTCCACGAAGTAGTTCCTAAATCTTCACAATCAAGGACTTAAGTCCGGGGAGTATGGAGGACGGTACAGTACTTCCCATTCTTATCGACCGAACACAGCAGCCATATCTTGCGCCGTATGCGACCGCGCATTATCGTGCAAAATGGTGGGTGGGTTGCGCAGAAAGTGTCGCCGCTGGTCGCAGGTGATGCTCCAAACACGAGCAGCAGTACTGTGCATTGACGGTCTGCCTTTGTGAGGATACAGGGTTTTAGCTTAATAACCTCTTTGGTACGTTTTGGTCGAACGATAGTTATCGTTAGCGTGCAGCGATAGCTGCTGGGCGACAATGCTTAGGTTGGAATGTTTTTTGTTTGTTGGCCGTTGTGCGGCAGTCTCCCGCCGACCACAGAGCGAGGCAGTAGAATGTTGATAGTGCGTCCGTAAGCCGCGTTTAGCGGTGGCTAAAGTTTTGCCCATCAGTCGTCTCACATATGAGTTTCGGTTGTAATTGAGTTTCGGTTGTAATTGCGTTGTTGTTGTGGTCTTCAGTCCAGAGACTGGTTTGATGCAGCTCTCCACCCTACTCTATCCTGAGCAAGCCTTTTCATCTCCTCATAAGAACGACAACCCACATCCACTTGAATCTGCTTACTATACGCGTCTCTTGGTCTCCCTCTGCGATTTTTACCCCACACACTTCCCTCCAACGCTAAATTCACCATTCCTTGATGTCTAAGAATGTGTCCTACCAATCTATCCCTTCTTTTAGTCAAGGTATGCCAGAAATTTCTTTTCTCCTCAATTCGGTTCAGTACCTCCTCATTAGTTACGCGATCCACCCACCTAATCTTCAGCATTCTTCTGTAGCACCACATTTCAAAAGCCTCTATCCTCTTTCTGTCCACACTGCTTATCGTCCATGTTTCACTCCCATACAAGGCAACACTCCATACAAATGCCTTCAGAAAGGACTTCCTTAGGCTTAAATCAATATTCGATGTTAACAAATTTCTCTTTTTCAAAAACGCCTTTCTACCCATTGCCATTCTGCATTTTATATCATCTGTACTGCGACCATCATTTGTTATTTTACTGCCCAAGTAACAAAACTCATCTACCTCCTTTATTGTTTCGTTACCTAATCTAATTCCTTCAGCATCACCTGATTTTCTTACACTGCACTCCATTACCCTAGTTTTACTCTTGTTAATGTTCATCTTATATGCACCTTTAAGCACACTATCCATTCCGTTCAATTGCTCTTCCAGGTCCTTTGCTGTATCTGACAGAATTACTATGTCGTCGGCAAAACGCAATGTTTTTAATTCTTCACCCTGAACTTTAATTCCTTCTCCAAATTTCTCCTTGCTTTCCTTTATAGCTTGCTCAATGTACAAATTGAACAACATTGGGGAAAGGCTACAACCCTGTCTTACTCCCTTCCCAACCACTGCATCCCTTTCATGCCCTTCAACTCTGACAACCGCTGTCTGGTTTTTGTACAAGTTGTAAATAACCTTACGCTCCCTATATTTTACTCCTGCTTGCTTCATAACTTGAAAGAGTTTATTCCAATCAACATTGTCAAAAGCCTTCTCCAAATCTACAAAAGCTAGAAATGTTGGTTTGCCTTTTCTTAATCTATCTTCTAGGATAAGGCGTAAAGTGAGTATTGCCTCCCGTGTTCCTACATTTCTCCTGAACCCAAACTGATCTTCCCCGAGGTCGGCTTCTACCAGCTTTTCCATCCTTCTGTATATAATTCGTGTTAATATTTTGCAACCATGACTTATTAAACTGATAGTTCTGTAGTTTTCACACCTGTCTGCACCCGCTTTCTTTGGAATGGGGATTATAACATTTTTCTTAAAGTCTGAGGGTACTTCACCTGTCTCATACATCTTACACACAATGTGAAACAATTTTGTCGTGGCTGGTTCTCCCAGAGACTTCAGTAGCTCTGACGGGATATCATCTATTCCAGGGGCCTTGTTTCGACTTAGATCTTTCAGTGCTCTGTCAAATTCATCTCTCAGTATAGTATCTCCTATTTCATCATCATCTACATCCTCTTCCCTTCCTACAATAGTGTCTCGAAGTTTGTTTCCTTTGTAGAGCCCCTCTATATACTCTTTCCACCTTTCAGCTTTCCCTTCTTTGCTGAGAACTGGTTTTCCATCAGTGTCCTTGATATTCATAGAGCTGTTTTTCTTATCGCCAAATGTTTCTTTTATTTTCCGGTAGGCTGTATCTATTTTCCCCCTATTTATACATTCTTCTACATCCTTGCATTTGCCTTCTAGCCAGTCCTGCTTAGCCATTTTGCACTTCCTGTCAATCTCATTTCTTAGTCGTCTGTACTCCATTTTGCCTGTTTCATTTACTGCATTTTTATATTTTCTCCTTTCATCGATTAAATTTAGTATCTCCTGTGATATCCAAGGATTCTTTGTAGGTCTTGCCTTCCTACCTATTTTGTCCTCTGCTGCCTTCACTATTTCATCTCTCAATTTTACCCATTCCTCCTCAACTGTTTTATTTTCCCCTGTTTCTGTCAATTGTTGCCTGAAGCTCCCTCTGAAATTCTTAAGAACTTCAGGTTCCTTCAATTTATCTAGGTCCCATCTCCTTATTTTCCTACCTTTCTGTAGTTTCTTCAGTTTCAGCCTACAGTTCATAACCAACAAGTTATGGTCAGAGTCTATGTCTGCCCCTGGGTATGTCCTACACTTCAAAACCTGGTTCCGAAATCTATGTCTTACCATTATAAAATCTATCTGGTATCTCCCGGTGTCTCCTGGTCTCTTCCACGTATACAACCTTCTTTTGTGATTCTTAAACCAGGTGTTTGTTATAACTAAATTATGTTCCGTGCAAAATTCTACCAGGCGGCTTCCTCTTTCATTCCTTTTGCCCAGACCATATTCACCCACTATCTTCCCTTCCCTTCCTTGTCCTACTACCGAATTCCAGTCTCCCATAACAATTAAGTTTTCCTCTCCCTTAATTGTCTGAATAATTTCCTTTAGCTCCTCATATATTTCTTCGATCTCCTCATCATCGGCAGAGCTAGTTGGCATATAAACCTGTACTACTGTTGTCGGTGTTGGCTTCGTATCTATCTTGACAATGATAATACGATCGCTGTGCTGGTCATAGTAGTTTACCCGCATTCCTATTTTCTTATTCATTATCAATCCTACTCCTGTGATACCCCCAACTGATTTTGTATTTATAATCCTGTACTCACCTGACCAGAAATCCTGTTCATCCTGCCACCGAACTTCACTAATCCCCACTATATCTAACTTCAACCTATCCATTTCCCTTTTTAAATTTTCTAATTTTCCTACTCGATTAAGGGATTGTAATTGCGTATTGAAATGTTTCAGTGTGGACTTGTAGACATTCATCGTAGTGGCACGCGGTTATTTAATCAGTGTATTTAAAGGAAGAGTTTTTAACATTTGTCATTCCATAATAAAGGAAGTTAACAAAGTTTATAGTTATGGATCAACCTAGTAATTGTCCGCATCCCATAGCGTCAAATCATTGGAACAATTATTAAATGATTTTTGCAGCAACTACAATATAACGGCAATTTCGCCCATCGAGGATTAGGTCTACGCAGCTGTGACGTTACACCTTGGAGGAACGTAATGTGTTAGGATAACACCGTCACAGTCGCTACACGAGTATCACCGTAACTTTCGCCGTACTGGGGCTTGTGAAGACCTCGATGACACTGCCATGCTGTAAGACCTCTGGCACATTCAATCTTGATCCAACTCCGTTTTACTGTATCGAAAACCTAGAGGCACCGTTACGTTAGACCGCTCGCTCATAAGTGACTGCGTTTCCCTCGATCGTGTGCACGCCGGTGAGGTGGGACGGGCGAGTCAATTTGCTCGAAGATAAGGTAGGTGAGTCAACAACTTGTGCTATCATGGAAAATAGTAGATTGCATTGTATAGTGTCTGCAAAGCAGTTTTGACATGATTTAAGTTCCAAACCTCATATAAAGATCCTAGATCCACCGTCCTCCCGAGTGCGTATCCAGTTTACTAAACACTGTGCGGGAACGTACAAACTTCATTCCTCTGGGGGAGAATGGGTCAGTTCTCTTCTTCGGAGGGTGGGCTTCTTTTCTGGTGGAGTTTAATAAAGAAAGGATCTGTGGAAATTGGAGATACCGGTGGGAAAATATAAAAACGATAGTGACTATCTATAGTGAAGTTTCTTACTGGAGGATTGTAAGTGCAGCAAAATATTGAATATATAACAGATGGACACAAATAAACCTGGATTCGCCGTATTTATAACGCGTTTTGTTTCTTCGTAGAAAAGTGCCCTAATGCTTGGGTACTTTTTTTAAAAAATTTCAGAATACGAGCAAACTAGCAATCATAATGTTAGGCAAAAGGAGCTATACTATTACTACGGAATATTTAACCTCTACCCTAGCAGATAAACGTAAACCAGTCGACAATTCTGCTTTGAACACCACAGTGTTTTACTGGGCATGGTCCTGTTTCGAGGTGGTATTCAAAATCAAATGTTTGTAAGGCTTATGGGACTTAACTACTGAGTCATCAGTCCCTAAACTTACAAACTACTTATGAACTACTTACGAACTAGGACGGCACAAATATCCACGCCCGAAGGGGGATTCGAACCCCCGACCGTAGTGGCCACGCAGACCCTGACTGAAGCGCCTCAGTCTCCTCGGCCACCGCGGCCGGCAGGTGGTATTCTGTTACCTTCCTTTGACCTTCGAACTGGCATACATAGCCAGTTATATGGGGACCTTAGTTTAACGTGGGTTCCGAACCACGACTCTTGCTGATAGTTTATCAATATTTACTCATTCAGTAATACTAGGAAGAAGAATGAAGACATATAATTATTATCTTTGTCAAAGAAAATATTTACCTTAACTATAATACTAAAATAGTAGAGGAGAATGAAACATTGCAGCTCAGCCACCAACATCGGCATACCAGAATGACCGTTGCAACTATAGTTGCGTATGGTTTTCAGTGAAGTGATATTAACAGTTTTTAATTCAAATCGTTCAAAAGGGGGAAGTTATACCTTTTCCCCTTACAATGTAGAGAATGACACACCTAAAGTATATGAATCCATGCCACGGATAATGAAACTGTGTGTTTTGCATCATATTTGACAATATACCGTATCTTTCCTTTCGCGTCGTATGCGCCACACCAGATTACAGTTTTTAATTCTTCATTTAAAATTATCGAACGTTCTGAAAGTCCAGTAATACATCGTTAGTTCGCATTGTTGTAAATTCCATGGGATAACGACTATTCACGAGAGAAGTAAGCTATCTATAATCTATTCTCCTATGGGGACGTTTCTGGCATTTTTACCACTTAAAGAATAATGTACACGGATGTTCAAAGTTGGCCGCGGTTTAGCAACCGAGCACATAGAGGCGCTACGCTGTGATGCGCGAGGCCGTTTCCCGTCGGGGGTTCGAATGCCTCCTCGGTCATGGATGTTTGTGTTGTCTTTAGTGTACGGTAGTTCATAAGTAGTTTGTAAGTTTAGGGACTGATGACCCCACAGTTAAGTCCCATAAACTTTACAAATATTTGAACATTTTGTTTTAAGTTGTAGAAAAAGATCTATTTTATATATATGTAAAACATTTAGTATCGGTGTGTGTTAAATATCAAAGGAATTTTACGCAACAGTACGTCAAAATATTCCTCGATAAACTGATTAAGTAGGAATTGCGTAAGTAATCAGATGTGTGTGTGTGTGTGTATAAACAACTTTTGTATTGCGACATCTTGGTGTGTTACGTATTCTCCGTCAGGAAGGTAACGAGTCACGCTTCCATAGAACAGTTTCTGACAACTCTCTTCGTCATTCAGCAAAAATAGATAGTTTCAGATTTACTACTTTCCAAAGTGAATCACGACCAGATGTAAAATGTAGGTGGAACGTTCGGAGAAACATTTCTCTCACATTGTTTTCACGTGAGGATTATATCTGAAAGTCCACTCAACTTCTACAATAAAGAGCTTTATATACCTGAAGTTCAAATTATTGTCATTATGGATGGCTACGAGAGCTCAAAATGTACGAAAAGTTTTTACTATAATAGTTGTAGTATTCATTTTGTCCGTTAAAAGTGGAAAATCAATGCCATAAATCACTTTCCTACTATACTGAAAATACGACTTTTCTGCAGGCTACACAGAGGATTACGTAAATACCCGTGTATAATGAAACAATTTGCAGATACACTCCGTGGATATAAAATGTCTAACCTTTGACATTATGGTTCATATTATTGGGTTTGAGAGAATAGGTAAAATCTTTTGTCGCGCCTCCCTTATTCCCGCCACTAGTAAGGTTCCGTTATTTCAATCAACACGGCTGTTTATTTCCATAATGGAAACGTTAACGCAACAATTGATGCCCTTCTAATAGATGCAGCAAGCGAAATTAAAAGTAAACATTTACACAGTTTCCGCGCTTGGAGTGAAATTCTAATTTTGAAGCGTCGTCTTCGTCAACAGGTTGCCACCCCTCTCGAACCTGGCCTCGTTCGCTTTCATTACTCAAACCGACGAGTCCTCAACCTTTTGACGCTCTCGTCGCCGACACCATTTTGGCAATTTAATAGCTTTCCTATTCTCGACTTTGAATGGGTAAATATTAACACACCTTTCAACCATCTAAATGCTGTAGAAAGTCGATAACGCTTTTGACAACTTCTCATCTCAATGAAGCGATAATTATTGTAGCCCAAACGTAATCATATTCCCTTTGACTTTTTCGGATAAAGAGCGTACAATTGTAACACAGCGCTACAAGAAACGAAGATATAGCTATTATTGGAAAGTGGTGCACACACACACACACACACACACACACACACACACACACACAGACAGACAGAGAGAGAGAGAGAGAGAGAGAGAGAGAGAGAGAGAGAATAGAACACTACGACAGTCAGTCAACGCCATACTGAGAGGATCTGAAGGTAGTTTCGAAGAAACGCCAAGGTAACACTGGAATGGAATTAAAATTTTACGTCCTTGTATACTGAACACGAGAACAATTTGTAACTACTTTTGTATATTCCATTACTTATTATATGCTGCTGGTCACGTAAAGGCTAACTGTCCAATTGTCAGTGAAACAAACAATGTCCATGAAATTAACAATGACAGTTACTTCTCTGCTCTTTAAACAGCCACATCGGTAAATATACCACCTAGACAGGCACATGTTATGCAGTAAATTCTTCTCAGGGTGGAACAAGTTGACAACATCTCTCCACCTACAGGTGTGAAATTACTTCCGACGCTCTACTTCTGATGAAGGAGCAGCAGAACATAAAACAAAAAATTCAGAAACGTTCTACAATTCTCTAACATCGAATATTGGCGAGGAATATCCGGCAACATATTCAATATCCGAATATCGCAAATCATGAATTATTTGTTTGTCAGATTAGTGCTTTGAGCAATGCGCCATCTGACTCAATTTCTTTTCTGGTGTCAGGACGTCAATCTACAACAAGATTGTGTGAGACAGCCCCTTACTACTCTTCTACAGAGTCCCACCGGAAACCTCTCCAACCTTCAACTAAATCTACTAGAAGCAATGGCAACAGATTAAAAACTGTAGGGGTCACAAAAATAAATAAATTAATTAAAAAAATTAAAAACTTAACTAATGAAATTCTTTCGGATTACAACTTTGGTTCGACACGAAAACATGCGTAACTGTCTATTATTTCACCCAGTAAATTATAAATCGTTATCCAGCACCAACATTTTCAAATTTCTGGAGAAATTGTCTAAATGTCCTGATATTAATGTGACACGTCTCACAGTCTGATTAGGTAGATACCTATAAGAGATGTGTGGGTGATAAAAAACAGTAGAGGTATCCATACCTTTCCAAATACAGCTGAATGCAAACATTACTTCCCAACATTTTATCATAGCTGCAAGTCATCTTTTAAAACCAATAAAAATGGATTATTTTCAAACTAGCGCAAAAAGAACTGTTAGCAATCATCTGTAGGTGAATTTTTGAATGTGATACCAATTATATTCCAAACTTAAGACACTAAAATTTCTATTATTTACTGATCACAAGAAATAATTGTTACTCATACGGGACCAATAACTTCTAAAACGTGTACGGTACATTAACCAAACGGCTGTTATTAGAGTTGAATGTCATGAAAGGGAGGCAGACGTGGTTGTAGCCTTTCTCCAATGTTACTCAATTTATACACTGAGCAAGCTGTAAAGGAAAATAAAGAGAAATTTGGAGAAGGAATTAGAGTCAGGTTGTTGAAATAAAAACATTGCGGTTTGTCAATGAATTTGTAATTCTGTCAGAGACAGCAAAGGACCTGGAAGAGCAATTGAACGAAATGGTCATTGTGTTGAAAGGAGATTATAAGATGAAAATTAACAACGGTAAAGGAATGCAGTCTCAGAAAATCAGGCGATACTGAAGGAATTAGATTAGGTAATGAAACAATAAAGATGGTAGATGAGTTTTGTTACTTAGTTAGCAAAATAAAACATGATGATCATAGTGCAGAAGATATAAAATGTAGAATGGCAATGGGAAGAAAAGCGTTTTTAGAAAGAGAAATTTTCTAACATCGATTACTGATTTAAGTATAAGAAAGTTCTTTCTGAAGGACTGCCTTGTACGGGAGTGAAATTTTTACGATATATAGTTTAGAAAGGAAGACGATAAAGGCTTTTGAAATATGGTGCTACAGAATGCTGAAGATTAGGTGGGTAGAACGCGCAACTAATGAGGAGGTACTGAAAACATTTGGGGAGAAAAGGAATTTTTGGCTCACATTGACTGAAAGTAGGGATCGATTGGTACGAGACACTTAGACATGAATGAATCGTTAATTCAGCATTGGATGGAAGTCTTTAACGGTGGGGGGATGGTGGGTGGGAGGGGATCGCAGTAAGCAGATTCAGATGGATGTGGGTTGCCGTTATTATGAGAAAATGAAGAGGCTTGCTCATGATAGAGTATGGTGGAGAGCTGCATCAAACCAGTCTCCGTACTGTAGACCACAACAATAAAACATTTTTACTTTGTGTTTCTGTAAGTTATTTAAGGGAGTCATCACTGGATATACCTGACACTTTAAAGTTTTATTTTCTTTCATTCTAGCTTCTCTGTATCATGTCATCATGGACGAAGGGTAAAGCTTGTTAAAATGACCGTATTAAACAAAAATTTAACTTATATCTTCTTCCAAAATGTAACATTTTGACAATTTAGTAGTACAGTGTTATCCAAGCAGTTTATTTTCATTTCTTTCTCGACTTGTAATTAATGTCATATTTTATACTATATTCGTAATAAGGCTATGCCATAAAGGTTTTCGAGAGATGAGTCATCTAACAGACAAGAAACTAGTACAAGTTTATGAAAGGAAGACAATTACGTGTTTAGACTTACTGTATTAAAAGTTGCAGGAGATCATTTTGGAGATAATTTGCATTTAAGATTTTTAAGAACACAAAGATTTATAAGAAATTATCATCCTTAATAAACTTTAATTTACCACAAAAGCCGAAACTAACATGTGGTGGTTTAACTGATAGCGCAATATTTACAAAGGTACTGAGTCTGGTCAATATTATTAATGTTACAAATACGTTGTGATAATTGATGTAATTTCACAATTTGTACTGTTTTAACTTTTTTCATCATATTTATCTCATTATGACATAAATATCGCTTTTTGTGCATACATTCTATACTACTATTGCATTTGGGTTGAAAGAATTCTTTAATTTATTGTGTTACCAGGTCTTCATCCATACATAAAAAAATGTAAAGAAGTGGTACAAATAACGTAAAACGCGCAATTTTTTGTAGGTAACGTTATTAGACTGATAAAAAAGAGTCAATCACCTTAATGGAAACGCTACAGTCACAGTAACTACCATCACAAAAGTGGAAATAATTGAGTATGGCATTCATTGTGCATAGAGAAGTAAATACAATTATTCTTTTCATAGTAAGTGCTGCGATCTGTTGGCGTGATTAAACTTTGCAGGGCACACATTTTCATACTAGTCCCAGTGCTCACATCAGACGAAGGCATAATTAAGCTGACACAGAACACGATTTTCATGTCAAAGATTTATTTTCGGACTAATTTGCTGCATTTCAGGTGTTACTCAGTAACTAAACGACATCAAAGAACCTTCAAAATGTTCAAATGTTTGTAAAGCTTATGGAACTTAACTACGGGGTCATCAGTCCCTAAACTTACAAACTATTTATAAACTACTTACGTACTAGGACGGCACAAATATCCATGCGCGAGGGGGGATTCGAACCCCCGACCGTAGTGGCCGTGCAGACCGTGACTGAAGCGCCTCAGTCTCCTCGGCCACCGCGGCCGACTCAAAGAACCTTTTTAGAGTTTGTAGGCATTGCGATATTTTTAATAACATGTGCCATTAATTTCATACCAAGCTAGTTGCTGCCCTCTCGAAGACAAAATGTTTTCAGGTTAGGATTTTAATATCAATATTACATTTCTAGCCTATTTTCGAGATAGTTAAGATGTTATTTATCTTGGAAATAGCATCCGACAACTTACTTCAGCGAGTTTATTGTTATAAGAAAATTACAGTGCTGGGTATAATCATTCTGCTACAGCTGCCATTTTCAGGATTATGGAAATATAATTTACGCTAAATCTCTACTGCTACTATTTCATTATGTTCATTGTATAAGCAAGTGTTGGTTTCTATACTCAATTACGAATGCAGTCCAAGTAAATCAACATGGATACAGCACCTTCGAAGACAATCCCACGGTTGAAAAACTGAAAATGATCTATTCGGTACCTGGGGTGACCACGGAAGTTAGTATGGTGGGAAGTCTAAGTGCCTCGAAATCCCGTATAAACAAAGTAAAACCAAAATCAAATATTTTGCTAAAGATATTTGCGGTAAATTTTCACTTAAAATTGGAAAACTAATATACATCATAGGCGAATATAGTGCAGGTAAAATCAGAATTATCGTATTTCAGGAATCAGGAAACACAGATGAATAATTCATTTGTTTTAGTAGGGTACGGGATAAACAAAGGAAAACCTGGAAAACTAATCACGGCAAATCTTCCAAAACTTGGAACTGGATTTCTAGTAGATAAATCAAAACTGGATTCAGTCACTAATTTCAAATCTTACACGTCTGGCTTCTCCATGATAATAACAACATAATAACATTCTAATCAACGGACACGCAGGAAATATCATCGCTAAAAAAAATTAAATTTTTTTTTTAAGAAGAAGTGGAACAATTCTGGAACCTATTATATTGTATTCTCCAAAATATTTCAGATAACCATATCAAAATCCTTACGGGAGATTTCAGTCCATTGATTGGTAAAGGAAAGAAATATCGATGTTGGGTAGGTAAATGGTAGTGACATACACACACCAACCACAATAACACGCAACTCATTGAAATCTGCATAAAACATGACTTAGTTTTGAAATATAAATTTATCAAGCAAAAGAAAACCTAGAAAACCAAAACTTGGATCTGATCCATTACTATACGAATATGGATCATGTAATAATCGCTTGTATAAACACTATCCCTCAAGGATTAGACCTACATTCCGACCATAACCCAACAAAATTCTCCATAGATGTCATTAAAGGAAAAAGATAGTCCACTAAAGAAGTTGCATACTGTAAATAAGATGTACAAAATAGAAATGGTACCGAACAACTTACAAAAAAACACAAAAGCTAAATCTACAAAATTGGCAACAATTTCAAGCAGGGCTTATAAAAGCAACTGCAACGGTAGTCCCGCAATCAAGAACACGAAAACACCCACGGTGGATAGATGAATATAAACACCAATATAGTACGCCACCCCTGCCACCAATATCTAATCATATTTGGATACCAGCTTCTCCCACTATTGTATAAGTACCAGAGATCCTTTGCATTCAGTAGTTAGCCAAACACCTTGACAATAGCTGTTTGCAACAGTGGCCGAAACGTCGGAATTTTACAGACTGACAATGCGGCCAAACACCCAGTACAATTATAATGACCAATATTCACTTGTTAACAACGATGGACACCAGTGTCAGTATCATTTCGGGAAATCTTTATTAGTTTTAGTTACTTTTCATTTGTAGTAACGTACATCCTAAATCGTAGCGATCAATAAGCTACATGCTGTCACACTTCTTCAACACAGAAAAAGGCATCTACATCTACATGGGATACTCTGCAAATCACATTTAAGTGCCTGGCAGAGGGTTCCTCGAACCACCATTATACTATTTATCTCCCATATCATTCTCGAATAGCGCGCGGGAAGAAAGAAAACCTGAATATCTCCGTTCGAGCTCTGATTTCTCGTATTTTATTGTGATGGTCATTTCTACCTATGTAAGGGGGAGTCAACAATATATTTTTTTTGAATTCGGAGGAAAATGTTGGCGATCGGAGTTTCGTAAGTAGCCCACGCCGCAGCGATAAGCGCCGTTGTTGTAATGATTCCCATCCCAGATCCTGTAGCATTTCCGTAACGCTGTCTCCCCTGTATCGTGACAATACGAAACGAGCTGCCCTTCTTTGGACTCTTTCGATGACTTCCGTCAAACCCACCTGATAAGGATTCCACACTGGGCAGCAATACTCCAAAAATGGACGGACAAGCGTAGTGTATGCAGTTTATTTTGTAGTTCTATTGCATCTTTTAAGGGTTCTGCCAATAAAACGCAGACTCTGGTTCGCCTTTCAAGCGACGTTATCTACGTCTTCTTTCCTGTTTAAGTCTGAAGTAATAGTAATTCGTCGGTATTTTATGGAGTTTACGGCCTCCACGTTTGATTGATTCATCTTGTAAACAAAGTTTAACGGATTTCTTTTCGTACTCATGTGGACGACTTCAGACTTCTCATTGTTTAGAGTCAATTGCCAATTTTTTACACCGTAGTGATATCTTATTCAGATCGTTCTGCAGTTGGTTTTGATCTTCAGATCATTTTACTAGACGGTAAATGACGCCGTCATCTGCAAACAAGCTAAGAGAACTACTTAGATTTTCTCCCAAATCGTTTGTGTAAATAAGGAACAGCAGAGGACCAATAACACTACCCTTGGAACGCCCGATATCACTTCTGTTTTAGTCGATGCCTTACCATTGATTACAACGAATTGTGTCCTCTCTGACAGGAAATCCCCTATCCAATCGCAAATTTGGGGCAATTAAGCGTACGTGCAAGACAGACTGCAAGAGAAGGTAACGGTCTGTGCGTAAGCAGCAGCGGAATAGGCCCAGCATGGCTGCCGCTGGCAGGCTGGCTATATTTTCCCTATACAGAGCTTGAATATGTAGCGTGCTACACTGACATCTACAGGCCAATCACGGAACTACCTGCATCTTCCTATTCGAGCGTTCATAGACGTCAGAGACCCACGTACATCACCATTACACGGGTCCTCATATAGAAGTCAGGGCAATGGCAATTAAGAGGAGGCAAACGACTTTCATTTTTGCGGCACACGACAGGGGAGCGTCAGTATTTTGCGATGCCGGCGGCGAGCGGGCTTCTCTGCTGGGGGCCACGCATGCAAATGGCGCGCAGCATGGGTTATGTATGAGACACGGCCGGTCGCGGCGCTCTTATTGCACGCACGTTTTGCGGGCTTCGCTGCGGTCGCCGGCCCGTCTGCCGCACATGCTGCCAAAGATTACGGCCCAACAGCCCAACTTTCCAGGCCTCCAGCTCCGCGGGGACCAGGGCGACACCTGAGCGATGAAAACGGACGCAGTTATTACCCTAAGCTCTGCAAACTAACCAAGGAATTTGGAGAACGAATTAATGTTCAGGGAGAACAAGTCAAAACTCTCCGGTCTGTTGATGTTACTGTAATTCTGTCATAGAGAGCAAAGGACCTGGAAGAACAATTGGACGGAATGTAGAATGTCTTGAAAGGAAGCTTGAACATTCACAAGATCTATAATTGGTGGGGGCGGCAAATTTGTCGTGCGAGACGAACCCTCGTGCGCTCGTGGTACTTTGCCGTGGTGCTGCGGTTATAGGAGCGATGAATTCCCGGTTACCACACATAACGCAACTGGCAAGAGACGAGACCCAAGTCATTCTCTTTGACTCTTCAGAATTTTGCTTGTAAGCGCTTAATGAATAGACGAGTAGCTGCTTGCAAGTAACCATCCCGTGATCAAAGCTGGCTTGTCGCCCATCATGAAAGCCGGGGCGCCTTCAAGGCCCCGCGCAGTCCGCCGCCCTGCTTTCTCTGTAGTATACAGTGGGCGCTAATGACCCCAGGTTATCAGTTTCTTGGTAAGAAAGATCACCTATTTGTTCATAATGACGTATAAATAATTATTCTTAGGTGTAAGTATGATTTTGTAATGCACGATCTTACTGAAGAGATAGGCTACGTCTCATCAAGTGAAGCAGAAGAGGCCTTTCCACAGACTACAGTGAAGGAACAGGGCCGGCCGCGGTGGCCGAGAGGACTGAGGCGCTCCAGTCACGGTCTGCACGGCCACTACGGTTGGGGGTTCGAATCCCCCCTCGGGCATGGATGTTTGTGCCGTCCTTAGTCTTAGTTTGTTCATAACTAGTTTGTAAGTTTAGGAACTGATGACCTCGTAGTTAAGTCACATAAGCTATACAAACATTTGAAGGAACAGGAAGAAGCATTTCAGTTCACAAAATGAAACTTTCACTCTGCAGCGGAGTGTGCGCTGATATGAAACTTCCCGGCATATTAAATGTGTGTGCCGGAACCGGGACTCGAACCTGGGATCTTTGCCTTTGTGGGCAATCGCACTACCGACTGAGCTATCCCGACACGACTCACGATGCCGCCTCATAACTTTACTTCCGCCAGTACCTCGCCTCCTAATTTCCAAACTTCTGAGGCGGCATCGTGAGTCGTGTCGGGATAGCTGAGTCAGTAGAACGCTTGCCCGCCAAAGGCAAAGGTCCCAGGTTCGAGTCCCGGTTCCGGTATACAATTTTAATCTGCCAGAAAGTTTCATATCAGCGCACACTCCCCGCTGCAGAGTAAAAGTTTCATTCTGGAAACATCCCTTATGCTGTGACTAAGCCAGGTCTCAGCCATATCCTTTCTTCCAGGAGTGCTAGTCTTGCATGGTTCGCAGGAGAGCTTCTGTGAAATTTGGAAAGTAAGAGGCGAGGTACTGGCGGAAGTAAAGTTGTGAGGCGGCATCGTGAGTCGTTTCGGGATAGCTCACTCGGTACAGCGCTTGCCCGCGAAAGGCAAAGGTCCCAGGTTCGAGTCCCGGTTCCGGCGCACAGTTTTAATCTCCCAGGAAGTTTCATTTCAGTTTAGTTGTAGTCACGTGTGAGTTGTCAGCTACCCCCACCGCCGTCATTTGAGCGCACCTTCCCTGTGCACGCCGCACGAGTGTATCCGAGCGGTCTGGGGCGTTCTGTTGCGGATCGCGCGGCCTTACAACAGTAAGTTGAGTTTCAGTCTGTTACACTTCCTCCTCCCTCCCCCCACGAGAACCACTGGCTCTCTATTTCACGAACAGACTGATCGGCTATACCCTTCCCAGCATTTTCGGTCCAGTTCTTTTCCGTTGAGTGGAGTAATTGTAAAAATGGACTTTTAGACATTGTAAACGTACCTAATTTCCTAATTTAGTTACTGCATTAAGAGTGTTGCTTACTCTTCCTGTGTCTGTAGCCAGTGGTGTGCGAAGTTTTATCGAAATTAAAACTCATGAAAACATATATGCGATCCAGAATGACTGAAGAAAGACTTGTGGAGTTTGCAATTTTTGTTAACTGAGCGAGAAACACCACACAATTGTTTTAAAGGAGAACGTCTCAGATTTTGTAAAAGCCAAGGTGAGGAAAATGAAATTTGTGTGACTCTGAGTATCTTGAAACTTATTGTTGTATCAATTATTTTAAACTATCAACCGAAACCTCTTTAAAACACAAAATGCAAAAACAATGAAAAAATAACATTGTTGTGTAAAACTAAACGATGTGATCCATTTTAATGGGGAAATATGTTTTATAATGTATATGTTGTCATTATGTATTTGAATTTAAAAAAAAATGTATTTTACGTAGATATTTAATTGCGATTTATTTCAATGGGGCGCCATTAAAATAATTTGCCTAGGGCGCCAAATTTGTTCGGGTCGGCCCTGGTGGTAGTACTAAAGAGAGAGAGAGGTATAAATTTAGTTCAGGCGTCGCTAGACTATTTTTCAATATTATTGGATTTGATCAGTAAAAGAAAAAGAAGTGTAATTACAGAACGTTGCCTAAATTTGTTAAAATATATTAAAATATGTTAAATATATTAAAAATGCGTGTGGCGAATTCAATTTATTTTGAAAATATTAAACCCAATTTGAGCGATAGTCAGCAAAACTTTAGTCGTGGTTGCAGCGAGCAGCTGCCGATCTGGATTGCAGCATCCTGCCGCCATTACGTGGCAAACATAAAAATAGTAGCTCCAATACATAAAAGTCTGGTCGTATTCAGCTGAGTAATGGTTGAATAATTGTATTTCATCGCTTCTCGAACACTGCAGAGACCTTCAATGAAATTTTAAAAAACTTGCCGAAGTATATCAATGTATTGTATAAAGACACGAGGTGTTACGAGCTTATAACAGTGCCTTGTATTTCTTGGCAGTTAGGAAGGACGATAGACTTTCGTTTAATAATTTTCAAATATAGAGATATAAAAATAAAAATGAAGCACTTTTTTCTGCCAGGGGACCGTTTTTTTATTTTTTATTTTTTTTTTAAATTTTGGTTAACGTGTGTTGTAGATTTTAATTATGGACAAGATCTTTTATGCTATTAATTTTGTGTAGTATCAAGTGAAGAGTGATGAAAAATCTTAAAATCATCGAAGAATTTACGTAAGAATAGGGATAGGTTCCGCATAGAACTTCATGCAATTACAATGAATTTAAATTCAGCAATAAAAATTTATTTTCGCAGTAAATACTGTGGAACTATGTTGCAAAAATACGAGTACAGTCAAAACCCTATAATAAAATTTATTTACCATAACAGAGCTAGCCGATGAACAAATTATTAGTAAATCACTAATGCAATAAATAATATTAAAAAACATTTAAAGCCGCGGCGGAGCGGCCGAGCGCATTGAGGCGCTAGGTTCCAATACGCGAGGTCGTTCCCCGTCGGGATTCGAATCCCCCCTCGGGCATGGAGGTTTGTGCTGTCTTTAGTATAAGGTATTTCATACGTAGTTTGTAAGTTTATGGACTGATGACCCCGCGGTTAAGTCCCATAAGCTTCACAAACATTTGAACATATGAATTTGCAACAATTTAAATAAAACCAGATACGAGTATTTTTACAGAACAAAACAAAAGTGATGGGGATGCTGAAGGAATTAGATTAGGTAACAACACAACAGAAGCAGTAGATTTGTCATTTTGTTAGCAAAATAACTTCTGATTATCGAAGTAAATATGTCCAACTATTTATAAATCTATGGGACATCACTACCGCGGTTATCAGTCCCTAAGATTACAAACTACCTAAACTAATTTCAACTAACGTAAGGACAACACTCATACCCATTCCCGATGGAGGACTCGAACCTCCGACGGCGAGCAACTGCGCGCACAGCAGGACGGCGCCTTAGAGCGCTCGGACACTACACCGTGACGATGATCGAAGTAAACGAGGTAAAACGCAGAATGCCTAAGGGAAGGAAAGCAATTGTGAAGAACAGAAATTTGTTGACCTCTAATATTAATGTAAATGTTAGGAAGTCATTTCCGAAAGCATTTAACTGGAGTGTAGGATTGTATGGGAGTCAAACGTGGACGATTAGTTCAGAGGAAAAGATGTCAAATGCTTTTGAAATGTGGTGCTTGACACGAATTCTGAAGATTACAGGAATAGATCGTATAACTAATGTGGAGGTACTAAACAGAGAAAAATTTCTGGCATTTTTTGACTAAGAGAATAGATCGATTGGTGGGACACATTCTGAGACAACAACGATTTAGCATTGGAAGGGAGTGTGTGGGATAAGTATTACATAAGGAGGCCGAGGAAGAAGACAGTAAACAGATTCAAAAGAAAGTAGGCTGCCGTTCTTATTCAGAGATGTAAAGGCTTGCCCAGGATAAGGTATCTTGGAGAGCTGCATTAAACCAGTATTTGGACTGAAGACCACAACAACAATGAGTATACATCAGACTATTTCATCAATATTTCATGCAGATATATACTTATGATTCTTTATTAGTGAACAAAAACTTAAAATGGAACGTTATATACAAGACTAGAAGAAATCAAATTCAGATTATTTGTTTAAGAAAGAAAATATAGAAGAAAAGGCAAAATACGTGAATTCCCTCCAATAGTTTCATTAGCGATGTGTGGACATCGGATGTTTCTCTCCGTCAACCCCAACGACATTATGTAAGAACAAATTTTACAATATTATGTCATCTGCAATGAAATCCACAGAAAACTATACCATTATGTGACGCGTGAATAAAGAGACGTAATTCAACCACTATTTTACAATTCGAGCACTAAACGCACTTCAATAAACTTTATACATAATTTCATAGCTTTACGAAATGTTTCTCTCCGTCAACCCCAACGACATTATGTAAGGAACAAATTTTACCGCTTAATACTTTTCTACAGCTATCATAACGGTGTTACAACTTCCTACTTCTACACCACTAGTTTTATTCGCGAGACATTTTTCAGAAAATATATGTCACAAATTACTGAATTTACTTTAGAAATTATATCTTAGTAGGAGAAATAGTTTAAGAAATATGATGTCATAGATTTCATGAAAAGTCGGTGCACCACTCATAAGTTTGTAATTAGGCCTTTTACTAGCGTCTTCACGTACATTTTGTGATATTGCACTCTACGAACCTGGAAAACGGTATTACTGCAGGACACATAGTTAACGTAATGATTGAGCTGCATGAAAACTAAACGGAAGTGGGTTGAGAGAAGGGTTGAAGACCAAGGACACAGGAAGGAGGAGATGGGCTAACATCAGAATAGACTAAATATATATTCGGGCAACGGCGAGAGCTCACCCTCATTAACAATAAACTGACATCCTCGGTATTAGTATTTTCGGTGTTATTTGAAATGTTCAATTGTTTGTAGAGCTTATGGGACTTAACTTCGGGGTCATTAGTCCCTAAACTTACAAACAACTCTTGAACTAGCTAATATTAAGGTAGGCACAAATATCCCTGCCCGAGGGGAATTCGAGCCCCCGACCGTAGTGGCAGTTCAGACTGTGACTGGCGCGCCGCAGACAGCTCGGCCACCGCGGCCAGCCGTTCTTATTTGAATCGGATATTTGGACCATATTATGCATCACAAGACCAAGCGCCGTTACTTTATATTTCTTATGTGAGCGCAATTAGTACTATTTAGTAGTTATTTACAGTGAGATTTCACTACTAAGTGAAAGAACACTAACCCTCATTTGGTACAAAAAGTAGAGAAACATTCATGAATAAATATATTTTAAGAACATGTAAAATTTAGGTTCCATTATGTCAGTTATGACATATGGCGCTTGGACTAGTGATGCATAACACCGTCCATTTCATCTCGAGTAATTGTCTGTCTCGTTCGCCTGTACAGTGAAAACATCAGAGCATTTTTCCGCACATGCATATGTCAGTAGTGGATTTTGTCGACTGAAGCAGACCACTTCCCATCGAAGAATACTTCGCTGCGTAACATTTCCATTCTGCTGAAACAATTCCCTCTTCCCCATCTCCAAGATAAAGAACAGACCTATTGTGTCTATCCTCACACCCAACCTGCATCCTTCAACCGCTCCCCACTCTTTCTCTCTCTGTCTTCCTCTATTACACACACACACACACACCACACACACACACACACACACGTGCACTGAAACTTCAGAGAGAGATAAACAAACTGGGTTGTCTGTGCGATTAGATGCGGCGAGAACAACAACAGAGTGCAGCGAAATACAACAAGTAAACTGTTTACATTGCTGCAATTTCCGGCGCCTGGTGCGCCAACGCATGACTAACCTAGTAATGAGCAGCGCTTCACGGCAGCGCCAGGTTCGCTGCAAACAACGTCGCGTCAAAGCCACTAATTTGCACCCTGCTTTCATCTCTTATCCACACAGACGGTACTCCGTACTACGGGACAATCAACTCTGTTTGATCTGTGGCAAATGATAGAAGCGGAACGAGGGAGCTAGACAGCGAGGAGAGGGGCAGAGCTCCTGCGAACGCTTGGCTCCAGGTGCTTCCCACCAGTTGCAAGCTTACGTGCGCACCCATTCGGTAATGCATGTTCTGAGGGTGTTTCGTAAATACAGTCATACTTCACCTGATTTTCGTCGTTCAGTGGTAGATCCAGTAGCTCGCCTGCCTGTACATTATTGTGAAACGACGGGTTCCTCAATGTCTATGAATCACAAACATGTCACGTTTCATTTAACATATTAGTTTATTTGCATATTTGAAGAAGCACACAAACAGAAGCTGACATACTTAGACTGTACAAATACAGTGGTAAGACTGACGAAGACATTATGTAAACTGTAGTTTCGTAAGCTTTCCCAGCGTAATAGTTCTTCATAGTTTCTTCGGGTTTGCTGCCGGATTTTTAAGTCAAACTGACTCAATATTTCGGCGGTACATCTGTCCACCATCCTCAGGAGAACTGCTGCTGCTGAAACTCGCCAACTGATGCCGAGGGCATGGAACGCCGTCCTTTATAGGCCTGCGAGTGGTGTAAGGCGCATGCGCGGCCTGCCACAGGTACTGCACACAGACAGGTCTTGCGGCGCCGCCGGTGTGTACAGGAATCCATGCGAGTGTGGGAAGGCGTACATTGGCAGGTCGATCCGCACAGTTCATGACAGATGTGTAGAACATCGCCGTCACATCAGGCTTCTACAGCCCGAAAAATCAGAAGTTGCGGAACATTGTCTAAACGAGGAGCATAGGATGTTCTTCGATGAAACGTATTGTGGCCAGCACGTGCGGTTTTTGGGACAATGTTGTATAAAGAGTACATTGAAATCAGGCTGTTAGAACATTTAATTAATAGAGACAAGGGTTTTCCGCTTAGCAGGGCGTGGAACCCGGTTTTATAAAATATGAAAAAAACATCGATCTTTTATGCAACCCACCAGATTGCTGGAAGACAAACCATGACTGCGATATATCGCGAGCACCGCCTTTCCGCCACAGGTCGCAAGACCTGTCTGTGTGCAGTACCTGTGACATGCCGCGCATGCGCCTTACACCACTCGCAGGCCTATATAGGACGGCGTTCCATGCCCTCGGCATCAGTTGTCGGCGAGTTTCAGCAGCAGCAGTTCTCCTGAGGATGGCGGACAGGTGTACCGCCGAAATATTGAGTCAGTTTCACTTCACTATCCGGCAGCAAACCCGAAGAAACTATTATGTAAACTGACTAAATACTGAAGTAAGACTTGTAATTAACTGACTAAACACTTCATAATGATTAACTGTGTGCACGTGCCGATTCGCACGAATTAATACAATACCAATATTTCTAGAACATTCTAGAACAAGGAAGTTGCAACATAAACTATTTAATATGTTATTTATTGAACATAAATGAATATTTCATAAACAAGATATACACAAAATTATGACGATATTAAGGATAGTAATTGTGATCGTAAGTAATTTACGATTAGAGCAGTAGACAGGTTTGTTTATAATAATAATAGTGACTAAATTAATTAAGCAGTTTTAAGGTAAGCAGAGCATCACAAACAAATTAGTACATTGCAAGAGACATCAGATAATTATTGTTAGAAACATAATTATCAAAAACTTATTATTGCATAATATTAATGCTATGTATTTTACGAACAGAAACAATTTAACAAAGTAACATAACAAACATTACTATTGTTGCAAATAAACATGTTTTATGAATAAATTCGTGATTACGCGTAAGGAAAGGTTCTCTTACGATTGGTATTGGGGTTTTTAGTTATCGAAACAAGATGAATTTTTTGTGGTATATACCGGGTGATCAAAAAGTTCCATCATTCCTCAACAATACCTGTAGTCGACGAATAATGTTCAGCACTGTAAAGCATGTCCAGAGTTATGGTGAGGCATTGGCGTCCAATGTTGTCTTTCAGCATCCCTAGAGATGTCGGTCGATCACGATACACTTGGGACTTCAGGTAACCCCAAAGCTAATAATCGAACGGACTGAGGTCAGGGGACCTGGGAGGCCAAGCATGACGAAAGTGGCGGCTGAGCGCACGATCATCACCAAACACGCAAAAGACGCACGCAAGAGATCTTTCACACGTCAAGCAATACATTTTATTAGTTCTAATAAAACTCTATGTCATTTCAAGTATGTGTCTCATTTTTTACCTCTCTATCTACATTATTCGGTGATTTATTAAGTTTTCAAATTTATACTGACTTTTTGATCACCCGGTACATTACAATGTCAATGGAGATATAGACATATATTACTGTTTGCGTTTGCTTTAACTAATGTATGCGTCGCCAGTGATTGTTTTCATTAGGTACATTTAACTGTAGAATATAAATGCTATTTGCTTAAACGCGTGATACAAATTTGGGACGTTCTCTTCTATAATTGCTCTTCTTGGAACTCTTAAGTTGTGTAAATGCTGTCCATGATTTTTGTGCTACATTTGTTTGCACCTTATCCAGTTTTTTGCAGGAATTTCTATACTAACACTCAAACAATACAGCTCATAGGTTGCGAAGCTCACTATTAAGATTTAGATTTAAACGAAGGAATCCGTCATGAGAAGTAAAACGAAAAAAAAATATTTATATGAAATGAACAGACTGTGGTTTATGAACAACTGAGGTCACGTTCAAGTTACAAATGTAAATGACATGTCACGAGATTTAAAAAGCAGAGCTTGTATGTCATGTAACTAAATGCGCCACTATTGGTCGCGTGTGTGGCCAATACTCTATGGCATCTGACTAACCAGTTACATGACATATAAGCTCTGCTTTTTAAATCTTGTGACAAGTAATTTACATTTTTAATTTGAACGAGAGCTCAGTTGTTCATAAACCACCGTCTGTTCATATCATATAACTTCTTTTTCTCTTGTTACTTCTCATGACGGATTCCATAGTCGAAATCTTGATAATGCAAAAACCTCTAGCTATGCAACCAATGATCTGAATTTTTTGAGTGTTAATCTTTCACAAACGGTTGCTGTTTTAACAGCCACGTTCAAAATTGTAAAATTTATATGTTTTCATCGACACAGTATTTCTTGTTCAAGTGATAAATTTTGTGGATAATGCACATGAAACGACCTCCAGTATCAAGGGAGCGATTGTTAGTAACCAGAATAGCAGCCTACCTTTATACAAGGTGATGACTGATGAGACCGCGTAGAATTTCTGGCCGTTAGACCCCTGTGGGATCGTCTCCGACCAGCCAAGTCTTTAGTTGACGTCACTGGGGCGACTTGCGTGTTGGTGATGATAAAATGATTATGAGGACAACACAACACCCAGTCTCAGAGTAGAGAAAATCCACGACCGGAAACCGGAAATCGAGCCCGGGCCTCCACTCTGGCCACTGGACTGCAGAGGCGGACTATGCAGGGTGATTCAACTAAGCATTTCACCTTAAATATTTTGGGAACAATTTGAGATATCGTAAATCTGTTCGAATAATTGTAAGGAAATCCTCACTAAACGACGTATAGTCTATTGTCATAGCTGCATTAATTAATTACACAGATATCGATATCAACATCGTATTTGCTAATTTATTTATTTATTTTTTCAAATGTAACTAGCAGTTTCTGCTGCTAGTATCGCAGATCTCAAACAGACGAATTCAAAGGACTTTCGCACGTTGAAATCCAATAAATAGTTTCGGATAAAATACAATATTTGGAGCCCAGGATTTATCTGTTTTGAACATCAAACCAATTGCTGTGTTTTTATACCCAAAGAAGGAAGTACATCACGTCGGGTAAAGAGGAACCAGTGTTGTACCGCCGCGATGCCAGTATAAAAGAGGTAGAGAGGATAAGGAGCTTGTATTCTATGCAGTTCAAACGTAACGAGTGCTGGGAAGTTTGGAAAAAAATTACTTTCACAAACCTAGGGGAATTAGAAATTATACTTCTTAGTTGTCTAGGTTTATGAGAGACTTTTTATCAAACTACTTAAACCAACTTACACTGAGGATAACAAAAACACCTCTGCCCGAGGGAGGACTCGAACCTCCGACTGCGAGCAGCTGCGCGCTCTGCACCAAGACGACCTACAGCGCGAGACCATTGCCACGTGGCTACATGACAGCGACGTAATGTACAGAACTGATCGGTTCGTTAGTTGCTATGGGAGTTGCTCCAACAGAAATTTGGCAGCAATAATAGGAAGGTCAAGAAATATAGCTTTAGTGTTAGTTAACGCTTTAATGCATAGTGCGGCTGTCAACCGCATACCTATTTTTTCCCATTCTCTCTAAAACTGATCAACATTTTACCAGGAATTCATTTGTAGTTGCTTGTATACATACTGTTACATTTGCAAGAAGCTCGTCCCAGAAATTATAAGTCACAAAGTGCTATCGAATCACTTCGAGAGTTAGCTGCACTAACTCCTAAAATGTGCATTTGTTTACTTTAGTATACCTCCTTTGCCACGTGAAAGTAGTCAATCACATAGTAGCACGGCATTACGACTTACATCATGAAAAGATCAGCGGCACAACAGTTTCATTTACTGCAACGGGTACATCATGGAATCACTATATAGTTGACCAGCTATGAGCGATTTGTTGCTAATAGTGCATAATAATTATAAGTAAATTTAAAAAAATATTTTTTTCATTGTATACTCACTATGTATTAGTAAAATCCATGCATAAAGTTCATAAAGTCTGCACTCGTAAATTGTTATATTTCATTACACATAAATAGGAGACTCTATCTTCCTCTTAAATTTTAATGTCTGTTAATGTCAACATGTATCAATTTATAGAGTCACATGCTGTTCCAACAATTTGGACATTTTATTGGCAATGCAATCGAATGTAGCCGGCGCCGTAGCCGCGTGCTTGTATTATCGGCACACTGTAACAGTCACTTTTACATGGGAATTATGACGTCGTCATTATTTGGTATTACCTGTATGACTGTCAGCCAACGGCGATGGGAATACGCATTCAGCCAATAGACGCGACGGTACGTCATTTCTCTATAAGTCACAACCACAACAACATTATTAACTGTCAACAATCAACTTGTGCAGCGCTCGCGGCGCTCAGATATCGATTCTTGGCCTACCTGTGACCTCCATGAATGCGAGGTGACTATCACTGAGCACACTGGACACTGTCAAAGTAAAAGACTAATAATGCTGAAGTTCGTTCGCAATGAATATGTCATTCACAGGGAAAACCGTAGTCATTTTGATCTATCAAAATCAGCAGCGTGGCTTTTAAATGCTGGTTGTCCATCTTTCCCTCCTATCCTTCTAGTGCAAGCAATAGTATACCTAATTCATAGTAACACTTCTTACATTAAGGATTCAATTCTTCCATTCTTCTCACTCTTTCCATTTACCTTCTCTTCCCACTTCTCTCTGTGTCTGCCTCGTCCAGCCACACTCGCTCTACTCATTCTCACTCCGCACCCCACTTTTCGTCTCCTTGTCCCTCTGTCTTCCGTCTCTGTTGACCACGATATTGACGGGACGTTAAACCTCAAACTTCCTTCATCGTTAGCATCCTGTATCTCTTCCTCTCCATCTCTGTCTCTTCCTCCTCTACTCCCTCAATATATCCTGTCTTCTTTTATCTTAGGGGAAGTCAGTTGAAGGAGAGGAGAAAGGAGAAAGAGCAGTGGAATATGGGCTGAGGGAGTGGAAAAGAAGGAGATAGGAGAGGCTAAATCGCCTACGGGGGTTTCGTAATTTATTTTGATAACGACACAGTAGAGCTACGTCTACATACATATTCCGCAATCCTCCGAAAGGTACGTGGCGGAAGGTACTTAGTATCATTAATGCTTTCCTGTGCCACTCCCATATAGAACGAGGGAAAAACTAATGCGTGAATGCATCTGTACGAGCCCTGATCTTTCTCTTTGTGGCCGATAGTAGAACGTTGCCTTTCCTCCAGCTACCCCAACCGAGTTCCCGTAGCAATTCAGTGACACTCGCGCATTTATCGAATCTACCAGGTACAAATCTAGCTGTCCGCCTCTGAACTGCCTCTATATCCTCCTTTAGGCCGATTGGAATCCAAAATGTTCAAATGTTTGTTAAGCTTATGGGACTTAACTACGGGGTCATCAGTCCCTAAATTTACAAACTACTTACGAACTAGCTAAGACTAAAGACGGCACAAATATCCATGCCCGAGGGGGGATTCGAACCCCCGACCGTAGTGGCCGTGCAGACCGTGACTGGAGCGCCTCAGTCCCCTAGGCCACCGCGGCCGGCGATTGGGATCCAAACACTTTATGATACTAAAGACGGAGTACAGCAAGCGTTTTATATACGGTGTCTTTACAGACGAATCACACCTGCACAAAATTCTCCCAATTAATCTGAAGTTGACCATCCGCCTTCTCCACAACTGCCCTTATACGCTCGGTGCATTTAATGACGCGACTCTGTGAAACAGCACACTATTACTACTGCATTCGGACATTCCGGGATTGCTTCTCCTACTCATCTTCGTCACCTTACATTTTTCTACATTTAGCCCCAGTTGCCATTCCTTACACCACCTAGATATTTGCCGCGGTGGAGTAGCCGAGCGGTCTAAAGCGTCTCGCTGCGGAGCGCGCGGTTGCTCGCCGTGGAGGTTCCTCCCTGGGGCATGGGTGTTTGTGTTTGTCCTTAGGTTAGTTTACCTAGGTTTAAGTAGATTGTAAGCTACGGACTGATGACCACGCAGTTTGGTCCGATAGATTTACAAACATTTGAACCTAGATATTTGGTGCAAGTCATCCTGCATCCTACTACATTCACTTGTCGGAGATTATTAATCTCTAATGAGGTTTGTTTGCTTCCTGTTACATTTAATATTTCTCTAATTAATATCAATTTTATCCCTCGTCCTCCCATATTTTTTACATCCGTAGGCGGCAGCGTGAGTTGCCGCACAGCAAGGAACCGCAGAGGTGTCGAAAACCCAGACTGGGTCGGCAGTGAATCCGGGCCTAATTAGCCGCGAAGAAACTTTGCCAAAGTCCGTTAACACTTCCAAAGGCGCTCCTGAGTTTCTCTCCTTCCACTGAAAGGATTACCTCGCAAGGTAAACTAGTACAACGTGGAAAAGCCTTGGTGAGGGAAGATGGATTGGCAGGTGAACACGTGGCCATCCCTGCAACACGTACAGCCTATACTGCAAAATCAGTTCATATCAATCATGATAGTCAGTCTGTTGTAAGCTTCCTAACATGTCATCATAAAAACTTAAAAAGTGTTCCTTCAAAAAAGTCATACAGACACACTTCTGAACGCAGTTCCGATAAACGGAAATTCTCAGGTGAAATTGCTCACAGATTACGCTGACATCGAGCATTTCTTCGTCCATGATATAAGCCGTCCTTGTCTCCTCTTCCTTTCCAACTCTCACCCCTTAGCTGCAATTAATCAATATCTGATGATCAGATATAAAACATAGTTGGTGAATATCCGAACGGGCAACATTCCACTCCATATGGAAAAAAATAGTAAAATAACTTCATAGTAATCCTGACAAATGCGGCAAATCGCGTCACATTTCATGTAATTGATTACTGGAGTAATACTATTATTTTATAACTCATATTCATACCCTCCACTATTATCTAGTGAAATGCGGCTATGAAAAGAGTTCCTTGCGTGAATGTTGGATTGATGGACTTATTTTCTTGCGTTTTCTACGTACGGCAACAACTTTCTTCAATTTAGATGCATTTTTTAGAAAGTTTATTTATACATTTTAATGACGTTCCAGTCACCGTTTCAAACAATGAGAGTTTTTATACTCTAGAGGTCAAAACGGTCCATCCTACGCAACCAACCATAAACACTATGTTGTGGGGAAACTGCTACTCTACACATCACAGGCAATTTTCGGTCGTATTCTATGAAACCCCCAACAATGTCGGCTTGGCAAGCACGTGGTAACTATGAAGTAGTAGAATGTTTTAAACAAGTAGCTTCCAAATATCACGTGCAGCATGAAATGGTTGTCGTTTTAGACGCTTAGTTTCTCACCACACAATAATGAGTTTTTCACTTTCTAATATCTGCTTAGTTTTGATGTTAAAGATTTAGGAATTGCGCTTTTATTATATTTAAGATGACGAAAAATACACATTCAATCGTAAAATAAAATCGTGAATGTTTTAGGATATTCAACAACAGCTTCAATGTAATGAAATGATATTGTTTCATTACAATTTTGATTACGTAAGCGATAACAGTCATCGAACATGAACCAGTGTTACTTTTCGTAATAGCAGTTTAAATCAACTTTGTTGCAAATAATTTTTTTCATCTTGTGCTGGCTGTATGCACGCTTTTAAGCATGTCAGTCCAACTAGCCATAAGTCAATTTGTAACGCAAATATTATATAATATGTAAACGACTATATTACTGGTACATCAACAGGTACACTTGATAGTGCCAACATCAGAAACAAACTTGTAATGGAAATAGTCTTCACAAGCAGAATAAATCTAATTTAACGCAAAGCTGGATTCAATTTGCAGAATTCTTTTTTCAGCAATCAGACGTAAATATTTTGTTTATTCAGATCGAGATTTCGATCACTGTTTGATCATTATCAGTGCTTAAAACAAAAAGTTAAAATATGTAATACATTTCGATTTCATACTCGAAATGTTTTCATATTTTAACGTTTTGTTTTAAGCACAAATAATGATCACACAGTGGTCGAAATCTAGATCTGAATAAACAAAAAAGTTACGACTGCTTTCTAAAGAAATTTTCTACAAAAAACAGTCGTTGAGTACAAGTGCCACGATGGAATTAATCCTGATAGTGTTCAATTTCTATTATGAAAATATCATCTTTAGTCTTTGTGTATGTCTCGGTCCCAGTAGAGAAAAGTTATTGACAGCGCTTCATTATTTTGCCTATCAGCTCCTGTCTAGTATCAAAGGACTGAAATTCTGCATTACTACACAATAACTGAAATAAAATACTTAGAATTCTAGCAGTTTCCACAGAGCACACAATAAGAGTAATGAAGGTCCTTAAGCGAGCGAGCTAAGATATATAAGATGAGCTAAATTGCCGACGGAAAGTCTACATTACGCAATGAGCTCAAAAAGTAGTTTTTCGTGTCTAATGTTGCGTGTCATTACTACAGTAGGTTTTCAATAAAACATCAACATAACTAGCAGCACTGTAATGCGCTGACAACGTATCTACATTAATATTCTGCAGGTCACATTGCAGTGCATGGCGGAGAGTTCATCGAACCGCTTTTATGGTCTTTCTCTACAGTTCCATGCTCTAATAGCACGCGCGAAAAAGAAAGGAAGAAGGAAGGAAGCTGAGGGTTCAACGTCCCGTCGACAGCTTGGTCATTAGAGACGGAGCTAACGCTCGGAGTTTTGGGTAATAACGGGGACGGAATTCGGCCGTGTCCTTTCAAAGAAACCATCCCGAAATTTGCCTTGAGTGATTTAAGGAAATTACAGGAAAACTAAATCTGGATGACCGGAGGTGTATTTGAATGCGAGTACAGTGTGTTACCACTGCGGCACCTCGCTCGGTGAAAGAGGAACAAATCTTTCCGTTTTCGATCTGATTTCTCTTTTTTTATTTTGATGATCATATCTTTCTATGTAGGTATGTGTTAACAAAATATGTTCACATGCGGAAGTTTATGTTCTTGACAATTGTACATTTGACAGCACGATGAAATGAGTACTCGGTGGACGACCACTGTGTTTGTCAGTTTGTACAATTGACACCCATGAATCATTTGATGTACGAATTAGAACGGTAGGTTGCATTTACATTTCCCCCTTTGGTATGGGATGTGAAAATTAACTACTCATAGAGCTTAAAGAACTTGTAAACATGGATGCTTATTGAGTATGGCGTGCTTCGTTAAATGAAGGAACTAGCTTGGAACAAAAATCGCAATTATTAGTTTGCTAAATTGTGACTTCTGCAAAGATGATATTATGACATTGACTACGCAGTATTCGTTTTTCCCTTACTATTATGTAAGTTGTAGGTTAATATCGATTATAATCTATATACAAGTATTATGTAAAACAGCTGCAAATATTATAAGTATAACGTCTGGAAATTACCAATGTAACAACCATCAGAAATGGATATTGCAGGTATAGGAGTTCTCCACTCGGCAACATCAGTCATGCGTCAGGTGCCTGCTCGACGTTTGTAGACGTTTATAGAGCTACTTGGCAAACAATATAACGTCTTATGTGATATGTTCAAAGCGTCCACGGAATTCCAAGAAATTGTTGGCGCTGAGAGGCGTCTGCATTTCGTGGAGCCTTTGCTGTAAAAGCATATCCTTGCAGGCTCCGGCATTCACCTGTTAGCCTCAGAGCCCTGCAGTCAGCCACCCGTCCGCTACATATAGCATACTAAGGTAGACCTGCACTACGCGTTGCTTTGAAGCCGGGGACTCATTTTACATGCACGAAAACATCTGCAGACCATTATATGCCAGTACCACCTCTTACATTCTGTCGTAGCATGCAACAGTTATTTTACACAATAAATTTTACCGTGTTGTGAATAATAAAGGATCAAGGCGCTATTCACAAACATCTTTTTGATCTTAGATACATTTGTTCTTGTAATAGGACATCTTCTAGTCATACGTTTCCACTGAGTAATGATAAAAGTATTTCATATAAAAATGCTGTTTTCGAAATCCATTATTTTCCTGAATACGGACGAAATTCAGTTGCTCTATTTCCCATAATGTTAAAAATAGTATGCTATATTACGTCAAAGCCCCTTAAACTGAACATTCCTTATAAGATGTAAATATTTTCAGGTGTGTAGTTAACAATATGTCGCTGTGGAATTGCGTTCTGGTGGAGTTATCAAGATAATTTCTCCCATACAAGTTCAGCATTTCTCACGTCTTTTTAATATACGTATTACACAAATGGTGAAAAGGTTTCTCCATCGAAATTGTGATCTTCAATATACAGTGCATTAACTTACACAATAAACAGAAGTCTACAGAGAGGATTCAAACTTAGTAATTACTAATACTTTTCGTTCCTATTTATTTTGAAGAAATATTAGGCTACAGCATTCGCCATTTTCTGATGAATGTGATTTGTGTATAGAATTTCGTTTTTGCTAGCGTTTTTTATTGATTGAGAAGCAGCATAGTTGACAGTGACTTATTTCTGTAGTGGGATGCCTACAAGGATATTCGTAGTTCTATATTATAGTGCAAGAGAAGTCACTTATACTTGAACAAATTATTTTTTGAAATTGTTTTGAAATGTGACTCTATCTCTATGAAAAATTTACTGAACTGATGTTAAGCTAATACATTAAACTAAACTGGATGTTCAACTGTAAAAGAAACCATCACAAAGGAAGCCTAACCTAACAAGCATTTTGGCATAGTGATATTATTGCCAGAGATAAGTTTATCACAAGAAAAAAAGAATGAAATTCAGTGACTACGAACTCATTAACTGCCCTGGTAGGTACGCTATGAATCGGTGTAACGAGAAATCCTTTCCACTGGACGTAGAAATTGCGTAGAAACTGCCGGCAGTTCAACTGCTACGGAAGCCGTTGGAGAGCTGATGCAGTGTTCGGGCGGTTCGGTAAGTTGCATTTCTAAATGGGACTTACATTTTTGGGTTGGTACGAATAGACGCGAGGAGTATATAGACACTTTTCTGTTCTTAACAGAGCTGATGTTCTATCTTTTGAATGTTCCGCTTCTTGCCTACCTTGTGAGTGGCTATGTCGCGCCCAAGTTGTGTACAGTGCCTCCCGGCTTGTTGCATGTAATAGAGACTCATTGTTTTAATCTGTTCCTACATGTAACAGTTTTACGAACTCGTTAAGTACGTATACAACTTTTTTACTGAATAATTTTAGTAAAGATGAAGTGTAGCTATTTTCTTACATGACAGACGTAACTATTTTATTTTATTGTAATTTGCAGCTGCACCGCAAACTAGGGTAGTGCACACAAATAAAAAAATTAAAATAACTGTTGCGTATACAATTATTAAAGGTATAGAAATTGGTGTCTTGCGTAACTCTGTACCCAGACACATTACATCTATGAAACTACAAATGATTTCCTTTAAATCAGTAAAGAGATCATATTATAAAAATTCAGTGACTATTGTAATGTCATTTCGAAGCCTGTTGGAATAAAAACATTTTATACAGTTTTTATAGAAAATTGTTAGTTTCAGGAGGAGATCGTACTGCTGTCACTCGTTTCATTCGTAGAACTGATGTCAAAGTGACAAAAATATGGAAATAAGTTACTGTGGATTTTAAAATGAAGTAATATCGCGGAACATGGTTGTCAATATTATTTCTTCAAATGTAAGCCGCATCTGATCTACAGTAACTTTGTTACTTTTGAAAGATTGGAAATTCTCACTCAGGAAAGCGTTAATCGATGTTTTATTTCCTTTTGTAAAAGATATATTTATCGTTAATTTTTGGTAGATTTGGGAAATGCGATATTCATACCCACTACGACAATTCTGTTCATTAATTCCTGTTTCTGTTTTGATGCTCTTTATTAACACCGGATTATTTGTTGCTAAGAAGTCAAATATTTTTTCACCATCATTTACTATTCTGGTAGATTCATGAACTCACTGCTCGAGATAATTTTCGGAGATTGTGTTCAGTAAAATTTCGGACGATGTTTAATTCTTTCCTCCTGTTTTAAACATGTGTTTTTGCCAACATATATGGAGAGTAAGTTTAAAGTCGCCACCAATTAAAATTGTATGCTTGGGGAACGTTTTCGAAACTTGCGCCAAGCTTCCTTTGAAAATTTCTGTAATCGAATCATCTGAGTCAGGGGCGTCGGTAAAAAGAGCCAATTATTCTTTTATTCTTGTTAGGTATAACCTCTGCCCACACCAACTCACAGAAACTAACTACTTCTATTACACTACAAGATAAACAGCTTGTGACAGTAATAAATATGCCATCACCTTTTTTTATTCAATCTTTCCTTTCTGAACACCATTTGTCCCTTAGTAAAAATTTCCGCTGAGCTTATCTCCGTCTTTAGCCAGCTTTCGTTACCTACAGCGATTTGAGATTCTGTACTTTCTATTAGCGCTTGGAGCTCTGGTAAGTTTGCAGACAGCCACGACAATTTACAGTGTTGGAGCAATGGTTCTTAGATCAGTGTTAGTCCTATCTCTAAACTACACCCTTTGATATTAAAACCCTTCCTGTGTATTCCCAAGGCCGTCTAACCTAAAAAAAAAAGGTCCAGTCCACGTCACACAGCTCCCGCTAGCTGCTGCGTAGTCTCTTCCTGCGTGTAGTAGAATCCTGACCTAGAGTTCAACTGTACATTTGAAATTAGGCAGTAGCGCAGGCAGTTCGTAACCACGTCTCTAGTCCTCGTCGTTAGGGACACGTTTCTCACTAATAACGGGAATACAAATAATAGCTTTACCAAATCGCCGTCCTTTTATACCTTGTGTACGTGATGTCACCGCCGTCTGCGCACGTTGCTATTGCTTTTGTCAGCTCAGTGTACACTCGTAATTACGTTTGTACAGAGCCCTCGGAAGCACGATTCCCACTCGCATTAATGATTGATCGATGCGCTGAGGCCCAGTGTTGCCAACTCAGCCCATTTTCGGCTGATTCTGGCAGATTTGTGTTCCTTAAAGCCGGAAAATATTCTTATCAGCGGGCAGGTGAAAATATGGCGGATTACCGGTATTGCCATCTTTTAATTAAAAAATAAAATAAGAAACAAATGGTTTTTGAAACCCTACAATTTTTATACACTGAAGAACTGATCAGGACCAGCTACACTGCATAACAGTTCTTTTTGCTCTCCTTCTCTAATGTGGTGCCAACGGCCGTGCCGCAGTGGATACACGGTTCCCGTGAGATCACCGAAGTTAAGCACTGTCGGGCTTGGGTAGCACTTGGATGGCTAAGCGTCCGGGTCTACCCAGCTCCGTTGGCAGGCGGGGTGCACTCAGGCCTTGTGATGCCACCCGAGGAACTGCTTGACTGGGAGGTAGCGGCTCCGGTCACGAAGACTGACATTACGGCCGGGGCGCTGATCACGTCCCCCTCTATACCGCATCCGATGACGCCCTTGGTCGGAGGATAACACGGCGGCTGGTCAGTACCAAGTAGACCTCTCGAGCCCTTGTTGATAAAATCTTTCTGGGTATTGGACCGCATCGTCAATATATCAAATATTTCACCGACGTTTCGGCCACTATTGTAAGCGGCCATCATGTGGGTGTTACGTTTACTGCTGGATGAGGGAAAGCTGATGTCTTAAATATTGAATGTTTCCATTTATGATTGGTGGTTTCTGATCTCTTTCATTCGTGTTTCCTTTATTTCTTCCTATTGGTGGAAACGGAAGTCCTTCATTGGTGTTTATATTAATGTTTTCCATTGGCTGAAACTGGCGAATGAGGAGTGGTGGTAGCAATGACGTAGCGTCGGCTAGAGGGTGCTGTTTGCTGTGTGTACGCGCGGCTGCTGTTGTCTCCGGGCTACGTGGGCCCCTATGGATCGTACCGCGCGCGGAGTCGTCACGAAGCGCTGCTGCTGCTGGCAGCCAAGTCGCCGGAAGTCTATACCCGTCTTCTCTGTTCATATTTCCGGGTCGCTTAGCTACTTATAATGCTTCTCTGATTTTCCTCTTCAAAGTGAAGGGTCGTTTTGCCAGTACAGAGACTTCCTCAAAAATGTTTGTAGAGCTTATGGGACTTACAAACTGCTTATGAATTAGCTACAACTAAGGACGGCACAAATATCCATGCCCGAGGGGGGATTCGAACCCCCGACCGTTGTGGCCGTGCAGACCGTGACTCAAGCGCCGCAGTCCCCTCGGCCACCGCGGCCGGCCTTCCTGAAAACCTATCTGTTTGCCGCACTCTTCTCAGGGCTCTGCCACTGCCGACCTCGTATGCTGTCCCAGCCGAAAGTACCTCTCGTGCTCGGCTATCCTTGTGTTAATCGGCCGCCCGTCCAATGTATACCTAGCCGCATTCATAGCCGTTTTCATAGACCCCGGCTGTGTGCAGTTTATTAGTTATGTCTTTTATTGAGCCTAGTACATATCTTATTTAAACTCTTGAGGCCTGTCGGACGGAGAGAGCAGGTTGGGAACTGCCATGATCAATTCCATTCGGACGATTCGCGCCGGCTTTCGGCGCCTCAAAAAGTGCTGTCATAACTTTCAATTTGAAGTTGCAATCCCTAAAACATAGGTAAGATGGAAGATAATTGAATATCCACATGATTTTATAACTGTTTAAGGTTTACAAAATTAATATTATTTTATAGGTACCATGAAAACCTACGGAAAGAGTAGTGGCGTTAGCAATAAAAACCTCAGGACGTTCAACATTAAACCATATCTAGCTATGTGGTAATTATTCAGCAATCAGTCGTCATAAATATAAATTCTTTATTTGTTGGCAAATCCGGATTTCGACCACTGTGTGGTCATTATCAATGCTTAAAATAAATTAAAAAACTTAAAATATCTCGACCTCCATGTAGGAGGTTGCGTTTGTACAAACGCGTCAGTACAAACGCAACCTCCTACATGGAGATCGAGATATTTTAAGTTTTTTAATTTATTTTAAGCATTGATAATGACCACACAGTGGTCGAAATCCGGATTTGTCAACAAATAAAGAATTTATATTTATGACGACTGATTGCTGAATAATTACCACAAATCAAATACAGCCGTGGAGCACCCAGTCCAATATGGAATCAAGCCTGACATATCTAGGTAGATGAGGTCGATGACCTTCATTTTTTTCCCTTCCTTTACTAATATCAATGTTCATTTGTGTAAAGGAAGAAAGATCGTGCAAATAAAGTAAGTGTGAATTAGCAGCACACCAACTGCTGGGATGGAAACCATGCTGGATATGCCCCCATTACACCTTTGGGTCAAGATGGAGGCGGCAGCTGGCGCTTACAGACTCAAATCTGTCAACAACTGGAACTCTTTGGGATATCCAGAATGACACACTAAAATAGTGAGTGAGGTAAATATAGGAAAGGTTGGGGAAATGCCAACCGACTATATTATAACCCCATACTGCTTCAACAAGCCTTTCAGTATAACAATTGGAAGTAGGGAGCAGTGGGAGAAAATAGTTCGACACCGTACGGGGGATATTTTCTGGTTCAATGACGGGTCGAAATCAAACCAAGGCGTTGGGGCCGGGGTATACGGGGTGCAGCCAAGACTGGAGGGCGTCATCTCTCTAGGGAAACTGCCCTCAGTGTTCCAGACCGAAATCACTGCCATCAGGGCATGTGTGGAGGAGAATTTGCGTAGGTGCTACAAAGATCGTAGCATCTATATCTATTCAGACAGTCAGGCAGCCCTGAGATCACTGGCAGCTCCTACAAAAAGGTCTAAAATTGTTGCAGAATGTCACAGGGTTCTGGTGGAGCTAGGGGCAAGCAATAGAGTAAACCTATTGTGGGTCCCTGGCCACTCGGGGATCAGTGGCAACGAACATGCCGACAGATTAGCCAGGATGGGGGCAGAGGCTCCATTTATTGGACCGGAACCTGTCCTGACAATCACCAAGGCAATGATCAAATTGGAGCTACGTAACTGGCTCAGAAGACAGCACTTAGAATATTGGACCAAAGTCCATCAACAAAAACATGGCAAGGTAATGATGCCAAAGCCTTGTTTTAAAAGAAGCTCTACAATCCTGGGTCTGAACAGGAGAGAGATTAGACTCATGGTTGGATTGCTGGCAGGCCATGGGAATTTCAAAAAACACCTACATACAATGGGAATAACAGAAGAGGACCCTAAACGTAGGCTCTGTGATGACGGTGATGAAACTGCATCACATCTGATCTTCGAATGCATTGCATTGGAGAGTAAAAGGCACAGAACATTTGGGACAACCAGACCCGAAGAAATTGTGTCTAATAAAGAACTGGTAAAGGGACTCCTTGCACTGTTCAAGGGCATAGGTTGGCTTTACTAGACATACAGGGAGCGATACCGCACAATAAACTTAGTTTCGGTGCGGGCAGTGGCGGGTTAGACCAAGACTGTTTTGGCTTCCCTGAAAGAATCAAATCAAATCAAATCAAGTAAGTGTGCAAGAACATACTGTATTCAAAATTTTCATTTTCGATCTTTCAATAAAAGACTTTTTCTGATTTTAAAGTTGGCAACACTGCTGCGGCCACTGTACTTGACACAGTTGCGCAGCCGCGCGCTGGGTTTTCACTTTACGGTGCGGGAGCCTCCTCGGCGAGACTATGGGCGCTCGGTGACGCTGCCGGCAGGCAGTTAGCGGGCGGCCACGGCCCACGCCCGCGATTGCCAATTTTTCCCTCCAGTGGGCGCGACCGGCACTGCCGCCTGAGCGCGCGCCAAAAAGCCCGCCGATGAGCCGAGGGCCGTCCGTTAATGGGGGCGCCCATCCCAGTCCTCAAGTGTGGCGGCCGCCTCACACCACGTACTGGACCTGTCGATCTGAACGCTACCAGACAATGTTCAGTTGACAATACAGAGCGGGTCAAATGTCGCAGTACACCCTCCTATTTCGAAAACTCTGCAAGAACTGCGAAACACGAGTATTGAACGGCGAGTGTTCATCAGAGACTAGTGTATAGTCAGGCGTGCCTCAGGGGAGTGTGATAGGACCGCTATTATTTTCTATCTATATAAATGATCTGATGAACAGAGTAAGTTGTTATTTGCGGCTGTTTGCTGGTGATGATGTGGTGTGTGGGAGGGTGTCGTCTTTAACTGACTGTAATAACATACAGGATGACTTAGACAAAATTTATAGTTGGTGCGAAGAATGGCAGCTAGCTTTCAAAGTAGAAAAATTTACCGCCAGTTGGCCCAGTCTGCAGTGCTTGTGTTGACATGCGACTCACTGCTCTGCAGTACTACGGATGGGGCATCATTCCAATGTGATCAAATTGTAAATTTTCACAATCAACATGTGTGGGCTGACGAGAATCCGCACGTAATTGTGCAATCACGTCATCAACAAAGATTTTCTGTGAACGTTTGGGCAGGAATTGTTGGTGATGTCTTGATTGGGCCTCATGTTCTTCCACCTACGCTCACTGGATCACTTTATCATGATTTCATACGGGATACTCTACCTGTGCTGCTAGAACATGTGTCTTTACAAGTACGACACAACATTTGGTTCATGCACGATGGAGCTCCTGCACATTTCAGACGACGTGTTCGTACGCTTCTCAACAACAGATTCGGTGACCAATGGAGTGGTAGAGGCGGAACAATTCCATGGCCTCCACGCTCTCCTGACCTCAACCATCTTGAGTTTCATTTATGGAGGCATTTGAAAGCTCTTGTCTACGCAACCCCGGTACCGAATGTGGAGACTCTTCGTGCTCGTATTGTGGACGGCTGTGATACAATACGCCATTTTCCAGGGCTGCATCAGCGCATCAGGGATTCCATTCGACGGAGGGAGCATGCATGTATCCTCGCTAACGGAAGACATTTTGAACATTTCCTGTAACAAAGTGTTTGAAGTCACGCTGGTACGTTCTGTTGTTGTGTGTTTCCATTCCACGATTAATGTGATTTGAAGAGAAGTAATAAAATGAGCTCCAACATGGAAATAAGCGTTTCCGGACACATGTCGACATAACATATTTTCTTTCAGATGTTCATGTGTATGTAGAGCTTATGGGATTTAACTACGGGGTCATCAGTCCCTAAACGTACAATCTACTTATGAACTAGCTAAGGACTGCACAATTATCCATGTCCGACGGGGGATTCGAACCCCCGACCGTAGTGGCCGTGCAGAGCGCTCGGCGTATTTTCTTTCTTTGTGTGTGAGGAATGTTTCCTGAAAGATTGGCCGTACCTTTTTTGTAACACCCTGCATACACTGTAAACTCCGTTCGACAGGTCTCAGAGGGCCAACTGGGTACTGACCGGTGTCAACGGATGCGGTATGGAGGGGGACGTGGTCAGCGCCCCGCACTCCCGGCCGTTATGTCAGTCTTCGTGACCGGAGCCGCTGCTTCTCAAGCAAGTAGCTCATCAGTTGGCCTCACAAGGGCTGACAGCCCTAAGCAGACCCGGACGGTAATCTAATGGGGACCCGTGTGTCCACGGCGGCCCGGCAACTGTTTTACCCCAGATATCTGTGAAACTGCAAGAGATATTGAAAAACCACTTTCACGGTCATGAACGTACGGCAGGGGCATATGAAAGTAGGTACTATGAGACACCCTAAAACGTGAAGAAATATTATTTTCAACATAAACTTATTTTTTTATGGATACCCCATAGTATTTTTTATGCATTGGATAGGATGAAAAATCAGAAAAAGAATGGCTTCGGTCGCATCGCGATGCGTCAATTACATCCGGAGAAACTGCGAAGCGAAGTTGATGTTTGAAATACATGAGGCGCGCTGCTAGCGTGTGTCCGAGACTCAACCATGAGTCTTGCTTGAGCCTCGGACATGCGCTAGCGCCGCGCCTCATGTATTTCAAACAACTTCGCTTCGCAGTTTCTCCGGATGTAACTGACGCATCGCGATGCAACCGCCCGCCATTCGTTTGTGATTTTTCATCGTATCGATTGCTTAAAAAATAATATGGGGTATCCATTAAAAAAAGCATAAGTTTGTGATGAACTTAATATTTCTTTACGTGCTTTGTTATATATATATATATATATATATATATATATATATATATATATATATATATATATATATATATATATATACTTATGGGACTTAACTACGGGGTCATCAGTCCCTAAACTTCCAAACTACTTATGAACACTTATGAACCAGCAAATACTAAGAACGGCACAAATATCCATGCCCGAGGCGGCATTCGAACCTCCGTCCGTAGTGGCCGTGCAGACCGTGATTGGAGCGCCTCAGTCCCCTCGGCCACCACGGCCGGGTCTTCACGTTTTGGAGTATCTCGTAATACCTACTTCCATAAACCCCTACTGTACGTTCATGACCGTAAAAGTCGTTTTTCAATATCTCTTGTAGTTTCACAGATATCTGGGTTGAAACAGTTGATTGGGACAATATACATATATGTTCAAATTTTTGTAAAGTTATGGGACCAAACTACAGTGGTCATCAGTCCCTAGACTTACAAACAACTTAAAGCAAGGTAAGAAGGACACACACACCAATCGATGGGGAGCAAGACGCCTTAGAACGCACCGCCATTCTCGTGCGGCTGCAGGTTGCCTTTCAAGGGGTTAGATTATTTTAGGATTTCTCACCTATTCTTTTTTTTCTATACCAACCCTGTATTAAAGTTTAACAAATAATAGTATTCATTCCTTAGTTTTAACGAGGGTAACGAACAGCTTATCCTTTGTTTCATACGCTAGTAATTATTTAATTTATACATAAAAAAGTTAAAAATTTCACTCTGTTTTGGTTTTCGCTGAAACGCGACAAAATACCGCAGCAAGAGTGGAGTATCAGATGGAAATGGAATTTGTTAGAGGAATTGGTATGCGATTGATCCCAAAATCAAACAAATACGGTAAGTACAAGAAGGCGAATTCAGTGCAACATTGAGAGTTAGGTGGGATACTTCTGCTGCAATTACACAATGAAAGTAGGATTCACCTATGTTTTGATCAGACATGAAGTACTAACATGACAAAAATTGTGAGCAATTTACACATTCTCATATATATTTCTGTTCACACACGTAGCTACACATTGTCATAATGATTCGGAACTTGTTGCAAAAAGTTTGTTGGTTTACGATATGTTATTTGCACATTTTATATTCCAGAAGCCATCTTCGCTCCCTTCAGTGTTTTCAATTTACTGTGGTTATGTGAAGTAACAGGAGATAGAAATGAGCCTGTTACTACTGCAAGTGTACTAATTTTATGATTTATATTTTTGTTTATCACGCACTTGATGATTTGCACAGCATAAAATTAAAGGTGAAATGCTCTTGCGGTTGGTAACAGTAAACTTTCATTAACTATAATTTTAATTTCACTTTACCAACTTCGCTTTTTACATAATGAATTTACATGTGTCACCTCACCGTATCACTTTTGTTTCCTGTCTACGATTCACAAGAAGACAATTTGGGTATCGGATTTTTATAATTTTTTTGATCATTATGGTACATGAAGTTCAGACCTTAAATAACATTCAGTCAAAGCCATTCGACGCAACTCTAAGAAATTCTCGAGAAAGTCGAATTTGAAGTTTAGCAAGTACACGTAAGTACAAATGATTATAAAAGTTACAGAATCTCTCGATGTAGGTCAGGTGATACCGTTCTAGTTTTACAACCGTAGGGTCGGTGGTTCGAATCCCACATTGACAGATTTTTGTTGTGTTCGAATACTTCAAAAATTTTAATATCTAACGGTAATTTTTACGAAAACTGCACCTATTTCTATACTTTATAAACGTTTTGCCATGGCGGAATGGCCGAGCGCATTGAGGCTCTATGCTGCGTTGCGCGAGGCCGTTCCCCGTCGGGGGTTCGAATCCCTCCTAGGGCATGGATGTTTGCGCTGTCTTTAGAATAAGTTAGTTCATAAGTAGTTTGTAAGTAACGTCGCATAAGATTTACAAACATTTGAACATTTGAATGATGGTTTTCATCAAAACACCATACTAGGTTACATTTTTACATTATTGGCTTCACTATTATTGGACGACGCTTCTCTTTGATTGTTCAGTTTGTGAAAAGCTACGAACCTATTTTGGAAACTCATATCAATAATAAAATTATAATAAACAAAATAAAATAAAATAAAAATGTATCTGTTACATCAGGACTCGAACCACCGACTGTCTCATGTGAAGCCAGAACGCTACCACCTGAGCTACACCGACAATAAATGCAACTCATTTAAGTATTGGTACTTATGTGTACTTGCAAACTTCAAAGTCGATATACTCGAGAATTTTTTAGAGTTGCGTTGATGGCTTTGGCTGATATTTAAGTTCTGAACTTAACGTGCCATAAATATATAAATCCGGTACCCTTGTGTGGTCCTTTTCAGTGTTATCAAACGTTATAATCGAAACACAGTTCCAATAATTCTTTTCTGTTTATTTGGTAATATATGGGGTAATCAAAAAGTCAGCATAATTTTGAAACTTAATAAATCACGAAATAATGTAGTAGAGAGGTAAAAATTGACACACGTGCTTGGAATGACATTGGGTTTTATTAAAACAAAACACAAAAAAATGTCCGACAAATGGCGCTTCATTTAATCAGAAAAGCAATAATTAGCATAACAAATTAAGACAAAGCAAAGATGATGTTCTTTACAGGAAATGCTCAATATGTTCACCATCATTCCTCTACAATAGCTGTAGTCGAGGAATAATGTTGTGAACAGTACTGTGAAGTATGTACGGAGTTATGGTGAGGCATTGGCGTCGGATGTTGTCTTTCAGCATCTCTGGAGATGTCGATCACAATACACTTGCGAATTCAAGTAACCCCAAAGCCAATAATCGCACGGACGAAAGTGGCGGATGAGCACACGATCATCACCAAACGACGCGCGCAAGAGATCTTTCAATATAGGGTGCAGCGCCATCCAGCATAAAAATCGTACGTTGCAGCAGGTGTTTATCAGCCAGGCTGGGGATGATGCGATTCTGTAACATATCGGCGTACCTCTCACCCGTCACAGTAGCAGTCACTGACGTTTTACTGCTCAGCACCATCTGTCGGACATTTTTGAACCCTTTTTTCCTAATAAAACCCAATGTCATTCCAAACATGTTTGTCAATTTTTCCTCTCTATCTACATTATTTCGTGATTTATTAAGTTTTCAAATTTATACTGACTTTTTGATTACCCGGTATCATACCATTTGAATACTTGTGTCAGAGAAATTATCTCTTACTTTGAATAACGTCTAAATTATTTCGAGCACAGCAAAACTTTTTCATCATTTTTGTTGAGTGTCAAAAATTTTATATTTGCCTAGTGGATGTTTCTCCTTAATTAGTCAATGTTAATATCCTACACGGTGACTGTGCTGTCATTTACTCTTAGTACTTCTAATAATTAAGCTATTTTCGCTAGAGCTTTACTATTAATAACTATTTTCATCATATGATGGTATGTGTCATTTTATTCGTTGTTTTTTTTTTAATTTCGCTCTTTTAACTCTTATTTTATTTGTTACTCTTCGTAGAGTTTCTATTTTAAACTGAAACATGTATTACATTTGCTCGAAATAAGATACTGAATACTTGATCTCTCTTGTTACCCTATTGAGTGAACAATTAACTACGGAATTTAATCATATAATGGGGTTGCAGAACTCGCGTTTGGTGCAGTGGACTTTGACAGTGGCTTTTTTTCTGTCCAAAACGCTTTATGTAGGTCAGTTGTGGTTTTGTGTGTGCCGGGACGTATGAACATCCACTACACAGGTAGGTTAACGTTGGACAGCTTGAATGAACGTAGCTTTATGATTTCCACCAATCACAACGTTTGTTCATCAGGCGCCCGCGTTAGTCTGTTTTTGCAGCCTAAGTGGCTTCCACTTTGCAGCTATTCAGCGCTTAGCAACAAAGCGGACTGATTACGCACCTGCGTACTGGTCCATTATGCATACATAACATTGCAGGAAGAGTTGGTACAGTTTGATATCGGATAATAGTCATAGAAGTCAAAGCTTAAATATTTCAATAATTAGTGGTACTACCACTACTATTACAAAACTTCCAGCTTATGACCTAAATCTTTCACCTTGAAATCATTTTTTTTTATTTACTATCGAAAAATGTTTTGGTCAAGATAGAGTATTGGGCATCCCAACGTGTTTCCCATGCCCTTTAATCAATTTTTTGTCGTCTTATTTTTCTGGAGATAATCTGCCCATTATATAATTGCTTGTGAGAAATATGTCTCCTTTTCCACAGAGTTTCTCAGTTATTCTTAATGTTTTAATGGACCTTTTTATTACTGTAAAATTCGGACCAAACTTCATTGTGCACTTTTCACGTATTGTTTCATACGATTTCCTTTTCAAGGATCTGGTGCTGTTCTAACTTGTAGTTCATACAGAGGCATTCTGGTTTTACTGCAATATCATTTGTCAGTTTGATTTTCCAGGTGATGAACGTTTTGCTGTAAACATTTTTACTCAAAGATTACATTGAGGAGACAAATGACATTGTATGAGGTTATGCACAAATAACAGTTTGCGGTACGATCACGTAACCTAGGTAGATATATTACCACCTTTCGACGCAGAATGGTAGTCAGAAATAGGTACCTGGGACATCGTGAAGAAGAGTTTTCTAAAATGTCACTATGAAGTCAATTGACATTTATTCTCTCCATCAGAAATTGAAAAAAATGTACTGTCTTTGTCTTAGTAATTTTGGTGACTCAAACTAAGGTACCTCAATTTCAAGTTTTTTTAATAGGGAAAACATAATATGTATTCCTAGTCACAGTTGCGTGTCAATTAATCTTTTAATGACATGACACGTGATGCGCCGACATAAATGTGAGCTCATTAAAAGATTCTTTTAAGAAGGAACTGTGATTTGGAATACATTTGATGTTTTCCCTATTAAGTAATTTAAACCAGTTGCACTCCTTACTGAAATTATGTGAGACTATAATCAACCGGAAGTTGTCTGTCAGTTTCAGTCTTCCTTTTTTTTCTGAAATACGAACTCTAAAGCACTGATTATGGGATGAATGGTAGTATTTCATAATTGAATATTTTTGGAAGCTAATTATTTGAAAATTTGTCTTCTCAGCTGAAAGTACAGGAATTTTCAAACGATTGACGTAGGGAATGCCAATTTTTATGATAACAGGGAGAGACATAAAAACATTTCTTGAATAAAAGAATGTCCTGGTTGCCAAATTTTATATTTATATGACGCGTTTCGCCCGGTTATAGCCTTTTCTGATATCTGACAAATAAGATGAGCTAACCGGACGAAACACGTCGTTTAAATAATTTTTTTTTGCAACATAGTAGCTGTAACACACCACGCAAAAATTGAATGGGAAGAATTTTACAAGAAAATTTCAATACCGCAGTACATCGATTTATTTAAATCTGAATCATTTATATTCCTCGAGTGTTTTTGAATATTCTTAGTATCTTATCCAAGTGTACCCTAAATATTTCGTTAACGTTAAACACATTAAAGCTAAATGCAGGAAAATTAGTATCAGGATTCTCGGTTAGAAGCACAGAAATATCTATCACAGCCTGAACGTTTGAAACTGAAAAGGCGAACATGAGCTACAAACTTCGGCTTCAGTTACAAATGGGAATCGGCATTACGATTTACAAATTAAAGAAAAAGTGAATAAAATACTTTTTTACCATACAAAATACCTGTGTAACACAGCTGATGCTATGTTAGAGGGGGATACTAAACATTACGTCCTCGCGCGTAAAACAGCATCAGCGAAAATAGCCTTATTCAATGTGTTATCAGCGGCACAAATTCTACGCCGTTCGGGTATATATGAGCTCCACGGATCGGTGCAACCATTCTCCCTACCCCGTGCAGCGTGTCGTTGAGGCTGGAATGATGAAATATATAGAAGCGCAACATAAAAATACCTTATTTAACGCAATCGATGCCTCTGTGTGAAATAGCTGCGTCTGGGGAACGATTTTATGTTCCAAAGCGCTGCAATTCCCTCACTCTCATAGCGGCCCACTGACCATAAAAAGTTGTGCAGAATTTTATTACTTTGCGGATATATCTTACTTCATTCACAGTAAAGCCGTGCACGAATGCCTTTCACAGCTGTAAAAACTCAGATGTACGCCCCCGACCGTCGCACGATTTCAGTTCGGGTCGAAAGGTGAAGTTTTTCCCTTCGGTTCTCGGCGCTGTATGGGCATAAATCGGCCGAGTAACGATATTTACTCGCCGTAAAATTACGTGCAATGTATTTTTTTCGGAGGGTCGACTCGTAATGCTGGAATAATTTATTTTTTTTTTTTTTTTTGCGTAAAAGGTAACAGGAAAATATTTATTTGTTATTGACTCATACTTGTTTTTCTAGGAGCACCTGAAAGGGATTTATTTATTCCAAAGTAGCCATTACTTTTTGATCAACGCGCTGACCTAGCTCCTTAAGGAATTGGAAAACACTTTATCTCCATTCAGTGTCGTCTATTCTTCATGCCAATTATTTAGTATCCTTTCTATTCCATGACGAGTAAAAAATTTCGGGTGGCATCTCGGGCCGCATTTGTACTTCCGATTATTAATATATGACCGACAGAAATGTGTATGGCATATGCCCCAAAGGAACGCCATATCGTAAGACCAGCTGGCCCCTAACTACTGATAATATTGCCACTCTTCAGAACAATTGGTACCGATTGATCTGTTTCAGATTTCTACCACCCTCAGTTATCGAAATGTTGTGACAATCTTCTGAATTGCGGCCCACGAAGAAATTTCTCAAAAACCCTACATACGTGAGTCATATATGACTGTTCCCGAGATATACACAGTTTGTTGACGATCAGTTCGCTGAGTACCTCTCCGTCCTGCGCTGACCTATATTTACAATGTAAATAGATTTTTAACGAGCTGTACAGGACTATTTCCCAGTTTAAACAACGTGTTATTTGTTTTGCAAATTACTATTTTATATATTTTTACGTTTTGAAATTTTTCATCTCCTAGCATGAATGAGATGTTGTTATTGGAGCTTTAGCGCGCTTAACAGTTGACTGCAATGAGCCAGCCGCGAACGTGACAAGACATTTTAACTCGATTTTGTATCTCGGACTTCTTTCTTTCAATGAAAATAACGGCATCTAATAGTTCAAGTGAGAGGAAAATTAAATAAACGCATTTGTAGAAGAGAAAATGCTCTGTAATTTTCCTCACTTATGTTTTTCCAGATGTAACACTATTTCAGAGATATTTGTAAAAATACGTCGATTTGACACTGTCAGTTTTACGAAAACCAGTACATGCTAAGATGATAAACTTGAAAAGAAGACGAACTACCACTGCAAGATAGGTGATAATATTTTAACGGAAGAAAACGATAGTTAAAGTATGGAAAAGATATTAAAATAATAGTTTAAAGAGGTAAAAGTTCAAAAAATATTTTTGTCAAATGTAAGCTGTGAAATATCAATCAACTTTGGTTGTATGTTAAAACATTGTTAGAGAAAATATTACGTGATGAGTAGAGCCGTAAACGAGTCGACCATCAACCACACCGTAGTTCAGGTTGAAAAAATCGATTTTCGGTTTTCATCATATTTCGATAGATTAAGGTATTATTTAAATACTCCGAAAAGGATTCTGCTGTTTGTTTGTTTTTTTTTTTTTTTTTTTTTTTTTTTTTTTTTTTTTTTTTTTTTTTTTTTGATAATTTAAAGAGCATTTTCCTATCACGTATGTTTATGTGTCATGCCCACGTTTCTGTCACCCACTTCTCTGTATATATTTTAGATCTTTATATACCTTGCATTGCACGTTAGGAATTCTTTTGTTTCTGCTGTTTGTAAACAACACGCTGTTAGTTTTGGTTAAGTGTGATTGCGAGTGGTTGTGTTTATTGAAGATGACGAAACGTAAAGGCGTTTTCAAGAAACGACAGTTTAGAGGAAACAAGTTTAGATTAAATGGCGTGTCATGCATTGTGCCCATCAGGAGAAAATTCGTGGTGCAAATACAATACGGTACAGGTAACTGGAGTATCTTAATCTGACCAGCTTTCTCTTCCTGCTGCTGTTATTACAGCAATTAAGCCTATTTTCAGACACTTGGCTCATCCTCACCTTCTAAAGAAATGTCTGCATGGGCAGACACAGAACCCGAATGAATGTTTCAACAGCATTAATTCGGAACCGCCTTCCTAAAACTGCGTTTGTAGGCATGCATATAATGAAACTAGGAGTTCATTATGCTGTTATTACAGTCAATTGTGGTAATATTGTAAAGTGTTGGGTACTGAAGAAGGTGGGAATTAATCCTGATGAAAATATTATAACTGGGCTCCAACTTTGCGATAAAATGAGGCTAGCCGATGCAGATAGGTCTGCATCTAATGTGGCAAGACAAACATCCAGGAAGGTGAAAAAGAATCTGGAAGACCTACTAGAGGCCGAAGAACGGCCATCATATGCAGCAGGGACAGATTTAATTAACTGCAAGTAAGAAATTTCTGAAGTTTTTTTCTTTAAACTCAATTACCCGCAAACTAAAATTTTCAGTACATTTGCCCCATTATATCAGAAACTATCATTGATAAATGAATTAAATTTTCATAGATTCTGCATAACATAAAAATCCACCTCTTGTACTGCATTCATTAATATTCCCCATTACGAAGTTCACAAAAAAACATTTTCTGCAGAAAAAACTTAATATTTTTGGTTAATAAATTAAAATGGTACTCCTTAAAAACTGTGAAATGGATAAAGTAGATTTTAGTACAGTTGGATCTATAAGCATCATGTAACATACAGTAAAAATAAAGTCCGGCATCAAATAGTTTTTTTTTTCAGAAATGGGTCAAATAATTGCCTAAATTAACATGGGTTATATAGGCAGGGTGTGGCTCCCTTAAGACCGGAAATGACTTACAACCTGATTTGTTCCAAAGGAATTCATTATGATTAAATCGGAGTGCTCAGTGCAGAATTTCATGTGTGTTACTTTCTGTATTGTATTCTTTATTTTTTATATTATTACTTTTTGTGGATTTCGGATATTTTATTATAGTCAACTGTTTACAAAAATAAATCATGAAACCACAGGCAAACCTATAGTGGGCCGTAAACAGGCCAGTGCGACTTTATGTGTCGTCGTTAAACAGCTACAGTAAAAAATTTACTGTCATCATTATCTTATGTAAACACATCAATCTAAGGTATGTCTATCCCAGCAAACATAATTTCTGTGCTTCTATACTAGTATTTAGCATTTACCATTTACTAATTCATTCCTGTATTATTGAGAAACAAAACCCAAGAAGCATCTTTCCTATTTAAACAATCCAAAATAACTATTGTGTTACATATTAATTAAATGGATGCCTTAATCCTAACTGGCATTTCTGCCACGAGTTCATTTACTCACTACTGGACTAATTTGTCCCATTGTTCAATTGCAATACTGTAGAATTCGTAGTTGTTCCCGACATGTTTGCAGACCTCTTTTCAATTTATTACCAGCATGTCCAGTTGGATGTAATTCGCTTGAACATTCATTCGTCAAATACCGGCAAGATAGATGAAATTGTTGACGATGCCTTCATGATAGACTCGGGGTTTGTCATCCTTAAATTCTTTACTTGAATGCTGAAGCTACGGTTCAATGCTAAGTACGAAACTCTTATTCATGTACTGAGAAGTCTTCAGTTTATCCTTGAAGGGCAACAATGTCATCAGAATGTCCCACAGATATCCGCCGAGAACAACGTTGTTCTGTCACCGTACTTGACGCTGGCGTTCATCATTACCAGTTTTCCTCTACACAAGTTGTTATCTGTTACCAGACATATACTACACTTCAGTGGAGTTTTCCATTGTCTATTCTCGTTCATTTTGAGTTGACGTAAATACTGCAGCATAGTCTCTGGATATAAAGGCCGAGCTTCTACGTGGCTTTTTATAATGTTGGAAGTTGTGATGCTGTCCGTTTCTTACAATGGGGCTTCCCATTTACTTCCTTGTGTCTCTCAACAAAGTTATTGTTAATCTTTGTGATAGTCTGGTAGAGGATTTTTCGAGCGAGTATTCGCAGTAGTTGTCCTACGGAGAACAGTATGGACAGCTCTTAAACACTACCTGTGGTTTGATAACGATTCCAGGTCCGTACATCACTCTGACTCATGGCTGGTACGTTGCAAAGGCTGTTGATGTATGGCCTTGATTAAATAAGACAACAATCAGTGTCGTACTCTTTTTCTTGTCACCGGAGAACGTCGAATGTCTACAGACGCCCTATACTGTTCTTACATTGTGAAATGGGAGGATGTAGGATGTTTGTTAAGCTTATGGGACTTAACTGTGGGGTCATCAGACCATAAACTTACAAACTACTTATGAACTTACTAAAGACAGCACAAACATCCATGTCCGAGGGGAGATTCGAACCCCCGACCGGAAAGGGCCTCGCGCATCGCAGCATAGCGCCTCAATGCGCTCGGCCACTTCGCCGCGGCGACTGAAGTGGATGAAGGTACTAATGTTTCTGCCTGATCGACATGCATTCGGTAGATGCGGCTACAGCAAACTTTGTTAACATCGTGTGATTCTTCAAAGAATTTATTCAAATTATATGAACGAGAAGAAATGTAACATGGGGGCTATTCCATTTGTAACTGGACGAAGAATAAGAAAATTGTCCTCGTATTTTTTTAAATTATTAATTTTTACATGTGTCAAATTACTGTAAAAGAAGACAAGCGTCATCAATTTATCCCTTAAATGAGTACTATTTTTCGAGTTAGGTGAAGTTAGCATTACTTTCGGAACCTGACAATTTGTGTTTTGTATAACTCAAGAACCTCACACTGGAAACTCAGTGAACTGCAGTTCATTTTGAAGCTGAATAACTAAATTTTATGTAGGGTATATAACAATAACATGACAAAAGTCAATTTATTGTACTGTAACCCTTTTTTAATTTACTGAAATAAATAAATTTTTCATGAGGATTAACCTGACATAGGATTTTACTTCATCCTTGGAAAAATTAAGTAATAAATACGCAAGCTCGCGCTGCACTTATAAGTTAGACTGCGACGGGCTGACCTCCGTCACTCAACAGAAGACGGCTTTTAGCTGTACGCGGACAACAGCGGGCTAAAGGACTAAACTGGTTACATACAACACAGCTTAGGACAGCCGGCGTAATTATTAATCGTTTATCTAATGATGACATTGTTATACGTAACTTAGATCTAAAGGCTAGTTTACACGTCATCACTAAGTTTCATGAAACTGTGCTACCGGCCAGTGCGTATGCGTGGCAGGCGTACACGCAACTTGTTGGCGAAGTTTCGGCTCCTTCCAACTGATTGCGCGTGTTTATAGATTAGGTTATAAACATAACAGGACATACTACAACATAAAGCGAGGAACGGAAGAAATAGTTTGGTTTTTAGACATATATGCGATTCATAGGTGTTTGTGGGATTTTAACGATGTAAAATTCAGAGATAAGCAGCGGCGTGTTGGTGCCCTTGAAGCAATTATTCGTGAATTAAATATAGATGTGTTAACGATTAGATAATTGCAGACTAAAATACATTCAATTCGAAATACGTATACAAACTAATTACGGAAATTGTGGATTTCGGAACACGGTACAGATACTGTAGAAACGAATATGAATCTCCACTTGACAAGAAACGTAATTTGTAATTTCAGTTCTGGTAACAATGGTTCACTCATAACAGTATCTTGTTTCTTTATTGCATTACCAACTCTGTTTAAAAGGAACGTGAACTGCTCTGATGACATTCTTAAGTTGATTAAAATAACTTCTAGGGTCTTGAAGCGCAATTTCTTTCATCAAGGTCGCTGAGCAGCCCAGCTGATTGTTTTTTAATCCAGTCACGAATCCAAGCACGTTTCTTATTCCTTTTATGTTTAGTCTTATGCAGCGACATCAGAGAAGCAATAGCTCAAATCTTCAAATGTTCGTAGAGCTTATGGGACTACGGGGTCATCAGTCCCTAAACTTACAAACTACTTATAAACTAGCTAATACTAAGGACGGCACAATTATCCATGCCCGGGGGGGGGGGATTCTAATCCCCAATCGTAGTGGCCGTGCAGACCGTGACTGGCGCGCCGCAGTCCCCTAGGCCACATCGACTAGCCCAAAGCAATAGCTCCGCCACAACTCTTGCAACTAGCAAAACTTTCATTCTACGTTGACTACAGCACTCACAAAACAACGAAACTGTAGGGTATAGTATTGGCGCTGTGTCTACAGACATATTCGAAACTAGTTGCGTGCAATTCATTCACGCTACGAATGTCGCAACCTAATGTCGTCGTGTAGACTAGCCTTAAAACTGTGAGTTTAAAACCCTGGTCCGAGGTAAGAAAGGGCCTGATGGCCCTAAGCTGATCAGGTTAATAAATAAATAAATAAAATAAAATAAACATACTGCTATCAAACACTTCCATATTCTAAAATTATACATCGAAATTATCAAACATCTATTCTGAATAGCAAAATCGCAATGTTTCAGCATCATGGGGAGTGTTACAACAGAGAGTGAGGACCAAATTTACAACACCAATGTCGCTGAAGTAATAGATGTCTTTTTTGGTAGAAGAAAGGATAACATTCTGGTCGAAACTATCAGGACTCTTTACGATACTGTTCCTCGTAGAGTCGCAGTTGGCAATGGTGGGCCAGCTCTGCACTAATAAATTGATATTGTGTCCACAATGCTTCGTGCACCCCCTAAATGCGTGTTCGCTGAAACGGCGCTGCCCCTCTGCTCGCAGAAACTGCCATTGTGCTGCGCCGCTGGCTGGAATTCGTTTAATTGCCGATCGGCCGTGTGTTGTCGCGACCGGCCGGCCGGCTCATTACGCTGGAACAAATCTTTGTTCCGGCGCCGGCGGCCGCTTTCGCTGCTGACGACCCGGAATTCTGCGGGGCCCGCGCGCTTTGTCCCTCCCGTTGCGAGCGCTCGAATCGGTCGCGGCAGCCACACAGACGCAGGGCCTGTTTGCAGAAGCACGCCACCCGCTGCAGCGGCTGCGTTTCCCGTGCTTCGTGTAACCAGACGCTATCGACCGTGTGCGGCGCACGGAGGTTCTGTTCTGCGCGTCAAAGCCGTGAGGTATGCGAACGCACTCGCAGTGGTACGCCGGTTTGTCTTCAGCCTCCAGCCGTTATGGAATTATATAACTGTCAGTTTCGACACGTCATTGTGTTATCTTCAGGGCCTCTGACTAGAGGAGAAAAGCACTATATTGCGTAATCAGAAAAGGTGCCAGTATTGCCGTAACTTGTGTGCTGATGTCTGATTTCACAGGTTTTCCCTGTACACTGCTTAAAACAATTAGGGGTCAGGTCAGATATACACAATATACATATAGTATTGTGTATGATGCAGTACGATACACTATCAAAGAAGCATCTGTACCAAAAGATTGGAAAGTTGCACAGGTCATACCTATATTCAAGAAAGGTAGTAGGAGTAACCCACAGGCCTACTTCATTGACGTCAATTTGCAGCAAGATTTTGGAACATATCCTCTATTCAAATCTTATGTATTATCTCGAACAGAATGACCTATAACCCAAGGTCAACACGTATTTATAAAATATCATTCATGCGAAACACAACTAGCATTTTATTCACACGAAGTGTTGGGCGCTATCGACAAAGGTTCGCAAATCGATTCCGTATTTATTGATTTCCAGATGGTTTTTGACACCGTACCTCACAAATGGCTATTAATCAAATTGCGTGGTTATGGTATATCGCCTCAAATTTGCGATTGGATAGGGGATTTCCTGTCAGAGAGGACACAGTTCGTAGTAATCGATGGTAAGGCATCGACTAAAACAATCGGGCGTTCCACAGGGTAGTATTATTGGTCCACTGTTGTTCCTTATTTACATAAACGATTTAGGGGAAATTCTAAGTAGTTCTCTTAGGTTATTTGCAGATGACGTCTTTTACCTTCTAGTAGTCATCTGAAGATCAAAACCAACTGCAGAACGATCTGAATAAGATATCACATAAGTGATATCTGGCGTTCCACAGGGTAGTGTTATTGGTCCTCTGCTGATCCTTATTTACATAAATGATTTAGGGGGAGCCGGCCGCGGTGGCCGAGGGGACTGCAGCGCGTCAGTCACGGTCTGCGCTGCCACTACCGATGGGGGCTGGAATCCCCCCCCCCCCCGTCGGGCATGGATATTTGTGCCGTCCTTAGTAGTAGCTAGATCGTAAGTAGTTTGTAAGTTTAGGGACTGATAACCCCGTAGTTAAGTCCCATAAGCTGTACAAACATTTGGGGGGAAATCTAAGTAGCTCTCTTAGGTTGTTTACAGATGACGCCGTCATTTACCGTCTAGTAAAATCATCTGAAGATCAAAACCAACTGCAGAACTATCTGAGTAAGGTATCAGTACGGTGTAAAAATTGGCAGTTGAATCTAAATAATGAGAAGTGGTCCACATGAGTACGGAAATAAATCGGTTAAACTTTGTTTACAAGATAAATCAATCGAATATGAAAGCCGTAAACTCCACAAAATACCTAGGAATTACTATTACTTCAGGAAAAAAAACACGTAGATAATTTCGTGGGGAAGGCGAACCAGAGACTGCGTTTTATTGGCAGAACCCTTAAAACATGCAACAGAACTACGAAAGAAACTGCATACACTACGCTTGACTGTCCATTTTTGGAGTATTGTTGCCCAGTGTGGGATCCTTATCAGGTGGGTTTGACGAAAGAGTCAAAGGACATCGAAAGAGTCCAGAGAAGGGCATCTCGTTTCGTATTGTCACGACACAGACAGCGTTACGGAAATGATACAGGAAGGGAATCATTACAACAACGGCGCTAATCGCTGCGGCGTGGGCTACATAAGAAACTGCAATCGCCAACATTCTCCTCCGAATGCAAAAATATATTGTTGACTCCTACTGATATCGGTAGAAACGATCGTCAGAATAAAATACGAGAAATCAGAGCTCGAACGGAGTGTTCAGGTGTTCTTTCTTCCCGCGCGCTATGTGAGAATGGAATGGGAGATAAATAGTATACAGGTGGTTCGATGAAACCTCTGCCAGGCACTTAAATGTGATTTGCATAGTATCTCATGTAGATGTAGACAGTTTTTACTTGACGTTTACATGGCGTTTAGGTAGAGCGTGGCACCATAGGGCTAACACAATAGTGAAAATGTCATTCTCGTTGTCCTCTAATATGGGTGTGATCACCTCGGACGGTCAGTACAGTTGCACACTGCGTAGCACGTTCCAGTAGACAGTGCCTTTCATTGTGTCCCACAAAAAGTTACACGGAGTCGAATCGAGCGAATATGCAGACCATTACATCCCTGCGCAAACTGCAATAATCCAACACAGTGACACTGTTGCCGCAGTATTCATCATGAACGGGAAACACCTGTTCTTTGTAATGTGATCTGGCATATTGCATGAACCACTGGATGGCTAGCGACAAATTGAACCCAAATTGCAAGCTGGCCACTCCATTTCGTCAATTCCCTCAGCTTCAAGTGTGTTGTTCACTTGTTCAGTTTTGTGAAGACGAGAGCTATCGTTTACCAGAAATAACCCATCTCCTATGGCACCAGCGTAGGGTGCAATGTAATGATCACTAGTGATAGTTCCTCGTTTTAAAAAAGTACCAATGATGATTCTGCTGCATACCGCAGACCACACACTAACTTTGGGAGAACACAGTGGTGTTGTTTCGCACAAACTGGTATTTTCTGAAAGCCAAAATAGCCAATTTTATTTATTCACGACCTCGTTCATTTGGAAATGTGCTTCATCTTTAAGTAGATGCATCCAACATCAACTCCTTTATTATCAAATACTGTAACAATCTGTTCGTAGAATCAAACCTCTGTCGCAGTGTTCGTACATTTATGGCTAGGGATTTTAATGGGAACAGATGTAAGGTCTGTCGCAGTATTTCCTGCGTGTTGAAACGCTTAAAGTCAGTCTCTGCCGCAATTCTTTGGACAATTTTTCTTGGAATTTTCCGAATAATTCCAGGATAAGTATCGACATTTGCTGGTGTGTGTACATTTTGTCTGGGGCCAACATCTCCTGACAGATCATCATTGACGCTGACCGTCCGTTGGAATTTGGAGAAGAGCTTGCCGATTGCTTTCGCATGGGATCCTTTCGACACGTTAAACCGTATTTTTAAACCTGCAGTTTGTCGCCGTAGGACTATGTTTTTATTTATTTATTATTATCATGCCCCATTACATAGTAATATTATATATTTTATGGTTATAACCAGTTGTATACTAGAACCACAAAAACACTTTGTTCGATCGAATACACGACTGCAACCTTCTTCTTCGATACGTAACCACATTTCACGTTGCTGCGGTGGAACTTATCGCACGGAGCTGTGGTGCAGCTATTTGTTAAGAATTCCTTTACGAGCATCTTATCTAAGAGGAACATCTGTTGCAACCAGTAATCCAACGGAAAGAATGTATCACGGTCGGAGCTTAACGTCTCATCAATACTGATATTATTAGACACATTTCCGTGGTTATGCCATTTCACAAGCCTAGGAGAAGGCTTAGTAATTTACTCGGTGTTAATTCGAGGTTTTTAAGAGGTATTTCGCTGGGAAAACAAGCGAATTCGTTTTGTATCTCTGGTAGGCTGGCGTGTTTGATCTCAACGACCCTATTTGGAAGAAATAATTTCGCCGTCAGTCTGAAAAGTGCTGGACCCATCACTTCAGCGAAGCGTGGGGAATAAACTACAGCAGCTTTTACAGCGGCTTTCGGCGCCTCTTATCACATCCTGGCAGCACGTAAACACGGCCGTTCTGCACCCGCAGCCACTATCGCTTCAGCAAACGTTACAGAAAAGACACAGCCACAATTCTGGGGCTGTCACTGGCGATCGGTGGATCCTGTAAATTTAGCTGTTAACCGCCAGTTTTCGTCATAGCGTAACGTCCTTGTTTCTTTTTCTATAGTTAACAATTTTAACTAAATAGCAGGCAAAGGATTAAAATCTATTTTATAACGAGACTGTGACTCAATAAACAAATCTTACCGTTATAAATACATTTTAAGTTAGGTATTTATAGTAGGAACGCCACAATGCAGTTTCAGCGCCTTCTGTCGGCAGCTTTTCGTACTATTTCGCCATTTTGCTTGAAGTTTGTAATGAATTCTTGCAGCATTTTGATGCTATCGTCTGCGGATCTTCGTTTTCGAGATACTTAACCCGCTGGCATACAAGTTTTTTATTAGCATTCGCACACTTATTTTTTACGACTTCTGATGGTTGTTGTACCAACATACTGAACACTATTTTACAGTCATTATCATATATTTTATTTCTCATATGTGTTTGTTGTGGGTGCGCCATATTTCCCGCATTACTTACCCAAAATTAATGACGAGGTACCATTTTCAATGTTTCGTTCTCCACTAATGACAAAACATACACATATAGTAAAAAGTTCACAAAACACTTTGTTTTGAAAAAATTGGTACTGTTCGTACAATCTAAGTTGATATCCGCCGAATGACTGTGAACGGGACATGTATTTACGATTGCTCCCATTAGCCACCGCACCAATTATCAACTTAGTTTGCGCGGCCAATATAAAAGCAATGTAGATTGTGCCAACTATTGATAACCTGTTTAACTAATATGAACGACAGCTCTTGCAGTTGTTTAGATTTTTTAATGCATTAACCGCACACCTTCTGATCCAACCATGCCTTCCCAAATGATAAGACAATTCCTAATAAAGGTAACCTTCGCTATGACCATACATAATGCGCAAGGTAAGACGCTTCTAAGGGGAAGATTGTATTTACCAGAACCTGATTTTCCCCCATAGAAAATCGCTTTTTCACGAGTTCGTTCATTCAGTGTTACTTATGTATGTGCTAAAGACACATACTATATATACAAAGTGACTAATATTTAGTACTCTTATTCATAGTTTATCTTCAATACACATGTATTTGCATCTATGTTTTCTCCATTACTATATTACCTATCTGTGACTGATCAGGATACAGCGCGAAACATTCGGACGGGTCATCTAGTTTTATTATATTTCCACATTATACTATCAGTTCTTAAAACATTTGTCAACATGAAGACAAACTTGGCATTTGTCACACTGAAAGCACGATTCACCGCGCTGTCCTCTGTCCTAACACACTTTGCATAATTTGGTAGGAGTTACATTTTTGTCTGTTGGGGGAATTTTTGTACGGAAATGGCCCCCAATTCTTCCTTGGAGTTGTGGGCTACCTTCTTGACTTGGCCGTCCCCGAAACGCATATTATGGAATTCCAACATTGTAATAAATGCCAACTCTCGAGAATCACTGGCCTGTTTCGACACCTACAGCTACCGCCATCTTTTCAATGCGTGCAAACCGAAATTGGAGCCACCGGTAATCACAGTCCTGCTAAACTGCACGGTGACGGGAATATCCGTCATTGTACGTTAATACACACGAGTACAGTGATGGATGTACCCGTCAAAGTACGCCAAAGGGTTAATTTTGAAATCGGGGGCAACCTGTTGGACAGGTGCACGCCGTAGTATCAACTAAAGTAGGGTGTCCATTTCATTTTTATTAGAAAGGGGATATTTTTAAATAATGAGGAAGAAACCTGGGGCAATTAAGGAAAGCCGGCCGCGGTGGCCGCGAGGACTGAGGCGCTTCAGTCACGGTCTGCACGGCCACTACGGTCGGGTGTTCGAATCCCCCCTCGGGCATGGATATTTGTGCCGTCCTAGTTCGTAAGTAGTTCATAAGTAGTTTGTAAGTTTAGGGACTGATGACCCCGTAGCTAAGTCCCATAAGCTTAACAAACATTTGATTTGAATTAAGGAAAAAAACGGGACACAATTCGTAGTGACAAAATTTAATAGACACTGACGTTTAACTTTTCATAGTACACTCAAATGAATGTTTATATTTCTTCTGCTGCACTCTTACCATACTTTTCACTTTTATGTATTTTATCATAAAGTGCAGTTTTTTGACGCTGCAGCATGGAAATCAGCACATGATACACAATTAAAAAGTGTTTTTACAATAAGTCAGGCCTTCCCTGTTTCAACTTTCATTCTGGTTTTTTTTTTTTTTTTTTTTTTTTTTTTTTTTTTTTTTTTTTTTTTTTTTTTCATCTGACGGCAAAGAGTTCACCAAAGAAAACACACGTTCCACAGCAGCTCAAAATGTTCAAATGTTTGTAGAACTTACGGGACTTAACTACGTGGTCATCAGTCCCTAAACTTACAAACTACTTATGAACTACCTAAGACTAAGGACGGCACAAATATCCATGCCTGAGGGGGGATTCGAACCCCCGACCGTAGTAGCCGTGCAGACCATGACTGGAGCGCCTCAATCCCCTCGGCCACCGCGGCCGGCTCCACAGCAGCATTTGACGCAGGCATTGACATACAAAACTCCATTAAATGAATCATGTTTTTCACTGATATTTTTATCATTGTAAAATAGTGACTCACACTATTGTTTGCGCTTTTCGTTTGAACGCTAATGCGATGTTTCTTCGTCTTAATGTGATGCACAATATCAGACCTTTCACGATGTCCAATTGCAAATTTTGATTTGCAAAACGTACGCTCTACGGTTTCTCCGTTGCCAGTGGTAAAAGAAAACTCACTTTTTATATTGCTGTTTAAATTACACTTTCGTTTTGGCATGAAGAAACAGTGACTGCACAGATTTACAACTTTCAAGTATCCACTGCAACGCTTTCAGACTGCTTACCGCAATCATTCGAAAGTAAAACACAACATGAATCGATACTATGCATGCGAACTAACTCGATACTCGAAGCGGTGACTGATGGGAGCGACCTTATATGAGAAATTGAAACACATTGAGAAATTCCTTTATGTTTGCTTCCGTCCGCTACCGCGCTGAGTGTCAACCTATTTTGCACTGACAGTAGTACCGACAGTGCGTCACTTCTTGTATTGTCCTCTCTGTATTCATTCTAGGTAACTAGTAAATCGAGTGCTGAGAGTCGACATACCTTTAATTAATTGTGGAACCTAACAGAAAGTAAACCAGGAATGATAACGATTTGTACAGGCAGCTCTTCCTAGAATATATATTTTGCACAATTAATTGAACATTAAACATCTGATAGCATAAAAATACTTAGCCAATCGGAACCACAAAAAACGAGACATTTGAGCGTCCCCACAAAAACTTTCGAGACAGCGGGACGTTATGTAAAAAAAACCGGGACTGTACCGGTAAAAACGGGACGAAAGGACAATATAACCTAAAAATAAACGCAAAAATTAACACGGGTGAAGAGATTAGAGCAATGGTAACGGTATCACAGAGAAGAGAACGATGTAATGCAGCACAAACGCACTCCATGGACGGCTAAGCGCTCCAAAAAACCTTACTGCGGAGCGCGCGGTTGCTCTCCGCCGGAGGTGAGAGTCGTCATTCGGGCACGTATGTGTGTGTGGGAATTGACCTTAGGTTAGTTTAAGTAGTTTGTAACCCTATGGTCTGATTACCACAGTAGTTTCGTCACTTAGATTAACAAACATTTTACATATTTTATATCATAAGAAATTTGGTCTGGTGAGGGTACCCTCTGACATCATTTGCAAATGAGTGGATTGTATGCAAGGCATCCGTTGCTGGCTTGACCAATGGGTCAACTCCACCGGCATTTTCGCTAACAGTTTTGCGATTAACGATGACTACGTACAACCAACGAATCCCGATTTTTCCTGTAAATACGTGATCGGCGGACTGGAGTCAGACACTACAGAGACTGTAGTCTTAAGCATCGTCATACTGTCCTGCACGTGGTATTTTGTTTGTTGGTATCGGTGTCCATTCCGATATACATACTAGGAGATGCAGGTTCACTAGTCAGCCAGCGTTACAAGTCTGATTTGTTGGCGTCTGTTGTCCAACATACCTTTGGAGCTTCGAATGTTCAAATATTTGTAAAGCTATTGGATCAAGCTGCAGTTGTCATCAGTCCTTCGACTTACAAACTATTTAAACTAACTTATGCTACGGACAAAACACATACACATGAGTGAGGTTTGTTTCGAACCTTCGACGAGGAGGACAGGGCCACTCCCCAAAAAGGCGCCTTAGAGCACACAGCCATTCACAGTCGACCTTTCGGAGTTTGACGACAGCTACAATGCTACTGGTTAATTGGTAGCTATACATGGGACGTAATGCTCTATCTCACCAAATGGATTGCATTTCTGCCTTATACTTTCTGTTTTTCCGATCGCTGGAATGTAGAAAACTTATGGTCTGTGTCTGCAGAACATATGGCTAGGGTAAACATCACCCGCTCCTAAGCCAGATCAACGTTGGCAATACATGGAAGCAGCGTGGATTGCCGAACCAGTGTACATATCCAGAGCCAATTTGACTGTATGCCGACACTTGTATCAGCGGTTATAGTCAGCAATTGTAGAAACACTTTTTACTGATTTAATCATCTTCTGCGATTCATATGGGCTGCATTTTCAATCGTTTATTCATTGTACAACCTGGTACTTTCCGAATGAATTTCGATGAGTTATCTCTGCTACTTCAGCCGAGTCAGTTTGAACCCTTTACCATAACTGTATCGAACATTGACGGCAGATCAAAGAGTGAATTTACTAGAGGCACAAACGTCCAGGAACACCATTTTGACGTTCCACGTCGGAGGTTCGAGTCCTCCCTTGGGCATGTGTGTATATGTTGTTCTTAAGATAAGTTAGTTTAGGTGGTTTTAAAGTTTAGGGACCGTCGACTACTGCAGTTAGGTCCCATAATTTTACTAACATTTGAACATTCTGATCATTTTCAGATCTGCTGAAATGTACATAGGCATGAGGCTATGACTTATCTTAGAAGACAGGAGAAAGGAAAGGTATATCTACGTCTACAGCAGTTGCAGATGTACATAAAGCTTTTGATGCCGATGAAGGCATTGAGGGTGAAATACTAGGAAAAAAACCGTGACATTCCAAACATTTCTAGAAAACTCGAGACATCGTTCCTCAGAAGCGACTTTTAATCAATCTGCCCCCTATGAAGTATCGTCTCCATCGTGCGATTCGTTCTGTGATTTCTAAAGGCCACAATTCATAGTAACTGATGGAAAGTCATGGACTAAAACATAAGTGGCATCTGACGTTCAAGTAAGTGTCATAGGACCTTCCGGTATTCCTAAATTATTTAAATTATCTAGGAGATAACCTTTGCTTGTTTTCGAAAGAAGTTGTACTTTGTAGTACAGTAATTAGTAGATCAATACTCTCTGGAAAGTAGGTACAGAACTATATCGTGCAACATGTGACAAAGACCTCCAAATAAAGAAAAATGTAACGTCATCCTCATGAACGCTAAAATAAATTCGTTAATTTACTGTTGCATTAGGAATGGAACAAATGTCAACGTGGCCAATTCAGATACATACGTAGGAATTACAATTACGAATAGCTCTAATTCTAATGACACCTTGGATAAAATTTAGGCGATGCCTACCGGAAACTGTTTTGTTTACAGAACATTTAGTACACTCAGCAAAAACACTGAAGAGGCTTCCTCTCGTAGAATACTACTGCGCGGTGGTACAATCCTATCCAGACAGGATTGACAGAGGCCATGGAAAAGGGACATACACAGGCATTTTCACGTAATGAGATATAAAGCCTCTGGAATATGAAACGCTACGTAGAGCGGCAGTCGTTAAAATAAAGGCGTGCCTCGTTGCAGATAGACCTGGTGACGGAATTTCACACAGTATTTCTCTTCTCCGAATTTCGGAAATATTGTCTTGACTGCAACGTATCAAGAGAAATATAATATTGATCATAAAATATTAGAAATGAGAGTTCGAACTGATTTGTGTGTTCTTTACCCCGCCTGCGATAGAGACATAGTAGGAAACCAGTTTACCGGAGACGTAATTGCGAAAAACATTAGTCGTGTAGATGCAGATCTTTCTAAAGCTGCACCTAGATGTAAATGTAGAAACACTCTACAAAGGTGGTATCAACTAAATGGCGACCCGTTGGTGAGAAATTTTTGCGTTGCCAGATTCTTATGTAGATATGAACAATAAAGGCGTGGAATGTTGATTTTTATTTATTTAAACGGTTTAGTTAGTTTTCTCATAAAAAATTAAGTCAATACTTTTTATCACTTCATAATAAAATTAACGGAATGTGTGAAAGAACGCAAATATTTATAGCAGTCTAAAACAAATTGTACCAATAGAGAGGACACATCATTTACTGCAGAAAGCCACTCTCCGCTAGAAACAGACAGCCTTATGATAAATCAGCGCCAAGTCCGGCTTTCCGCGCCGAACCCAACAAAATGGATGCGTCCAGTCGGAGTGGCAGGTTTTCCCTGCTGTCGTTTTATCGCCCGTGACAGCCAATTGCTAGAGCGAGGTCCGCGTCCCACACAGACAGCTCAATCGACCTGGGTGGCGCAGACAGCGAGCTTACAGAGAGCCCTCTTCTGCGAACCGATAGATAACAGCGAGAATGAAATCTATACTTTATCAGGCTTCCACCGTTTTTCTTTTTTGTCACGGAGCTTTTTTGGAGAAGTGTAACAGTGAACATAGCCTTTACGGTTAATCTTTCCCGAACTGTCCTTTTAATTATGTATCCAAAGCTTTGGCAGTAGTCATTGAAAACTATTGGAAAAAGAGGAACAATAGCACGAAATAAGATATTCATTTTCTTTGAAGTAAAACTAAACAATAAGCAAAGTAAAATGCGTTCCTTTACCCGCAGCACAAAATTCCATACCCGTGATATCCAAATTTACTACCCTCCAACTTGAACCACCCAGCTCACGGTAACATGTTGCCACCTCTCTCCAGAAAGAAATGGAAAGTTTGCAAATTTCTTATTAAGGAGGAGAATGAAGGAGGATTAGGAAGGAAAGGATTGGCAAAAGCTGCATTGTGGCATTAATATCATGCAATGGCGACAAGTGAAAATGTGAGCTTGGTCGGGAACCGAACCCCGGTCTCCCGCTTCGGGCCAGCGGTCGCCTTAACGGTTTTCTTTTCTTTTTCCGTCAAGTAGACTATGATTTGCGGTCGTTTGTTCATGTTCGTTCTTACCCGTTCATTGAACTTTTGGCTCAGTCTTTTTATTACAGAGGACGTTCAGCCCCCTGACCGTGCGCAAAGCCATGGCGCCCGGCAACTACTTGGTTAGATGCGCTCGTCTCCCGTCCATCTCAAATTTTCACAAGTCGAAACCTACAAGTGTAGCAGCCCCATCGTTCATACCCTCTTACACTCGACATTACCGATTACCGTGTGAGGTTGAACGTATGACTGCATCTGCAGTGAAGTAAATGAACCAAACACCTTCTTCGCTTGTCAATACATATTATAGTTGGGTGGTGTCTTCAGACATGTTAGAAGTAGATACGTAGATATGAAGAATGAAGGTGTGGAATGTTGATAAATTTTGTTTTATTCAAAATAATTAAGTTATTTTTATCGGGCATTCTCTTCCAACATATCCGAAAAAACTGAAACCACACCAATCTACAATAAGTATTTACACGCGAATGCAGCATTTGTTTTACTTACGTTCGACCTCGCACGGGAATGCATAATGGCGAGTGTAAGAGTGCATGGATGATGAGGGTCGTTACAGCCGTAGCGTGAGACTTGTGGAAGATTAAGACGGACGCGAGCCGAGCGCTGGCCCGAAGGGGGGGGGGGATCTGGGTTCGATTCCCGGCCTGTCTCACATTGTTACTTATTTACTTTGCATAATTTCAGTGGCTCGATGCAGCTACTGACAACCCTTCCCTTCCTAGTGCTTCTTCTTCCCTCTCCAGAATAATTTGTAAAGAGAAAATAGCCGCGAACCAGGTGTGGTGTATGTTCGTCTAGACATGTCCAAAAGAACGGACATCACACCAATCTATTATATAGGGAATTTATTTTAATTCTTCAGAAAAAAACCTAGCTAACTTTTGACATAAATTTGTCAAGGAATCGACGAAATATGGCAGCGTCATAACGTTAGAAATGTGTGGATAAGTTGAAAATTTGTGTTTGGCGGGAGACACGATACACTAATCCGTACAGGCGTGGTAACTACTGTGTCGAATGAGCGAAGTGGTCGCCCAACTGCCAAGTAGCACGGAGCTCTGGTTAGAATCTTGTATGGGCAAAAGATTTTAATTTCCTCTATCGATATAAAATAGTGACCACTGGCTGATAACATCGAAAATTCATTTGTCTCGTGAACGTATAATTTGTTGCGACCACTAGCACAGTCTATCATACACAGTAGCGACACTCACTTAGGTGAAATTTTAAATATTCAAATGTTTGTAGAGCTTTTTATGGGTCTTAACTACGGGGTCATCAGTCCCTAAACTTACAAACTACTTATGAATTAGCTTATACTAAAGACGGCGCAAACAAACGTGTCCGAGGGGGGATTCGAATCCCCGACCGCAGCGGCCGTGCAGACCGTGACTGGCACGCCACAGACCGCTCGGCCAATGCGGCCGGCGGTGAAGGTTGTTACCAACTAACAAATGCAACTACACTAGCGCTCGTAGTGGTGGGCAAGGCGCCGAAAGGGTAGTGTTTGTTTATAATAGCTTTTCTACATAATTTACCGAATAGTTCTGCAATTTTTGCGTTCCAAGCATTAGTCAAATATCGAGAGACATAAATAATCCTGAAACAAACATAAAAATTGCCGAATGTCACTGATTCATCAGTATAAACAAATTATTCATGAGACAATATTTATGACTATGTGTATATTTGCATCTTAAATAGCTGAAAGTAAATACAATATACGAGAATCAAACTGTTGTTACGGTCTGTTGTTTCATGACGGGCACTTTCATTGAAGTGTAAAAATTCGGTATAGTCTAGTGATTCAAACTCCTTCACCTGTCTTGCAGTTAAACGCATATGGATTTCTCTGATAATTACTTTTGTTTGCAATAACGAATGTCTTTAAGATTGTAGCACGTTGTGCTTCCGATGAAGCAACGACTGTGGATTGGTTTCACTTTGCTGGACTATCTTTTCCTTCCGTTACTTTCGACGTTTTATCGTCACGTTTGTAAGGTTTTTTTTCTTTCAGCTACAGCATTGGTGGTTGTTCAGGTATATTAAATAATTTAGATATCGATTTCCATATACGTTTCTTACGTTTATCACTCACTAATATGCCTGAAATACTACTGAAGGAACCCTTGACGTTTCTGAATAGAATACCGATGTCTTTCTAGTAATGGTTGTTTATTAGCAATTTTTTCCTTAAAAGAAAACGAAAATCTTCATTAAAAATTCGCAGATTTAAAGAGAATCTTCAATTAAGAGTGCTGCAATGCATTGATTCACACCTTCTAATTGTTGTTAGGGTACCTAATACAGACAAATGTCCTATTGAAAAAAGTAAGTTGAAACCAGTTTTAACGAAACTATTCACACTCATCCAATATGGATGCGGTGTACATAAAAATATAAGTGAGAGTGGAGTGACTGTAATGTTAGGCTGTGATCCCTACCCTCAACGCCTGCAAACCAGACCTCCCACTAAGAACGTTAGCAACACGGGCAGCATACGTCCTAGGCGGAGCGGCAGCAAATTATATGGCCTTCTATGGACGTCTCCAGCTAAATGAAACAACGTTTTAGGTCATTTGTCGCTTAGAACAAACAGTGCGTCGTTAAATATGTCCCAGTCTACAGCTTAATAGGTAGTGCCGCTGGAGTTTTCCATCAGAAGTCAATCGGAGTTCCATTCGCTGAGACAGATCCTGTTCATTGCAGTTATACGTCCGAAAAAGAATGTAACGCTCATCGACGACGAAGAAATCAGTAGTCACCGACTGGACTTACAAGGGGAGAAGAAAGCAATAGGCCAGATATCAGCCGTAGCGATGTATCCCGCACGAAATTTTGGGCCATAATACTGATATACTAAAAAGTGATTATCTTCTGAGAAAAAGGTTTTCAACTTCGGACGCTCGGGTTATTACTCACTAGCTCCGTCCCACTATAGCCACCTAATGCCCGTGCAAGAAGTGCTGCAAAGTGGAATTAGGAAGTGGTTTAGGAAATTTTGTTTAACATTCTTATGAAGCTTCACCCATCGTGTTGAAGTGCGCTGTATCTAGCCGGTAGCTGCTGCAAGCCATATGTTTGCACTAAACATTCCATTATTGTAATTTAAACGAATGAAACGAATGAGTCATTCAAGCTAAAACTGTCAAAAACGCCTCCGTGAGTGAGATATGTGTATTCTTCAATCAAATTAAGTTGCATTTCGAAATATCGTTTACATTATTTTACAATAATCAACTGACAGCAAAATAATACAGTTACAATAAAATTGAACGAATATGTGCAATGGGCTGTCATGTTACTTATTCATATTACGTCATAATTTCACGTTCAGTACCGCGTCTAATGAGCACAATGTCGACGGGATGTTAAACCCCAGTCTAGCTTGTTTTGTTCACGTAATCTTCACATGTGATCTGTAGCAAAAATTTAAAACATTGATGAGACCACTATGACGAAATCTCGCAGATTGACTGCCTACACATTTTTCTACAGGCGTGAAAATCTCACCTCACCAGTAACTTACGTGCATCCGAGCGTTATTGGTGATGAGTCCAATAAGAATTAGGCACTGGTAAGATTTGATACATCATAGCCGATAGTTATCTGAGTCGTTAAACCAATAATTACACTCTCATTTCCTTCGATTTCACGGTGAAATTGAAGTAATATAAATATTTGAAGTGCAATGTATCTCATCTATAGTGAGTCATTTTCATTGTTCTTACTGTTATATGTTGTGACGTATTCCTTCCTGATTTCGTCCATCTGAATCGTTAACCTTGGTTAAATAAGATACCGTTCTGACATCTTGGGTCACGAATGTAAGTAGAATCGAGAACGATGTTTGTGAGGCGTCAATAAACGAAATTTATTTGTTTGTTTGTTTTCTTTTTCATTTATCAGAGAACCTTGTATGCATATTGAGCGTACCACCAATAGCATTCGGCAGCAAAAACCCATGCAGTTCAGTCCTATTTTCTGCTGAACGATAGCCTCATTTACACTGGAATGTAAACGGTAAAATTTCAATATAATAAACAAACAGTTCGCCGAAATGAAAACAATAAAATGAACATTGCGTTACAGTTCAGAATTTGCTTGCATATCCGAGCTATTTAAAATACAGTTTTTTTTTTTTTTTTTTTTCTTCTTCGCAAGTATTGATGACATACGAGACTCCGTCCACCTTACCGCCGCAGCGCGCTCTTTTACAATTATCCTCTCACCGCGCTTCTTGGCCAAAATAATTTTCTCTTCCATCATCGCACAACATTATTTTACGTGTCGCGCATACTGCTACTGCGAATATTACGTCCCTGGATAAGCCAGCATTGTACAAATTGGCTTCTATTTGTATTAGCGTGTTCTCGTAAAAAGGGGACACTTTTTTTCATTTAGAAAGCGGAGCAATTTTCTCATAGCACACGATGTCCAACTTGACACCGCCTTTTTATAAGCGACATGCATAAAGAAAAGCTTTCCCCCTGTATTTTTTTTTCAGGTGTGACTGTTTCGGCTACCATGCATTAAAACAACCGGTGAATTATACTGCGGTGGAATAAGTATTGTGGAGTATTAGTGGAGGTTGGCTTTTACAACTATCCCTGTACTGTGTGATAATTTCAGTAGTTAGTTACAAATCGAAATCACTGTTACCGCTGTGTGTAATAGGCCAAGATGATTATTGTCACAGCAATGACATACTTCGTGATTATATTTTTCCTTCTGGTCAGATACGTGTACTTCGAGATTAGATAAGATTAGATTAATACTTGTTCCACAGATCATATATGCGACATTTCGTAATGATGTGGAACGTGTCCGTTTAGTAAATGGTGTCTATACATGAAAATCAATATTTTAAGGATTTTTACTTTCATTTTTAAAAATTTTATTCTTAAGTTTTATCTAATAATTCATCTAAAACTTAGGAGGAGTTGCGCTTCAGAAATTCCTTTCATTTTTTTTTAATCAACTGACTATCAGACTTTTGATGCTACTTGGTAAGTGACCGAATATATTTGTGACAGCATAATTCACCCCTTTCTTTGTCAAAGTTAGATTTAACATTGAGTAGTGAATATCACTTTCTAATCTAGTGTTGCAGTTATGCACACTGCTATTACTTTTGAATTAGGTCGGATTGTTAATAACAAATTTCACGAGTGAATATATAATTATTCAGATTACATGCTTTTGTGCAATGAATCCTTTTTTACTCAATGTTGAATTGCCCCAGAATATGATACCACACGAAAGCAGTGAATGAGGCATAGTAAGCTAATTTACTGAGATGTATATCATCAAATTTTGCTATGACCCTGATAACATAAGTACCTGAACTGAAACGTTTCAGCAGATCTTCAATGTGTTTCTTCCAATTCAATCCCTCATCCATGCAAAAACCTAAAATTTATGAAATATTCAATCTTAGCTACAGATTTCTGTTCAAAACCTAAATTTATTGATGGCGTTATGCCATTCACTGTATGAAACTGCATATACTGGGTTTAATTAAAGTTTAAAGAAAGTCCATTTGTAGAGATCCACTCAATAATTTTCTGAAAAACATCATTTACAATTTCATGAGTTAATTCCTGTTTCTCAGGCGTGATAGTTATACGCATATCGTCACCAAAAAGAACTAGCTGAGCAACTTTGTGAATATAGACTGGCAAGTCAATAATAGAGTCTATATTAAGAATTGCAATGGACCCAATAGCGAACCTTCTGGGATCCCCTTTTTGATAACTCCCCAGTTAGAGGAATTAGTTGTTTCTTCTATAGAGAACGATTTATGCTACTGTTCAAAATGCCGGACTGTGAGTAGGTCCATACACAGATGGTATGTTATGCCCGAAAGTGCATCTAACAGTCTATGTATGGGTATTCATGCAATCAAGCATGTTTACGGTGGCAAAGATTTAACTCAGGTCACCTACCTAATCAGCAGGAAAATGAATTAATCATTGTCGGGAGGAATAGCCGCAACACTATTTAAAAGTGAATTTTACGCGTCGATGAAGTATGGTCATTACTTCACCAAGGATATGTAATATCGTTGGAACGGGTTACAGTTTGTTATTAGTTTGTATCGTATTTTATAGGGTATGGTACATAAATAACTATGGTTTGGTAGTTGCGATATTTATTATGTTAACGGATATATCTGTTTTTATTTCGATTCTAAAATTGCCTTAATGTGGTCTAGGTACGTAATGTGTTTTATTTCTGTTCGTTCATTTAAAATTCGTCAGGGCTTAAATTTCCATCTCTTCCAGAACGTTCCTGTGATAATCTGTTGGTGTTGCTATATGACCAGCTTTATGATTTTCGTTTTCAAGTAGTTGAAGAATGATGGAATGTTTCGTCGTAATTTCTAGTATGTTCTCTGTGTCGAAGTTAGAAACTTCTACCCGCTTGTCCTATATAAAATTTCTCCACTATACAATATGGACATACGTATGGACTAATATGTCACGAAAAAAATACACCAAAATTGCAAGCAGGCCTATTACAATTTATTTACCGTAAAATATTGAACCGCAGATAGAATGAGGATGGTCACAGAGCCGAAATAAGCCTACTGCTGTATATAAAGCATAAAAGATCGTCCATTACTTAAGGAAGGTGTCTGGTATCATATGTAATATCAATATGTCTTTATAAGACATGGACAAGGCTGCAGACGCAAATGAACTTAAACTGATTAGGGTGTTCAGGCTGGATCTACACCTAATTCCTCTCTTTCCGTACAAGTATTGATCTGCAAATCTGATCATTTCATGTACTCTAGACGCACAATAACTATGCAACAGTGACTGTTACTGGGACCTCAATCTTTAGGTATGATTAGAAAATCAAAGAATAGATTTTTCCAGACAGCAATTGATAACATCACCAAAATGAGAAACTTTATTTACCAGAATACATGTATTAAGGCTGGTGGCATTACTAGATGAAAAATTAATTATTAGATAAAACATTATGATATTGCAATAGTAAGAACATGATGATCAAATTAAGGTGAAGCAAAGCCAAAAACCTGAAGGGCTTAGCGACATATTCCAAATAATCACTTTACAATAATCAAGGTTTTCAAAGTTTGAGAATGAACATTTGAATATTTACAACAAATTTAAAGGTACAGATTACGCCACGGCAAGTAACCACCTTTTATGGCACAAGAAAAGTAATTTTTTAACAGTTGCAACAAGTATTCTAGGTGACTAAGCGTTTAAGACGATAAATAAATAAATAAGCATAACATACCTAATCGGGCCGCAACGATTGCAATTAAAACGACAAGAATGCCAAAAACGCATTTTACACTAAATAAAATACAAACTGTCATGAAATCGGGAGAATATTTAACGGCATGCATTAAGATAACATAATTCATCAAGTGAGATGCCAGGTAACCATAAAGGCAGTACGGACCCAGCTTAAAACAATAATTATCAATCCAGCTATACCCAAATTTACAGCTAGAATTATATTTTAACAAATACGTAAGATATAGTCTTTCAAACAGGAAGGTAAAACTAAAAATTCAAAACAGAATCCCAATTTATTCGTAAACCTTAACCTGATATAATAAGGTATATAAAAGGCGAGCAATAAATTCTCAAACTGACAAGGGATGAGATACTGTGTTTTAATATATGAGAAAAAATTTCACTGACTTGCTGTACTTTCAAAACTGGGCAATCTGGCTCTGAAACCACGACCTTATAATTTATTAAATAAAATAGAATTCACGTAACACTCAGATGAATGATCAGAGCTACAACCGCTAAAAGATGAGAGCTAAAAGTCTGGCTTTTGGGCTGATGTAATCAGTTATTGTTAACCAACGTTTAAAAGATAATACGGCATTCAAATTTAAACAGATGGGTTACAATTTCTTTAAAAGATATTATTACAGCGCTGTCTTGTCCATAGCTCCACCTAAGTGCACAATTACACTCTTGCTACGTGCCCTGCAGGCGTAATCAAGATAGCACAGTGTCAAGGGCCGCACAAGTTCCAATGTCTCAGATTTTTAACACGTAGCCGGCAAGACGGCCGACATGGGTGATAAAAGATTGCACAGGTCACTCTACAGAAACTTCATAACATTAACCAGCCCATGCAAAAGCAATGTTAAATGACGAAATGCACCAAAGGGGATACAAATGTTATGGAAAAAGAAAACCTGTTAACTACAACACGCCGACTACAGGTAATTCGGACGGAGGGAAAAATGCTGAAACGTAAAAATATACGACCGCATCTGAACAGCAACCAGAATTCGAAAGGGCATGTCGCTACCGTAAATAAATCATTTGTTAGGGGTGATTTAAAATGATACGATCATACAAAGTCAATGGTCGATAAAGCAGATGCCAGACTTCGATTCACTTGAAGAGTCCTAAGGAAATGCAGTTCGAAAACAAAGGAAGTAGGTTACAGCTTGAATACTGCTCACTGGTGTGGGATCCGTACCAGGTGGGGTTGATAGAGGAAGTAGAAAAGATCCTACGGAGAGCAGCGCGCTTCGTTACAGGATCATTCGGTAATCGAAAAAGCGTTACGGAGATGATCTATAAACTCCAGTGGAAGACTCTGCAGGAGAGACGCTCTGTCGCTCGGTACGGGCTTTTGTCGAAGTTTCGAGAACATACCTTTACTGAGGAGTCTAGCAGTATATTGCGCCCTCCTACGTATATCTCACGAAGAGATCATGAGGATAAAATCAGAGAGATTAGAGCCCACACAGGGGCATACCGACAATCTTTCTTTGCGCGAGCAATACAAGACTGGAATAGGAGGGAGAACCGATAGTGGTACTCAAGGTACCCTCCGCCACACACCATCGCGTGGCTTGCGGAATATGGATGTAGATGTAAACACAGGTCAGTACCAATGAAATTTCAAATGCAACGGAATATCGCAACCACTGGTACAACAGCTGCGCACAAAGCAAACAGGTGTACTCGAACTTTCAAATGCCAAGACAGATTCGCCGACTTTCCTCACGCCAGTCAATGAGTCAGCCCATCGCCTAAGTGGTCCAACGTCTTTAGGCGCCGGCTCAGGCAGAAGGAGAAAGAGCCGTTTGGGACTGTCAAACCGCAAATGGCTAGCAAGGGCAGGCACGGGCGCGGGTGAAAATGTGCACTGCTAGCGCCGCCATGTCCAGTTACGAAGCTATAGTCGGCGTCACGAATGAAGGCGGACCAGTTTTCAGCTGTTGTGCGCATCCCCCTCCCCAGCCAGTAATATTCACTCTGTAGGCGCAAGCCTGACCGCGAGTTACGTAGTGTTTCTCCAACAGGCGCAACTGTTGGCGCTCGGCCATAGCTCCTCCCCTTCTCCATTTCCCTATCGCTCCGCCTCTATGCGCAGAAGCGCCTTCTTGTATGACGCCAGCTATAGTAACTACAGTTACGGCGGGCAATATTATCGGAGGCGAGACAACAGCTGAGTTATGAGTGGGCTTGGTTGAGTTGTGACATTTTAGCATTGCTCACGCTTGGGCAGTCTTATACTCTCTAATCTCTTACCTCGCCTTTCGGTGCAACATTGTCCTTGTCGTGTATTTCTTTTTGTGGTAGCCCCTGAGGCAAGAGAAGTCCCCCAAAATTGTGGCTACTTGAATTCTCATGCTGAACTGGTACCACTGTAGCCCCTAAAACCTCCAAACTTTTATTCTAAATGGGCCTGTTGGGTCAGGAGTGGGTTTGTTGGTGGTATAAGTGATACGGAATTTTTTATAAAACAAAATTACGATGTAATTATTCATGTAAAAAATAGAAAATGAATGAATGTAAAGATTATGAACATATACACGAATTTCACAGGCTTATAGGCGCAGAATAACAGAATAAGGTAAAAGATATTGTTACATGAACTTAGTAAAACGTCTGATCACATGTACCTCTCACGAATTAATCAGTAAATTATAAGTGGGGTCACAGAACGCGGGTGTCGCGAACGAGTGAACATGCGCGGAAAACACGTCAAATGTAAGCTGAGTTCAGTAGAAGGAAGGGAGCCCTGAGCAAATAGTGTGTGTGGTCTAGTCGTGGCTGCGACCTGCTTCCGATGGTGCTGCAAAAAAACAAACACCTGAATAACTTTACCAAAACGGTCGTCAAACAGCCAGTATGTTCCCTGTCTATCTTTCCCTTGTCTATTAGTAATTTGGAATGGTACACAGGCTTCTGCCAGGCCACAGTTGAGACCTCAAAATATGCTCGCAAGCTTTTACTAGAATGGACGTATAAAGCCCCAAACACGATCTGCATGTATCGTAGCTAGACGAGAAGCGTCAAACTCGGCACTAGGCTTACGGCTCACCCTCAGAGCACACGTAAGACTCGCTTATTATGCCGATCACTATGCGTCATTACGTAATTACCGAAGTATCGCATGCAATTTACCAACAAGTGCGCTAAAACACCCGCAGACATAAGGTCTGTTTCTCCGACGATGAGCATAAACTCGGCCGCCGAGATACAGTGCAGACGCTGAACCTCTAGAGAGAGAGTGAGCTCTCCATGACGAGTCGCTGGGGGTATATCTAGATGGTACTACGCCGTAGGAAATTCAGAATCACTCCCGCCAAAGAGAGGATTCCACGTTGGTCGTGCTGCACACGCACTCCAATCAGCGTGCAGTAACTCCAGAATTCCTGTGGCCAAGTGGACGAGTCCACTGTGAGGCCTCCCCTCTAAAAAGCCAACGCTTAGAAGGCGAGTCCACCTCCCTGACACCCCTCGAGCCGCGCCCCGCGCGGGCGGAGGAATGCTCGTTCTCTCGGCCAGGCGAAAAACTGAACAACATGGGCAGCCCAACTAACGTTACCGTATGAATGTATCCAAATAAAATAAATGAACGAGTTTTCAGAGAGGCACTACCGTGAGAAGGAAAAAGAAAAAGATGTTCTTGCAGCGATTTACGTAGGCTGACAGTGACGCTAGCGTTCCGCTTTGGCGTGACCGCTGCTTTTATCTGGCCCTCTCATCAGGCACGATCGGACGTGCCGTCTCCCGCTGCAGTGGATCCGCGCCGTCTGGGGAGAGACGGGGACGCTTGTGGGCGCCATTAGGGCAGTGGGCCGTCCTGGCCCGCTAAGGGCAGCAGCTGGCGGGCGCCCTCACTGCCCCGCGTAAATGAGGCCATAAAGGGGGCCGCGCATGCGCAGACGAGCGGAGCAGCAAGTGGTTGCGGCCGCCGCCCCTGCTTATCGCCCCATTAATAAAACATGCGCGCGCAGCCGGGCTCAGCCGCTACCTCACCCACAGCCGTACCGAGGTCACTCCGCACCCATGGCCCAATTTCCCAATTGTGCTTCCAAATCTTTTCAAGGAAAGCTACTTTTCTCAATATTTTTATACACAGATTTAAGGAGTTTTGTAAATCTTCATGTTACATCATTTTCGAAAAATTATACTAATTGATGAAAATGTTCCTCACAGTAAATGAACTCTACCATTTTAGTAAATAAATTCCAAATTTGGCAAACTACATAAAAAGGAGAACTATAATAAAATCAATGTCTTACGACTTATAACCTTGCATTGATTCTAGTATTATGTACGAGCGGCCCTTCCGAAGGTGATTACTCCAATTTTTTGTGGCGATAGACTGTCGTTGGTGTAATGCTAATGCTTGTACCCTCATATTTCATTTGCAAGAAGTTCCGTCGTTCTGCGGTAGCTGGACGCAGTGTATGACGCTTGTGTTAACCCTTTCGTGGTTGTTGGGACATATACGTCCCACTAACTTCGGACCTCATTTGTACCACAAGGTGGCGAGTGGCGTAATTCTGCATAGTGTGCCGTCTGTTGATGGCCCTTCAGAACGCGGAAAAAAATCGCGGCACTGAAATTCTTACAGTGTAGATGGCTGTGACTGTTTATATTGGCTGCCGCGTGAATTTTCGCGCCGTGCCATTGTTTATTGTGCCTTGAATCGGTTTTCGTCGTTTTCTCGCTACCGAAATGTCCGAAGTAGGTATATTTGCTATTTTATGTTTCTTAGAAGGCTTTCTAAAACTCATTTTACTTCAAACGTTTTTTTCGGTGAATGTACAATTAGTAGGACGTATGTGTCCCACCTTTTTTTAGGAAAAATGGAATGTGCTAAAATTTTTTAAGTGTCATATTTGTAATCCTGACCCAAATCAGACTCTGTAACAGCTGAGATAATTTAAGATATTCTAAAAAATGAGTAAAAACCACGAAAGGGTTAATTAGGCTACCACAAAATTCCAATCAATGAGAAACGGTAACTGGCTAGTCGGTTTTCCCTATCAATCTTGTTTGTAGATAAGAAAATATTCTTCAGCTGTGAACACGTTTTGAAAGTTAACCGAAGAGAGTCCACTGGTCTGCTTAATTAGTAACGCTCACATTTACATGGATAAAAGATATCTCAGTGTGTTTGCTGTACTGTGATACGCTGTGTAGCGTTCTAAGACGCCTTGCTCCGCAGCACACGGTTGCTCGCCATTGGAGGTTCGAGTCCACCCTCGGGCATGGATGTGTGTTGTCCTTAGGTTAGTTTAACTTAGTTTAAGTAGTTTGTAAGACCAGTGACTGATGACCAATTTAGTTTTGTCCCATAGAATGAAACATTTGAACATTTATTTTCGACATTACTGATAAGGTGTCATGTTCTATTGAAAACTGTGGCACTTTTACGTTCAGTCCCAAATTCATATGTCTGTTTTACATGTGAAGAAGATAGTGGTTCGAGGTGCTATCTCAGAACTTTTCTAAATGTAAACGGTTGCAGTAAAAGCAGCATAATAGAACATAATCTCAGTTCTAATATAGTAAATTAACTTGAGATGGAAAAGCTGCTGTCCATGCATCAGTACGCCTTTCGGAAGCATAGATCGTGCGTAATCCAGTTTCCCCTTTTCTCCCATGACATCTTGCGTGATATTGATGGAGGACAACAGGCAGACTGCATTTTTCTCGGTTTTGGAAAGGCGTTTGATACGGTACCACACTACATATTGTTAACGAAGGTACGAGCTTATGCAATAGGTACCCAAATATGTTCAAATTATATGTTTGTAAAGCTTATGGGACTTCGGGGTCATTAGTCCCTAAACTTACAAACTACTTAGTAACTATCTTATACTAAAGACAGCACAAACATCCATGCTAAAGGGGAAATTCAAACCCCCGACAGGAAACGGCCTCGCGCATCGTAGCAAAGTGCCTCAATGCGCTCGGCCGCTCCGCCGCGGCCCCAAATACGTGAGTTGCTCTATGACTACTTCAGGAATACACATCAGTAGGTTGTCCTCGATAATGAGTGTTCATCAAAGACTAGGTTATCGTCAGGTGTACCCCAGGGAAGTGTGATAGGACCGCAGCTATTTTCTATCTGTATACGTAAATGATCTAATGGACAGAGAGAGTTCCAATCTGCGGTTGATTTCTAATTTGCAAAGGAGAGTGTAAAGGAGGATGTCACTGAATAAATGTAGTAGGATGCAGAATGACGTGGAACAAATTTCTTGGTGGTGTAATGGCAACTAGCGCTAAGTGCAGAAAAAATGTAAGGTGATCCATATGACTAGGAGAAACAATTCCACAATGTTCGAATACAGCATTAGTAGTAAACTGCTTGACAAAGTCGCGTCAATTAATTACCTAGGCGTAACGCTGCACAGCGTATGAAATGGAACGAGCATATAAGGACAGCCGTGGGGATGGCGAACGGTCGACATAGGTTTATTGGCAGAATTTTGGAAGGTGTGATTCGTCTGTAAACGAGCCCGTATTTAAAAAGCTTGTACTCCCTCGTCTTAAGTATTGCTCAGGTGTTTGGGAACTAAAATGGGAGGCGGTGGAGGGCAAGCGACGTTCATTTCCAGAAACACTGTTGAAGAAATTCAGAGGGCCGGAGTTCGAGGCAGACTGCGGAACGATTCTGTTGCCTCCAACTTACATTTCGCGTAAGGACCACAAAGCGAACAGAGATTAGGGCTCGTAAAAATGCATACAAGCATTCGTTTTTCCCTCATTCTATATGGGAGTGGAACAAGGAAGCACTTAACTAGTGCTGGTACTAAGTACCCTACGCCACGCACCTGCGGAGTATGTACGTATTTGTAGATACAAAAGTATGCAAGGGATGTATACTTTCAAATATCGGATAGAAAGTAAAATAGATGCTTAGTAAAGGGAATAACACATGTGTTAATGGAAAGGTAGTTTGTAAAATTCCTAGTGAAATCTGTAGGAGAAATTGTGCAGGCATAGCTAGAAGAGGCAGCAGTAGGCAGATGTATAGGCGATTGTGTGCAAAAACAGTGCGGTATATTTCAACAGATGATACGTGGGAAAACAGCAAACAACACCTGACAACATTGGAGGCAGAGCGGAGCATTCTGTATGCATTTCCACTATCGCGTGTGCGAGTGAAGGTAGCAACGCGATCAGGGCACTTTCCCATTTGACGTAATGGATGCTCTCCCGGTTCCATAATTCAACTTCAGATCGCCGCGTAAGATATCAGTGGAACCATTACTCCCGCGAATGGAAAATATCACTGGAGCAGAGTGCTCTCCGGTGTAGGGAGGGTTACAGCGCCACGCGTGCTGGAAGATATTACACGCGCCTCAGATCTGGGTCCATTTCGCAGCGACAGAATGTAATAAAATTTCATAAGAGGGCAGAGTGTATTTGTGGATGACAAATAAAGAATATTATTCCATTCAGACTGCTAGAAGTGGCCCTCTTTTGTTAAAACTCAGTTCATTCTATGATAGGAACGAAACTTGCTTACAACGCTTCTACCGCAATACATCGACCCTTATCATTTTGTAAAATACGTTTTGTGGCGTGTCCAAGCACTTATACATAGTAAAGTAACCATTGTTTACTATTACCTCCTAGCACTGCACCGACTCACCTACTGTGCCAGAATAAGCTAGGGCGTCGAAACGTTTCTGTTAATATTTTTCGCCATGCGGGAGTAACCGAGCGGTCTGGAGCGCCACGTTGCGGATCGCGCGGCCTCCCGCGTCGGAGGTTCGAATCCTCCCTCGGTTATAGATGTTTGTGTTATCTTTAGTATAAGTTAGTTCATAAGTAGTTTTGTAAATTTAGGGACTGATGACCCTGCAGTTACGTCCCATTAGTTGAAGGTTTATTTTCGTGAAAACAATTGCTACCAGCTGTCTTTTTGGAAGTTTTATATTTACTCCAGAAGTAGTTTTCGAGCCACTGCAGGCTCATCATCAGTGGATAACTTTACAGGAACATTTCCGCTAAGTGTAGGTTATGCTGTCATGTTGGTTCTGGTGACATAATTGAGCTTTAGTAAGCGAGAACACAATAAACCGGAATTAAACGTATTGTAATTTTATGTACTTACTGTGTTCTTATTGTAGGTGTAACCAAGATGTGCACTGGGCACTTACGTTTTATAACACATGAGAGTATTTTTGCTACACTTAGCGTTACACATTACAAAATATAAACACTGAATGTGGTGAAAAGAGGATGGCTGTGATAGATGTTGCACTCCAGTAATTAATGTTCTTTGCTTTGAGACATTGTGAATGTTCAAATGTTCAAATGTTTGTAGAACTTATGGGACTTAACTACGGGGTCATCCGTCCCTAAGCTTACAAACTACTTATGAACTAGCTTAGACTAAGGACGGCACAAATATCCATGCCCGAGGAGGGATTCGAACCCCCGACAGTAGTGGCCGTGCAGACCGTGACTGGAGCGCCTCAGTCTCCTCGGCCACCGCGGCCGGCCATTGTGAATGTATAAAGAGTATGTAACGGATTAAAATTATGTTTTACACGAAGTGCAACATCTACCACAGCCATCCTCTTTGCACCACATTCAGTGTTTACATTTTGTATTGTGTAACGCTAAGTGTAGCAAAAATGTTCTCATGTGTTATAAAACGTAAGTGCCCAGTGCACATCTTGGTTACACCTACAATAAGAACACAGTAAGTACATAAAATTACAATACGTTTAATTCCGGTTTATTGTGTTCTCGCTTACTAAAGCTAAGTTATGTCACCAGAACCAATATGACAGCATTACCTACACTTAGCGGAAATGCTCCTGTAAAGTTATCCACTGATGATGAGCCTGCAGTGGCTCGAAAACTACTTCTGGAGTAAATAAAAAACTTCCAAAAAGACAGCTGGTAGCAATTCTTTTCACGAAAATAAACCTTCAATATACGCTACAACTGCAGTTCGTGTCCAACATGAATATTTTGAAAAGTCCCATTAGCTTTACAATCATTTGAAAAATTTTTTGTTAATATTTTTAAGTTTCTAATGTTAAAGAAACGTTGTTTTTCAACGTTCCCCCAGATAAAAACGTCATTATAACTAGGAATAGTAGCTGCGTGGAAAACGTGGCAGTGGCGTTGTTAAACCAAATGCACACATGACTTAAATTGAACAAATATTTTCAAAAGTAGTAAGCCAAGACCGCAATGTAATTATTTTAAGACGTCCGGTTACAATGGGCTCTGCCACCATCATATGGTCATATAAAATTATATGTTATTTAATAAACTGAGGTTAAATAGTACGGGCAAGATAGCACTTAGCCGAAATATGAAAAACAAAAAATGTTCAAATGTTTGTATAGTTTATGGGACTTAACTACGGGGTCATCAGTCCCTAAACTTACAAACTACTTATGAACTACTTACGAACTAGGACGGCACAAATATCCATGCCCGAGGGGGGATTCGAACCCCCGACCGTAGTGGCCGTGCAGACCGTGACTGGAGCGCCTCAGTCCCCTCGGCCACCGCGGCCGGCTATGAAAAACACATATCATCAACAGCTGGTAAGCCTGTGAAACCGGTAGTCATAAAATAAATATTTATATTGCGATCTTGGCTTTCTCATTTTGAAGATAATTAGATCGCCGACACAACCTACTATTATCATACTGATAATAACACTCGACAGTAAATGTTGCCTATCATTTTCACGCAAAAGTTGTATTCTGCAACAGAAATTTTAATCGAAAGAAGCAAAGTAACCAAACCTGCTTTACATAGGAGGAAAATTGCACGTAATTCAATGAAGTCAGTGTATAATTACATTTTCAACAAAATTTCCGAAAAATCATTAGCTTGAAGTAATTGCAATAATTCATATCACCAGTAGATTATCGTAGCTTTCGTTTCTGATTCAACTGTCAATATTTCGTGTCGGAGTTGTATTGCTATTTGGTAATAATTCTTTTACGAGCACCTTAACTAAAAGAAATATCTGTTGCAACCAGTACTCCAACGGACAGAACGTATCCGGTTTTGAACTTAACGATTCATCAATACTGAGATTATTAGACAGATTTTCCTGATTGCGCCATTTCACAAGTCTCGTAGAAGGCCTAGCCTTTCAGTGTTTTACTCGGTGTTATTTATAGACGACATAAAATCTAGACTATTTGAAGAGGAATTTCGCTGGGAAATAAAACGAATTCGTTTTGTATCTGAGGTAATCGGGCGTGTTTTATCTCAACGACCGTATCTGGAAGAAATTATTTCACCGTCAGTCTGAAACGTGCTGGACCCATCACTTCGGCAAAGTGTGCTAAATAAAATCAACTGCTTTTACGACGGCTTTCGGCGTTTCTTATCAAATCCTGGCAGCACGGGATCGAAGCCATTCTGCAGGCCCAGCTATCACAGGGTCACAGACCCACAATTCCGCGAAACTTTTACCCTTCGGCAAAAAAAAAAAAAAAATAAATAAATAAATAAATAAATAAAAATAAAATAAATAAATAAATAAAATAAAATAAAAAAAATAAAAAAATTAACAAGTACACCGAACAAGAACGAACAAAAACGATCAGCGTCCGCAACTACTCATAGAACAAGAAAAAAATGTTGCACAGTGGTAGAGTGCCAGACTACAAATCCAAAGGTTGCGGCTTTGATCCCCGATAGGTCCTACGATTTCAATCTGTCACTTCTTTCACCTCTGGCAGTGTTGCTGTTGTGAAAAATACCGAGTAGCAACGTGGTTCGCAACCCACGTTAAACTGTAGGTCCCCCTATAACTAGCTTGGTAAGTCTGTTCGAAGGTCGGAGGAAGGCAACGGCATACCACCTCCAAAACAGGACTATTCCTAGTAAAGCACTGTGGTGTTCAAACCAATCTTCGGATTGTTGACTACTTTACCTTACCTAATGCCAATGTCTTGATGTCTATCACGGTACTTAATAGCTAAATTTAAAGATCGCCATTGATAGTGAACTGGCAATGTTCGTCATAGCATACGTTCCTTTTAAAACTAACGACTACTTTCACGAAATTGCAGACAAAGGATAAAAAATATTTTACAATGAGATTAGGACTCAGAAATAAATCTGACTTCATTATAAATACACAGTTTCATAAATTTGTTTTTCGTTTCTATGCAAGGGTGGCTAAGTAGTGAAAGCACACAGATAACCTCGGGAGACATGGCTACTGCGTTTAGCACACTTAATAACATGAACATGTGCTTATAAAGCAGTGTTCTATTCATGGCAATGCCAGCTTCTGCCATTCAGCATAAGTACTGACGTACCTTCTGCATTGTATAGAGGGTTGTTGCTGCATTTGTTGGCAAGCATGAAAGACGCGACGCTATTGTGCTTGCACGTCGTTTATTGGAAGTGGGTAGACAATTTCCTTGAAGTGTCAAAATAACAAAACTCTAAAGGGTTAAAGTCTGGGGAACGAGTAGGCAAAGGTGTGTAGTCTACCCGTCCAATGCACCCATTTGTCCGATGATTACGCACAGGGGATCCCGCGCGGTGTTACTTAAATGTCCTGGTGCTCCATCATGCATTAACCACATCTGTAGGTAGACAAAACATCAGTGAGAAATTCCAGACCTTGCGCCCCTTATAGCCTTTGTGGTGGCACGTATCGCCCTATTAATCTACCAACAAGTACGCCTGCCCGTACGTTGATTGACAATCTGTGTTAATGCTCTCTTTCCTGAATTACTTGGGATTTATATCTCCTAATACCAACTGAATATGTAAATTCACAACTCATCGATTAACCAAATCCTCGATGTAAGCAGTGAATATTCGCAATCAAGGTCGCTTAGGCTATCCAACAAAACATGTATTTATCTCAAAAACTATACTTTTGCGCGCTAATGTTACTTAAGATTTTCTTCTTGCATCATTGAGTACTACTACCTCTCTAAGTAATCGACGTTTCTGCGACACCCTGTACGTAATCAAAAGGAACTTTGTTTGATCCTTCATATTTTCACGGCGTATGTAGTAAAAAGAAATAAATGGCTACGCCTGCATACCCGCAATTTTATTTCCTATAAAGTACGCTTTTGCAGTCCAGTGAAGAGTGTGGTTGATTGCCGCGCACGGGCCCCCATTTCGATCCCCGGTCGGAATGGAAATTTTCTCCTCTCGGGGACTGGGTGTTATGTCGTAGTCATCATCATTTCATCATCATAGACGTGCAAGTCGCTCATGTGGCATGACCTAAAGACTTGCACCAGTCAGTGAATGGACAGGATTACGACAGCTAGGCCTTTAGCGCCCTTACAAGATTATTGGAAGACGAGTATGACCGAAGAAAAGTGGTAAAGAAGAAAAACAGGCAACAGTAAGGCATATATCCAAATTAGTCAAGTCGCATGGGGACGTAGCAATCACAACAGGTACTGCATGTCATCAATGTAAGATGGCCCACTGCAGTATAGTTGTAAATGAGCTCTTAAGACAAATTCAGGGTAAAAAGGACTGTTGACTGATAATAAGGTGATGGACCAGCCAGTCTTTAATGCACTAAAACCTCCAGCCTAAAATGTTAGGCAAGAGCCCAGAAAGGTCACAAAATTTTAAAACGGTCGTCACACTCGCCTCGTTTCAGCTAAAACAGAGGACAGAGCACCATCATGATTCGCTGCCGCCCTCTCAGCACGATATAAAATACATTCAATTAAAATGTGGCAACAGTGATATGCACGCCACAGGCATTAGAAAACAGGGGATCCTCTCGACAGAGTAAAAAACCGTACGTCAGAGGGCAGTGTTCGATTCGTAGACGTGTCAAGGCCACCTCATGCTACCTCATGGTCTGACAGTTACTTTAACCAACCGCATTTTATTGCCTGTCACTGCCTGCCACGATTCCTTCCACAAATGTCGGGATCTCTGTCGCTCCACAGAGAGAATGTTCTGCAGGGGAATGGCGCACTGTATGATATCACAGCCTCTGCAGGCCTCCTTGGCAGCCCTATCAGCCATTTCATTGCCACGAATGCCAGCATGGCCGGGTACCCAACAGAACATGTCCGAACGAGTTTGTGACACTTGCGCGGAGTGACACTTGCGCGGAAAGGGAATTTGTAGACACTTGCGCGGAGACCCGGACGCTGCAGGTAGTGAACAGGGTGTTCCAGAAGTAGGGATACACCACCCCTACTCCTCGCCCTCCAGCCGCTACCTGTGCCGTATTCAGGGAAAGGCCCACCGAGCGAGGTGGAGCAATAGTAACGGCCCGGAGATATCACAGCCTCATTCAACAGGGAGATAACATGTCATACAAATATCACTCGATTTACAATACAGCACCATGTGAAGAGGAATGTGATGAAATCGGAATTGAGCGCAACTGTTGCTAACTACAATTTCGGATTTACTGCATTTTGAGTCAGAATTCGCATCTATATTCGCATTTATCGCAAATGCGAATTTTTCCTGTCCCTAGTAATACCTCTAAAAATAAATAGCTGATCAAGGCACTAAAAGCAAGGGCAGATCTTTGGGTGTATTACTACAAATAACTAAAACACAATTTGATCGTGGAATTATATACAATCTCATTATAAAGGTTTTTGTAGGTGGTTTTGAGCAGCTTTTAATTAGGTTAGGAATAGCATTATGAAATATAGACAGCTACACCTTATGTTTATTATGAGATATCGATTTCGGCTAATTTCAGGTCATCGTCAAGTCTCAAACAACAGGTGTTACTTATGCATTTTTCCAGTGGCACTCATAACCTTTAAGTGTTTACACACGCCGGCCGGCCGAGGAGACTAAGGCGCTCCAGTCACGGTCTGCACGGCCACTACGGTCGGGGGTTCGAATCCCCCCGCGGACATGGATATTTGTGCCGTCCTAGTTCGTAAGTAGTTCATAAGTAGTTTGTAAGTTTAGGGACTGATGACCCCGTAGTTAAGTCCCATAGACTATACAAACATTTGAACATTTTGTTTACACACGAGGTCTAACGTTGTTAGTCGCGTTAGCGATGAAACCAGAACCCAGAATCTTTGCGTCTAAACCACAGACATTGCCGAGGTGGGGTGGCTTGCGTGCCTCAACGATGCAGATAGCCGTACCGTAGGTGCAACCACAGCGGAGGGGTATCTGTGGAGAGGCCAGACAAACGTGTGGTTCCTGAAGAGGGGCAGCAGCCTTTTCAGTAGTTATAGGGGCAACAGTCTGGATGATTGACTGAGCTGGCCTTGTAACATCAGCTAATGTGGCTTTGCCACACAGCTACTGCGAACGGCTGAAAGCAAGGGGAAACTACAGCCGTTACTTTTCCCGAGGACATGCAGCTCTACTGTATGGAAATATGATGATGGCATCCTCTCGGGTAAAATATTCCGGAGGTAAAATAGTCCCCCATTCGGATCTCCGGGCGGGGACTACTCAGGAGGATGTTGTCATCACGAAAGACAATACTGGCATTCTACGGATCGGAGCGTGGAATGTTAGATCCCTTAATCGGGTAGGAAAATTAGAAAATTTAAAAAGGGAAATGGATAGGTTGAAGTTAGATACAGTGGGAATTAGTGAAGTTCGGTGGCAGGATGAACAGGATTTCTGGTCAGGTGAGTACAGGATTATAAATACAACATCAGTTGGGGGTATCACAGGAGTAGGACTGATAATGAATAAGAAAATAGGAATGCGGGTAAACTACTATGAGCAGCACAGTGATCGCATTATCATTGTCAAGATAGATACGAAGCCAACACCGACAACAGTAGTACAGGTTTATATGCCAACTAGCTCTGCCGATTATGAGGAGATCGAAGAAATATATGAGGAGCTAAAGGAAATTATTCAGACAGTTAAGGGAGAGGAAAACTGAATTGTGATGGGACACTGGAATTCGGTAGTAGGAAAAGAAAGAGAAGGAAAAATAGTAGGTGAATATGGACTGGGCAGGAGGAATGAAAGAGGAAGTCGCCTGGTAGAATTTTTCACGGAACATGATTTAATCGTAACAAACACGTGGTTTAAGAATCACAACAGAAGGTTGTATACGTGGAAGAGACCAGGAGACACCGGAAGGTATCAGATAGATTTTATAATGGTAAGACATAGGTACCGGAACCAGGTTTTAAACTGTAAGACGTACCTAGGGGCAGATATAGACTCTGACCATAACTTGTTAGTCATGAACTGTAGGCTGAAGCTGAAAAGACTGCAGAAAGGTAGGAAAATAAGGAGATGGGACTTAGATAAATTGAAGGAAAGTGAAGTTCTGGAGAATTTCAGAGGGAGATTTAGGCAACAATTGACAGAAACAGGGGGAAATAAAACAGTAGAAGAGGAATGGGTAACATTGAGAGATGAAATAGTGAAGGTAGCGGAGGACATAATAGGTAGAAAGGCAAGACCTACAAAAAATCTATGGATATCACAGAAAATACTACAGTTAATTGATGAAAGGAGAAAACATAAAAATGCAGTAAATGAAACAGGCAAAATGGAGTACAGACGACTAAAAAATGAGATTGACAGGAAGTGCAAAATGGCTAAGCAGGAGTGGCTAGAAGCCAAATGCAAATCTGTAGAAGAATGTATAGCAAAGGGAAAAGTAGATACCGCCTACAGGAAAATAAAAGAGACATTTGGGGACAAGAAAAGCAACTCTACGAATATCAAGAACTCAGATGGGAAACCAGTTCTCAGCAAAGAAGGGAAAGCTGAAAGGTGGAAAGAGTACATAGAGCAGCTCTACAAAGGAAATGAACTTAGAGACGATGTTGTAGGAAGGGAAGAGGAAGTAGATCAAGATGAAATAGGAGATACTATACTGAGAGATGAATTTGACAGAGCCTTTAAAGACCTAGGTCGGAACAAGGCCCCAGGAGTAGATGACATACCCTCAGAGCTACTAAAGTCTCTGGGAGAGCCAGCCATGACAAGACTATTTGAACTGGTGTGTAGGATGTATGAGACAGGCGAAATGCCCTCAGACTTTAAGAAAAATGTAATAATCCCCATTCCAAAGAAATCAGGCGCAGACAGGTGTGAAAATTACAGAACCATCAGTTTGATAAGTCATGGTTGCAAAATTTTAACACGAATTATCTACAGGAGAATGGAAAAGCTGGTAGAAGCTGACCTCGGGGAAGATCAGTTTGGATTCAGGAGGAACGTAGGAACCCGGGAGGCAATACTCACTTTACGTCTTATCTTAGAAGATAGATTAAGGAAAGGCAAACCTACATTTTTAGCTTTTGTAGATTTGGAGAAAGCTTTTGACAACATTGACTGGAATACACTCTTTCAAATTCTGAAGTCAGCAGTGGTAAAATACAGGGAAAGGAGAGTTATTTACAACTTGTACAAAAGCCAGACCGCAGTTATTAGACTCGAAGGGCATGAAAGGGAAGCATCAGTTGGGAAGGGAGTAAGACAGGATTGTAGCCTTTCTCCGATGTTATTCAATTTGTACATCGAGCAGGCAGTGAAGGAAAGCAAGGAAAAAATTGGAATAGGGATTAAAATTCAGGGGGAAGAAATAAAAACATTGCGTTTTGCTGATGACATTGTAATTCTGTCAGAGACAGTTAAGGACCTGGAAGAGCAGTTGAATGGAATGGACAGCGTGTTGAAGAGAGCATATAAAATGAACATTAACAAGAGCAAAACAAAAATAATGGAATGCGGTCTTAGAAAATCAGGTGATGCTGAAGGAATTAGATTAGGTAACGAAACAATGAAGGTGGTAGATGAGTTTTGTTACTTGGGTAGTAAAATAACATGCGATGGTCGCAGTACAGAGGATATAAAATGCAGAATCGCAATGGGAAGAAAAGAATTTTTGAAAAAGAGAAATTTGCTAACATCGAATATTAATTTAAGTGTAAGGAAGTCTTTTCTGAAGGCATTTGTGTGGAGTGTTGCCTTGTACGGGAGTGAAACATGGACGATAAGCAGTGCGGACAGGAAGAGGATAGAGGCTTTTGAAATGTGCTACAGAAGAATGCTGAAGATTAGGTGGGTAGATCGCATAACTAATGAAGAGGTACTGAACAGAATTGGTGAGAAAAGGAATTTTTGGCATACCCTGACTAAAAGAAGGTATCGCTTGGTAGGACACATTCTTAGACATCGGGGAATCGTAAATTTAGCATTGGAGGGAAGTGTGTGGGGTAAAAATCGCAGAGGGAGACCAAGAGACGCGTATAGTAAGCAGATTCAAGCGGATGTGGATTGTCGTTCTTATGAGGAGATGAAAAGACTTGCTCAGGGTAGAGTAGGGTGGAGAGCTGCATCAAACCAGTCTCCGGACTGAAGACCATAACAACAACAACAACAAATGATACATATATTGGTGTGATGTCTTATTTCGAAAAAACAGACATCACACCAACACATATATAGCTCTCGGTAAAGTGATACGGTACAATGTCGTTACGTAGCACAGCACAGCCGACTGGAAATGCAGGAGAAGTGCAAACAACGTTCTCTCCTCAGAGGTATGATTAGTTTCGACGTAAACTTCTACAACATACAGTCTACACGGCGAAGATTACACAAAAAAATTTAACGTTTCGTCTACTTTGGCGATAGCAACCAAATTTTAAAATCCTGTCTACTATGTAATGATGTAGCAACACAAAACGCTTCAAGGCCAAAACTTCACTGATTTTCGAGTTCTGAATTTTTAATATGTTTTTAATGTTATTACAGAAAAAACATATTTGGGACTCTCACTACAATTTTCATATGGCAGAATTTGTAGGTACATTCACAAGACATAAGACAACGGTTGTGTGCATTCATCTCATGAGAAATATCAATCATTTGTTTTCAGTGTTTACTTCAAATTTCTCTTTTAAGTTTCTTTAATTATTAGTACTTAAATGTGGTTATGAAATAAATAAATTACTTGTATATGTGTAGTCTTATGCGGCCAAACTACTTAGATCATTGGTCGCTAGACTTACACACTACTTAATCTTACTTAAAATAACTTAGGCAAAGTACAAACAAACATATCTATGTCCGAGGAAGGACTCGAACCTCCGACCGGACCGGCCGCGCAATTTGTGACACAAATTACATGTTTGATAATATTAATGCATAGAAGTATGAAATCACGTCAAGACTACTTCCTGCAAAAATTTCGACAAAAAAAAGTTGGCACTGAGTTTAGAAAAACAAAATTCTGGTTTATTGGATTTTAACATTTTATCAAAAATTAAATGTTACTACAAGAGATACAGCCATTCAAATTTACGGGCACCATAACGTTTTCCCTTCCTGAGTAAATGAGCTGCTTCTTATAGTTTCAACACCTTTTTCTTGAATGTTCTGAATATAAATCTTCACACAGACTTCTTGAGGAGGAGAGTGATACGGATTGTAAACCACTGCCTATTACCTTAGACCTTTTTGACTGTACTGAACAGTATTTCCTCGTATTCCGTAATTTATACAGTTAACAGGCAATGTAATTTATAACCAACTATTGGCTGCCAATTTCGCTTCATTTTTCCTGGAAGTCTTGCAACTTGTTTCTCCCTGTTGGTTTATGCCAAGTTCGGAGTAAAAATGGTTCTATATGACGGTGATGGAAAATAGATTTTATCTTTCGGTGTGACATTCCCTTACACATTCCGTATTTCATATATTTCTTAGATGTATTTGTAATTCGAATACAGCCAAATCGTTTTGGGGTCTAGGAATAAACGCTTTAAGTATGTAAAATACTCATTGACTTATTATTAACGTTTTTTTTTAAATTGAAGGTTTAAGGTTGCATCTCCTATTAAAAAGCATAGTAGCTATTTTTAAAGAGATGGAAGTTGCGTGATAGTGGGGTCAACTACATAGCGGTCAATTACATCAACGTATCTGTGCAGGATGCCTAATATATTTATTGCTTGCGCAGGTGTCTTGATATGCTTAGTGTTCTGAATAATATGCTTTTAGGAGGTATGACTGTGGAAAGTCATAGTCTTGTAGTAGCAGAGACTAACTCTCAAAAACATTATCACTATTAAAATACCTTTTTGTTTACAGGAGGAACACTCAACGGATTAATAAGTAGTTAGAACAAGTCACTATATTTCTCTTCAGCTTGCAAAGGGTTGTGCAATTTCACTGATTTTCGTGTTATGTTCACAGTGTGGAAACTTGACAACAGCAATGCTAGACTTCTTGGTGGGCCTGTACCCAGGAAAAGCGACTAGTCGCCCCAAGGGCACCGGGTTCCGCGCAAGTGTCACTCCGCGCAAGTATCACTCCGCGCAAGTATTCCAACCCCTGTCCGAACACTATCCCAGCTGGGTTTAACTGCCAAAAGTGCCAGCAGAAACCATCATGCCTTATTATAAAAAGAAACTGTCAGGTTACAGAAATGTGTCTTGCAAAAGGCGGATTTAACCACATCTGTATACACGAGCAGCGAGTACATTCTGTTACAAGCCAGGGGCAGATAATTGTGAGACACAGAAGATCAATTCTGTAAAAGACAAAATACGTGGCAGTCCGAAGCTAACGATTCGTAGATCTCATGAATAGACCTTGCTTTAAGGACCTTTAGCTTTACAGTAAAACAAATTATTTCTTTGCTGATTCAATCACAGCGACATATACATATATTATCATAAAGGTACGTTTTCAATGTTGCGTGCTGTTAAAACTCATCAATGAGAAACGCTACGATCACCGGGATCACATTGTGCTATAGACCTCTATCCTCCATTCCGAAGGAGGGTCCTGTTTCTAACTGAAAGATTAAGGGTTGAAACATCGTTATGTTTGGCTGTTTACTGGCTTGCTTACATTCGATTCGTGGTGTTGCTGGAATTTATTTTGTTGGTGGAATTTATTTATATATTTCTTTTATGGTCTCAAACGAAATTTGTTGCACTATTTGCTGCAGTTCATGTTAGGGAAATTTATTTTCGTCAGTAGCATCACATTTATTAAAGGATTTTAAAGTTAAAATACATGAAGTGTAGCGAAAACTTGTTTGTGACGAAATCGGCCTCATGTATTTTAAACATTAATAAGTTTTCGAATGTACACTTTATGACAACTGTTATCTGTAATAGTGTTCATAATGACTACATTAAATAAGAGAGACACAGGAAGCTTTCTTCACAGACAAGGAAATGACACGGAAGTCTCTTCAAAATTTCATGGGTTCTTAACTTTAGAATCCCTTTACACATGTGATTATAGAGACTAAAATAAGTAAAGCTGACGTAAACCTTAGCAAATAGTAAACTCAAATATATTTATCTATCCTAGAGCTACGAAACTATAACAAACATAAAACGAGGTCCCAGATGGAAAGCTTGTCAAACATATGTTCATTATAAACATTGTAATATTACAGCTACGGTTCTCAGAATGTCAGTTTTCGATAAAATAGCGTCAATACATTTGTTTTAAATAAAACCGTAGATGTTAGTAGCTACTATAGCACGCGGTAACACATCGACACAAATCTCTACCACAATTTAAAGAGATAAATGTAGACGAGATTACAAAATCTAATAAATTTCATTTATTATGTCAGGTAAAAAGAATCACTTAATTACTTTCATATTTGTTGCAAGTAGATGACCGTATATAACCTAACAGCATTATACCTTCTTATTTTTTTGTGATTGGCAATGAGAATCTGTGGTTTTCTGTTTACCTGAGTAAACAAGAAGTAACTCTCACTATATACACTGGGGTGCAGTGATAGGCACAGGAACAGATGGCGGTGTATCGCGTAAACAAAGTATAACAGGGCGGTGCACGTATATTCCAGTAATTCGGCTTAAAAGCTTTCCAACGTGATTATGTCGTGCACTATGGCAATTAACAGACTATAGAAGCTAAATCGTATTTGAAACTACACGCATGGGCCTTTCCATTACGTAAATCGCTAGGAAATTCAATATTCCGGGATCCATAGCGCCAAGAGTTTGTCGATAATCCCACATTTCAGGCCTTACCTCTCACTATAGATGACCTGCATTTAACAAGCGAGCGCAGTGGCGTTTGTGTAGTTTTCAGTGATAGCAAACAAGCAAAACTGCGTGTAATAAACGCAGCAATTAATGAGGAATGTGCGGCGCAATTTGCTGTTAATTGTATATGGCAGCCGACTACAGCGTCAGGTAACAGCTGATTGTCGGATTCTAGCGTGGCGCAGAACCCACAAAGCCCTTGACCAAAGTTGTCAACAAGGGACCATGCAAACTGGTGGTAGGTCCGAACGGTGTAGTCTCTTTTTACAGGGAACTGGCCCCTCTGGCCCGATGAAGCGATCGTTGGGTGAAAACTGTATTGTTCGGCTATGTAAAGAGTATTTATAGCCATTTATGGACCTCTATGGAATTTCTTTGGATAAAAATGAGCTGTGTCACCGAGTTACAATGGTTTGCAATTGCTATGAAGAACATTCCAGACAATTTCAGTGATTTGGCCTTCATAAAGTCCACTGTGATAGCAATTGAACGTTAATAGCAAATGGAGGTCATTTCGTGTACAAAAACCAATAACGGCAACTCTTCCCCCATTCATGGGCAGTTTTAGAGGCAGCATGTCTCGATCGTTCTTCACTGCTCAAAACAATTGTGGGATCACGTGAGATACCATACACAACAGACAAATGGTAATGTACTATATTCAGATATTGTAGAAAATACATTTTATATATGCACCAAAGTTGCTTTTATTTGAAATGCTGACTAGTTTCGGGCTTTGCCCATTTTCTTAAGCCATATTCATATATATTTTTATATTTGGATACTGCTTAGGTTACGCTGTTTGTTGTAATTACTTTGGTGTAACAGCGTGACTTAAGCAGTATCCAAATATAAAAATATATATGAATGTGGCTTAAGAAAATGGGCAAAGCCCGAAACTAGTCAGCATTTCAAATAAAAGCAGCTTTGGTGCGTATATGAAAATGTCTTTTCTACAATATTTAAAAGCTGCAAAACGCGACATATCAAAAACATTTGATTCACGATAATGGTTACAATTGTAATCACATACAGTATGACTTTTCGCTGTTTCAAATCTTTACTTGAGGTTTACATGGAGTTTACTTAGAGCGAGATACCACGAGGATATAAGAATGAAGTCACAATCGTTGCCCTCTAATTTGGACATTTGCACACCTGCGTAGCATCGACACTCACAGGTCATCACTCAGCTCTTGAGGGATATTTGGCTATTCTTTCAAGAGTCTCAAAATCTTGGACATTATTATTTTATTTGACGGCACTGATCATGAGCTAGATTTACTTTCCAATGCATCCAATGAGTTTCATGCAAAAATTTGCTTTACTAAGGAACTTCAAAACGAAAATGGCGAACTTAATTTTTTTGGATCAACTATTTCGATCGTTCATCAGTCATTGTATGTCAATATATTTCGTAAGTAAAGTCCGCCTCCGTAGCTCAGCGGTAGCGTTCGCTGACTACCACGCAGGAGGCCCGGGTTCGATCCCCGGCAGGGGACTGGGTGTTGTGTTTTGTCCTAATCATCATCATATCATCATCATTGGCACGTAAGTCGCCCACGCGGCGTCAAATAAAAAAACTTACACTAAGGCGGCTGAACAATCCCGCAAGGGATCTCCCGGCCAAGAAAGCCATACGCTCATTTCCATCTCGTAAGTAAAATTTTCAGATACCATACCTGCTGATTGAACGCATCCCAAAGCTCAAAGCTCACAAATTAGCTTTTTTTCACTCGGCCATACATTGTATGACAACCACTCCTTTGTCACCTGCTAATCAACAAAATGAACTAAGTGTGATTAAATCTATCGCTGTCAACAACGGGTACGAGCATCAGATGACAGATCACATTCTCAGTAAGAAAGCATCACGGAAATGTTCTACTTCAGGCAATGTGTCATTTTCTTGCAGTAATAAACACTACATTTATTTCCATTCCATTCTTAGGCAACATTTCGTATAGGATCAGACGACTTCTAATAAAGAATTTCAACTGCAATGTCTCATTTTCTACAAACAACAGTTTCAAGAGACACCTACATACTGCCCAAAACACTGAAGTTATCTAATTCCGGCGTTTATAAACTAATCTGTAACGACTGTCCCGGTTATTATATTAGCCAAACAGGCAGGGCAGTGAATGTAAGATGTAGAGAACATCTATTAGGAAAGAATGGAGAAAATATACGTAACTCCACACTCGCTCAACATTTTTTATTGTTAACCATACGCCGAAAAAGCTAGAAGACACTTTGGTTTTACGTAGAGAAGACAAGGGCCGAAAGCTCGATCTTTGGGAGGAGTTGGAGATTATTAAACATTTACAATCTAGAGATGGTAACATATTCAATGATTAGCTCCATCTCGCTTGCAGACAGTTTTTTGAAGCCTTTAAACCAATATTATCAAAAAAATGTAACAGTCAACGGTAACCTCTGCGGTGTCATTTCCTCAAAATTCTATTTTATTTCATTTTAATCTTCTGTAGGTTTCCTACTTTAAAATTTGTTATTAAAATGTATTGACTCCTAACGCTGTACCATCGTCACTAAACGCATGCGCCACGTGTCATGTTTACATGGCGTCCACGTCTTGCTCAGACGGTCAGTCGGCGGTTAGCAGCCGGCGCAATCTGTTACACAGCATATGTTATCATTTTATATGTTTGATGTGCCTTTGTCTAAGGGGCTTACATTCTTATTCACTATAGGTCCATGTATCTTAGAAGAACCACGATAAAGTTTATTAAACTCTAATTTGCAACTGGTTGGCTGTTACTTTTACTGTACTTTCAAGAGTGCAATGTCCTATTCTGCAACCTTTGTGGGAGGTGCTGGTATGACCGAAAATCGTCTGCCCAGTGCATCCCAGGCCTGCTCAATGAGATTACAGTTCGGTGAACAACAGCCCACTCCATTCGTTCAGTTCCCTCAGCTTCAAGCATCAGTGCAGCTCTATGTGAACTACGAGCGTTATCGTCCAATATAAAAGGAGCCTATCTCCTGTGGCACCAGCGTAGGGCACAACGGAATGTCGAAGGGTCTCCTCTTTGTACATCTGAACGGTCAAAGCGCCATTCTGAATGAATAATGTCTCCTGCACGCACAATTCAGCCTCCAACATGATACAGTGATGTTTCCTACACATACACAGGATTGCTCCAAGTTCCACGTTATCTCTAAATGAGGAATCGACGATTGTCCTGCTGAGGACGGAAGACGTAATGTTGTCATCTGTGAACAGGACCCGGCGCCTTTCTTACAAGCCAAGTCATTTTTTCTCCGTTCAGTTTCTGTGGGCTAAACGCTGTCGTGGTTTCAATGGGACCATAGGCCGAGCGTAAAGGCCACATTCCCGCAGTCGATTTCAAACTATGTTGATATTTCACGTGCTGTTGTTGCTTTAAGGATGACACACAAGGTACCGAGCCCACGGGTGCGGTTCCTGTAGGGAGATGCTTGTCCACTGTTGGTCGAGCTGATTTCTACGAGATTACGAGAGTAACTCGTGCGTCCGATCCTTGATTGTCGTGAGTGCATTCGTGTTCTCTCGATAATCCATTTTTGTCCGGGGCAAGTCCCGGAGGTAAATTAAATTGGTCCCAATCCCCCGGCTCCGACCAAGGTTTTCGGGAGGTTTTCCTTGGTTGTAAGGCGTATGCCGGAGCTGGTAAGCCCCTCCCACTTATTCCCAATTGGGGTCCCCCTTTGCCCCACTATCAGCTTGTCTGATATTGGCTGAATAGAACCGCGACTATTTATGGGCCGGATCTCAAACAGCCCGCTCCACTCCTCGGAGTGGAGAATGAAAAGAGATAAGTTTTTTTTGTTCTTTAAGGATGCGCCGCAGAGGATACCGTGCTGACAAATGCGGCTCGTTCGAGCTGACTTCCACTAGTTAACGAGGGTGTGCGATCACCTCTTTGTTCCACTACACTATCAGCTTTTCTGATAATAGGCTGAATAGAACCGCGACTCTTTATGGGCCGGATCTCAAACAGCCCGATGCACTTCTCGGAGTGGAGAGTGAAAAGAATAAGTAGTAGTACTTGGAGGGTGCGTTGCAGCCGTGTTGCTAAACCTCTTGTCTCTACGGGCGTTATCTCTTGCTCATGTTAACCGTGATCGACCTTGGCCTTCCCCTCCTTGAACGGTTCCTGCTGTCTCAAATCGCGTCCAGGTCCCGGAAATTACACTTTGGGGCACTCCAATACCTGCCACCTCCCTCTGTTTCTGTTCCGCTTCCAAACTTTCTATAGCTCTCTATGACATAGCTGCGTGTAAGTAACGTTGTTGTCTTTAGTATAAGATAGTTCATAAGTAGTTTGTAAGTTTAGGGACTGGTGACCCCACAGTTAAGTCCCTTAAGCTCCACAAACATTTGAACATTTTGCACTAACCTGCCTACTTGTGTAAAACCAGCCACTATGCAGAAACTTTCTGTTATTATCATTATCTCAGATGCCGTAATGTTATTGTATCTACTTAGTAGTATTGACAGTAAACGTCGAGCCATTTTAGTTCATTCTCTCAAAGATAATACCTCAGAACCTCGATATCTCAACTGATCCCCTAATTGTTTTGACCAGTGTATAAGGGCCTTACAACCACTTGTTGAGTCCAAACAACATCAAGTTGCAGCACTTCATCGGCAATACGAGGTCCGACAAGATATTAGGAGGTATTCAGTGACTTTTGTCACCTAATTTATGCATTGCGTGTGTGTTAACGTGCTGAATTGTAACTCCATTCCTGAATGTATTGTAAAGTTTTTAGTGCAGCCCTGAAGTAGAAAACTAGAAGATTTACAACGACCTTTCTTCCAAGTCACCCCAGGGGCACATCGTTGTAATAGCTGTCAGTTCCTAGTGGCCAGTATTGTTGTGCAGTTTAGCCAAAAAAAAAAAAAAAAAAAAAAAAAATGTTTGTAAAGCTTATGGGACTTACAAACTACTTATGAACTTACAAACTACTTATGAACTACTTACGAACTAGGACGGCACAAATATCCATGCCCGAGGGGGGATTCGAACCCCCGACCGTAGTGGCCGTGCTGACCGTGACTGGAGCGCCTCAGTCACCTCGGTCACCGCGGGCGGCGCAGTTTAGCCGTAAAATAAAATGCACAAGTTAATTTCAGTTCAGTAAAGAAGCGTGAATGTGCAACAGAAACGTCGGTTAAATACCTATTACACAATTATCTTCAAAGCAATTACTGCAAATGGATAATAATTGCAGAAAACACGTCTGTTGTATTGGTTACGGTACAATTGCTGTAATCATTGCGGCTAAGAATGCGAAAAGGACGTGTGAACGCACGGTAAAATATTAACTGCCCTCTCCTCTCACGACTGCACTTTTGTCTGAAGCCTTCATTCATTCATCATCATTATCTGTAATTTCCGCCAAAATGATCAAATGTGCCCTTAAGATATATGGTAGTTATTTAAACACGAAAAACGAAAAACATACAAAATAATTTTGTACTGCCTCCAGGATGGTCACTTCGCAATATTTCATGTCAGATCCACTGTCTTGCACAGTGTAAAAGGACTTGATAAATTTGATTGCAGAACTGAAGTTCGTTTTCTTGTTTCGGTCTTTCACTAAAGAACCGTACTGCTACAGCAAGAAAATACCGAACAATAATTTTGAGTGGAAATACAAAAGAAGTGTTGCGTCGCCACTATTCTACGAGTTCATACCCCTTTAAATGAAATGGAATACATGTATAAGAAAAAAATTCAGTTCTCTTCTTTGTTCATGGAAACAAACTGACAATTTGATGGCAATAATCTAGCCAATCTGAATTAGTGTTCCAGACTGGAGCATACTCCAGTACCCCTAACAGCCGGTAACACGTCCTCTTGCACTGGTGCATGTCTTTATTCGTCGCGGTATACTGTCCACTAATCAATGGCCTGATGGTTCAGATTATCTAAACCCTCACTGGCGATAGGGCATGGATCTCTAATATTCGTTGGTAGGTCGAGCCCTTACAAAATACAGCCCTTTTTAGTATATTCCATGTCTGGAGAACATGCTGGCGTTTCTGATCTTACGAAGTCATTATCATTATAGAAAGCATTGATACGAAGTGTGCATGATGAGCGCGAGAATTTTAAGCCCTTCAGACTAATCCCTCTCATAAATGCTGCCAGAATGTTTGTACTATGTTGTCGGAGAATGTCATCCCTGTTTGAAGGACTAGTACGACCACGACCGCAGTCCGGTAACCCCACATACCACCACACCAAAATATCAAAGAACCACCAACTTACTGCAATCGATGTACGGTGTGTCTAAGTCGCTAAAGCTGACAGGAGGGTCTCTGAAAAACGCGTCCGACGATTGTTTGCTTGAAGAACAGTTGCGAGTCTCATCTGTGAATAGCACTTGATGCCATTTCTGACGAGTCTATTCAGCGAGCTACTGGGACCATCACTATGACGCTGCATCGTGTCGAAGCTGGACCTGGGCATGGACGTTGGGAGTGAAGTTACGTGTCATGCAATCTATCATGTACAGTCTGAGTCGAAATATCACGTACTCTGACTGCATGATAATCATTATTCAGCTGAAATTCGTAGGTAGAGGTCATCAGCTGCTCTGGTAGCCTTCAGACGACCTGAGAGAAAGACATGGACAGTTTGTGTATCTATATACCATCGCAAGGTACGAATAATTTCATTTTGGTTCACTGCGAGACACGTGGAAACTTGTGTTTATGGGTTCCCTCCTGGTACAGAAACAATGCGGATATGACCTGTGCGAGGCTGAAATATAGTCAATGAGGCCGTGTACAAAAAAGTTGAAATGTTTGTTAAGCTTAAGGGACTTAACTGCGGGCTCATCAGTCCCTAAAATTACAAACTACTTATGAACTACCTTACACTATAGACGACACAAACATCCATGCCCGAGGGGGGATTCGAACCCCCGACCGTAGCGGCCGTGCAGACTGTAACTGGCGCGCAGCAGACCGCTCGACCACCGCGGCCGGCGAACTATAGTCAATGAGGCCGTGTACTTTTTTGCTTGTTCCATGATTGGACTTGATCGTCCGTCACACTCATTCCGCCGGATTGGCACTGGTCATGTGTGGTAATTTACATCATTGTGTTTACTGCATTGCATATATGGACATATAGGGTGTTTGCAGATGACGACGTCATTTACCGTCCAGTAAAATCATTTGAAGATCAAGGCCAACTGCAGAACGATCTAACTACGATAGCACTATGGTGCAAAAATTGGCAATTGACTCCAAATAATGAGAAGTCGTGCATATGAGTACGAAAATAAATCCGTTTAACATTATTTACAAGATAAATCAACCAAAGGTGAAGGCAGTAAACTCCACAAAATACCTAGGAATTATTGTTTCTTCAGACTTAAACTGGGCCGCGGCGGATTAGCCGTGTGTACTGGAGCGGTGTGTTGAGGTGCACGCGGCTGTTCGCCGTCGGGCGTTCGAGTCCCCCCTCGGGCATGAGTATTTGTGTTGGCCTTAGGTTAGTTTACCTTAGTATAAGGAGTTTGTAAGCCACGGACTAATAACTACGCAGTTGAGTCCTTAAACTGGAAAGAACACATAGATCATGTCGTAGGAAAGTCGAACCAAAGATTGAGTTTTATAGACAGAACACTTAAAATATGCAACAGAACTATTAAACAAACTGCATACACTCTTATATATCCGTCCTTTTTTGGAGAGGGATGCTTATTAGGTGGGTTTGACGGAGAGATTCAGGCGTTCTTTCTTCCCGCGCGTTATTTGAGAATGGAATGGGAGATAAATAGTATGAAAATGGTTCGATGAACCCTCTGTCAGGCAGTTAAATGTGATTTGCAGGGTATCCCATGTAGATGTAAGGAACTGTATTATCAATGCAATATACTCATCGTCAGTGTACACGAGATCTTGCAAGAAAGATAATGCGACATTTTCTTGTAATGCACATCCACATCTACATCTACATGGGATACTCTGCAAATCACATTTAAGTGCATGGTAGAGAGTTCATCGAACCACCATTTATACTATTTATCTCCCATTCCATTCTCTAACAGCGCGCGGGAAGAAAGAACATCTGAATCTCACCGTTCGAGCTCTCATTTCTCGTATTTTATTCTGATGGTCATTTCTACCTATGTAAGTGGGAGCTAACAATATATTTTTGCATCCGGAGGAGAATGTTGGCGACTGGAGTTTCGTAAGTAGCCCACACTGCAGCGATAAGTGCCGTTGTTGTAATGATTCCCATCCCAGATCCTGTATCATTTCCGTACCGCTGTCTCCCCTGTATCGTGACAATACGAAAGGAATTGTCCTTCTTTGGACTCTTTCGATGTCCTCCGTCAAACCACCTGATAAGGATCCCACACTGGGCAGAAATACTCCAAAAATGGACGGACAAGCGTAGTGTATGCAGTTTCTTTCGTAGTTCTGTTGCATCTTTTAAGGATTCTACCAATAAAACGCAGTCTCTGGTTCGCCTTTCCCATGACATTCTTTACAGTTTAAGTCTGAAGTAATAGTAATTGCTAGGTATTTTGTGCAGTTTACGGCCTTCACTTTTGACATTTGTAAACAAAATTTTACGGATTTCTTTTCGTACTCATGTGGACGACTTCACACTTCACACTTCAATTGCCAATTTTTACACCATAGTGATATCTTATTCAGATCTTTCTGCATTTGGTTTTGATCTTCAGATGATTTTACTAGACGGTAAATGACGGCGATTTTCTCCCATATCGTTTATGTAAATAAGGAACAGCAGAGGACCATTAACACTACCGTCTGGAACCCCCGATATCACTTCTGTTTTAGTCGATGCCTTACCATCGATTACTACGAATTGTGTCCTCTCTGACAGGAAATCCCCTATTCAGTCCCAAATCGCCTGTAAATGAAATATATTAAATAATTTTCCTACTTGGTAATTAAATATGTAGTGTAAAGTACCCCTCGGTGAAGTACGTCTGGAAACAACAGATGTGTCCGTCTTCCTCGCCTTACCTGTTCCCTTCAGCGGCCGTCAGCCAGCCGCGGCGCGACCGTGGCTCCTCTTTAGACCTAAAGAGCCGCTGGTCCGTTACTTCTGCTTCAGGAGACTCTCCTGCTCTCAGTACACGTTACCGACATTTCCAGGTTCTCAGACCTCGCCTCGGTGAGAGTGGAGACGTTGGTGCGCAAGGAAGGACGCAAAGCCGGCCGCGGTGGCCGAGGGGACTGAGGCGCTCCAGTCACGGCCTGCACGGCCACTACGGTCGGGGGTTCGAATTCCCCCTCGGGCATGGATATTTGTGCCGTCCTTAGTATTAGTTAGTTCATAAGTAGTTTGTAAGTTTAGGGACTGATGACACCGTATTTAAGTCCCATAAGCTATACAAACATATGAAGGACGCAAATTTTACTTCCGGTCACCATCGTCCTCATTAGAAAAGAAGTACGAGCACAGATAGTTTTCGTTAAGTATGTGGGAGGAAATCGACAGCGACTGTTCAAAGGATCCATTACGGCGTTTCCTTGGTGTGATTTAGGGAAATCGTGGATAACTCTGTATGGTCGGAGACAGATTATAGCCGCTGTCCTCCAGAATGCCTCGACAAGGAGTCCGCTTACCTAAACGAACAACTGTTAGTAACGGTGCTAGTTTGCAATACTTCTTTCACTTACACTTGCACATTGTAGTTTGACACTCTTTCTATTGAAAGTGCTGTACTACCATTCAGATTTCCCTTTCATCCGCTTTGGATAAATTTACTGGCTGAAGTACGTCGGAAACAGCTATGGAGAAGAGTGGGTGTTTCACTAAATGTGTTTGTAAGTTACGAAGTAATAGGCGACACAAATATTTATTGCGGTAGGTCACCATAAGAAACAATACACTGCGGAGCTATGAACATTGTTTATTGTTTTATTTGCAAAGAACTCAAATGTTCAAATGTTTGTATAGCTTATGGGACCTAACTACGGGGTCATCAGTCCCTAAACTTACGAACTACTTACGAAGTAGCTTATACTAAAGACGGCACAAAATCCACGCCCGAGGGGGGGGATCCGAACCCCCGACGGGGAACGGCCTCGCGCATCTTAGCTTAGCGCCTCAATGAGCTCGGCGGTTCCGCCGCGGCTATTTTCCCAAAAGTTACAGCCATAAGATACCATTTCTTAAGTGGAACAACAGTTATTTCTGTCATGAACTGGAGTCAGTAATACCAGCTGTGTATACATCAATTTAAATTACATTCCTATCACGTTTTTGGACATACAACCCTTGAAAGTTTCATGGGCAGGTACCACATAGCGGTGCTAAGTTGATTTAGATAAGATGTTTAAATGTGTGACCATCTTCGTGAATGCACAATGCAATACGCCTTCTAAGGAATCTGCGGACGAGGTGTAACTTCGCCGGTGTCACGGAGCGTCATACGTCCTCCATACACCGTTTTACATCATTCGGAGATGTAGGCTCAGTGACAAACACGATTCTGTAGACATCCCCACAAAATGAAATCTAATAGTGTTAAATCGGGCGAAATTACGGGCCAGGAATGAAGACCATGTTTCTGCAAACCTGTTGTTTAGTTCTTCCACAACACGCAGTATGGACTGGGTGGCCATCAGGCTGCATCCGCCTATGGACTCTCGTGTGTAGACCGACATGTTCAAGGAGACCACCCAAACTGTCCACTATAAAAGTACGATATAACTCGCCTGTCAGTGTACCTGGAAAGTAGTGTGGACCGATGATTTCATCCCCAAGGATTCCACACCATACATTAACAGACTACGTACGTTGACGGTCGACAGGTCGTACCCACAGAGGATTGTCTGCGACCCATTAGTTCACATCATGGCGATTCACTGCACCATAATTTGTGAACGTATATTCGTCAGAGAACGTATCACTTTGTAAAGACTCCAGCGTGAAATTATGCATTCACAGAATGTAACTCTCTTTCCGAAATCGTTCCCTTGCAGCTCCTGGGTCAGTGACAGGCGGTACGGGTGAAACCTGCGGAACGGCTCGTCAGCTGACATGAGGAATGTGGTGTAGTGCAGCTAAAACAAACACCTTCGTCTCCTCACTTCTTGCAGGTCTTCGTCTGTTACTGCGGCGCATTACCAAGCTGCCTGTTCCCCGAAGTCGTTGTTCGGCATTTACTTACGTAATGGCTGCCGGGGCTCTTCGCTTAGGATATCTCACGGCATACGCCGTAGCTGCTTCAGAGGCATCGTATCGGCACTCGCCGAGCATCAGCAACATGCCAGCGTACTCGTTGTTCGTGTATGCCAGCTTCATCCGATGTCACTAACTGTGGTATATTGAGCCCCGGTTGTTTGTGTGGCTCGAACAGTCGGCAGTCTAACAGCGCATCGAGGAAGCTTCTCGCTACGTGAGAACGGCGACGTTACTACTTGACTGCACCACATTTATTACAAGGTACATTGCGTTATGCGAAACGTGTGTGGTATCTGCCCCTGAAACTCTGAAGGCTTGTAGCTCCCAAACTACACGTGATAGGAATGTAGTTTAAAGTGATATATACACATCTGGTGTCACTGATTCCAGTGCATGATACGAATAACTATTGTTCCATTTAAAAAAATCTTCTCCTGTAAATCTTTGAAAAATAAAACAGTAAATTACGTTTACAGCTCTGCAGACAGTTTGACGTTTCTTATGGTGACGTACCGCAATAAATATTACCGTCGCCTATTCGTTAACTTACAGAAGCGAACACATATAGTGCAACAACATGTACGAGTATGTATCTCATTCAGACTATTAACAGCATCACGTGCTTCGTCTCCTCAGCTGTCAGTGAAACTTTTCCTAGATAGAGCAAATGCTAACGGAAATTGTTGTCAAATTGAAATTTCTTCTTTCAAAACTAGAGCAGAATCAGTGTCTGGTGGAAAAACATCCACCAATTTTGTACACACAATTCCTTTCGGAATTCTAATTCTCACCACGACTCCAAAACTTCGAAGTGAATTACTTTGTAACGGCCGGCCGCGGTGGCCGAGGTGACTGAGGCGCTACAGTCACGGTCAGCACTGCCACTACGGCCGGGGGTCGAATCCCCCCTCGGGCATGGATATTTGTGCCGTCTTTAGTCTTAGCTAGTTCATAAGTAGTTTGTAAGCTTAGGGACTGATGACCCCGTAGTTAAGTCCCATAAGTTGTACAAACATTTGAACTTTGTAACGCTGATCATACTGAATTATTTGCAGCAAAAGTTTTATTTGGGTGTGTCCAATATATGTGAACATTCATGGATAACTTTTTTTAAATACCGTTTCTTGAAAAACTTCCTCTTTTCTAATCCATAGGATTACATAAAAGCCGGCCGCGGTGGCCGAGGGGACTGAGGCGCTCCAGTCACGGTCTGCACGGCCACTACGGTCGGGGCTTCGAATCCCCCCTCGGGCATGGATATTTGTGTCGTCCTTAGCTAGTTGATAAATAGTTTGTAAGTTTAGGGACTGATAATCCCGTAGTTAAGTCCAATAGACTCTACAAACATTTGAACATTACATAAAAATAAACTGGCTATCGCTCATAGCAAGTGTATACAGTAGCTTTAAAATGCTGTAGTTCTGACAGCGTGTTCGTTCTTTAGATAGGGCGGTAACTATCATTGAAAGTTCACAGAAGTATTTCAAAGTCATACTGATTCAATATGTGGTTAAATGAAAATAAATTTCACTTTTAAAGTTGTAACGCTCAATTTTTGACAGAGCACTGAACGTATAATTAGGAAACCTACCCACACTGTAAGCTGGACGTTATGTACGCAATATTCGGTAACTCTTTTCTAATTAAGTTTGAGTATGAAATGATCAAAATTGTGATCCATTAACATGTTCGTAAAGTCGTTGCATAGACATTAACTTGCTTTGAATTCTGCGTCAATTCACAGAACATATACTCGATTATCTCTACGAATGCTCAAAGATTGTTAAATCGAGAAATCATCATTTGGTAGATGTTTGGTTAACGCGTATACAAAGAGCATGACTAATGTTTGCATATTCGTTGAAATAATTTCATCGAGTGCCCGTATGTAGCAAAATTTCCATTAAATGTAATAATGCTAATAAAATGTTGTGACGTGTCTGCTGGATCGACTACTCTGTCAACTAATTGACATTCCCACTACTTGCAGTCATCACTGCATGAATGGAAAGGTTTCCGTTTGGGTGAAATTAAGAAATAACTCTTGAAAAGATGTTTAGTCATGTAACTGTGTATTTAGAAATGAGATTACTAAAGACATTTCTCTATGCAAAAGAACACGGCTTGCATTATCTCATTCTGATCGAAATGTTATTTTACAATTTACCATTAAAATGAAGAATTATGAAATTGTAGCGCTTCCTGCTCAGTTCATCGATTGCCTTCTTGTATTATCTCTTGAACCGCGCTAATGCACTTCACTAATAACCAAGTTAACACATATCACGAAGTTGTATTAAAATTACATTTTTGTAACAGTGATAGTTCAAGGACGTTATACTTTGTCTTCATTGTAAATATCAAAAAAATTCCTAGCTACGCTTCGTCGAATATGCGGTACAGATCTACAGGCATTGCATTCTGAAACGAGGGACGGCTTTTTATAAAATTTGAACCTATCATCCTAGTTTCATTTGCTCTAGTGATAGGCGAGGAATAAGTACATTACTGCAAAAGAAATCTATATTCCACTAAAATTGTCGAGAAATTGTGCGGCTCTCTACTACATCCTTCCGTATTCCCAAATAAGTCAAACAAGCGCTCGTCTTTCAAATAGTCTAAAATGTTTATTATATTATTCAAAAACAAGTACTCAACGATTCGACTAACAAGGAGGCCTTTCGGCATGGTAAATTCAGTTTGGAATGAGACTTCGCATGTTAGTGGTGTCCACTCATAATCTTAGAAATTTTAAGGCGCACTATCTGGACAATTCCAAGATAAAGGCTCTAAAGTTGAAGCGCAAGTCTTGCATGTTTTATATCCTAGTCACTGAGTCCCCTGAAACAGGGTGATGAAGTAGCGCACGCACTAGCGTGGGAGACTTATGCGGACGATAAAGGTGCGATTCTACTTGCTGGAAATATTTTAGTTTCTTATTTGTTTTACAAAGTATAACAGATTTAAATATAATTAATGATATAAAATATTACCAACTTCATAACAAAGAACCTTTTTGTTACGAAATAACGATCGCAGCAAATAAAAATTGTAATAATAATATTTTCTTTTTAAAAATCGAATAATTTTACAGTCATTGAAGGTAGATTAAAACGTTAAATACTGTTGCCGTTACAATTTTATTACAAAATTAGGCGATTTTGTAAGCTGTGGAAAGATTATAAATATTCGTTTTAAATTCTAGGAACCGGTTTCTTCACGGAACAGACAGACGTTCGGTAGGAGACAGGGCTTGCACTGAACTAATCGTTCAGTTGACATTACTTACTACATTGCTCGTTCATTACTTACTCTCACAAAGATTGGAACGTTCTGTACCGTGACATATTACAGAATTTTTACAATATTATGACTTAAAATGGCTGGCAAAGAGATACATAATAAAATATCTCCGGAGGGTAGGTTCAACCCTGTCAAAAAGACAGATGACACGGTACCGTTTTATTTTATTATTTTTTCGTCTGATAGTACGGTCCGCTGTGGACGTCAGTTCGTTGTTCATCGTTCAGTATATTTTTTATCGGAGAGAGCATTTAACTCTCTCAGCGAACGCGCTAATCCACCGTTCCGGCAACGGAGCTATTCGACCGTGCTGTAGGATAGCCTTAACTGACAAGTCAGTTATATATGAGCTACGCTTAAAACTTTCGAGTGCTTTTCTTGGAATTTTCTGCGTAGAGCGCTTTAGAACTTCTGTGACACTCTTGACGTATATTACTATCCTGCATAGACCCATCCCGAACTGAATTTTCGATACTGTCTAGCGTACATACGTGTATGTGATACCTCTAGTGTATAATATTTTATGCGTTTTCCGATCGCTCGAGTGAGACCGCTGGCCGGTATCACAGAGTAAACATTCGGCGCATTCTGATCGTCATTTTTTAAAAACTTTTTCACGACATCCATGGGTATCAGCAGCAGCTGGAAAGGTGTGCATTATGTCAGGACGTAAAAAGGGTAAATATTTATGTCTTTTGCAACTTTACACATTTAAAAGCCTATTTATAATGACGAAAGTTTAATTTATCACGCAAATAAATATCTTTACCTGCAGACTGTCCTCAGTGTTTAAAATGTTCTACTTACCTGAAGGTATCATACGTGACTGTTTGGGATTCTATGAATACTACTGTCCTGTTTTTGTTTATTGTGTTAAAATGGCCAACTTATTTGTGTTTTGCATTTTGCTAAATGTTCTTTTGTGAACTTTCGTTTTTCTGCGTTAAATTACGTTATTTCCTCGCAAGTAAGTATATTAGCTATTTACATTTATTGCGGAAAGGGAAAAAAAATTACACAAGAAGACAGTTATTTGCTTTAGGCCTAAAATAGTGGAACTGTTGACAATGGAAAATATTTCTGAATTCGAATTTTCTGAAGCCGAATATAAGGTTGATACAGCTGTCAGACCACAAACACCTGCAGCTAATGAGTCGTCATCTGAACCAGAAAAAGATCATGAAGTACCAAGATGTCAAGTCTGATGTTGGCCAAAATCTTTTCTTCTATGGAATGACAGTCAACGAGCAATGCTCAGTCTGGAGCACTGATGATGATGATGGACCAGCAAAACGAGCACCTCAAGTTCTACCATCTATAGGATTAAGGGTGTGGTATGCTATGCACACACCTGAAATGATGAACATTCAACTGAAGAAAGGTCAAAATGTTTGTTACAGAGTTGTCGAGGGCAAACGTTTGTCGGATGTAGCCCTTGACGTCTGCTTCATATCTGAGGGAATTGTTTTGCTCTTTTTCGTAAGAAGTAAATCTTAAGTTAGTTTCTGTCACTAAAGCATAAGTATTGTAAACATTTGGATGAGGTGTTGCTAAGGTTATATGTACCATTTTGTATCAACATAGACCGAAGGTATCATATATGATACCACCTATCACACGTATGTGAAAATGATTTTTTTTTATTATTGATTTATTTTTGTCCATATTGTGCATATGGGTTTCAACAAGAAAAGTTTTGCTGGTGGACCACCATCATCATTATCATCGCTCAAGACTGACCATTGCTCGTTATCTGCCATTCCATAGAAAGTAAGATTTTGGCCAACATGAACTTCATACCCATCTTCAGTCATTTTAAATGTATATTTGACGAGGGACAGTGAACGAGAATATCCTGTGTGTTCAGTTTACATAGCACGTCATTCAAAAGGGCTTCTAGCACAGGAAAGATTCGCACGACATACGCCAGTCAGTGTGCTTTGTGGTCAAAGCCAGGCAGGACAGAGACACGAGCTTCACAGTTAAAAAAATTTACACTGTATATTGAGCTACTTGTATCCTTCAACTAGCTGCTAATATTGCAGGTACGAGGGTAACTCAATTATTATCCACAATTTAGTTATAAAATTACTTTTCAATGCACTTCGTCCATCGCTCTACAAGCTTCCCTATCCCTTCATAAAAGAAGGTTTTCGGTTGAGCTGTGAGCCAGGAATGCACCGCTTCCTTCACTGCTTCGTCCGAGTCAAATCGATGGCCCCTTAATGCCTGTTTGAGCGGACCAAACAAGTGATAGAAGGGGCAAGATCGAGGCTATATGGAGGATGATCCAGTACTTCGAATTTGAGTTTCTGGTGCGTTTCAGCAGTGTGGACAGCAGTATGCAGACGGACATTGTCGTGCAACAACACAACACCTTCTGACAGCAATCCTCGGCGTTTGCTTCGAACTGCAGGCTTTAGCCTGTCAGTAAGCATCTCACTGTAACGTACACTGTTTATTGTTGTGCCCCTTTCACCATAATGTTCCAGTACAGGACCTCGTACACCTCAAAAAACCGTAAGCATCAGTTTTCCTGCGGACGGTTGGGTTTTGCTTATGCAACTGCGTCAGTTCTTTTGGGACCCATCTTGCACAAGCATTACGAAACCCAAGTCTGTTGTGAAAAATTTCGTAGGCAGAACCATGACTAAATTGAAGAAGATGAGCCACTTCATCAATAGTTAATAGTCTGTCTAAGAGAATCATTTCACGTGATCGCTCAATGGTTTCTTCATTTGTGGCGGTAAACGGTCGTCTGGCTCCTTCATCGTGCTTAACACTCGTGCGACAATTTCGGATTTTTTCAATCCACTCGTACACACTTCGTTGTGGCAAAACACTGCTACCGTACTGTACTGAGAGTTTTCTATGAATTTAGGCCCCTGATATACCTTCTGCCCACAAAAAACGCATCACTGAACGTTGCTCTTCTTTGGTGCAAATAGACAGTGGAGAAGCCATGATTAACAGCACGGCAGCGACAACGAAACTAACGAAGCAGCTTGAAAATTGCAAAGATATAAAAACAAATAAACAAAGCATACGTCACCAACGTAAAACGATAGCCCTACCAGTAACAATATAAACAAAAATATAAGTAAATTGCGGATAATAAATGACTTACCCTCGTATTTACTTTAGTAAGCTATAGTCCTTAGTCACAGAGTAATAATTTTTTATTTAAGTGCTACTTTTAGGTAAAAGCTCTTATTATTTAAATGTGAATCTACCGCCTTATCAAAGATTCGTATCGTGAAGAGTAGTATATAAAATAAATTAATTTACCACAGACGTCGACCGATCTGGGATCATTTTGCGGCTCTTTCGGATACATTAAAATTATTTAATGTATCTAATTGATAAAAGTGTCTTAAGACGTTCCGGAAAGCTAGTTTTCTTTTACAGTATTGAAATTTGTCCAAACACAACGCCTGAAGGTGCAAAGTGAAATTTTCCAAGGAAATGGAAGGTCACTGTTCGCACTGAATAAGCTTTGTCATATATTGTTTACTATGTTTTTTTGTCAATAAATAAAATGATCATTGTTGTCATTCTGTATTTATTTGCAGTTACTTCCAATAAAAGCATAGTTCTACAAAATAAGTACGGCTGTAAGAAAAAATTTTAATCACCAACCGCAGGAAACGGTTTTTTCTGAGGATCAGTCTGCATAATGGTTGCATTTGGCTTCGCAATAATGACTTCAATCTGTCGTCCATACCTTTGGATGCTCCTTCACCGGCACCAGCACGCGGACGGTGACTTTGATGGGTTTCTCTTTGATGATGTCCGCGAATCGGCGTTCCTCGGTGTTGGTCCTGTTGTTGGCAGCAGCACTGCCGTTGGTCGACAGCGGTCGCGCGCCGTTAGTCACGCGTTCCAGTTCTGAAACAATAGAGGAGGCGTGTCTTCAGACGTACAGCAGCACCGACGAACATATGTCCAGGTACTTAAAAACTGAACAGGGCAGGGGGAGTTGAGGCAACTGATCACGAATTCAAGGCCCCCATTTGTTTCCATCGACTTGGTGACTGATGGGAAGGACCTCCAGTGTAGTGAGAGTATGAATAGTAGCCTACGATTTGAAGGGCACCAGAAAAAGCGAAAGGAAACCGAAGAATAAATAAAAAATTACAGTATGATTCATACAGTGTGATCAATTCTGTCTTAAATGAATTAGTCTCCCGGTAATGCATATGCCTTCTTTATCGAAATACAGCAAGTTTTAAATATCTATTCAGAAATATTCTGTGCGTTTGTGAAGAGTAGAATAATTTCCACATATTGATCGAGAATATTTGCATGAGACTTACAATGTAGGTTATTTTATCATTTAGTTTCTCACATGCGGCTACGGTAATATACTTCTTGACAATACTTGCATGTGACTTTCGCGATTATTTTTTATCTGTATGTTTTATCTGCCTCCCTTTCCATGCCGTATTTTATCGTATTTTTCTTCATTTAGCTTGTGCTTGAATAACTGAAATCTCCAGTATTACTAAAACTTGATTTTATACATTTTAAAACAGATTTTGAAAGCCTGAGATTGTGAAATAGAAGGGGTTGTTTAGAAAATAACAATTCTCCTAACACTCAACATTTAAAAAATATATATATTTTATTTAGCTCGATGCGCTGAGAGAAATAATTGCCATTTAAACATTTATATAGGCTATATTTTTTATTTTATTTATTTATTATCTATTTATTTATTTTGCAATTTGCGGTATTTTTTATGTATGAGGTTGTCCAATATTATGTTGCACTTACTGCATTGTTTAAACCCATAAAATTTTGTTGTTGGTCGAACTTTGCAATAGTTAAGGGCGATTTCTCCTCACGATTTCTTTATTGTCCATTTATGTAGAATCTCACACATATTAAATATCAAAACTAACATTCTGTGCACAGTATTAATCTGTGTTGACAAAACAAGCGCACATAAATAAAACATTTGGAAAGATGTTCCTAGATGGAGTTAAGAAAGATACAGTAATAACGTTTTTCGTGTAGTATGATGCATTTTTGAAACAGGAGTTTTTTCTTAATGTCTTGGCCTTATTTGCTTATGTCTATTTACAATGAAGTTTACTTCTACTGTTACCACTTTTAAATATGTGGTTGAAACATGAGAATAAAATCACTGATTCAGTTTCCAATTTTTCGTTTAATATTTTATCTTCATGTTTCCTGTGATGTGAATATACTTGCAGTTCATCCAAAAAATCCATTCTATGTCCTTGTCATTGAGTATGCAGTGTTTCGTCAGATTACATATCTTCTATTGACGGCAAATGGCGGCTTTAGGTATGGGATTGCTACACTAGCGCTTGTGGGCGATCTAGTTACTTTCAGGTCACGTCTAAGGACGAATCATTTGCACAACCACGGCTCAGAAGGTGTCCTAAACAATTGCAGCTGGGTACACATTTTCAGCTTTTCCCAATCGCAGTTGATGTCATATATTCTATGAATATTAAATTGCAGCTGGCACTGGTGGAAAGTCGTGCACTAACAACACATCTGAACCGTAAGTGCCCAACTAAAACTTCAAATTTTCTGACAGGGTCACCATCAGAAGTGTAAATAACTGATTTCTAATGATCTCGGATATGTTGTATAGGGACATAGCCTGAGTATTGGGATATCCGCTTTCTTAGCGATGGGCCTTGGTTTTTGAGATAATTGATGTTGAAGTTCACTGCGCGATGTAAAACGCGCAACTTTATTTTCAAAATCAATACCAACTAACAGTGTACATTGTTTGGAATTAGTAAGAAATATTCTATATTGCCAGAGTAATTTCAGTTTCACGTCATTATTACAAAATCTTACTCCCTACCGCTTGTATCGCTTGCTATGCCTCAACAGTGAACCAAAAGATATTCGTCGAAAACCACCCTCATTAATTTTGCATCAATTCAGGGAACCTGCTTCTTCGAAGATGATGAAATACGCATGGTTCGCATCAAAGTAAACGGATGAAAGCGAACTCTTTGTTAATGTAAATGAATCTTTTTTCTGGTATCGCTCTCAAAACCTCCGTGTGCCTGCAAGATAACAGGTTTTATGAAATGTGCTTGGTGCTGTAAACAAATTTTGTTTCGGTCGATTTTACGGCAAATATCGTCCGGAATTCTGTTGTGGTATAGCAAGTGATGGTGAGTAATGTTTTTTAATAACGACGCGAAGATTAAATTACTGCGGCGAAATGGAATATTTCTTACTAATTCCACACAATGTACACTGTTTGTTGATATTCTGTAAAAAATGGAGAAATGTCAGGCTATTCTGATTTAAAGAAAAAACACAAACACTGAGAAGACCCGAACTCGGTACCTCATAATAACGTTAAAATAAGAGGAAAAGGCGCTCCTATGCAAACCTTAGCTGTCAGTTGAAGCCAGTCTAGCGAAGCCAAGGAAATACGTTTTAAGATTAAAGCAGTGTGTGGTCCATGCCCTGTTAAGGTTCATACATTTAAATGACTCATTTATCAGTACATATTTAATATAGTTTACATTTGTGAAAGTTACAAACATTGCTGATAGCTGAACTGCGATTTATTAACGCTAAATCTCATTCGATAACTATGACGTAATATCGCGATAATACCCAAATGCTTTACAATACCTTATTGCTAGCTCACAAGGTCGGTGGTTCTATTCCCGCCGTGAGGAATATTTTATTTAGAATTTAGCTATATAAAACATTTTGGAATCTCTCATTACACGTGTTGTGCCAGTTTTCGTTTTGCGTATGTAGACGAGTTGAACACCTTTTCGTCACGTAAAACGATGATTGAGCTGCTTGGAAAACTATTAGTTGCTGTGTTGATGACTTCAAAAACAACGTCGTAGCTCTTCACAAACTAAACGAACAGAGACTACTGTCGTCAACTAATAGTTAAGCCAATACTGTAAAAATTTAACATCTGTTTTTTGATTGCAACCATTTTCAATAACAAGCTTTTATTTAAAAAAATCTACGAATAAACAACTTTTCGTAAAAATTACCATTAGATATTAAAATTGCGTAAGTATTCGAAGACAAGGGGAAAAATAAAATATCCATCACAGCAGGATTAGAACCATCGATCCTCTGGTTAGAAGGCTAGAACTCTACCGCCTGAGCTACACAGACAGATGGAGCAAGTGTTTCAATGATTGGCAGTTACGATTTCAAAATCGATTATTTCGACAATTTTTGAGAGTTGGGTCGATTGGCTTTGGATTGTTATTTGTTTTCTGAACTTCACGTACCATAAATATAAAAAAAATTATAAAATCCGTTAGCCGTGTGGTCTCCTTGTAAGTATAAATTTATAAAACAAGTGAATAAATAAATAAAATAAAAATAGACCCGAGTATAATAGCTAATGACAATTTTCTTTTCATCGATAGGTAGTGAAGGTAACGATTGTTTTATTTTTAGATAAGTACCACTTTCAACTCAGAATGCAATGAATACACACTCGTCACCACAAATGTTATTGGCTCCTTAATATGGCGGCAGTGGTTTCACTTCCGTGGCATTATGGGCATCTCCCCTTTTCTAACCTCCTTGGCGCTTCCAGCGTGGCAGCTGCAGACCTTAACAGCTGCGCCCGCTCACTACGTTGGAACGTGGTTAGCGTTAAGCGTCTTACAACGCGCAGTGAACTTGTGACAAGTCTGATCTTTATTAGTTTATTAATAGTATTTGGAGTTTTCATATCTTAGTTTGGACTTGTAAATTTTGTAGAAGCCATGTAGCTGGCTGGCAGTAGGCGAAGTACCACAATCAATGTAAGGGTGGAAGGGGGGCGGAGCATAACAGATGGCACAGATCATGTATGGACCGTGAGAAAACACGACAGTGTAGAATAGACGTGATCTGATTGGCTGCCACCTCCCCTCTCGGTGTTACCATTCTTGTATTTCATTTATTAATTTTTAAGACAGTAAACATAAGATATAGCGTAATTTCAATGTAACACTTTTCTGTTAATAAGCTTTCATTGGAACCTATTTGGTACTTTGTTCATTGTAATTCATGTAAACAAAATACGAGCGACGAACCTAGAAGTTTCGGTTTGGCGCCAAAAAGACAGAGGCAGCAACTAGCAGTCATGCCTGACTGAGTACATTCCGGTGCCGATCTTCGAACAGTTAACAAAAATTCAAATGTTTGTAAAGCTTATGGGACTTAACTACGGGGTCATCTAGTCCCTAAACTTACAAACTACTTATGAACTACTTACGAACTAGGACGGCACAAATATCCATGCCCGAGGGGGGATTCGAACCCCCGACCGTGGTGTCCTTGCAGACCGTGACTGAAGTGCCTCAGTCCCCTCGGCCACCGCGGCCGGCAACAGTTAACATGTAGCGCCTTGTCTTATTACGGAACTTGTATATTATCACGGATGGCACTAGTATTTATTGTAAAGTGAATATCATTCAAAGTACGGCTCAGATTTGTGGATTTCGCTGAGCGTATGTAAACGTTAGAAGAATAAATTTAAAATCCACTGGCTCAAATGTTCAAATAGCTTATTAACTACGGGGTCATCAGTCCCTAAACTTACAAATTACTTACGAACTAGCTAATACTAAGGACGCCACAAATATCCATGCCTGAGGGGGGATTTGAACCCCCGACCGTAGTGGCCGTACAGACCATGACGGGAGTGCCTCAGTCCCTCGGCCACAGCGGCCGGCAAAATCCTCTGGCATCCCGTGTTTTATAAAGAAAATCGTTGTTAGAGACCTTAAATCATTTTCACAGCATTTTATCTTCAGATATCAAGAATCTGCGATGTGTGTTCTGAAACTGCGTGGGACATTATCTACGTCGAGATCTAAGGCCAGTAATAAACAGAAGAACTTTGTTCCGGCAGTCTGAAGACTTGGGGAAACCTACGACCCCTCATGCAATAAGCGTTACCTAGTGCAAATAAGACCCTAAGTGCATACATCCCTAGTAATAGGAGTGAGGGTAAAGCAGGGGAAATTTATAAGTGGGTGGAAGATTGTGCTGAGAGACTGTTAGGAACTTTCCAACTAGACAGTGTTAACATCGTATAGGAAGACTTGCTCTCGGCCAGTGACTGTTTTCTTCCCTCTCTATGAAATCTTTTATTTCGTTAGAACAGACATTTAAAATAGATTTCCACCAGTCATATTGTCTCATTACGGGACTTGTATATTATCACGATGGCACCAGTATCTATTGATGCCCCTCATGCAATAAGCGTTACCTAGTTGAAATAGGACCCTAAGTGCATACATCCCTAGTAATAGGAGTGAGGGTAAAGCAGAGCCCTGGTGGAGTAGAGCGGTCTAAGGCGCCTCTCTGCGGAGCGTGCGGTTGCTCGCCGTCGGGGGTTCGAGTCCTCTCTTGGGCATGGTGTGCGTGTTGTCCTTAGGTTAGTTTACCTCAGTTTAAGTAGTTTGTAAGCGACGGACTGATGACCATGCAGTTTGGTCCGATAGATTTACAAACATTTGAACATTTTTTTGTAATTATTTGAAGCTGTATTGATAAAGGCATTAAAGACGAAATAAACTCACATATAAAAGCAAAATATCAACCAATATACTGCCTACTTATTTCCTGCCTGAGAACGGTGCTGCCATGTAACTGATATGTACCGATGTCCCACTGTTAAATTGAAACCTGCTAATGTAATCACTCTGCCCCGCTCCATATCATCTCATCGAATTACAATGCACCTGAAATATGCAACCAGCAATCAGATATGGAATCCAGTCTGTTGTTGCACTTTCCTGTACAGTCGGTGTCAATGAATTGCACGGCACTTTAACGTTTCTTATATATATATATATATATATATATATATATATATATATATATATATATATATATATATATATTTTTTTTTTTTTTTTTTTTTTTTGTAAAGCAAAGGAAATTTATAAGTGGGTGGGAGATTGTGTTGAGAGACTGTTAGGAACTTTCCAACTAGACATTGTTAACATCGTATATGAAAACTTGCTCTCGGCCAGTGACTATTTTCTCCCCTCTCGATTAACTGTTTTATTTCATTAGAAGAGACATTTAATTTAAAATAGACGTCAACCAGGTATGTTGTAAACTTTGACATAAATTTTCTGGAGAACCAAGGCCGTCGCGTCATACTCAGGGAATGTCCCTCTACAACATATGCCAGACGCATCAAATTCCGTTATTTACACCTCTGATGGTCGCCTTGTGAGTGAGTGCGCATGGCAGTGGCCGTAATCCGTGGAACGGGAACCCAGCGCACTGTGCGGCAGTGTATTCCGCCGGCGCTCACCTGCAGCCACCCGAGCACCAGGGCAAAGTGCAGCGAAGTGCCGGCTGCAGCAGTGGCAGCAGCTGCCATAATTAGTGCGGGCGCCCCTGTGTGACCGAGCTGAGCCAACACCACCTAGAAGACAAGGCCTTACAACAGGCCGTGCCTACGTCACACTTAGAGGCCCCGGCCGCCATCTGACTGGCCGGCCGCTGCTCGGCGGTGGGCGTGCCCCAGCGGCCAGCCAGTGAGGTGGCGGCCGGGGCCTCTAAGTGTGACGTAGGCACGGCCTGTTGTAAGGCCTTGTCTTCTAGGTGGTGTTGGCTGAGCGCGCCACAGCGCCGGATTACGGTCGCGTGATCTCCGGGTGGCCACTCACAACCACCACCCACCCCATTCCTCTGCTACCCGGCACCCCGCCCATCTGCCCCTTACGTCCATACAACACTGCACCACACATCATTCAGAATTGCCATAACCTTGATGTAAACCAGAGCTTTCCAAACTGGGTGTCGCGACATCCTGGGGTATCGCGTAGTACATCTACATCTACATACATACTCCGCAATTCACCGTAAGGTGCGTGGCGGAGGGTACACTGTACCACTACTAGGCATTTCCTTTCCTATTCCACTCCCAAATGGAACGAGGAAAAAAAGTGTGGTGTCGCACAAGTCCAAAGTGCGCGCCACCTACTTTCGCCGCGCGCCGCTATGCACGCACGGCGCGGCGTTCTTACGACGTCAGCCACGAGCGCCCTCTGCTACAACTCCGCTCGTGGCCACCACTGAACGACATCGTTCACTTGGGACTGAGATAGGAACCAGTTAAGACTTCGGAATCAGATAGGCACCAGTGAAGACTTCACTATCGGATAGGCACTAGGCAGGCCTCTAGGCTCAACTATGTATTAGCATTCTGCAGTACTGAGCTATGTAAAAGTTAAGTATTGTATAAATTCTGTGGAATATATATCTCATTCTAATTTAGTTTCTGTCCCACTGGCTACTCACCTCCGTACCTGCGCAAGCGTGCATCCTTTATTCCTGTGTCGGTATCATTTTACTCGGCCACCGACACCTACGACGGAAACGAGACACAAAAGCGGCGACGAGGCTGGGACACAAAGAAAAGAACGTCTATATGCCTCCGTACGAGCCCTAATTTCTCTTATCTTGTCTTTGTGATCTTTACGCAAAAAGTAAGTACGCGGCAGCAAGATCATACAACACTCAGCTTCAAATTCCGGCCCTCTAAATTTACTTAACAGAAATTCACGAAAAGAACGTCCCCAATTGAGTTGCCGGAGCATTTCCGTGACACTCGCGCATTGGTCGAACCTACCGGTAACAAATCTAGCTGCTCGCCTCTGAACCGCCACTGTCTTCCTTTAAACTGAGCTCCTGCGGGTCCCAAACACTTGAGCAATAATCAAGACGTGGTCGTACAAGCGTTTTATACGCGGTCACCTTTACAGGTGAAGTACATCTTCCCAAAATTCTCCAAATAAACCGAAGTCGGTTGTCCGCCTTAGCCGGCCGCGGTGGCCGAGGGGACTGAGGCGCTCCAGTCACGGTCTCCACGGCCACTAGGTCGGGGGTTCTAATCCCCCCTCGGGCATGGATATTTGTGCCGTCCTTAGTCTTAGGTCGTTCATAAGTAGTTTGTAAGCTTAGGGACTGATGACCCCGTAGTTAAGGTCCATAAGTTCTACAAACATTTGTTTGTCCGCCTTACTCACAATTGTCCTTACATGTTCGTTCCATTTCATATCGCTCTGCAATGTTACGCCTAGATATTTCAACGACGCGACAGAATCAAGATCCTCTAGTAGTATCAAGGGTGTCGCGAGACTAACAAATTTAGACTCGAAACAAACAAACTTGTCATAAAATAACACAAAATATCCTTCTCTTCATACTACTCTGAAGACTCACCTCCAGCTAATCATCCTTCTCTTCATTCAGTGCACCCACGGATCCCGTATTAAAGGAATTATCGGTGCACATTAATTGCGTGCTCAGTCGCTAGGCGGCAGCTCTCCTTCAGCAGAGGTAGACACTCAGGGTTCGTTCAAGCAACTGCCAGTTGCCAGAGTCCAGCAAACTGCGCATGCGCAGAGCTGATGCTGATAATCGATTACAGCTCACCCCATGCGCATTTTGCTGGAACTTGCAGCTGATTAAGTGAACCTTCACTGTAGTCTGCTTTCCTTCTCAAAAAAGCTGCACCTGAGCGTTTTTTTATGGACGAATGAAAGTCACGTCACCCTCGGTAGCATTTCTTACAATTAAATGTCAATCAATGACACAGTGGTTGTAAAAGCTGTCACAGATTGTAAAAGCAGTCACAATTGTCCACTGACTAAAGCTATTTAGTAGCGATGTTTAGTATGGAGTATGACCGGTTGATTAATGGAGCGTAGTATTTTAAATCGAAATCGTTGGTTCGAACCCTGGAATGCGTTAATATTTTCTCTCTCAGTTTCCTGAATGTAACAGATTCTGGGACCAGAAATGACATTCATATTCTTACTTGTCACAAATATTTATCAATTTTTTCCGAATATGTCGGGACTTCCGAGGTCGTGGTGAAGCAAGAACCCAACAATAGAACTTAAATAATAATTCATCACTTCTCATTAATACATCCTCTTTATTTCTGAAAATAATGTGATAATATTGAACTGAAAGAGAACAGCCACTGTGCTGTCTAAATCAGAAATCCGAACAGCTAATTTCAGTCGATCCACCAAATCCGTATCTGGCCCTAACATGTACACACGACAACGAAAAACGGTTTCCGATATTTAGTTTTCGTGTTTCGGAAGTTGGGTTGCATGTAGAAGAAGCAACTTACTGTGTGAGTTAGGCATTGATATCTGCGGTGTTAGTCTGTTGTACATCTCCGTAGTTCCTAATGTTTCTATTTCTTGCGATGAGTGTACGTAATTGCTGCAGTCAGGATCAACATTAACCATGTCAATGCGTACGAGGATTTCAGTTTCGTTTACAAACTACATTTAAGCGATACTTTATCCCCCCCCCACTAGAACCATCTAAATTCTACCATACGTATTTATATTTGTGAAAGGGTGTTGCGCAAAACTGTGAGCTATAAAAGGGTGCTCGGAGTTTTCGGGTAAGTATGAGGTAGGAAATCGGCCCTGTCCTTGTTAAAGGACAATGCCGGTATTTTCCTGGGGTGATATAGGGAAATCACGGAAAACTTAAATCTTGATGGCTGGAGGTGGATTTGAACCACCGCGCGTTACCACCGCGCCACCTTGCTCGGTGCGTCATCAAGTTGACCCTCGTCTTGTGAAACATATTGTTATACCACTGCGAATAACAGTCCCTGGTATATTGGTTTTCAAACTGTGGGTTGCGATCCCCCAAAGTGTTGTTCAGGGGGATTGCCGCCGGAGGAGGATGAAGTTGCATCATAAAACGACCTACCCGTTGCATGCTTGAAACCTAGAGTTTCATAATACAAATCATAGGCCTAAGAAAAGTAAAACTAATTTTATTTGAAAATTACGTAGCTCAGTCCACAATAAATACACCGTGTTAAAGATGAAGAAACGAAAAGCCAGAAAGCTGTTTTCAGAAACCAATCGATAGTTAAATTGGCAAGTTGTAGTCAGTATTATTGAGAAATTCTGAAAAATAATCTACTTATATACAGATTGACTCTGCAGTAGGGCCATGCTCAGTGAGGGTAATACGATTCTGTCTCTTGCCTCCAATGCGTAACGTTTTTTATGGAATAAATATCTTTATGTCGGAATTAATATGAAGTTATGATAATATGCTCCATTCCTATAAATATATTTAAATATAAATCCTTATAATATTTAATACTGCACTTTTTTCCCTTACAAGAAAGTTTTATCGACAGAAGCCAATTAAAGTTGTTGCGTTTGAAATCAGACACACAGTTGTTTTGCGGTTCGGAGAAGGGGGTCGCCGGATTATTTTTAGTTGAAAGGTGGTCGCATATTCATAATGATTGCTGTACACTCCTCTAAGGAAATGACATCAAGAGTAAAGTGGAGTTTTGTCCCCCGAAAACACCAAACCAACCAGTAAACTGGATGAAAACGCGGCGTCGAGTCAGTACCTACAGTACTGCTCATTACAATTTCTACACCAAGAGGAAATGAATATGATAAACTGGTATTCACTGGGCAAATATATTATTCTAAAACTGACATGTGATTACATTTTCACGTAATTTGGGTGTATAGATCCTGAGAAATCAGTACACAGAACAACCACCTCTGGCCGCAATAACGGCCTTTATACGCCTGGGCTTTGAGTCAAACACAGCTTGGTACAGGTACAGGTACAGATGCCCATGCAGCTTCAACACCATACCACAGTTAATCAAGAGTAGTGGTTGGCGTATTTTGACGAGCCAGTTGCTCGGCGACCATTGACCACACGTTTGCAATTGGTTAGAGATCTGGGGAATACGCTGCCCAGTTCAGCAGTCCAACATTATAAGTATCCAGAAAGGCCCGTACGATACCTGCAACATGCGATCGTGCATTATCCTGCTAAAAGGAAGGGTTTCGTAGATATCGAATGAAGGGTAGAGCTACGGGTCGTAACACATCTGAAATGTAACGGCCACTGTTCAAAGTGCCGTAGATGCGAACAAGAGGTAACCAATGATACCCTATACCATCACGCCAGGTGATACGACAGTACGGCGATTACGAATACACGCTTCCAATGTGCGTTCACCACGATGTCGCCGAACACGGATGTGACCATCATGATGCTGTAAACAGAACCTGGATTCATCCGAAAAAATGACGTTTTGCTATTCGTGCACACAGGTTCGTCGTTGCATACACCATTGTCTGTATGCAGCGTTAAGGGTATCCTCAGACATGGTCTCCGAGCTGATAGTCACTGCTGCTACAAAAGTCGACAGATGCCCGTAATATCGACTGCTAGTGATACGAGGCCAATGGGATCTAGCACAGCGTTCCCTATTGCCCTCCTGAACCCAAAGATTCCATATTCTGCTAACAGTCATTGGATCGCGACCAAAACGAGCAGCAATGTCGCTATACGATAAACCCTAATCGCGATAGGCTACAATCCAACCTCTATCAAAGTCGGAAACGTGATGGTACGCATTTCTCCTCCTAACCCGAGGCATCACAACAACGTTTCACCAGGCAACGCAGGTCAACTGCTGTTTGTGTATGCGAAATCGGTTGGGAACTTCCCTCATGTCAGCATGTTGTAGGCGTCGCCACCGGCGCCAACCTTGAGTGAATGCTCTGAAAAGCTAATCATTTGCATATCACAGATTCATCGTCATTTCGGTTAAATTTCGCGTCTGTAGCACGTCATCTTCGATGTGTAGCAATTTTAATGACCAGAAGTGTATACTATCTTTCACTGCTGCCCTTTTCATTCGATGATCTTGATGAACTAGTGTGCTGCTTGAAAGTCCATAATCTCGTCTATGGATATGAGAATGTTTATGTGATCATTGCAACCAACGTCGTTGCACATCCGATGCACCAAGTCCAGTTTTTATGGTAAATCTCCGAAATGAACATCGCACCACTCTGAAGATCTCAATTTGACTCCTTTAAAATTCACTTAGTATGCAGGAGGAAGGAGGAAGGACACGTACGTCTCCGTAGCATGGCGAGATAATCCATAGAGTACTAAGCAATAAAGTAACAACTTGTTTTATGTAGTGGTGTCATGTTTTACCACCTGTATAAAGCATCCCACTCTTACACAGGAAATATTCCCACGATGTTTCATTACACTCGTCACGTCATTTAGGTCAACTATGAATGGTAAATATGACGGTGTTACGGACAGAATTTCCATGGAATTACGGGACAACACATTACTGAGTGTTATTCATCTGTGTCTGATTTATATTACTGGCCGTCTACATTCATATCGTTTTATTTGTAGGTTGTCTAACTGCTTCCAGGTGCAAAGTAAATGTCTCTATATTTATTTACATAGTGATTGACCGGAATAAAAATCTTTAAAGTTGTCACAATCTGTTCATTAATTTAACACATTAAAGTTATTGCTCGGGTATTAAAGTTAGAAATAGTGTATATGCTATTAGGTACCTTAATTCACGTCGTGCAAATTATTCACACACATTCACGCGGTATACTGTGTATCTTATTTAGAACCAACGATATCGTAAGACAAACTGATTAAAATATTTACAGCAAGGGAAGAAGGATGTCGTATGAGTGTAAATAAAGGATGGCAAGAGTTACGTAAATTCTGATACCTGATGACAAATATGTGGTTGAATACCTTTCGTTTATAATGAAAACTAGTTGCGACAGCCGGCATCGCCCGTGTATATATTTTTCCTGTCTTACGTTAGAAATGAAAATAGAAATTCGGAAAATATTTCATCTCATCTGCTTATATCTTCTTCCGCCACGTTCTCTGTCAACTTACTCCTTCCCTCTCTCTTCTCCCCCACCCTCTGATGGGGAAGTTTCTGTGACTCAATGTTTACGTCGTCATATCTCCGGAAATATGTGTCGTAGGTAGTTTTAAACCCCGAAAGCGATTGTTGTCTGATAATAAACAATATCTGTTCCAAGTTTTATTGAAATTGGTCCATTATTAATAATAATAAAAAAAGCGCATAACGTAGCAGTTATTCGAAAATGTCATTGTTTATAATATTATATCTCCTGAAATATGTGTCGTACTATGATGTAAATTTGAAGGTACACTCATGGTATATGTGTTGTGTGTCTGCAACGTATGTGTGTGTGAATGGTGTTAGTAGTAAAGACGTAATAAATCGAAATGTCGTGCATGTTGATGCGATTTTTCATGAACAAAATTGTTTATGACTTCATATCTCATGAACAATATGTCAAACTGTGATATAATAGCGAAATACCATTCAGTGGTATGTATGTGTACTGTCTGTATAAAAGGCTCACAAATACTATTTACAGTGTAGATGTAATAACTTCTGACGTCATGCCAATTGGTGTTGATATGCATCATGAACATCAGAGAAGTATTAAGCGATAAACTTTTTTCCTTCCATCATATTGTTGTGGTTGTCAGCGAGGAAAAGTTTCGTGAAGATTCAAGGTATCTCGAATAAATTACGTTCAATGGTTGACCAATACTACCTACGTGCAAAACTGAACTTTTAAAAACCGAACAATGTGGTGACTACGACCATCGAGGTAAGCTAGAGAAAAATTAATATGTGCAACGTACACGCCTGGGAAATAGGGGAAAACATAAATACTAAAATTTGTGGCCCTGTCGAAAGTACTCCCGAAGGATACAAGGTAACTGATCAACTTGAATAATGAAAGGGGGAGAGAATCTGACTGCGACACAGATAAATAAAAAAAAATTATTTGCCTAGTATATTCTTATTACAAAACTGGAAACAGGAACAGCAAGCAGTTCGTAGCATGCAGGCTAGGTAGGTAGTAATTAAGTTCAACAGTAATCATAAATGAAGAAAATAGAAAGAAAGGGGAAGTAACTACCAAAATGAGAACGCAGAAAGCGAAATGAAGATTGGGAATTACGTATTCTTAAAAAATATGAAGTAGGAAAAATATTACAGAAAATTAACATCATGCATTACAATAATGGCGTGCTGCAACACATACTTAATGACTGCCTTTTCCAACGGCTTCCTGACGTTACCTTACGCAACTGGCCACTCTGGAAAATCACTCGCAACTATGTCACAACTGACTGCTCTCTCGAAGTCAGAGCGCTTACTCTTACTCTACAATCGAACTTCCAGAGATTACTACGCCACTTACAATATATGTCTGTGGCCAGTTTACAAAACTAAGTATTGCACCATGTCGGGACCATAGGGTCCTTACAAAGATTTGGCATTATGTTTAAATTTTATTGCAAGTCTATAAGTGCTCACATTGTCGAATAGTTGACGAATAAAATCACCCTATCATTCGCTGCAAGATGAGACAGTTTTCAATCTTTATGACGTATGTGGTTTTTAAAACCTTAGCAAATGATTTCCGACCATAAGAATATTTGTACCAAGTTCGTTTGAAATCGCTCCATTAGTTTAGGAGCAGATGTAGAATATTATCGCATGACGCGGCCGTTTTTCATGATAATATTAATATGGATCTATCTTCTAGGATAAGCCGTAAAGTGAAGAAGATAGATTAAGAAAAGACAAACCAACATTTCTAGCTTTTGTAGATTTGGAGAAGGCTTTTGACAATGTTGATTGGAATAAACTCTTTCAAGTTCTGAAGCAAGCAGGAGTAAAATATGGGGAGCGTAAGGTTATTTACAACTTGTACAAAAACCAGACAGCGGTTGTCAGAGTTGAAGGGCATGAAAGGGACGCAGTGGTTGGAAAGGGAGTAAGACAGGGTTGTAGCCTTTCCCCAATGTTATTCAATTTGTACATTGAGCAAGCTATAAAGGAAAGCAAGGAGAAATTTGGAGAAGGAATTAAAGTTCAGGGTGAAGAATTAAAAACATTGCGTTTTGTCGACGACATAGTAATTCTGTCAGATACAGCAAAGGACCTGGAAGAGCAATTGAACGGAATGGACAGTGTGCTGAAAGGTGCATATAAGATGAACATTAACAAGAGTAAAACTAGGGTAATGGAGTGCAGTGTAAGAAAATCAGGTGATGCTGAAGGAATTAGATTAGGTAACGAAACAATAAAGGAGGTAGATGAGTTCTGTTACTTGGGCAGTAAAATAACAAATGATGGTCGCAGTACAGATGATATAAAATGCAGAATGGCAATGGGTAGAAAAGCATTTTTGAAAAAGAGAAATTTGTTAACATCGAATATTGATTTAAGCCTAAGGAAGTCCTTTCTGAAGGCATTCGTGTGGAGTGTTGCCTTGTATGGGAGTGAAACATGGACGATAAGCAGTGTGGACAGACAGAGGATAGAGGCTTTTGAAATGTGGTGCTACAGAAGAATGCTGAAGATTAGGTGGGTGGATCGCGTAACTAATGAGGAGGTACTGAACCGAATTGGGGAGAAAAGAAATTTCTGGCATACCTTAACTAAAAGAAGGGATAGGTTGGTAGGACACATTCTTAGACATCAAGGAATTGTGAATTTAGCGTTGGAGGGAAGTGTGTGGGGTAAAAATCGCAGAGGGAGACCAAGAGACGCGTATAGTAAGCAGATTCAAGTGGATGTGGGTTGTCGTTCTTATGAGGAGATGAAAAGGCTTGCTCAGGATAGAATAGGGTGGAGAGCTGCATCAAACCAGTCTCTGGACTGAAGACCACAACAACAACAACATTAACATGGATTTCTGTTCCATAGGACCCAACTGAGGAGTGAGACTCCATGGTCGTGGAACAAGTCAATATATGAATTTTTATACAAGAATGGTAATACAAAATTTTTAAGTAGTCCTATGCACACGACTATCTTAAGACAAAGTGAAAAGAATCAATGAAGAAAAAAAATGAATTGCTTAATTGTATAACTTTTCTAGGAGTTCCTTGACAGAATAAAAGGAGTAGGCCATGAGGTAACTCTTCAATTTAGATGTGAAAGCGTGTGGGTTAAAGATTCTTTAGTTCTTGTGGCAGCTTATCGAAACTGGATGCTGCAGAATACTGTACACCTTTCTGCACAAGTGTCAAGGTGGTGTGATGCAAATGTAGATTCGACTTCTCTCTAAAATTCTGTTTAGTACCACGTTTCGTTGAAATCGGTGCCGTAGTTTAGAAGGAGATGTGGAACATACATACATACCCACATACACACATGTCGCCAATTTTATAAGATTCATAAATGAAGGAGTTTAGTTTTCATACATTTATATCACAGTGAGCCTCGTGGCTGTAAACATGCCCTATGAAATTGTCACACAGGTTGTAGGTGTGTCACTACACTGTCTGTTGGCTTTTTGGACACTCGTATTTCTCTCTCCGGCAGTACACATACCAGGATAACAGCTAGTGCTAATCCTTGATTCAGACACAAAGAAACGCCGAGCTCGACATAGGACATGTCAAGTGCTAAGGAATTCGGGGACAGAATTACAGACCTTTTTTCTTTCTCCAACAGTGCACATACTAGGGCATCAGCTAGTACTAATCCTACTTTAAGCCACAAAGAAACACTGAAGTCGTCGTAGAGCATGTCAAGCGCTAAGAATTCGGGTACCGAACTACAGACCACTGGATTTTTATTCTGAGCCACTGAAGCACTAAGTTAAACTGAAGTGTAATTTGCGAAGTAAATTAGTAACAGAAAATGGCGGCCGCTAGAGGGGCACGCGGCTGCGCGCGGCTGCTGGAAAGTGGTTCACGTAATTACAGAGGCTGGCTTTCTTCCTTTGTGAATGCATAAGCTTCATCCAGGGCCTGTACACGCAGCCGGCGGCCGCATTTCAGACTGGATTATGTCTCGCATTATGTGCCACGATAAAGGAAAGTAAGCGGATTTTGCGATTTTGTTTGAAAAGAGTATTATTCCACGTGGCGGATTACTGATTCCGGCAGTACGTGCACAGAAATGAAACAAATTGAATGAAACTAGTCCAAATGATAACTAGAAACGGAAAAAATACAAAAAAGATATATTGTCGTATGAATACATGTATGAATACATGTCATTAATGTAAGGGAGAGCTTTACACAATCATATTGAACAACAAGTTTGTTTGTATGGCAATTTTCGAAAACGAAAAAGAGTCTATATTGATTGAATACCGAGAATTGAATACCTCTCCATATATCGTGTTTTATTACATTTAGATCAAATGAAGTCCCAGCGAATCTACAGATACAGGAATCACTGATATTGTCAACGTTAATACGAAGAATAATGTAATAGAAAACTAAGGATAAATTACATGATGACATTCGGTTTTGTAAATGTAAAGACACCAGAGAAGAAGGTCTTTATAGGATCAGGGAAGAAAGGACAGTGCGGAAAACAGTGTGGAGAAGGAGGAACAGGATACAGGACATGTTTTATGATATCAGCGAGTAACCTCTGAAAACTTCAGAGTAAGAAAAATAGAGTGCAATAGACCCGGAAAATAATTAAGCACATAGGGTGCTCATTGAGTGCTGCTTTGAAACTAAGAGTTTGGGACCGCAACGGATTTATTGAAGGGCCGCATCGAACCACTCCTAAGAATGATTAAAAAATTATGGATTTTGTCTAGGACTGTATAAAGGGAATGTGAAATAACTGTCTAAACTGAGGAGCAGTATTATGTTACTCGAGTCATATTACATAAATGAGGTCCGACGGCAGTTAAAGCGAGAGAGAAAGGGATAGTTACAACTTTTTTTTTTTCGTAGTCCGAAAGGAAACCCATTTGATATTCGACAAGTGTGCAGAAGATGAAATACAGCACAGTTATGCTTCAGCATCTTTTGTCGGATAGGTAAAGGGAGTACATCACAGTATTATTTATGTTACCAGTTGTGCCTAAGCATCATGTGCCATCCAATGAGTCACTGTACTCGGATACACTGTGGTATTCGATTAGGTGCTAATACCTGTGCTCCATAATTGTAACAGCTTCTTCAGTTTTGCAGGCTCTAAGCAATCTCTATTGGAATATCGCTTGACAGTCTTTCTCGTTAACACATACAATATCATCTTATTTTCCATAAAGTGATTTACCATGTGTGGAGGGAAGGTACATTTGCCCACTCTGAAGAAAATTCTAAAAACAAAGAAAATTTAGTAATTGCTGTCAACTCATTGCAACAACATACTTTCTAAAGATCTGGCAATATGTCAGCATGATGTGGCACTTGAAAATATCTTTTAGCACACTCGCAGACGTGCCAACCTTCTAGTAATGTATATGTCTAAGATGTGGAGCACCTTATGATCATAAGAAAACTTAAAATACTTTTAAAGAGATATTTATTTATAAATACGTACCTGAAACTAAAATTATGGACTATGACAGCCATTGTGGAGGTCACATTTTCTTGTGAAACGAGTGTTTGATTAACTTTAACGAAATCTTAAAGCAATCGTGAAATCTAGGAGAGAGTTCATGTAAAACAATATACAACTCTTTCAGAACCTTAAAATGTATTTCATCTGACTAGAGTAAAATACTTCTACAATACTTCTACTTCTCCTTTTAATGTTACGAGGGTTTATGTCATGTAGTTTCTGCATTGTACGTGAGCGAGCATAAGCAGTATAAAACATTATAACCGCTATTTTTTGGGCATGAATGATGTATAATATGTAATATTAAATCAATCCAGATTGCAAATTTCTGTTTTTATTGTGTAGTAGGTTTCAGCAAACGCCGACCATATACAGACAACACCATGAAGGAAGGCGATAACGGTGCATGGAGCTGCATGGACAAAATTCAACTGCTGACTTCTGTACAGCCTGGTCAATTCACCACCACAGATGATTTTTTGCCTGAAGATTTCCTGCATTGACCGAAATGGTTATAAAATAAAATTTGATATCTGCTATCCGCACTGATTTCATTTTAATTTCGAACATATGGTGCTGTTATTTTCTCTGATTCTGTAGTCAGAAGTAAGATAACGAAAGCCAAGCTCCTATTCTTAATTTTTCTAATACGGAGAGAGATTGGAGATACAGTGTAATTCGAAGAACCTCTAGGGTTTAAGAGAAGGCTGCTCAAAATCGTAAGGATTTACAAAAAAGAATAAAATAACAAGAAAAAAATTCTGAAAACACGCACACATCAGTGAGAGCATCTCTTCAAGTTTGTGACCCGCATTATAATTTATCGATACGGACTGCATGTAATATAAGAAACGTTAAAGAGCCGTGCAATTCATTGACACCAAATGTACAGGAATGCGCAGCAACAGACTGGATTTCATATCCGATTGCTGGTTGCATATTTCAGGCGCATTGTAATTCGATGTGATGATCTGGAGCGGAGCAGGGTGATTACATTAGCAGGTTTCCATTTAACAGTGGGACATCGGTACATATCAGTTACATGGCAGCACGGTTCTCATGAAGGAAATAAGTAGGCAGTATACTGGTTGATATTATACTTTTATATGTGAGTTTATTTCGTCTTTAATGCCTTTATCAAAACAGCTTCAAATAATTATAAAAAATGTTCAAATATTAGTAAATCTATCGGACCAAACTGTGTGGTAATGAGTCCGTAGCTTACAAACTACTTAACCTAAGGTAAACTAACCTAAGGACAACACACACACCCATGCCCCAGGGAGGACTCGAACCTCCACGGCGAGCAACCGCGCGCTCCGCAGTGAGAAGCTTTAGACCGCTCGAAATAATTACATTTTTTACCTGGTATGTAATATATAATTTACAGGAATTAAGAGGCATCTCTTAAACTAGCACCGCCTATAAAGAGTTCCCCAAGATCCTCCAGAATTGTGTTTAAAAGAGATTATAAAGCAGCATGTACGAAGAATCGTTCAAATACTGATCAGATATTCATACTTAAAGAAGCCATATCCAAATAATGGGAATTTAACAAAACAATGTCAGTATTATTTGTTGATTTTAAAAAAGCTTATGACAGTATATACCACGGTAGGTTGTTGGAGAAAATGCAAGGAATTGGAATTGGAATTCCGAAGAAGATTATAAATCTTATGAGCGCTACACGAAAACTGTCAAAAGGGGTAGTGAAAATGAATGGTGAATTTTCCAAAGTGTTTGAAATAAAAACAGGAGTCAGGCAAGGAGATGGATTATCATCCCTCTCGATCAACACTATAATAAAGGAAGCACTGGATGCAGGAAGTGAAGCCGAAGAGGGAATTGAAATAGGCCAAAATAAAGTACTGACCTTTCTTGATGATGTAGCACAAATTACTAGAAATTGGATGACCTTAAAATAAAGCTAAAAGGCTTTTTCAAAAAACAAAGGAAGATGGATTGGAAGTAAACGAGGATGAAACAAAATTCATGAGTGTAGAAAGAAACTGCAAAACAAAAAGGGAAGAAACTCTGGAAATTGATAACCATACTTTTGAATAAGTAGACGAGTTCAAATACCTGAGAGTATTAATAAACAACAGAAATGATGAGGAGTAAGAAATAGATACGAGAGTCAAAGCTGCATCCAACCATCATAATCACTCAACAAACTATTGCCAACCAACATATTTTGAAGAGGAACTAAAATAATATACAAAACAACCATGATACCAGTGTTATTATAGTTTTTCAAATAAAAGCTTGCGAAAGATATTAGGACCAATCTGTGAGGGAGGAGAATGGCGAAGAAGAAAGAACAGGGAGCTCATGGTTCTACACAATGATGTTGCGGAAGCCAAGACGAGAAGACGAAGATGAAGAGGTCATGTCTATAACAGAGAGCAGGGATCTCTACTGAAAACAGTTTCGGAGAATAAACTAGAAGGACGAAGACCTCTAGGTAGGCCGAAAATGAGATGGCGAGACCAGGTTGCCACGGAGCTCCAGTTAGTAGGGACAAGAAAGGAAGATGCCGAGGACAGAATACCATGGAAGAGGCTACTCGACGAGACTAAAAAGCGTCTGTGGTTTGTGGATCCAGGAAAGTAACAGTAAGTATATAATTTAGGTTTTCCCTTTATTTATTATATTCATGTTTTCACATTGTAGATGAACATATCCTCACTCCGAGCAAACGATTATTAGTATGAATGGTTTTTGGATGTGGTAGTCTCTTAGTAACGTTGACAGTTATTTGATGATTTAAAACGTGTGTGTTGGTAACAAACGTTTTTATTATTTTTCCAGTTCCAGAATTTCCTCGAAATTTTCAGAGATTTTTATGTAGGCAGAAGGGAAATCTTAAGCACCAGAGGTTACAGACATCAATATCAAATATATTAAATATAAAGCGAGGCACTGAATTAAAATTTTTGGCACTGTCGGGATTCGAACCCGGGACCTCCTCCTTATTAGGCACTCCGCCATCGCGGCCTCATGGATAATGTGAAATGCACAGACTATCTTAAGCATGTCTGCCTCCACAAAACAAACTTCAATTCTGAAATATTAAAATGCCAGGATCGCTATTAATTAATTTATTTTTCTGCGACCGGTTCCGATCCACTTCGGGTATCATCACGTGGTCACTAGTGTCGTATGTTTTCGTTTCGTTAAGACGCATGGCATTAAAATAGTATGTCAATCATAAAACATTTAACTTTTACGAAATCCATTGCTCCTACATCGAGCTGGTGCCGGAAGATCATTTACTTTCCCAAATTTTTTATTGCAAGCTGCTTGTCTTGGATTTATTAAATACTAGACGGAAACTCAGCGTTGCCCGGGTATTTATTTATTTATTCAAGCGTTGAGTTAATATTTCTACTATCCCTTCTCTGTCTTTATATCTGTCCAACTCCTGTTCCCTTACAACATGTTATATTTAAGAAAGAGTATTTAAGAATTAAGGCTATCCTGCATAAGGTACAAATTATTAAGTACCGTATCCAAAGAAGAATGGTAGTCAACAAGATACAAATCATATGTAACATTCATGAGTTCATTTAATTCAAAACATGATTGTAAATAATACTTCTGGTTACTTGTCTAGGAGCTAGTTTGAATAAGTTTTTTGAGCAAGTGACTTAAAGTGGTCAGTATATGAAACAGGGTGGGCGGGGGGGATGAAAAACCACACCGCAGTATATAATAGATTGACCTGTGATTAGTAATCGTAATATAAAATGCAAGTCTCGTTGGAAACTGCAGTTTCATGAAGTTAAAAGGTACATCGTAAGTAATGTGTATTGGTTGAATGTACCCTATTTCATTCTCTTCCTTTCTGAAAAATTTATATAGAAGTCTATCGCCGGCCGCAGTGGCCGAGCGGTCTGCGGCGCACCAGTCACAGTCTGCACGGCTACTACGGTCGGGGGTTCGAATCCCCTCGCGGGCATGGATGCTTGTGTCGTCTTTAGTATAAGGTAGTTCATAAGTAGTTTCTAAGCTTAGGGACTGATAAACCCACACTTACGTCCCTTAAGCTTAACAAACATTTTTGAAGTCTATCGTTTTCGCCTAGATCCGTGTGCGGTTCATAGTTCATTGTTGTCAACAAAACCGTCAGCTTTCAGGAATTTACCTAAGCTGACTGAGTGTCTTAGTAGTAAATTAATAATGCATTAAAACGTGGTCCATGATATGAAAGGCTTCTACGCATCGCAGTATATATGATCTCATATTTATTGAATTATATGTTGTACAATTTTATATTTTTTCAGGTGTAAATTCATTCTTATAATTCTGTATATCGGTAAAATCTGTGGCGAATACAGTTAGTAGTACGTGTCGTACTGTGCTACAATTTCCAAGGTACATTCAGTTTTATGTGTGTGTTCTGTCTGTAAAATTTTCTGCGAGTACAATTTGTAATGTGTAATTATAAACTGGGGTTGATGAAATTAAGCCGGAACTCGTCAAATACAGTGGAATATCAGGTCTCAAATGGTTACACAGGATAATTGAAAAGGCGTGGGAATCGGGACAAGTTCCGTCTGACTGGACGAAAGCGGTAATCACGCCAATTTTCAAACATGGAAACAGAAAAGATTGTAACAACTATCGAGGTATCTCTTCAATTAGCGTTGTAGGCAAAATATTCTCAGGTATTGTGGAAAGGAGAGTGCGAGTATTAATTGAGGACAAGTTAGATGAAAAGCAGTGTGGGTTTAGGCCTCTTAGAGGCTGTCAGGACCAGATTTTTAGCTTACGGCAGGTAATTGAAAAGTGCTATGAGTGGAACAGGGAATTGTATCTATGTTTCATAGACCTAGAAAAGGCTTATGACCGTGTTCCTAGGAGGAAGCTATTGTCAGTGCTACAAGATTATGGTATAGGAGGCAAACTTTTGCAGGCAATTAAAGGGCTTTACGTAGACAGTCAGGCAGCAGTTAGAGTAGATGGCAAATTAAGCTCATGGTTCAGGGTAGTTTCAGGGGTAAGACAAGGCTGTAACCTGTCAAAACTGTTGTTCATATTATTCATGGATCATATGTTGAAAACAGTAGACTGGCAGGGCGGGATTAAAATAGGTTAAAACAAAATAAGCAGTCTCGCATATGCAGATGACTTAGTTGTAATGGCCGATTCAATTAATGGCTGCAAACTAATATTTTAGAGCTCGATCAGAGGTGCAAGGATTATGATATGAAGATCAGCATCTCCAAAACAAAAGTAATGTCGGTGGGAAAGAGATTTAAACAGATTGAGTGCCAAATAGGAGGAACAAAGTTAGAACAGGTAGACAGTTCCAAGTACCTAGGATGTATTTTCTCACAGGATGGCAACATAGTGAAAGAACTGGAATCAAGGTGCAGCAAAGCTAATGCAGTGAGTGCTCAGCTGAGATCTACTCTCTTCTGCAAGAAGATAGTAAGTACCAAGACCAAGTTAGCAGTGCACCACTCTATCTTTCGACCAACTTTGTTGTATGGGAGTGAAAGATGGGTGGATACAGGTTACCTTATTCACGAGGTAGTGGTTACAGATATGAAAGTAGCAAGAATGATTGCAGGTACTAATAGATGGGAACAATAACAGGAGGGTGTCCATAATGAGGAAATCAAAGAAAAACTTGGAATGAACACCATAGACGAAGCAGTTAGAACGAACAGACTGAGATGGTGGGGTCATGTTACACGCATGGGAGAAGCTAGGTTACCTAAGAGACTCATGAGCTCGGCAGCGGAGGGTAAGAAGAGTCAAGGTAGACCAAGAAGAAAGTACTTAGATTCGGTGAAGAATGATTTTGAAATAAAAGGCATAACATCAAATGAGCTATCAATGTTAGCATTGAATAGGGGATCATGGAGGGGTTTTATCAGAGGTACTATGTCCAGACTGAACGCTGAAAGGCATAAACAGTCTCTAATGATGATGATGATAATGAATTATAAACTGTAACGTCATATCGATACCGTAGTTTACTGCATGAACAGGTAAGAAGTACTAGGAGAGAACCTTTCTTTCTTTCATTATTTTGACTTGGGTGAGATTAGAAATTATGTTTAAAGGTTGTATTAAGTTGTTAAGTATTCTCAGTCTCGTACAGTGTATGAATAATAGTCTCGTCGCCTCATGTGGCAGCACGACTCCTATAGTTCATGACGCCATGTGTCGTATGTGGTTCTTACGCCTAATTCACGGTAGTCACGGTGAGTCACAAATGTAGTTGAAATAGGTCCAGAGGTTTAGGAGGAAATGTGCAGCATTGTCGCGTGATGCATCAGTTTTTGCCTACCGGAAGTGGGACTGCGGGCTCGCTCAGCTCTAGCCCGAATTCTATTACGCCACGGCTTCGCCGTTTATGGCTCGACTAGAGCTAATAACACTATAGGCCGGTGAATCCGCCATATTGTTTCCCAACGAATGCTAAAGACGGCACTTAGCTTATGCGAACTCTGTTGTTTTGTGAAATAATTTACAAGTGTCCTGCATAGAGCCTTATATCGCACCATTTTGATTTTGCACTCCGCTCTTGTTTACATCGAAATGTGGGTTACACATCAAAATATCGCGTTTTCTTTACTTATTGCTGCAGTCCAAATAAAGACAAACGTGCAAGAAACACATATATTCCTTTTTCCGTTCTCCGGGGCCAGCAGTGTAGAGTATGTCTTTGAGTGACATGTTCAATACTACAATAACTATAAATTATTTCCACAATGCTTTAGAACTTTATTATCTAACTATAAGCTTATTTCGGCCTTAGGCCATTATCAGGTAAATACGAGTAATATAGAGGAGTTGTTACATATATTCTTATAACATAATTACATGAAATTTTTACAAAGTTTTACTTACTTACATTACTTATAATATTGTTGTCGTTTATTTGCTGCCCAACTGATGTAATGCTTATCTATTGCTGCTTATCTGTATATGTGCAGCAGCACTGGTTATATTATTAGATTTTTTATTAGTTTTTTACAGTGGTAGCCTAGCATAGACTGTAGCGGCAGCATTCAACGATATTATAAGTTTACATGGTTACCAGTAATTTATACATTAATATCTTTGGTTTAAATATTGTTTTTGTATAGGAATTATACTACTGATTGGGAATCTTTGGTGTTTATCCATTCTCTTGTCTGTTTATAATGTGAATAAAATTTTCGATGTATTTTTTATGTTTGAGTTCGGTTTGTTCATTTAGTATATCGTGTAAAATTTTTAAGGCTTCCTCTCTAGGTTTTACATTATACAAAAAGGGCCAAAAATTAATATTCTCGAGGAAATCGAACTATATTCCCATATACACAACAACCTGAACGATGTACTAAATGAACAAACCGAACTCAAACATAAAAAATACATCGAAAGTTTTATTCACATTATAAACAGACATGAGAATGGATAAACACCAAAGATTCCAAATCCATAGTAAAACTCCAATACAAAACCAATATATAAACCAAAGATATTAATGTATAAATTACTGGTAACCATGTAAACTTATAATATCGTTGGATGCTGCCGCTACAGTCTATGCTAGGCTACCACTATAAAAAACTGATAAAAAATCTAATAATTTAACCAGTGCTGCTGCAGATATACAGATAAGCAGCAATACATAAGCATTACATCAGCTTTTAAATCAATTGGGAAGCAAATAAACGACAACAATTTTATAAGTAATGTAAGTAAAACTTTCTAAAAATTTCATGTAATTATATTATAAGAATATATAACAACTCTTCTATATTACTCGTATTTAGAGAACACCTGATGATGGCCTAAGGCCGAAATAAGCTTATAGCGAGATAATAAAGTTCTAAAGCAGTGAAAAAATAATTTATAGTTATTGTGGTATTGAACATATATTCCTGTGATAAAATCGAGTACTACGTTTAATTCTGCCGAAACCGATCACCTAAATAAAAGTTATAAGCGATCTTTGCTTGTATTTGAACAATGACTACCAATATGCGTGTTTTGTTTGCCGTCTTGCAATAGGTGTTTCTTGTCTGCTGTGACAAATACACCATATCGGACTTTTTACGCTCCTAGACACGTACAGCGCCGATGTTGGCAACAACCCTTGAATGCTATTTGAAAACCAAAAAATATAGAATAAGCGGAATAATCCTTTGTGCTGAACTGTTCCTTCTTTAAGGTTGACAGGTATTTGTATGTACCAGTAACTTGTCAGTAAATTAATCATTCTTGTAACGCAATAATTTCGTTGCCAACTTTAGCACACTACGCCGCAGCAGCCGTAAGTAAACTTCACCGAGTATTCTGTGTAAGTTTTGTTACAGTTTCTTATAGGTATGCGTCAATATTGACATTATAAGAAATTAAACTGAGGATGTGTATTGTGATAAAACGTCAGGTACGGTTCTTTAAAATTCCTTAATACAAGTTATAACGTCAAAACATCGCAATACTCTAAATAACATTCAACAGTAGTTGCCAACATCAGCACAGTAGGCTGCCACAGCCGTAAGTAAAATTTTGACCAGTATACAAATATTATTTTCATTTTAGTGTTTGCAATATTTTGTCAATCACTTAATAGAAGTATCTACGCAATTGTCAGCACAAAACTTCTGGTTGTTGTTCAATTATTAATATATTATAAGATACCCATATTTTGCTCTAAATACTGTATATTCTCTAATGTTTTGCAGTGTTATCATATTTGGAGGTTGTTAACTCCCTGCAGTCAGACACTCTATTTCGAGATAGTACTTTCAAAATAGCTAAACTGAAACTAATGTAGGAAAGTCATACACACACCACACATTTCTTAAAGTAGTAACAAATATTTTTCACTTACAATACACACTGTGCTCTCTGTTCGGGTTCCCAGTTTTAGCGATAACAGTTAATAGTCCATTTTTTCTTCTCTCAGCATCTTTCGGGAAACGCACATCATCTAAAGCTACTTCTGCAATGATCTGAACAGTTTATGGCAATAAGACCGCCATAATTGTGTGCTAAATTCCATAGCACTGCAGCATTTTAGAGCAGTGGTGAACAAAATGGCGGATGACACAGCTTTCATGTTTGTGGAGGGAACTGCGACTACCGATCTCTTCGTGTAGAATGTTGTAAGAATCGTTGTTTTGCTTTTCTTGCAACAGGAAGGTGATTTCTTTTTCCAGCAGGTTAAAGCTCGCCCATAAACAACGTGAAGATAACGTGCTCTGCAAGACGCGCCACAACTTCCGTGGCCAGCACGATTTCCGATCTTTGACTAATGTCTCAAAACAGTATTTCCCATTTGTATTATCGAATTGAAGCGAGAATCATCGCCTGCACTGCCGTCCATTAACGTGACACCACATTCTAATATGAATATTTCAGCATGAATGGTAACCAGGTAGCTCGATGCATCTTGGGCTATCTATTTGTAGGTGCTTAGTAGGCACTGACGTAACAATCAATCTCGAGGGAAATGAAATACTGTCAGAGGGTGTACTATTTTTAATTTTGGTGTATTTTGAGCGATTGGATTTTTGATTTCCTGTCAGAAAGGATACAGTACGTTGTAATTGACGGTAAAGTAATCCAGTAGTGATATTTGGCGTTCCCCAGGGAAGTGTTATAGGCCCCTACTATTCCTTATTTTTATAAATGATTTAGGAAACTATCTGAGTAGGTCTCTTAGACTGTTCGCGGATGATGCTGTCATTTATCGATTAGTAAAGTCACCAGAAGATCAAAAACTGTAAAGTGATGTAGATAACTACATCGTGCAAAAATTCTCAATTGACTTAATTACGCGGTGGAGTAGCCGAGCGGTCTAAAGCGTCTCGCTGCGGAGTGGACGGTTGCTTGCCGTCGGAGTTTCGAGTCCTCTCTAGGGCATAGGTGTGTGTGTTCTCCTTAGGTTAGTTTACCTTAGCTTAAGTAGTTTGTAAACTACGGACTGATGACCACGCAGTTTGGTCCGATAAATTTACAAACATTTGAACATTTTTGACTCTTAATAACGATACATGTGAGGTTATCCATATGATCAATAACAGTAATCAGTTAGTCAGTTACAGGATAGATCAGTCAATTCTGCAGGCCGTCGATTGTGCTAAATACCTAGGAATAACAATTACTAACAACTTAGATTGAAAGAAAAACACATATAAAATATTGTAGGGAAGTCGAACCAAAGACTACGTTTCACTGGCAGAACTCTTCTTAGAAGATGCAACAGTTCTACAAAATAAACCGCCTAAACTTGCTGCGTATTGTGGGATCCACACCAGGCGGGACTGACGTACGATTTAGAGTAAATTCAGGGAAGGGCAGCTCTTTTTTGTATCATCGCGATGTAGGGGAGAGAGTTTCGCGGAATGTTGCACGAGTTGGGGTGCAAATCATTAAAAGGAAGGAGTTATTTGTTGAGGCGACATATATTTGAGAGATTTTTTTCAGCAACTTTCTCTTCCGAATGCCAACAGATATTGTTAGCACTCACCTATATAAGGAGACATGATCATCATAATGAAGAAAGAGATATTAAATCGAAAACAGAAAAATTTAGGTGTTCCTTTTCCCCGCGAGCTGTTAGAGAATTCAACTTTAGAGAAATATCAAATAAATTGTTCGATGAACCCTTTGTCACGCACTTCAATGTTGAAGCATTACAAACGGTCTTTGACGGCAATCCATAGATAGTTTCTGTGCAAGCCTTCTCCTCTTTTATCCGTGACCGATCGTAACATTATTGTAAAAGGAAGGAGAATGCATTGCCCGTTATCATTCGGCTTTTGTTCTTCGATGTATGCCTTTTGGTCTTGGTAGTGGGATTAAAATGATTAATTGAACTGGCTGTTCTCATTGGATTCTTATAACGGTATGTGAATGTCAATATCAATATTTTCGTAAGAAATAATAAAAATATGAATTTGAACTTAAATGATTTCATTCTTTTATTTAAATTGATCTAAACCTCAGTAGTTTTTACTATAGGATCTCTGGAGATTGTGTGACGCCATGTTGATTCCTAATACGTACTGGTAACATTTTATAATAATTATTGTAACTAAATAACTTGAAAGGGAAAGTAATTATTTTTGAATCTTATTGCAAAATCGAACCTGCAGTTAAAGCTTATCTCTTTTTGTTCAAAACCTTTATGGCATTTTCGTGTGAACTTAGGTCAATAATGAGGCACCTAGCAACTTACGTATATCATTCAAAGACGAAGATGCCATATTAAATCGTCTCCTGCAGCCCCAACCAATCTTAATCCGTATCTGTTTCAAAATTTTATTTAAAGTAGAGGCAGATAATCATTTATTGAAAACCTTTACTTCATTTTTCACAATTTATTAAAGCTATACAGGCAGGAAACGATATAATGTGAATGCACAGTATCTACGTAGATGTATCTTTGTACATGTAGTCAGACGTCTGTTTCTCTTTTGGAAGTTTCTTACCTGTGCGCTGTGTTCAACTAATATAGAGGCTTGGATGAACACCAGGCTACTGGCATTCAGTCTAGACGGCTTTTAGGTCGTCACGTACCTTTCCGACCCACCTAACACTTTTCCTCTAACTGCCCCATTTTCCGCTTTAAACCGTGACCTGCTTCACACCGAGCCACCGTCGCAGTCTGCAACTCGCCTTTTGTCATGCAGATCTGCCAGCGTGACAAATGACATCCGTGCACGTAGCATGAAAATGCCGTGCCAGCCACGCGCTGAATGGGAGCGGAAACACTTCAAAAGGGGGAGAATCTGTCCTGCAAGAGCTTTCCACAGTGATTACGACTATCTGCTTCTCGTGATGCGCCACAGTTGTTCCTTAAGCGGTATCTAGATCTCAGTGACAAACGTACGAGCGCAGCGCAGCTAACAGCCAGATAAAGCCAATTTAGGCGGCACTATACCTGTCATGTTCCGCTTATCACGGTTGCCTGACTGCACATCGTAAGGGGACAAAACACATGACGTAACATATCTGAAGTGGTCGCCTTGTTTCAGATAGACTACATTGAATTTATGATACACTAGCTGAAAACCCGGCGTTGCCCGGGTATTTATTTATTTATTCCTGCCTGGAGTTAGTACTTCTCCTACCCTTCTCTCAGTGTCCACCTTCTTTTTTCTAAAAATATGTTATCTTTAGTCGGCCGCGGTGGCCGAGGGGACTAAGGCGCTCCAGTCACGGTCCGCACTGCCACTACGGTCGGGGGTTCGAATCCCCCCTCGGGCATGGATATTTGTGCCGTCCTAGTTCGTAAGTAGTTCATAAGTAGTTTGTAAGTTTAGGGACTGATGACCCCGTAGTTAAGTCCCATAGACTATACAAACATTTGAACATTTTTTTGTTATCTTTATCGGAGAACATATAAGAAATAACGCTGTCTTGGATAATGTACAAAATTATAACCACATTATTCAAACAAAGAAAGATAGAAGTCAAAACACAAATGACATAGCCGGCCGCGGTGGCCGAGGAGACTGAGGCGCTCCAGTCACGGTCTGCACGGCCACTACGGTCGGGGGTTCGAATCCCCCCTCGGGCATGGATATTTGTGCCGTCCTAGTTCGTAAGTAGTTCATAAGTAGTTTGTAAGTTTAGGGACTGATGACCACGTAGTTAAGTCCCATAGACTATACAAACATTTGAACATTTGAACAAATGACATATAAAATTCGCACGATCTCATATTTATTCAGTTATATGTGGTAGAATTGTATATTTTTTCAGGTATGTATTCATTTGTATAAGAGCTGCATGTCTGTAAAATTTCTTGGGAATACAATTGGTGTTAAAGAAGTAATAGATCACTACTTGGTGCATGATAGGGCGGTTTTCCATGACCATTACTGTTTTATGTGCTCATACCTCATGAACTACAGGTCGCACTGTGCTACAATTTCAGATGCACATTCAACGATATGTGTGTACATTGCCTATAAAATTTCCGCGGCTACAATTTGTAGTGCAGAAATTATAAATTGTAACGTCATACCGAATGTCGTAGTCTTACTCCATAAACAGCGGAGAAGTATTAAGCGAGAAACATTTTTCCTTTCATCATTTTACTATGGTTGACAGCAAGAAAAAGTTTAATAAAGGTTTGAAATTATGTTTAAAGTTTGTTGCAAGTCGCTAAGTACTCTCATTTTCATATAGTGTATTTATAAATCCTCGTCGCATTATGTGGCAGTTTCTTGCAACTCCTAACGTTTATGGAGTTATATCTCTTGAAACATGTGTCGTATGTGATGCGTACTCCTACAGATGATGTTATCTCACGTAAGGAATATGTGTACCAAATTTGGTTGAAATCGGTCCAGTGGTTTAGGAGAAAATGAGCAGCATTGTCACTTATGCCAGCAGTTTTCCGCGCATCCCATTGTTTAGGACGTCATACCTCGTGAACTATATACCGTATGTGATTCTTACACTTAAGGCGACCGTACACATGGATTGAAGCTTACGTGTACAAAATTTCATAAAGATTGGAACAAAACTGTAGATGTGTATGCAACACGTACAGATATACGGATACTCTGCTTCATATATTAGAAGATGACTGTCGTCTACCAACGAGATTTCGACGACGATACGTCTTATCTATTGTCCGACTCTCATTTCTTGATACATTTCTTTGGAGCTCTATTATCGACCACTATGACTGCATCGTATTGCAGTGAACAAATGTACTGAATTTCCAAGATACACCGAAAAATTGTATTTTCTAAAAGAAAGACAATACAGTTACATGATAAACCTTCATTGACAACATGTATAGTAAAGTTTGAGCTATTTTCCGCTGTAGTCTTTAAAAGAAAATTGATACTTTTGATATATCAGTTTTTGTATTCCCGTTTCGTAGAAGCCTGTTGTCTGTGAATGGAAACTGATTGACACAGGAGACCGGATGTAACCATATGGGATCTTGCAAAGGCTTTTAGTTTCATTATTATTATTATTATTATTATTATTATTATTTCTTTTCTTTAATGAACTGACCACCATTTGACTGACAGTTTTATTTATTTTCACTACCTGGTTTCAGCATTAGGCCATGCGATAAAAGTTGTCAGATAGGTTTCCTTAGGTCATGGTCATAATAATAAAAACAATAAAATACTCGGAGTTGAGTCCATGTCGGAATTATAAAATTAGTGACACATTTGTCCCTGCATCTTAATTAAAATAATAAAACAGGTATGTGTTCACCATAAGGTGTTCACCATATGATCTTATGGTGAACACATTCCTATTTTATTATTTTAATTAAGATGCGGGGACAAATGTGTCACCAATTTTATAATGCCGACATCGTCTGAACTCCGTATATTTCATGGTTTTTATTATTATGACCTTGACCTAAGGAAATCTATCTCACAACTTTCATCACAGAACTTGAAAATGGCCTAAGGCCGAAACCAGGTAGTGAAAATAAAATAATAATAATAATAATAAATACTTTCAGTCAAATGGCGGTTAGCTCTTTTAAAAAAAATTATATGATTGAGGCTCCTGACGCATACAAAATAATAAGCTTTTAATTGTGTAAATCATACATTGATGGATTCGATCCGAGGCAGAAAAAAATTTGTTTGCATTCTATAGATGACGTTGTAGGCAAATTTGTTTACATTTTATGACAGTTCAGAAGAGTAAGTTATTCGAACTGTTGCAGGTAGGTCCAGAAGAAATGTGTATCTAGCACACACACTTATTGCAAAATTTCTTATTATGAGCGTATTTGCTAACGTGATAACTTCTTCAGTATTTGGGTACGAACCTAGTAGTAACGTAATGGAATGATAGCGCCTAGAATCCACATCTAGGCTGATCGGCACGCCGGCCCTCTCTGTTAATGGTTGGGACGGATTCGATCCTAAGCAGGCACACCAGCTCGGATAACGGGAGTGTCGCGCTAATAGATGCAGTTGTCCGGGCGATTATTGGATCGCGGACTAAACCAGCGTTTAGACCAGTGCAAGTGATTATTGATCCACTTACTGGACCACGACTGCACAAACTAACCTGCTGCGTTTATTCCCGGATAGCTTGTCTGTAGTTCGGTATAAAGAGAGTCACTATATCCGGTGACTCGCTACAGAGTGGGAATGAAGTGATTCTTTTTTTATTATTCAAATTTCCTTTGTTTCTGATAAAATATTTTCATAACAGCCATAAATCCTGTAGTGTGGAATCATCAGAAGATATAACAGAGAAAAAAAAAAAAAAAAAGCACGACAGCAACATTAAGAAGCATACGCCATGGAGTTTCCAGCACGAATTTATTTCAAACTTTGTTTTTTCCTATTAGTAGTCCATTAGCACATCCATGTATAAATAGCGAGGAGTATTACTTAAGAAATTTTGAGCTCCTCTCAAGGAAAGTTTCACGCTTCGCTTATCGGAGAACTGTGAGTCTTGGCTCAAGATGGTGACGGTACTGTGACTAGTGTGCATCGTCGTCGAGAATTTTCTAATTTTTTTAATTAAATGTCTCTGACAATTTAGGGAACATTTTCACATGCACCATCATCTAAATTTCCTCATTTTACAAATTACGTGATATTCCTAGTTAATCAAGCTGTGTATAAAGATAATAATGTTGGAAAAAATCAATGACTGTGATGAAATATTAAATTCCGCTATAATTTTACAATTTACATTAATTTATATCGTTAAGACAACGATTATGGACAACAAAAGGGTCGATTATTAAATTTTACTTCTTCGATCTGCAGACACAGGTCCCACTAAGCTATTAACTTTAAAACTGTAGCAATGATAATTGATTAATTTCGCAAGAACTTTACGGAATGTCCAGAGCAAATACGATGTTCAGATAAAGCAGTCTTGCTTCATTGCTAAAGGCGTGTGCTTCAATTACGTGGCGCGCGAAAGTAGCCGCGTGGTCTAAGGCATCATGTTACGGACTGGGTAACCGTCCCACATGAGGTTCGAGTCCTCCCATGGGCATGGTATATTTGTTGTTCTTAGTGTAAGTCAGAGTAGTTTGTGAGTCTAGTGACTGATGAACAAAGCACTTTGGTCCAATACGTTTAGCCGCGGCGGAGCGGCCGAGCCCATTGAGGCGCTATGCTATGATGCACGACGCCGTTCCACGTCGGGGGTTCGAATCCCCCATCGGGCATGGATATTTGTGCTGTCTTTCGTGTAAGGTAGTTCATAGGTAGTTTGTAAGTTAAGGACTGATGACCCCGCAGTTAAGTCCTATAAGCTTAACAAACATTTCAATACGTTTAGAATTCATTGAACATTTTGCATTTCTGTTCCCTGTAACGTTCTTCCACGGTGCGAGTGACCTGTTTAGTGCAAGCCATACCACACTGATAGGCAATTTAGTTTCATCAGACTTTCACAACAAAAATATATCTTTCACTGAAACCAGAAAGTCGGAAATCTTAGATTATAGACGGAATATCCGTAGCACATAAAAATAGAATCGAATTCTCGCTGTTTTAAAAGACCGAAGAAACATAAAAGGGCAACAGATTTTATCGGTGTGCCCTCTTCGTTCTCCTCTTTCTGGTTCTTCCATGTAACTGCGAGTGCCTTTGTCTTATTTCTTTAACGGGTAGAATATCAATTTTCTCGAAACACTTGCTGCTGGTGAACGAATTCATGAAGCATGCCATCTGCGTTGGAGACCGTTAGCAATGTATTCAAGTATTCTAATAACGCTTATAGTTTGTGACGGATGGTGACTACTCTAACACTAAATTTTTCAGCGTGAGTCGGCTTCAGACAAATGCCCCACAGAGCCAGCATTATTGTGTCTAACCACAACATCCAAAAAGGCAGGCAACCATTTTTCTCTACTGTCATAGTGAAGCGTACGTTATTATGATTGGAGCTGAGAAATGTAATGAAAAAATAAAAATAATTTATCAAAAAAGTTCAAATGTTTGTGAAGCTTATGGGATTTCACAGCGGTACCATCAGCCCTTAAACTTGCAAACTACTTATGAACTACTTTATACTAAAGACAGCACAAACATCCATGTCCGAGGTGGGATTCGAACCCCCGACGGGATTCTCGGATAACCAGTTTCTCAATTTCAGAAAAAAACTTCATATTTCCTATTTGTTAACTTTTCAATGCCATACGTACAATAGTTGATGAAACAAGACAAAATTTGTAAACAACCAAATACAATTGCATATCAACAACTTTCATGTCAGTGTCAATAATACAAAAGAACTAGGAGAGCGATTACAGGAATTCAACGCTGATCTCAGGGCTTCCGCCACCTTCAGTTTCGAGTAACAACGTTTCGGAAGATAAGCGAAACGTAAAATTTTTCTCGACACTGCCTTAGTAGTACCGGTTCTCATAACTACTTGCACATTTTGTTGTTGTAATTAACTGTTAAAAGTGTATAAATTTTTAAGCAAATCCGAGATGTAAACCACGAGGTCTCCTGTTTGAAGATGTAAAATTACTGTGCTGTACGTTTCTTAGTAGATAGGGAAGCTGAGTCTAACACTGAAAGAAGCCATACACCATATGCAAATATGTCAATCGCTTATCAGTAAACCAACGCATCCACAATATCCCTGTCAATGCGCCACTAACACTGTGAGAGAAATAAGACGACGGCATAAACAGGTTCCACTAGATTTGAACTTGATGGATGAAGGTGCCATAAGCGATGAAGTTTCAACGTCCATTACTGAAAGTAACAAAAACTTGTTTCTTTCCGAAGGACACTGTTTCCAGTCTGATACAAATATAAGAAAAACGGTATTCCTGTCTAAAGAGTCACCACAGATCTTGGGCACCCCATCACAAAATACTCTCAATGTACAAATATTAAAAATAGTGTTGCATAACCACGAGTCTATGGATTCATGACCCTTTACACACATACACAAACAAAAAACAAAACAAACTGAGTTGCGGCGGATTAGTCGTGCGCATTGGAACGCCCTGCTGCAGTGCGGGCGGCCGTTCGCCGTTGGGGATTCGAGTCCCCCCTTGGGCATGGGTGTTTGTGTTGTCCTTAGGTTAATTTACCTTAGCTTAAGTAGTTTGTAAGCTGCTGACTAATGGCCAAGCTGTTGAGTACGATAGATTAACAAACATTTCAACGTTTTTTTCTTAAATTGAGATATATGAAATATATCAGTTCTCTTTACTGCGTATATAAGCAGAAATTTACAAATAGTATACCAATAACAAAGACGTTATGAATTTAGTTCCAGTTTGCAACGTATACCATTACCCGTAACATCCGTTAACAGGTCCTCCTGCATTATTGCATGCCTGTATTTTTCGTAGCATACTGTCCAACAGATCATTCGTCCAGTATGTCACATTCCACAAAGGCGATTAGGTGTAGATCTCTAAGATTGGTTTGTTGGGCCATCTCGTCCAAATCAGCCTTTTCAATCTCTCTCAGCCCTGTACAGTATGATTCATGTCTGGATAACACGCTGGCCACTCTAATCTTGCGTTGACATTCGCATGAAGGAACGCATTCACGAGACGTGCACGATGGGCGCGAGAGCTGTTATCCACAAAGACGAAGCCCTCGCCGCAATGCTGCCGATATGATGGCACAATATACTAAAGGATGTCGTCTCTGTACCGTCCAGCCGTTTGATTGCCTTCTACGAGCACCAGTGGCGTACGGTGACCCAACATAATGCCATACAAAAGCATTTAGGAACCACCACCTTGATATACTCGCTGCAGGCTGCCCACGCTGTCTACAAAAAGTCCCCGATGATTGTCTGGTTGAAGGCCGATACGAGTCTCATCAGTGAATACTACTTTATGCCAATTGCCCTAGCTGAAATCCCGTAAGCAGCGGTCATCATCATAGCCTTTGAGCGGCCAGAGGGAGTCAAGTCGTGGGCAGTTCCTGTATCTCTGCACCTCCTCCGCGTGCGAACAACATCGCTTTGGTTCACTCTGGGACGTCTGGACACTTCCCTTGGGGAGAGTCTCACGTGAGACGAAGTAGCAAGGCCTATAGGATCAAACTTCGGATTTGTCCTTCTAGACATGGCAGAACTTCATTAAACACAAGCAGTGTACTTACTTCCTCGTGTAATGCCTGTAAGTAATCGGCCAGCCTACCCACTACGTCCCATTGAGTTGTTCACATCTTTATGCGTGTTGAGTAACATCTCTGGATATTCCAAAGAACCAATAAATAATGAGCTTAATACCCTCTGCTATATTTCCCAGAAAAATTGTTACATCCCATCTGTGGTCCACCAGCTGTACAGGGAGCGTGTCAGGCTTACAGAAGAGCGGAGGCATACCTCGACCGCGAAATTAGCTGACGAAAAAGTACCAACTGCGTTCCAATTCCTAGGACCTTTCACCTATATAGCCAAATTGTTCCGTAATACCAGCCCACAAATTATCTTTTCTCGTGGAACAAATATACAACAAATCTACCACTCAACGAGCAACCTATCAGACAGCCACACGTAGCTTCAAGCGTTTATAAGCTTAAATGTGTAGACTGTCCAGCTGAGTATGTGGGACAGACAGTGAACATTTGTTAACAAAAAAGGGGCAAATAAAGAAATACTCTCCTTTTGCAGAGCATTTAAAGTTTTCGGACCATCAAGCTCCCATCTTAGATAATTTAGAAATTTTGCATTATGCCGAAAAAGGACGGAAGTTAAACATCCTGGAAGAATTTGAGATTTCTAAGCGGGTTTATTTTAAACACCTGAGACTTCTAAACGATCATTTGACCTCAAAAGACCAAACCTTTTTCGATACTTTTATGGAAATTTTTAAGTAATATTCTGTAATGTAACTGGGCATCCAGTAACAACTGTTATCCGACCGACCCAACACCTACAGTGTTGTGGACACTTAGTTTTATTGGCGGTTACTCGCAGCACAAATGCGAACGCTGCCTCAGGCAGTACTTGTACCTCTACCGACGCAAGTCGTATTAATATGTTCACGACCTAAGGTGCAGGGACATCATACAAGGTAAATCTTGCAATAACCATTCAGTTAAACAACGTATCAATCTGTTTTCAACGGTCAGTGTTACCGGTTATTAATGGTTTACATATTATTGTCTCTGTAAGATACCCTATGACCGAATTTTAATCTAAACACCCTCCACCACAGAGTATATAAAACATTAGTACCGTACATTATCACATTTTCTTAAAATAGTTTCAGATTGGCTGGTAGCTAATAATTTTCGAAATAATATCATGTAAATACTGTAAGTTCTGTATCAATATTTTCTTCTTTGTCAGATATCTGAAGATGCCCTAACCGAGCGAAACGCGTCATTGTAATAAAAAATATTTGCAATCAAGACGTTCTGTTATTCAAGAATTCCAAAGAACCATGTTCTTTATGTAATGCACACATTCTCCGTCAATTTCCTAGTGATCTTCGAATCAAGATGATGCGACACACTCTTTCTAAGCCCAAAATAATTTAGAATTTAATGGAAAAATATACAATAAAGAAATGGTGTAGCAAGGGACAGTTCAATAGCGGGAATTTTAGCAGATATTTAAAAACAAAACAAAAAAACCGTTCAGAAACTAAATTCTTCGCCACTTTCTCCAATATAACAAATAAAATAATATATTATTTCCGATACGTTGATAACACATTGATGCTGATACATGGAACTGATGATGAAATTAATGAGGTAAACTTCTCACTTAACAAATTACATCCAAAAATTAAAATTTACGAAAAGAAATGCAACGAATTCTCAATCAATTTCCTTGATTTGAAAATTATCAATAACCACAGTCATCATTCACTTGAAACTTACCGGAAACCAACAACAACAGACAACATTATAAATGCCATTTCAAGCCACCCTAAAGCACAAAAATATGCATACTTTCATACCATGATATATAGAATAAATAACCTGCCCCTGGAAATATGAACTTCTGAAAAAGAACTCCAAATATATAGCTTACAAAAAATATAATAACATTTACGAAAACTCCAAAGAAGCAAAAATAAATTTACCATACAACAGAACACAAAACTTTAGAAGAAGTATCACATCACAAAAAAATCGTATACATTCCTACAATCTTCATAGATAATATATCAAGCAAAATAAACGCAATCTTCAAACAAACATAAATAAAACTTGCATTCCGTACAAACAACAACATAAACGAAAAATTATTAGCAAATAATGCGATAACTTTTTCTTGGCTGTATTTCGGAGCAAGCTCAGAAACTTTGTCTGTGGAACACTGGATCATACTAAATTTTTCCATTGACAGTCCTCATACGGATAGGTGGTATTGTGAAAGTTGTTTCAATAGATGACTGTAGTTTTTGTACATTCTTGCCATTTACTAGGTTATCCCTGGACGATACTCTAGTAGCTACTGAATTCATGTAGGTCACGTCATAACAGCAGATAATTGAATTATAGGAGGTTCTCTTCCTGCCACATTTACACGTTTGACGAAGAATTTAAGAGGGTTGTAACAAACACTGGCAACCTTGCTGTGTAAACACCGTGCAATGGAATCTTCTATTGTCGCTAATGCCACACGTTGTTGACATACCTACATTATCTCCCAGCAAATGGACTCGCCCGTATCACGTCACCGGCGTGCGCAAAATCCACGGAATAACAGTCACTTGTGACTGAGCTGTGTCACGTAAGGGTATCACTATATTTTAGAAACAGGAACAACGGAGTTGGCAGAGGTCGTACAGCAAGACAGTCATCAAAGTCTTCGAGATGCGTGCATGGAATCGGCTTTGCTGTACAGAACAGTGGTACGTTGGGTAAAAAACTTCAACGAAGGTCGTAAAACTGTGGCAAACATGCATACATAGCGTCAATGAGGAAGAAGTGCATAATATTGCCGCGTTGGTGGACAGTGTTTGACGACAGACGAGTCGTGAGCTCTCCCTCGAAACTGGATTAGCCCATACGACTGTGCTTCGCATCCTGAAAGAACGCCTGGGTATGCGAAAAATTGCATTACGCTGGGTTCCGCATGAAATGACGGACACACATAAATTCATGCATTACGAGGCTACTCAGGCGCACCGAAAGCGCTGTACCACTCATCATACTACCCGGACGTAAGTCCTTGTGACTGATTCCTAAGATGAAGGAACTACTTCGTGGCATTCGCTTCACAACTTTTCTAGAGATTCTACAGGCAGTAATCCGCTCCATTCGCACCATCAACAGAACAGACTCTGATAAAGGTATACTACGCCTTCCCAATCTCTGGCAAGGGGTTCTAAACAATGCTGGTAACTACTTTGAAGGACTATCGGTTGTGAATCAATAGTTCCAACCCTCGCATTTAGTTAATTCAACACCGCCGATGTCACAATCGGCGATATGAGGAGAGAATGAGATTTTCTGTATCCCAGTCGTTTTATTAGAGCTAACACAGATCTTTTTTTCAGACCTGTATATTATAGGATCTGCATCTTGAAGACGAATCTTTGTCAATCGGTTCATCACCCGCAGATATATACTCATCTGTGTAGTTCATGGTCGATTTCTCCGTGAATGAAACAGTTTTAGTATTATATCCATTCTAAGCAAGCTTAACATTTTTGACAAAAAGTCAGCAACCGTTTGTACAATACACATATTTATTTTCTACCGGTTAAAGGATTGTGGCCTGTGAAGCCATGATGTAAGAACACTAGACACCGAGTAATCCATTGGTCGTGTAACGTCACATATTCCTGTGACGAACAATAGGCTATCGAAACCGGTCGGAAATCAACATGTAAATCAACATGTAACCGGTTGCTAACCTTTCCTTTTTTTTATCAATATTGAAATTTCGTTACGCTACAACACCTGAAGTGACAGATACAAATTACTTCTGTTCAGTGTCATGCATCCACAGACAATCAACAACTTACTGTGAATCAGTGTTGCTGTATGGGGAACTCTGGCCGCGTGGACATCAATAGCGGGCCATCAGACACAGCTTCGATTGCGGCTTACCTGGAAAAAGAAAAGACAAAGATAAAATTGTGAGGTTGGTTTACGCTAAAAGGTAATGCCAGTAAGACTGTATTTTTCTATTACTATTCAATATAAATCGCGGTAGATTGGGCGTGACGTACTTAAGGAATTTTATATACTACTGGTAGTTGCCCAAAACGTCTTATGCGATTAGATGAGCTCAGCACACACAGCTGCATGAACAATCACGTTGACTACATTTTCTTAATCGAGCTTTGCTCGACACATATATCTGCTTTATGTTTAAGGACTAGAGGATCCGTTCGAATACTTCGTACCGTAAATAGAATGACAATAAAGTTGAGAAAAAATGGAAGTTGAATATTCACTGATAGCTTTCTTCAGAATCAATCAATGCAGATATTTAAAAGCGCAGAGCTTTATCCGAAGAGTGTTGTTAGGTCAAAAAGAACTACTTACATTAATTAGAACCTAAGATATCTTTAAATAACCGATTACAATGTTCAATCCAAGGAAAGAAGGATACCGCGTTTGAATAAAAATAAAGGATGTAGAGATTTAAGTTAATTCTGATAATTGATGATAAATCTGCGAAAGAATACCTTTCGTTAAAAGCAATTTATATCGGTCGGATAGAACGGCCTGACCGACAGACTTTAGTTTATAGCAAAGACATCCCCATAAGAAATATACAGAAGGAAATCGCGTTTGAGTATAGGAACAGGAAGGCGAGAGTTATGAAAATTCTGATACTTGATGACAAATATTAGGATGAATACCTTTCGTTTAAAACAAAAATGAAGGAAATCGGCCGGTTAGTTTGGTCTGGCCGACTGACTTTAGTTTTCGTAGATTCTTTTAAGATATAAGATATGCCTCAACATGTATATGCCTCTTTTTATTTTGCGAGCTGTAAAGAAGTGCATTGCGTATCCATAGATGGTGCAGTAAAAATGACAAAAGAATGTAAAAACGAAGAGTCCAAGGGAAGAACGTGATAAGTCAAAAATTCCAGATTAATTTACTTTATTTACAGTTAAGTAACGAGGTCACATTAGCTGACTTTAGAGAACAGGTCAAAGATCTGATAAGTCGAGAGCTGCGGTGGAGTAGCCGAGTGGTCTAACGCACCTCGCTTCGAGGCGCGCGGTTGCTCGCCGTCGGAGGTACGAGCCCTCTCTCGGGCATGGGTGTGTGTGTTGTCCTTATGTTAGTTTATCTTGGTTTAAGTAGTCTGTAAGCTATGGACTGATGACCATGCAGTTTGGTCCGATAGAACATTTGAACATTTGATAAGTCGAGAGATATTTCGATATATTGTAAAATTATGCGGAGGAAAACCCTGACAAGTTCTTGCAAGACAGCAAGATCCTGACAAATCCACGGAATTCAATGTCTGATTGGCGATTGCCTGGAACGTGGCCCCAATCTTTTTATATCACCTGGCGTCGTCGGGGGAGTAAACTTTCTGCTTCACAGATCCCCATACGAATGAGTTTAGTGGTCATAAGTCTTCGCTGGAATTCACGAATTGTACTACGGATACCAAATCTTCGATTACCCGCTCGGTTAGGCGTGTAGTCTAACGCACCGCTTTCCGAGACGGGGAGGCATCCGGCCACCCTGTAAATATTAACACTTGCCAAATCCTCGTTTAACACAGTAATGACCCTGCATATGCGGGAAAAGGTCCAAAGAGAGACAGACAGACGAATCCTATGATTTGGATAAGTGGTATTAAGGCACCTTCCGACAGTTAGGACCTGATGAGTACGGGTGCTTTTATGTTGACATACGTTCTCGGATGTGCTGGATGTATTTTCTAGTAAAGGAAGCACCCGATTTTCGAGAACATGAAGATAGCGCAGGCCGTTCATAGTTTCGCCATAGAAAAAGAACAGTACCTATCACGTAATCTCCAACAATGGCCGCTAGTTATTGATTTACCACCGACTTTGTGCGGCGTGATCTCATTGCCAGCAAGGATTTGCTTCCGCCCAGTAGTGCGCGTTATGGAGGTTGACTCCTCCCATGCTGTCGACGTTTGCTTCGTCTGTAAAGAAAGTGCGAGTGCAGAAAAAAGGAATCGCGTCGTATTTACGTATCGGGCAATCAACAAACTGCTAGGCACTTCTAGCCATCTCCAGATTCAACTGCTTTGGTGATGTCTGAGCGATATGACTGGAATTTAAAATATATTAAAACAGCATATTCCGTTGATCAAGGCACACCATACTTACGCTAAATTTCAACTTCCGAAAGATGCGGATCATCAGCACGAACTAACAGCGCAATCGCTGTTTTCAGGCATGTTTTCTTCAATGTCTCTCTTTCAGCTCGTCTTACCAGAGACCTAATCCTGACCTTCGTGGGATGATGGGCATTTGGATATCTTTCGGTGTACAGTCTTTGCGTGGCTGTGTAACTACCGCGACACTAGCAATTTTTATCATTCTCACTATTCAAACGGCGTGAAATCAGCCATTAGAGTCTAAAAATAAATAGGCATTACTGATATTCGTTTTATTAGGTTTTTTCTTCAACGAAACATCCGTCAAGCGTGTCGCAGGACAGCCGACTTATTACTCTGTACGCGACCCGTTTGATCACATATGTTACTCTGTTGTTTACGCCACTACGTTAAGTCAAAACTTACTACAGCATTGAAGTGCGCTATTTCAGGAAATTACCTAGGTGACTAACGGATGTTTGTCTTTTGGCGTAAATAATAAAATAACCTATGGTAATCTGTCCTTTTCATATATGGGGAGAAAGCAGAAACGAAAGACGGACCTGCGAAAGTCAAATGCGAGTCTAGGTGACTCAGATAAATATTACTCCTACGGGCCTCAAACATTCGTTTTGAGATTTCCATTCATCAGTGTTCCACGAGATGAAATGAATCTAAATCCCTTAAAATTTTGACGTAGCACAGTCTAAAAATTTTCAGAGTCTCCAAAGGTAACATTTCTCTGAAATCCCAGTCATGTTTAAAAATTCTCCGACAATGTTGTTTATTAGATAGCCTAAAATCTACACCCTTCTCTTTACAGATTCTGCCAGCACAAGCACGTTGCTGGTCTCTGATACGGCACTTTATAAGTGGTGAACATTGGTATCCGCTAATGGTAATTGCTTTCAGTTCAATCCCTACTTAAGACTTTCAAGACCATTTCAAGTTCACGAAAATTTCACCATTGGATAAAGTTCAGAAAGCATATGACATTGAAACTGAAAATGTCTTCGTTTCCGAAGTACTGGTAACCTTAGAAACCTCATGTGCTACCTAGCTACATCCATTAGTTTCTCGGAAAAAAGAAAAAAATCTCTTCAAAAATGTTTATTTTTGCACGTAATATACGATTATAGAATAAAAAATAGGAGCTGCAATTTGAAACAAAATTGAGCTTGACCTTGGTTTAACCTCGTAAACAAAGTTCAAGATCATTTCGAGATAATTTTCCAGGACCCCCTTTGAATCTTGCAACTTTTACTCCATACATTTCTTGCAGAATTGTGCCGCTCCAGAATATTGGCCGGTATAGATGAAAATGGGACACCCTTTATATACCTTCACACGATTCACGTTATTGTTCGTTACTCATAGCACCAAAATAAAACATAACCTAGATTTTTCCTTGATAGTGAAAGTATTTAATATCCTCCCACAAGCTCATTTCTGTAAGTTACTGATTAAGCCCACTAGATGTTTTTTTTTTTTTAAGGAAAAATTTTTCGCGGTTTCAGAAGGTTACTGAATAATATTTTTGTTATTTAAAGTCCTGAAAAATTTGAGCAATTTACTTCCTCAAACATTGCTTTCACGACAAAGAAATTGAGAGACTATTTTAGAAAAAGCGCCCATTGTTTGACATAATTAACAAAATCAGAAAATTTATATTAACAACTTCACAATAGTTATAACAACTTTGTCTGCTTTGAAATTGTTAATATAACTAGTAAAGAAGTTACTGTTCCCGATCACCCAGCATGCTGGATTTTCATGAAATCTGAAAAATTATTAATAACACTAAAGTACCGTAGTCCTATTGAAAAAAATTAAATATTAATGTAAAATTTTTGAAACAAGTACATTTTTTTACTTATAGTGGGCTTTGCCTACAGTAAATAGCAAGTTTGGGGACGTAAAGATTAACGAGTTACACATAATCCGGTTATTAACGGTTTATGGCGATTTTTTGACATTTCGAAACCTAACAAAGCAATTGTTACTTGTGAAAAGTAATCGACAGAGCGTTTTAACATCAAAAAATTTCTCATTTTCCAACTCTTTTTAATCAGAGTCAGTTCAAAATTTTCAAATGTTTGTAAATCTATCGGACCAAACTGCGTGGTCATCAGTCCGTAGCTTACAAACTACTTAAACCTATGTAAACTAACCTAAGGACAACACACACACCCATGCCCCAGGGAGTACTCGAACCTCCACGGCGAGCAACCGCGCGCTCCGCAGCGAGGTGCTTTAGACCGCTCGGCTACTCTACCGCGGCAATCAAAGTCAGAGTCTTTTACTTAATTAAGATACTTATTTTTGTCAAATTTGGGGATTTTCGTCATCTTGCCTCGAGGTTTATGAAACAGTAACTCTACTTAAAACTGAATTTACTATACGCTATTTTTTTCAGGTAGTAATTTTCTATTCGCTTCTCCCTAATGGTCCGACTATATTGACCACGCTGTCGGTACGGTAATATCTAAGATTCCTTTCATTCACCTTCTTTACCTTTTCCTAGGTACTGCATGCACAGGGTCGGCGTCAGTAATCGGTATTTGGCGTGGTCAAGTTAAGGGGTGTTCGGATGTATTTCCTGCCGCCAAAGGTCTGGGAAACCGGCGCGGTATTCACCTGGTGGAATGTGGGAAAACACTTGAACACCACATCAAGGCTGGCCGACTCACCGACCCACTTAGTTAACCCTTTGAGGTAAAGTGACTTTATTTGCGTCCACCTTAGCTTTTCCTGTTTTCCAGTCGACTGACACAGTGGTTTCAACTGGAGGCACCTTCTGTCCGTCCTGCTTAGTGCTGCCATCTGTGAGAATTTTTTGTACTACGTCCAGAAACTGTTTCGTTTCCGTAATTAAGTTGCTGTGTTTGCATCATTTATGGTGGCTGCTGTTCAATTAACTCCAGTAAATAATTCTTAAACATATATAAGGTATGTTCATAGGTATTTATTTATGAAAATGTTGTAAATATACTCTGAAGTATACAACTATACACAATACATATAGTTAGCACAATATCCGCATTTCCATGATTGCTTCATACTGGACCACTGTGCTTGACTATGCGGCTTCAAAACTAACCTACAGTTTTTTTCTCTCCAGAACTCAATGTTTAGAAACTCTCTGTCTTAGAAAGAAATATTAGCAATTTTGGACGGCGTTAAATCGGAACCCGAATTAGACAATACTGCTGAAGGCAGTGAAGCTGATAGGCCACCAAACAAAATCGCAGGAGGCTTAATCATCTCTGACGCTGCATGTGATTATGAAGGTAGTCTTAACAGTAATGATGATGTGCCATTATCTTCTCTTATACGAATAAGTGGAGTAAAGTTTTCTGTCCCAGTGTAACGTGTCGAGACTTCAATGACTATTGTGAAGGGCAAATTGAGAGATGAAGGTAGCAACATAGCACCACATGATTTCTTGTCAGGTATTTTCTGCGATGATTTGATTGAACATTTAGTGTTTCATACTAACGCATATGCCACGCAAAAAAGCCTAACCCTTCATAACTGTAACCAAAGATTAAATGTATATTTTCCGAGCAGTGAATATTCTCAATGGAATAAAACGATCCCGTAGTTATCGTGACTGTTGGTCTTGCCATGAAGAATTGAGGGTCTGCAGAACGTTGTGCGTACTGTAGTACGAAAAAGACCTCTCATAGACCCAGATGGCATTGTAAAACATGTGGTGTAGACTTATGTTTGTTATCCGACGGGAATTGTTTCATTCTTTCCCACAAGAAGTCGTTTTGAGGCTATTAATGGTATGTTGTGTGTTTACATATGTAATTTTAGCATTGTCACTATTTTCCACAGTTGCTTCAATTGAAGCAACTCTTTAATTTGTAATAAAAAATTAATAAATTATTACTTTCGTTTCCTTATATAGTATTTGAACTATTTCAGTTAGTTTCCACATGAAATTCAGTGCTTTTATGTTCTGTGCCTGAAGCGGTCAATACGGCGGGCGTATCTGAACACAGGATGGCCAATCCCTCCGGAAGCATGGCTTCTCGGGCGGATCTAATAAAACTGTAACGAAATATTAAACAAAAAGAAAGTGTTTTAAAAATTTCTGTACACCCGTGTAGAGACTACTTTACGGACAATAATACTCTTCTGATGAGTAAAAATAGGACGTTTTGTATGTATTGAGCAATATACGTGCCTTATAACTACAGTAATGGTCTCTCATGACCATAAGCAAGTAAAGGTGTATAAAATGCCTAATGAATAAAACTGCACTCGTTTCTTGGTAGGATGCACTTTCAGAATTTACAAGTGTGTTGGTAGCCTGTGGGAGAAGAACGCCTGATATGCTAACAGATGTGTAGAAAGGAAGACGTTAAAAGCAGATGAAGGAGGCTACCCAAGGCAGACTTCGAGGATGTCCAGTTTTACATGAATGATTTACTGAGAGAGAGAGAGAGAGAGCTTGTAGAATGCTGCCTTTCACCTGCGAGGTAAGGTGAAAAACTCAGGCGCTGTACAGAAGACGTATTTGGCATGGATGGATGCACTGTCAGTTAATGCATATGCGAGAGACAGTGATTAACTATGTCCGAGTGACTATTTCCACAGTCCAACATACACGGTAGCGGCACTGACACCAGCGAAGCTTGTTAGCAATTGTCATTTGCAACGACAATAGCGCTCTAGTGGTGGGCAAGACGCCGTAAAAGTAATGTTTCTTTATAATTACTTTTCTACGTAATTAACCGAATAGTTTCTGTAGATTTTTCATTCCAAGCATTAGTAAAATATTGAGACACACAAATACTCTTGAAATAAATTTAAAAACATCCAAATTTTACTGATTCAGTGATTCATAAGCAACAACTTATTCCTGAGGAAATATTTACGAATATATCTATAATAGAATTTTATTCCGCTAAAAGTAGTGGAATATAAACACGAATGCATGTTACAGTCTATTCTTATATGACAATCACTTTCTAACGATTCGAAAATTTTTAGACTTCCTCGTCTTTCTTATACAAACATATGCTTTTCAATGTAAATATTTTTCCTTATAAAACGAAAATCTTCAAGATTATGGCCGTTTGTGGTTCAGATTTAGCAAAAATTATGGAAATTTTGACACCATTGTCACATCTGTGAGGGTTTTGCATCAGCTACAGCTGTGGTGGCTGATATGGTACAATAAATAATGTAACTATTGAATTCTATATAAGCTTCTTCGTTCAACACTTACCGATTTGACTGGAATTGTAGTGAAAAACTATGCAGTTTGTCGCGGTAAAGTGGCCAAGCGTTCTATGGCAGCTAGCCCTCTGTAATAAAAAAGCTGAGCTAAGTACACATCGAAAAACAACGAACAGAGCGACCGCAACGGAACTGTCCAGAGAGAGAGAGAGAGAGAGAGAGAGAGACGTTGCTCGCGTCGGAGGTTCGCGTCCCCGCTATATTTTGTCCATAACATAAGTTGAAGTAGTTTCTAAGTGTAGTTACTGATGACCTTCTTTCTGAGTGGAAAAAGGACATCTTTCTGCAAAAGTTCGGGTCTTCTGTTGTTTATTAGCCAGTTGTACTCTTAACAGAATACAAAATTCTTCATTAAAAAGTCATAGATGTCAAGAGAACCTTAAATAAAATGTCTTACGATGTATCGCTTCGTACCTTCTAATGGTTCTTAGGAAATCGAATCAGACAAATGTGGAGTCATTTTTTAATTATTTGTATGGTACCACATACCTTTTCTGTTGTAAAACGTGTGGTAAAATCAATTTAAACAATACTATTCACACTCATCTGATTCTGCAGTTATTATCTATTGATATTCACTCAATATGGCATTATCTGCGATGGGTGCAGTTGATAATGTGTACCAAGCCGGGATTTGAACATGGGTCTCCTGCTTCCTAAGCCGTTGCGCTGACCCCTACAACAATGGGGACTCAGTGATCACCACACCTGTACGGACTACTCTAGCACGCCTCCCGTCCGATAAAAAATTTCAACTTTACCCTCCCCACAATTACTCAAACTCGCGGATATTTCAAACTGATTCCCGTAAGAGGAATGGCCTAGGAGTGCCTATGCACAGGAGAAAGAATCGTTCAAATTTTCAAATGTTGTTAAGATTATGGGACTTAACTGCGGGGTCACCAGTCGCTAAACTTACAAACTACTTATGAACTAACTTATACTAAAGACAACACAAACATCCATGGCCCCGAGGGGGCATTCGAACCTCCGACGCGGAAGACCGCGCGATCCGCAACGTGGCGCTCCATACAGCTCGGCTACTCCCACGCGGCGAAAAATCGTAGCCCGACAGTAGCATACTCGGTAATTATATACATATATGGCGTCTGTTGTTTCGGACATGCTTTTTAACCACCCTGAACAACATGTAGTTTCGAAAAATGACGCACGTCACTAAATATTCTAAAACTCCTTTCTATTTTTGGCAATACCTTCACTTACAACAGTATATGAACTAAGTTGTAACGATCAGTAATCTGATGTCACAGTTTCTTCATTGTAAGATTTGACAAAGTACACCTGATGGACAGATTACATCATTTTACAAAGACTATAGAATTATGAAAAAGTATATGGTTTGTGGAGAAGCTAAGACTTCACATCAAGAGGAATGAAAAAGGAAAATATTCTATTTTTACCGCTTACTTTCCCCAAAATTTAGTGGGAAACATTGTTGAATTAAGCAATATGACCCGAAAAGAATATTGTGATAATATTCATTTATCTCAAGGAAGACAAAACTTTATGTGAAAACAACTTTATAATACGAGCTAGTGCAGTATTATACACCTTCGTTTTATTTTTATTTTTTATTTGTTTTTCCTTTAAAAGGCTTGGCCGTGAAGGATTGGCTGCGTGGTCTAAGACGCTATGCTACGGATTGGGCAGCCTCACCCACCGGAGATTCCTCCTTCAGGCTTGTGTTATGTATGTGTGTGAAGGCGTCCGCACGCGCGCGTGTTTTTTTTTTTTTTTTTTTTTTTTTTTTTTTTTTTTTTTTTTTTTTTTTTCACAGTTTAAGTTGATATTTTGAAGCGTGAATATTGGAGAAGTAGGTTTATCCCTTTTTCAGAAGATCGGAAATTTCGATCATGATATTCTCCGAAGAGCACGACGAAACTATTATGCAGTTGCTACCAGCTTGGTAAGCGACAACACTGACATCTCCAGGACAGTCACGCAACTACATTGCAACTTGAGATGCCAGATGGGGACGTCCAGTCGCTACTAGAGGTCTGCACCTCGCTCGGTTGCTCGCTCGAATCGCGTGGTACACGTCGTTCTATGACAGTCCGACAGGTGTCGGTACTGCAGCTTGTAGCAAGGCGGGTGGCTGCGCTCGACTTCCTGCACGCTCGTTCGAGCGGGGCACGCTCGACCGGCCCGACCGTCCACACTGCCCGCTCGCCACTCGGTCGCCCACCGCAGCGCCACTCGAGTCCAAGGCGAGTGTCGGGAGCAAACTAGATGCTTGAGAATACACCCTGACTGAGAAATTTGGAATTTTTTCCTTTCCCGGGCGCTTCGAAAGCTGTTCTCTCGATCCAGTTGAACTAGCCATTCAGTTTCGCGTTTTATACTTTATCATACATGTTATTATGCGTGATTAACATAAAGTTTCTGTACTACGATCATTTACTAAATGAGTTTTCCAGGATCTTTCTTTCTTTCTTGTTCCCATTTTGCGGACTGTTAGTGCCTGTTTAGTGGTAGGTGTTACTTGCCGTCTTAACGAGGAAGTGATTGTATTTTATATCCATTCCTCTTATCACTCTCAAGTCCTGGAATACTTTTTCCGTCTTTTATATTGATATTAAATACACGATATTGATGTAAACCCATTAGGTTAGTTTTGTGCATCTCTCTCTCTCTCTCTCTCTGTTGCACCTCGTTAATATATATTCCCGTAGCATTTTGACACTGTGCGTGGTTGCTGTGCCTCTACCTTTTCCGAATGAGTCCTTAACGGGAATTTTTCCAGTTGCAACATTCATATATCTCCCACTGCCACTGTCGTGTTTCTTATCTACATAATAAAGAATGTGTGCAAGCTTTTGTGCAATATATAGGATCCTGACTTTCTTCCGTGTCTTGATAAGAGATCGGCCTAGGTACTTTGCAGGGGGAGTGAGAATTAGGGGGACAGCTAAAAAAAATTATTTTGATTTTATCGAAGTTGTATCTATGGAATTTGTCTTTTATCAAAAGATACTTTCATACCAAACATCATTAAAATCGCTTCTCTAGTCTCTAAGTTATCGCCATGTTTCTATTTTAGCGACAATTTTGGAGGGACCGTTTCACCCCTTAAATATGTTTCTCCGCCGCTAAAAAATAATACGTGTCCCATAGTTTTTTATGTATTGTAACATATGCAAATTTCATAAAAATCGGAGAGTGACACTTGGGCAGGTTTCCTTGTGAGTACAGCGGTAGCAGTACGCTGTGCGGCCTCTGCCCGCGCCGCCCCACGCAGCCTCGATCGAGTGTCAACACGCTCGCTGCGAGCGTAACACACTCGACCGAGTACGAGCGAGCGAAACCGGCGATTTGCAGACCTCTAGTCGCTACCACTCGGCATTTGCCAAGGCCGGCTCCAACTTCAGCCCGCCCACACTGGGACCTTCGAGCCCGAGAGAAGCCAATATCAGGCCAACCGCAGCAGAGAGCTAGCTTTGTTATCGTGGGCGTCTCCTAATAGCAGTAGCTTTGTGTACTGACAGGGCGAATACTGCGCGAACGACGCTACATTATGGTTTCCCATTATAGTGGTACATTCCAAGTGGAGTTACATGATGATATAGCATAATTCTGTTTTGTCCAAGTGCTTCACTACAATTTTGTAAGGCCTGAGACTTAATTGATCACAGGTAAGCTCAATAGAAACAGAAAATCAGAAAACGAGTTTGATTAAACATTCTGTTGTGTGCACAGTTGTCGCATTGCTCTGATAACTCACTTTCGGTTACCAGTCAGCATCATACGACAAAAGCTGTCTACAACTCAACCGTTCTAACTTGTTATTTCCGTACTTTCTCAGTAGAGGAAAGTCTGGTAATATAATGTATATGGACATCTTTGTGGTCCTTACGTTGAAATGACATATTTTATTTGTGGAAAAATTTAGATTCATGCTCTTAAACATTTCCAAAAACTGAAGATTTTTATATAATGATAGTACCATTCATCAACTTGCCTCATATGGAAGGTAAGATTATTCTGGGCTATGGGTAAGATGATGAATGTTAATTTTATTTAGAAAGCAAAGACATTTTATTGGTGCTAATCTACTTATCACAAACACAGCATTTCTCCTTTGCTTCCCCGTAGTATACGCCCTTATACCGAGAACTTCGACACTGCGTTTCTGTCTTTCCAACCTTCCAACCTCACCACAGAGGACACAGTCTCTATCGTCGACGTAATCGGAATCGGTGTACTCAATTTCAGTGGATGAGATTGGAGATGGATCGCAGAAGTCTATTCTACGATTTTTTCTTTGTTTCGTTCTCAAACCTCCAGCGAAAGCAAGTTTACATTTACGACATTCGTTGAATTATTTTTTCCTTCGCTTTTCCATTCGCATTGTCTTAACTTTTTCTCTCTCTCTTCATCATGTTAAATGTTGTCTCTCAGCATCATCCACACTTCCCAGTGACATGGTCAACATATACTAACCCTCTCTTCCTACGTACATTAAATCCACATAAATCGGAATCAAAGGGATACAAATAAATACATTATAAATGAATGTCCCTTGTTATTATTAATGGAGTTAACGAAGCATGTAAGGTGGTGAAATATACCGCCGCCTTACGAACTGTAGGAAACATTCAAAAGACATACCAAAGAGCACGTAGCAACATCTTTTAAGTTATCTGAGGAATTCAAACTTCGGTATCTTAAACACCTCGACCTTCTGCTAAAACATGTTTTACGCTGTTACAATTTGAGGTGGTACTGGATTCCACTCCCTCACCCACCTTGTATGCATTGCCGGGACAATAACAATGCACTGTTACGTCTTTGAAGGGTTGGAGCCTGTCGTCGTAACATACCTATGGAGCTCGCAGATGAACACACTACAGCAGGATAATGCTTGAACGCACGTGGCACGCAATGTTCAAGTCTTCTTCGTCGTCCTCCTGATTTCTTTGCTGCCTTTCGCTCCCTCTTGTCCTGATCACTCTTTTATCTAGAAACGTATGGTAGATGATTGGGGAATCACTGTTCCGAGAAACATAACCGGCTGACACGCAGCAGTATGTGGAAGTAACATTGACTACTACACCCTTGCAACACTGTCACAGGGTCTTTTATGCAATTTCTGGAACACTCATCCACATATTCATACATACTCCGCAATATACCCGAAAGTGTGTCGCGGAGAGAAACTACGGCCACTAATAAGTACTGGCTTTCCTGTTCTGCTAGACTATAGAAACGGAGAAAAACGAATACTTGAATGGATCTATAAGAGCTCTGATCGCTCTGATCTTTTCTTTGAGGTCTTTACACGAAATGTAAGTTGGAGGCAGTAGAATAGTTCTGAAGTCCGTTTCAGATTCCTGACCTCAAAATTTCTTGAACATTTCTTTCTCGAAGAGAACGTCGCCTTTACTCCAGGGACTTCCAGTTGAGTTCACGAAGTATTTCAGTAACGCACTGATCGAACTTACCAGTAACAAACATAGCCGCCCGCCTCTCAATTGCTTCTGTGTCTAAACCGATCTGGTGGGGATCTCAAACATTTGACCTATATTCAAGACCAGGGTCATGTCTCCTTTAAAGTCAAATCCCATCTTCCCAAAGTACTCCCAATAATGTAAGGTCGACCATTCGCCGTCAACACGACTGTCATCTGCATCACCTTACATTTTCTACATTTAGAGCTAGCTGCCATTCCTCACTGACCGAGAGCATTGAGGCGCTATGCTACGATGCGTGAGGTCGTTTCCCGTCAGGAGTTCGAATCCTCCCTTGGGCATGGATGTTTGTTCTGTCTTTAGTATAAGTTAGTTCATAATTAGTTTATAAGTTTAGGGACTGATAACCCGCAGTTAAGTTCAAATGTTTGTACAGCTTATGGTACTTACCTGCGGGGTCATCAGTCCCTAAACTTGCAAACTACTTATGAACTACCTTATACTAAAGACGACACAAAAATCCATGCCCGAGGGGGGAATCGAACCCTTGACCGAAACACGGCGCTCCAGCACGCGCGGCTAATCCGCCGTGGTCCGCAGTTAACTCCCCTAAGCAAACATATGAACATCACTGCCTAGTCTTACGAACTACTTGAACTAAGTTAAACTAAGCTTAGGACAACACACACATCCATGACCGAGGGAGGATTCGAACCTCCAACGCAGAGGCCGCATGATCCGTAACGTGGCGCTCCAGAACGCTCGCCTACTCCACGCATTCTGCTACAGTCATTCACTGACGACACCTTCCCGTTCACCCCAGCGTTTTCAGCAAACAGACGCAGATTGCAACTGACTCTATCCGGCAGATAATTTATGTAGATACAAAGGAATAACAGTCCTACCACACTTCCCATGGGCACACCTAACGATACCTTAAAATTCTGATGAACACTCGCCAACGGGGATAACGTTCTGGGTTCCATAACTTAAGTAGTTTCCGAGCCATTCACTTATTTGGGTACCTATTGGTATGATCGCACCTTCATTAGCAGTCTGCAGCGCAACTTCCCCCATCTGTTGTTTATGAAAGTCAAGCTTCAGCTGAGAGAATATACCCCAATGAACTGAAAAAATAAAGGTTGCCTACTGTCACCTGTTGCCAACTATAGGGATGCATAGTTTGAAGAGGTAAGTAAGCGTACTTACTATACCCTCATACGTTATTTAATCGAATTACATTTCAAATGAAAGCTTATTTTATTCCAAATCCAACTTTAATAGGTTGCCTTATCAAAACGTTTGCTAAATTCATGGTTGTCTAGATTTAAAATGTTAACTTTTAGTTCAGTCAAATTAGGCTCAATTTGGACGTTTAGAGGAAATAATAAGCTACCATTTTTGCACAGATGTTCCTTGTACTTTTGTAAACAACATACTGAAAGTCTCCACCGATTGGGCTGGAGGTTCATCTGCCATATTGTAAAATGGCGGCAGAGAATCACATTTTCGCATTTTTAAGAAAAACGGTTGGATTTATAAGAAAATTGCTTCAGTACGAAATTAAAGAGGAAAACATTATCTACAAAAAAGGTCCTATGTACTTTTCTCATAAGATTAACGGTTCACCTTCAAAACGGGGCTTATTTGTCTATAGTGACCGTATAATTTCTGACTGCAGGTGTCAGTGAAATAGCTTCAGAAAAAGTATGATATGACACATACAATTTTATTTAACATTTATTGATGAAGTAAACATATATTACACAACATTACACACACACAATATATATATTCACAGCAGTCTTAGTAGTCATCGCCCTCTATCAAGTTTCGGTTGCAGTTCGGAAGTATTGTAGATCCAGCACTGTAAGAAGTGAACCCCCATTTATCTGAAGCACTGCCGCCACTGGTGGCTACAGCGACGGCGTCCCGTCACTGACCGCGAAGCCCGCTGTAGAGAATTCTGCGACGACGGCCCGGGAATACCGACGCCGCCCCCGGCTGCGGCGGAATGGCAATCAGGCGCGTCGCTGCTCGCCGCTTATTGGTCGCCGCGCCGTGCCGGCACGCGCGACGCCAGAGCCACCTGGTACGCAGGACACGCACTACTGGCAACCTGACACGCCGCAGGCTGTCTGCACGAGGATGCGACGTCAGTAGTACAGGAGTCACGTGTGTCAATGACGTGATGAGAGAGTCTACCTGAGCGGCGGCTGTGTGCACATCGAGCAGCTCTCGCGTTTGATTTGTGAACACCGATTAATTACACTCCTGGTTGTTGAAACTGTGTTTGGGCTGCCGGTTGCGGTTTCTCTACAGAGAAGCTGAACTATTGCTGTATGGCGGAGCTGGTCTCTGTGAGTTCACGAGAGTAACTCGGGTGTCCAACGTTTCGCTGTCGGGAGTGCACTCGTGTTCCCATTCTCACTGCTAGTATCCCTGTTGAACAAGCTGGTTTCAAACAAGGCCGTAATTGCTGTGACCAGGTCCTAGCACTGACATCTTTCATTAAGACTGGTTTCGAAAAGAAGTGTACCACTTCCATTGCTTTTCTGGATCTCTCGACAGCTTATGATACCGTCTGGAAGAAGGGCCTCATTCCTTGTCCTATTTTATTGCGACTTGTTAACCCAATACTAAGTGGCCGTCTGATCAAGATCTATCTCGGCAACACGGAAAGTGGGTTTAGACAGCTTCACGATGGACTCCCCCAGGGTTCGGTTCTTGCTCCCATTCTTTTTAATATTTACAACGCTGATATTCCAGCTACGCAATCTAGAAAATTCATTTATGCCGATGATATTGCCATAGCGTCACAACACAGAGACATCCATGTGACTGTAACTACTTTAACATCTGACCTAACTCTCCTCAGAAATTACTTCGCAATGTGGAAACTAAAGCCAAACCCAAATAAAACGGAAGTAGCTTGTTTCCATCTCAATAATAGGATGGCCGACTACAAACATAATATCTCGTTTGATGATGTTCAACTTGAACATAATGACCGTCCAAAATACCTGGGAGTCATCTTGGATAGATCTCTTACTCTTAAGTACCACCTTCATAAAACAGCAGACAAAGTTAAAACTAGGAATAACATATTGCAGCACTTAGCAGGATCATCTTGGGGAGCCAGTGCTAAGGTTTTGCGTACAACAGCTTTGTCCCTAGTTTACTCTGCATACTGAATACTGTTCTCCTGTCTGGCTCAACAGTGCTCATGTCAGAGACATTGATGTACAATTAAATAAAACAATGAGATTGATCAGTGGCACTCTGATGGCTACACCACTTCAATGGCTCCCAGTATTATGCAACATCGTTCCTCCTGATCTAAGACGGAAGGAAGCCTTAATGAGAGAGTATAATAAGATCTTGTCCACTCCTGAGCTTCCTATCCTGCAAGACCTTCCACCACAGGTAAGCCGGCTGAAATCACGTAAACCACCTCTTAAAACAGCTGTGCAACTACATGAGAGTGGCTTTTCGCCTAAATCAAACTGGGCAAGAACTTGGGATTCGTTTAATGGAAAAAACAGCGTCTGGATAGATCCCTCTAAGCAGCTCCAAGGAATTGACCTTCCCAGGAGAGAATGGTCTTCGATCAACCGCTTCCGAACTGGTGTCGGTCGCTGTGACTATTGGTAATTCAAATGGGGACAGACAGACGACCAGTCATGTGACTGTGGAACAGACATACAAACGATGATCCACATAATTACTAATTGCCCATTACGATCATTCTCAGGAGGGATGACCGAACTCCATATAGTCAGTCAAGAAGCTGTCCAGTGGTTAAAGAAGTTGGACTTGGCTCTGTGACAGAGATATGTTTTATCTTATTAATTAGACTCTAGTATATCTTACTAAAGTATTATATGTAGTTGACATTATATCTCGTGCTATCTTGATGATTAACCCCTTGTCCGGGACAACGCTCCAGAAATAAATTAAACTGGTCCCAATCCCCAGGCTCCAGAGCAGGCCAACTAGATTCTTTTTCAGGAATCGATTCTTGCTATTCAATTCCACATCGTGAATATTTTCCTACGATTCTTTCTAGTCTGCGACGGCACGATTCTTACAGAATGTCAAAAAGGAGACAATGTGGGTATCGGAGTTTTAATCATTTATAGTGCATTAAGTTCAGACATAAAATAATAACGAGCCAAAGCGATTCGATTCAACTCTTAAAATAATCTTTGAAGTTGCCGGAACTCGCACCATAGCATATCGTATCAATCAAATGACGTATTTCGCAGAAGATGTCAATTCGGTTAAATTTAATGAGCTAAGGGGACCATTTTATATGCATCGTTCAAATCTTTTACGAACATATTTTAAGTGCATGTCTTTTTCATTTTAAACTGGTATAAAGCAGTTCAAATTTTCCACGAAAGTAGAAAAACAGTTATAGTCAAAACGATGGTCTATATTAAAAAAACATTTACCATAGTCAAGATATCACACTTTGAAGTCCAGCTAAATTTAACACATTCTAGGACTCATCGGACGTGCAGACAATGGGGGTCTTAAAGGTTGATTGCATTTTGTCAGTTCATCATCGTTTCGTTGTTCATACATTAATTTTCAATTGCGTTTCTACCCACAAACAATATTTTGGGGTCAATTTCGATACCAGTGCAACTGTACACCCGTGTAATTGGCCGTGTTAATCATTCTATTGGTATGAAAACACATACCTTGTCAGCACATGGTAACCCATCTAGTCTTCTGTTTTTCAGTATGCAGTAAAAAAAAAAAAAAAAACCTTTTGTGGAGGCATTATTGACCTCACAATGGCGTATGAGTTTCTGTCTTCCGTGCGATCGAAATTAGTTGATCAACGTAATGTTAATTTATTTTCACGACTAATTAGTGTTCCAATTTATTATGAATGATACTGAGGTTCTGAGCTATCTATCGTGTATGCCCGTCTACCGAAAGGATTTATGTTACTAATCTCACAAGTTTCCAAGTTTCGAGGAATTCTCTTCAAAAGCCAGTAATACCCATACGGCATTCTAAGAGAAATGGATGTGTCCACAGCCCCGTCTCTGGGGGGAGGAGGAGGGGGGGAGGGGGGAAGGGCGGGGGAGAACGAGCCATCACCCAGGGTGAATTGTTTTAAATTTTTCTGTGGTTTCGAAAGGTTAAATAAAACATCTGCACGAAAAGTCTATCTTGTATGAGAATAAGTTGGAAATACAAATTATTACTAAAATATAGGATCTTATCGGTATTGAAAATCGATATTAACAATAGCAAAAGTATATTACATCGAATATTAATATTCAGCTTTCATTGTCCGGCCATAGTTCAGTGTGCAGTGATCACGCGTGCTTTGGTTCCACTGTGTTAATTATATGATGCGATGAATATGTGCCGCATGGGAAGATAAGCTACCCTGTACAAAGTGATGATACGAACCCTGTAATGTACACAGCAAGTAATTGCTAAGACGCTTCCCCTCTGCTCCACAAACCAGAAAAACTGCAAAGTCTTTAGTTTCATGCCCTGCTGGTGATATAAATTAATCTTGCACTGACATATTAATTTTGTAGTTATGGCATAAAATATATTCCACTGACGGTGCTTTGATCTTAAAGACATATTCACAACAAAGAGATGCATGATTGTGACACATCAAAATAAGACATCATGTATGAATTACGAGGATGTGTCAGTAAATAACTCGCAAACTGGGGAAGACACGCCAGTACTGCGTTTACAAACCTGAAAATTGTTTTAGTTTTCAGCCGAATACACCTGCAAACACTCGTTTCATCGTTCGAGAAGGCTTTATAAGCGTGGATCTTGGAATTTTTGTGGCGGAGTTTGCATCCTACGTGACGCTCTTGAGCTGAAACTCTATATGGTTCGTTAAACTGCTGCAACCCACAAGACGGGTGTGTCGTTGTGGTAGAGAAATAATCCTACACAGCGCGCAGTACTGACGTGTATACCTCAGTTTGCTACTTACTAACTCACCCTCGTATATTGTAAGAAAATTTGACTATGTCATAACGTGCGGTGGTGGCGGTGGTAAGGCAGCACTTAAAATTCTTTGCAAAGGGCGGCACAATCCGTTGAACTCACCCTGTGTCTCTGGTCAGTGAGAAAGCGACAAACCAGTATTACACTTGTCGCAGTGTTCCAGACTGCCAAATTTGTCTTTGTGAAGAGTGTGGTAGGAGAACTTATTTGGCAACTGAGCATTTGTGAAAAATATCTGAAGTTCATTATATGCTCATAGTTTTCCACACCCTATATGTAAATCCTGCAGCAAGCTATTACTATTTCATATTGATTAATGTTGAAAAATGAATACTTGTTTCTTTCTATGTTTGTACCGTTCACCTAATTGTGGTGACACTTTGTACGCATATTGCTTGCCCTCTCACGAACGGTATAAGCATAACTATATCACTGTACAACACATAGTTGAAGAGATACGGTGTCACGAACACGGAGATGGGAGAAAAACTGCCACTTTATGATGGATGTTTATATTTATTAGTTATTTGGTACTAAACGTATTCGAGACAAATTTTGCAAACGGCTTTCATTTATGGCACTGAATGTACCTAGAAAATAATTTCATTGTACGACTTACAGTTCAGGAGATACGTCATAAACAGTGAATCGCGTGGGAAACTGCATCATGTTTGTTATGCAGTCATCCGATTACGATGAAACTTTGCACACTTGACCATCAAAACAAGGGATAAGTCACGGTCTACGTAAGAAGTTGTCTGGTTCCTGGCGGAAGGTACTTCAACCACCAACTTCGACAAAATCTACGCTTGTGTTTCGATCTTTAAGAAAGTTTGCACACTTAACAGTCTAAACCACAGTAATCTGCCCCAGATTTCATACGGTATATGGCGCAGCGAACATTGCAATAGACACCATTCATCACCATGATAGTTGACAGAGTTATATAACTTTCACAGATAAAAGTGGTAATGGAGGACGACTTCGACAGTGATAATTTGTTGAAATGTCCGAAATTCTAAAGAACCCACTCGGCCACCCCATCCTGGTCGTAGTCCACAACAATGAAGAAATAGCGTTTTTATTGGATAAAATGTACGAAAATTTGCTAAAAGCTTAAGGAGCACTCCTGAAATTCTGAGCCGAGCCAGCCAATTTTGAACAAATCAGACTATAAATCATTTCTTGTCTAAAAACATTTAAGGACGATAGGATTACGACTCTACTATTGTGATAATATCTATTCACTCAACAAGTAATATTTTCCCTGACCGTATGTTAACAAACAGCCAAAATTATTTGATATTTCATAGTTTAACTTTGACAAACATGTTCCTTTTTTGACAGACACGCTTTTAAAATACTATTTTACTATCTTGTCCATATTTTAATTTTCTTTTTCCGTTAAAATATTATCACCTGTCTTGTGGTGGTAGTATGTCCCCCTTTCCAAGTTCATTAACTTTGGGTATACTGGTTTACGTAAAACCAAGTAACAGTGTGAAATGGAAATTATTTTTGGTAATATGTCTGAATCTGCATGTTCCGGCAAAACATAAAAGAGCAAAGTTGTAAAGACATTTCTCCTCTACAAAGTAGTTTATTCCATATTCGTCTCTGACGAACGATAAAGCTGCTATTTTTATTTAAATTTCGAGTTGTCAAAAAGAGATTGCAAATGATAACTTTTAGTAATACTACCGTAACCTAAAGTGGGCTAATACTCGAATCCTAGCATAACAAGGGGCAAATACGTTCTGGCCAAAGGCGTGGAAGAGAATAAGTGGCGTCTAGAGTTAACTGGCATTTTCAAAAACATTAAAACAAAGCAGTACTTGACAAGTTCGTGCTGTTTTCGAGGCATTTATAATCCCCAGCGCAGTTGGAGAGTAGCTGTAGTAGCACGCATTCCTCCGTGGGGACGCATTTATTGTGAATTTCAACAGCTCGCTGTGGCACGCTGCACGACAAGGAAAAGCCGCATATCTTGACAACGTTTTAAACCTGCCAGTTAAGACGAGAAACTGGTTCTCGTCTTTAACGTCTTTGCTGTGGCCAGGAAATATACACTTCGTTACATCCTAATAGGAGCGCTTTTCATTATGATCAGATTTTAATTAATTAATGTTAACAATTGATATAATAACTAAAAACAGAGAATTAGCTGCACGTATGATCAGAGAACAAGTAAAATGGTGCACTGAAGTAAAACATATTGAATGGATTCAATCAGTTAAAGAAATTCAATCCACTGCGTCGACGTACAAGAACTTTCTATAATTTTGATTATCTATCTGCTGCTTGATATGAGCAAGTAATAATCAGATAAGTTTGAGTATTTGTAGGCAGGGTGAAGTTCAGAACTTTTAGGACTATCTGATGGGAAACGTATTTGGACAGTACTTGCATATGTAATGATTACTGTGTCTTCTGTGGTGTAGGGATCAGCAAAACTGCCTAACAAGCAGGAGGCCCGGGTTCGAATCGTCACCGGGTACACATTATCGACTTCACCCATTCGCAGATAACGTCGTAAATTTCAGTGAATAATGATCAGATATTCATCAGATGTTTCCGATCACCACAACAGTGAATACATTAATCCATGTTTCATTGATTGACTGAAATCCTAAAAAAAGGGTGAAAGAATGGATATATTAATAGACGATACGATTTTGTTCACAATGACATTGGCCAGGAGAAGCGAGATATAGGACAATGAAATGGTACTTTCTGGAAGAACAACATTAAGTTCAGAACAATTCAATTATGGAAGTATCAGAACGTACGATACACACTTGTGGAAGATTAAAAGGCAACGAGACCGTCTACTTGGAAATCTGGAGACGGCGTTGTGGATATTACTGGCTTGAGCATATATAAATGTTAGGGTACGGTATGGCCGTGCATAAAATGCGAACGAAAAGACAAACAACCAAACAATTTTTGAAATTATCAGGGGAGTAAACTGCGAGATCATCACTCCTTTCTAGAGACGTATGAATTCTAGACTGTGTAGGAAGGAAGCGTCTACTCTGATCACTTACAACGAATGCCAGAAGCCCCGGCTTAGTGGCCGAGCGCATTGAAGCGCAAAGCTTCGATGCGCAAGGTCGTTCCCCGTCGGGGCTTGGAATCCTCCCTCGGGCATGAATGTTGGTTCTGTCTTTAGTGTAAGGTAGTTCATAAGTAGTTTGTAAGTTTAGGGACTGAAGACTCCGCAGTTAAGTCCCATAAGCTTTACAAATATTTAAATTTGAATGCCAGGCACAATAGATGAAAACAAATGTAACAATGGACTCCATATCAGAGAAGAAAGCGTAGTACATCTGCGAGATTGGAAAGATGACGTCACCGAAACAATGCCGGTTTGTAGTTTTAACAAAGAAAACAGAGACGACCATAAACGATGGAAATCGGAATCCGAATTGTGTCATCAGCCGTGGAAAACTTGCTGATTAGTGTGTGTGTGAGTGTGTATGCATTTTAGTTGCCAAACACTTGAGCTGCCTGAGTATGCTAACAGCGTATACTGTCCAAATGATTGAATGCTTTTAGTATCGTACTGTTTCAGAATGTACCCATTCACAAATTGAACCCCTGCGTCATTTAAAATCAAAATGTTTGTAAACCTGTTGGACCAAACTGCTATGGTCATCAGTCCCTACTCTTACAAATCAATTTGTTATAAGGGCAACACACACTTCTATGCTTGAGGGAGGACACGAAACGCCAGCGGAAGCTGCCGCTCACCTGCTTCATTTCTTTCAATTTCGTTATAACCTATCATTTTTGGGATTGGGAATAGTAGTGTATTTTTACAGTTAGGTTTGCTTCACACAATGGCAAAGTACACGAGATTCAACGGCTGGTACTTCAAAGGAAATATTTCGTGTGTCGTAATGACGCTAATAATGACTGAATTGATGGCTGAACTAAGATTCTGTCGAACGTAGGTAAAATCTGCCCCGGGTAATATGGTAAATAAGTTGCACCAAGCCTGGCGATTAAGTAGCACATAAAATGACAAAATACGGCAAAAAATTGCATAAAATTGTGCAAAAAAGTTTCACCGATTTTGGCCAAAAAAAAAAAAAAAAAAATAAAGTTGCGCCGATTCCGAAAAAGTAGTGACGCCGATTCGATCAAAAATAGACCTGAAATTAGCATAAAGTAAATTGGTCACAAAATAAAACGATACACAAGGCTATCACCTCTGGTTCGGACAGCCGACGATAATTTCACTTGTTCTGTGTGAGCGCAGGTATCTGTATACCACTGTCGAGCCGAAATACGATGATCCCTGGTGGTTGCGCCAATCGGCTTTGAGCGCGGGCTGCGGTAGCAGATCATTGGAGAAGTCAAACGCGAACGTTGCTCTGGGCATGCGCGTGTCCGGCTGCGCTGTGCGCTTTTGCCAGTTCTGTCAGACAACAGCGACCGTTAGCTATAACGTCCAGCAGTTAAGTAACTTTATGGCAACATGGTTGCATTCCGTTTCTCCGAGTGGGGCTGTCTCCCAACCCAGTAGGCGGAGCCAAGAATCATCATGTACAGTATAATCAAGGTCGCTTAACAAAAAAAATGTTCACATGTTTGTAAATTATCGGACCAAACTGCGTGTCATGAGTCCGTAGCTTACAAACTACTTAAACCTAGGTAAACTAACCTAAGGACAACACACACACCCATGCCCCAGGGAGGACTCGAACCGCTATGGCGAGCAACCGCGCGCTCCGCAGCGAGACGCTTTAGATCGCTCGGCTACTCCACCGGGGCTCGCTTAACTTCTCTGTAGGTAAACCCATCAAGATTACACAGCCTCCAAACTGTGTCTTCAACTTTGTGATATTCGTGCAGCAAGTTAACTTTCAAACAAATTTGGCTATCTCCTGTGTTTCTTAACATCTGCATTTTTGATGAGAAAAAGTGTTTTTACGACTAATGAGAAATTGCCGAAGTTCCTTACTCTAAAGCGTTGAACTAAATTCCACGCCGACAGTCGAAAAATTTGTGCCGGTGAGCGTGTAGGAGTTGAGAGTTTTGGGTGAGAAGGTAACTTGTTCGGATGGCCGGTCCGGTAAACGAAACCGCTCAAATATAGCGATAAACACTTGTCAGTCTTAGTTCGGCTCTTATATCCATCTGTTGGCGATGAACTTATTCGAAAGCACTATAGAAGATTACATCAGAAATTTCACTTTAGTAATCTGATAGAGTTTTGGCGGAAGTTTACCTGACGTTGACTGACATAATCTTTATTTCAACACGCAAATAAAATAATTCCTCTATTCCACGGTAGTACAGCTCCTTTAGGTGGTGTTAAGTTGTAGATGATTTGTCAAAATTGCCATCTGCTCCATTATTCAAATCTGACATTTCACTGAAAGCGTAATATATCCAGAATTTCGCAAAAATACAGAGATGCAATGTTTTTCATGTGGACGGGGAATAAAGGAAACAGTCCAAATGTGAAAGTAACTTGACAGGCAGGTGGTTTAACAAAGAATGCCTGATTTATTGGCAGGTAACCTGACAAGCGTTCTGCTACCAAATAAAGCATCGCTCCGAAACAATCAATTACGCCCTGGTACTGTCAGTCATTTCCTGCGGGCAAATTGGACATCAGTCTCCTCTGTCCAAAGTCGACCCGTCTCCGTTACCTGACACACGAGTAAAAAAAGAAAAAGAGAGAAGGGGGAAAAAGAATCGAGACATGCAATAAAGAATCAAAACGTCAGTTCTGAATGCACATACGCCGCGCAGCGACAAATGTCAATAAATCCGCCAATTTGCGGGGAGCAATGAGGCTACCGCAAAATGAGCGACCACAAATTACGACTGGCCAAATATCGGACAGTGTGACCACAGCTGTGATAGGGGTGGCAGTTTGCGCTGTCACCAATCTCGTTCTCACATCAGCAGCAAAAATGAATCAGTAATTTCTTACATTTGATCACTTTTATTTTTAACATGGCATTCCTCTTTTGAACTGTTCCGAGTTGCTGCACTGGCTAGGCCAATTTATGAACAGTTACTGATTCTTGTTTGCCTGAAAATTTAACTTTCTTTTTGTATACATTTTACCGATATAGCGTGTAAATTAGTCTCTCGCGGTTCATTTTACTAAGGATTCACTTTGTCACCAGGCAGTATCTTACCGTATGTTAAAACGTATACGGGTTTCAACCGCTGAACTTCGTTCAGGGGGTTCTCGCGTGTACTACCGGATCAAATTTATCTACACTTCAATAGTTTCAGTGGTTGTCGAGCTTTGTAGTGGCCATACCGCTAATCTGCGATTCGTTTAGTTTTCTCTACATGTTCCCCAGCTTTTCTACTAATTATGGGATCTGCAAAACCTGATGATTCGTATAGGTTTGTGAGTGACCTTGCTTTCGTGCATCTCATTGCTGCCTTTCAGTCACAATGAGAACCAGGTATACTACTCTATTGTGAGCTGAACTATTTCAGAAGGGTTACGTACATTTAACAATCTAGAAACACCATGCCTGTGTATTGGTTCTTAGCACACCGCGACAAACACCCTCCTTGCTACTCTTAAGCCTCCTAAGTATAAGCTGATTCCTTCTGTCTTCAGTATATTTTAAGAAAAATGCAACCAGTCACTTTCATTTGAAATGATACTTTCATTCCATTCGAATCTTTTCCGGTTCATCTTCAGACGGTGCCTGTTCTACACGTTCATTTTAAGCATGAGGTTGCTTTCTGGCTCTGTGGTGGAAGGGTGGAAACATACTTTAATAAATCGACTTGCGCGTTGTTTAGGTCCTGTTTTGTATCTGGACATTTAAATAAAATTTGTTCATTTAGATACTGCGACTATACGGCTGGCTTTTTATAATTAATTTACATTTCGTGGGTCTTATTGTGATTAGATATCAGTACCGCATCACTCGATTATTCACTGTTGGTCTCTAAAATAGAATGTCAACATCACTTCACCAGCGTCCGACACGTGCTTTTACTACTGATGTTATTTACAAAGGTCTTCATTCGAAGTTTTAACACTCTTTCCGCAAGTTATATATTTATTTTTTGCATAATTTACAGACGATCAATTAGCAAATAATTTCGTTAATATTAAAGTGCAAAAGGGAATAATAAATTATGTCTACATTGTTTGCATAGATTTGAAACATAATATGCACGTATATTATTGAGCAGACAAAATCCAAAAAACGTCCAAATACTCCATTTTGCCAACAGAAGTATGAAAATTGACCTTCATGAAGAAATTAAGATCCTCATCAATACAAATACAGAATCCAGCAACCTGCGTAATGATCAGACTGAACTAAAAAACAAATAGCTCCTCCAAAAATTAGAAAATATACTAATGTACACCAACTAATTTACCAAAAGCCCCCTCCCTCCTCCCCCTTGACCTTCTGATAAGGTCGAAACACTACCAAAGAACAAATGCATAATTACCTTACATCTAAATCCCCATTCCTTCTATTCTACAATATTAGAATAACCATATACCTACTGTCATTTAAAATCAATAAACAGAACCTAGTCTTTACTAATATTCTAGGACACACTGGTTTATGAACAAATAGAAGCATTCGTATGAATTTTACTCCTGTCCTTCTGTTAATATACATACATATTAAGGCTAAAAAATCTCTGCAAACAATATAGACGTATTTTATTATTCTCTTTTTCACTGAAGACGTTTGTAAATAACATCACTTGTAAAAGCACATATTGGACGCTGCTGAAGTGATATTGACAGTTTTTGTAGAGACTCAACAGTGAAAAATCGAGTTATGTTGTCGAATAACAAGGAGATCCATGAAATGGAAATCAATTACAAAAACGCGGCCATGCAGTCGCTGTAATTAAATGAACAAATTTCACGTAACTTTCCAGATAAAAACACGACCCAAACAACGTGCAAGTCGATTTATTAAAGCATGCTTGCGTCTTCCCACCACAGAGCCAGCACCCAACATTACGCTTCAGATGAACCTGTAATACGGACGCTGAAGATGAACCTGAAAAGGTTTCATAACCGGTTATTGGAATAACACAGTATCATTTCAAGTCAAAGAGATTGGTTGTATACTGATATTAAGTCACGAATTTTAAAAATATCCGTTATATATAATCAAAATACTTTTTGTCTTGTTTTCAGGAAGTACTGTTGAAACATGACAGTACAAATTCTGTGATATTGTTTCGCCTGTCTTGTATCGATATTTGGATGTAAGATGTTATATGAACTTCTTTGAGTAACTAAGTATATGGTTAAGTCTGTGTGTGCCGGCCGCGGTGGCCGACGGGACTGAGGCGCTCCAGTCACGGTCTGCACGGCCACTACGGTCGGGGGGTTCGAATCCCCCTCGGGCATGGATATTTGTGCCGTCCTTAGTGTCAGCTAGTTCATAAGTAGTTTGTAAGTTTAGGGACTGATGACCCCGTAGTTAAGTCCCATAAGCTTAATAAACATCTGAACATTTTTTGGTTAATTCTGTTGTGCAACATCTCTGTCGAAGACTATGTATGTGAGTAGTAGCTGAACAGAAAGAGTCGCTGTATAGCTTTGGTATTGATCGGACGTGCCTTGGTTAGCTGCTTTTGTACGAGCTGATGGAATAATTTTGTAATCTGTTTTTCACAGACACAGTTCTATCTTTATAAGATTTTGTATCATTCATGTATGTATCAGTCAGAGTAGATTTTGTTATTCTTCAATCATAAGGTATGTAATCATTATTGTTAATAATAATTGAGAAAGTTGAACTTATTTATCTATTTCACTTTTGTAGTTAGAAAGCTAACCCTCTTCCTTTCACTGAACGTCATTGGCTATTAAAATCAAAGCATAGTATTGACTAAGCTGAGTTTGATTAACTTATTTCTTTATTGATGTGACGTTTAATAAAAATAGTGATTGTTGTGCAATACTACACAGATGAACCAGATACTAAGTTTATGCAGTCAGTTAGCGAAATAAATTCTTGCAGTTGCATTATTAGAAAGTCGTACGTGTTTTTCCAGATTTCTCTCGCAGTGAAATTTATACTGTAGGTCGTAAGCCTTATGCAGACTACGTATTGTTCTTGCTGTGTACAAAGTATCCGTTGCGCTTTCAATTAGTTTAAACGCACTGTATCTTAATTAACTGTGCAGGTATTAATATTAGGGCCATAACTAAACAGAATTATAGTGCTAATGAATAAAAAATGTGTTTAACTAATATTTAATCAGCTTGATTGGAAAATTACTTATTGTGTTAACTATCAGCTGATGACAATTATTAATGCTGCATTTAACACCAGATTAATTTTAAATGAGTAGCTATTGAAACAGATCTCCTTTAGCTGTCTCACTATTGCCAAATCCTTGTAACGACCCTGTTTTTCCAATATAGAACAGCCTTACCTTTAATCCCCCAACAAACATACCAGTTTTACTGTATATAAGTTAGCGCAAGTCCAGAAACAGTCCACGTTATTTAGTTTGATTATATATATGGTGTATATTCCGCGTGGGAATGGCAATGTGGTCTGGGGCGCCTCGCTACGGATGGCTTGGCGGCTCGCGTTAGAGGTTCCACCCCTGCCTCAGGGTAGTGTGTGTGTGTGTGTGTGTGTGTGTGCGTGCGTGCGTGCGTGCGTGTTGTTCTTCAGTTACTTTATTTGTAATTCTAGGGACCGTGACCTCAAATATTTGACCCCTTAGTGTTACTACCGTTTGAACATTAAATCATTAAATCCAATAGGTAACCAACGATTTCCTTGTGGATACAGAAATATATCCGATCCCTTGCAGGAAAACAGTTGACGCTGCGAGCAACAGGAATTAATGGACAGCTGGCACTACAGTAGTAGCGAGCTATAACTTGAGAATTAGGAGATGACGGGAAGGATTACACGTACAGCTACATCCATAATTCGCGAGCCACTTCACCGCGTGTGGCGGAGGGTAATTTGCATACCACTCGTATGGTTCGCGTGATAAAATGATTGCCTGTTTGTGTTCGTGTAGGTCCTAATCTCTCCGATCTTACAGTCGCTTCGCGAGATGTACGTAGGCGGAAGCCATATATTGAATCACTCTTTATGATACGTACGGTCTTGTAACTTTGACAGAGGCTCGTACCTTGATAAACAACGTCTTTCTTGCAGAGTCTACCACTCGAGTTTCCTAATCATTCCTGTGAAGCTTTCGCGCTTACTAAATGAGTGCGTGATTAAGCGTGATGTTCTCCGTTATATCTTCTCTACGCTGTTAACCCTGCCTGGTACGGATCCCAACTGACGAGGCTGGAGATGTGGAGAGCAAAGACCGGGGACCTTGGTGGCTGGATGACCCCACAGGAAGCGCTCCCTCCTGAAGGACTGGATGACGTGGAAGTCCCACAGTAGACTGTGGACCAACGTATCAAGAACGAAAGTTAACATGTGAAGGTGGGGCCTCACCTGCGCATCTGTCATGTGCGAGAGTGGAGAAGAATAAATCACTGAGTATCTGCTACAGTGAGAACTTTGTCCAGCGTGTTGTACCATGAAGGACCTGACTGGTGCTACCAGTAATGCGTGTGATAATGCCGGATGTTGGACCATCATAGTTTAATACTGAGGAATATACTTTTGTGTCATAAACATTGGTCTTTCAAGTATGTGTACAATTCATGGTTAATATTTATTTATATTTCTTGATTTTCACTTTTATATTTAAGTTTAAGTTATGTTTCGTGTCACATGTATGGAAGATCGGGGCACGTTGGCCATAGGGGCAGGATGGCCCAGTCGAATTAGTTCATGCAATAGACCCTACATCGTCTTAGGAATCAATCAAAAAGTAGGTAACTCTGTCCCTCACCTTATACAGGACCAATATCGCAGGTGGTGAAGTTTTGGACAAGCTGTAGTCCTTAATTGTTTTTGTGCGTGTTTCAGTGAAATTCTACTCGTCGGTTAATGTGTTTTACTTTTGCTTGCTTTAGGCGCAACGGGATGAGTAGTATAATAAAAATTTCCTACTTTAACGATTATTTCTATGTGACATACAGAAATGCTTCAACGAGTTTTCTAAAGAACAGAATTTATTGTAAAGATGGCGATGGGGCAGGTTGCCCGGAGAGGATGGGGCACGATGGCCAGCCGAGACAACCTCTCATGTCCTATAGGAGCTGTACTTCCTTAAACTCGATGAAAGATTTCTTACTCTTAATGATAACAACTTTCATAAGTCTTCGAGTTTCTTATTATTAACGTAATTATCGAAGTTAAACATATTTTGATATGTTTCAGAGGACAAATTGTCGTCATATTCACGAGATAAAAAGCGTTGAATAAAAGCCAACCGGTAAATTTTATTTTAAACAATGGTCTGAGAAGTCAGAATCTCGTTCATTTCCTTGTTTTCAAAACATGAGTTCTTTTTTCCTTTTTTTTCTAGTATCATAAAAATGATCCCAAATTATAAAAGAATGAAAGGGGAATTTTTTGTGAAGAAACGATGTTAAGAGACGATTTAGAAGTAAAAGAAAAGGAAAGATCTGCACCGACTGTTAGCGAAGACTTTGGGTTTCCAAGAAAAAATACTGGAAGTACTGTTCTAAGTACAGACAGACTTTATGTCAGTTGCACAGGTAATGGAAAGTCAGGAAACAGAAACTGAATTTCAACTCATTCCATTAGACCGAAGCATTGAAAAATTAAATCACAGGCTAGAAAAGCCCTTTCTCAAAAAGGAAATATGGTGATAATGTTGAAGATGAGGAAGAGTCACAATGCCATTTTTAAAGTATTAACTGGAGAACAGCAGTTCACGAACTGTAAGCGTTGGGCTCATCAGAGATGCATGAAAATGAAACCGTGGACTATTTGATGAGTGTTAAAGCTTTGCTGATCCTTTGGAGCTGGATATTGATTAAAGTTGACGGGTTTGTATTAAGACACTACAAACTGTAATAAGTTTAACCTGTTCTGTTGTCGTAGTCCTCAATGTTAAGCAATTAATTCAATATTCACCTTGATATTATGTACATAAAAGTATATTTCTTGATAACTGTTAGTTTTACTTTGATTTCCTAGTTACCAAACGACTACATGGGTCAACGTGCCCCAGCCTCTGGGCCAAATTACCCCGAGGTAGGGGCAGATTGGCCCACTTCACATATATCCAGTAATTTTTTTTTCTAATACTTCAACTGATATTTTCAAGCTTAATAGCTGCTATACAGATTCAGTAAAGACCTATCCAACATTTAACAGTAATTTCATAAATTTAAAAATGTCATAATTTAATATTAACAGAAATAAAAAAATATATATATGTTATAAGATGCTTCTGACCCGAATGAATTAATAAACGGATCCCACACTCATAAGGAATACCAACCAAAGCACTGGCCGAATGAGAGATTTGTAACCTACTTCCTTTGTTGATGGAGTACACTTCCTGAGGATTCTTCCAATGAATATCTGGCATCTGCGTTACCTACATTGATTTTATATAGGTGTTTCAATCGCCCCTTATGTCTACTCCCAGATATTTTATGCAAGTAACTGCTGTGCTGATCTTGCCATTGAAAAGCTATATAATAAAGGTTCTTTCTTTCTATGTAAATGCAGCACGTCACAATAGTTTATGTTAAGCTTCAATTGCCATTTCATAGGCCATGAGTCAATACACTTTTCCTGTAATGATGCTTCTCGATAAACTGCAGCAACATCCGCAAAAAGCCTAACTGAACTTCCGATGTTATCTACGAGTTCCTTCATATACACTGTGGGAAATGAAATGTCCTATAAATTTCTCCTGGAATATGCCTAACATCACTAAAACCTCTGATGACTTCTCTCCGTTGAGAATGAAATGCTGAGTTTTGTTTGTTAGGAACGCCACAATCCAGACACAGTATTCGCCTTATATTCCATATACATGCACTTCGTTCATCAGCCAGGTGTACAGAACGATATCGAACTCCTTGCGGAAGTAAACAAAAATGGTATCTATTTCGAATCCTGTGTAAACTGTCCCTCATATCTCGTGGATGAACAGCACGAATTGTTTTTCACATGATCGTTGCTTTCGATGTACAAAGGATATTTCCGGTCTCCACATATGACTTAATATTCTGACATAAAAAATTCTGCAACCGACCAGTGTCAGAGATATGTGCCTTTATTTTTGACATTTTTTGGAAACGGAAATGACGCGTTTTTTTCCAATCCTTAGGACCGCTTCGCTCCCCTAGAAGGAGGGCAAGATCCTTCGTATACTCCGTGTGAAATCGAATTAGCATCCCATCAGCTCCAGCGGCCTTTCCTCTGCTGAGAGGTTCTACTTGCCTTTCTATCCCTCTGGCATTTCAATTCCGCCATTTTGTCGTCCGTGGGATGGAGGATGGGCTAAATGGTCAACTTTAAATTACGCCTAATACGAGAATTCTGTGTGACAGTGAGCTATCTGAGGGACGAAGTACTGGCGAAAGCGGTCACGAGACATTTTTTGTTTGCTCGCTTAGACAGTGTGCCTCCTGGCAACCCCTTAGAATTCTCAGCAGAACGTTGTATGGACGACTGTCTTACAGTTGACTATGGAAATGGCACACTTTTGATAAAAAGTTACTAAAAACGTAGCACTTAAGGCTGTGTGTGGCGGATGTGGTTTTATTCGACACGCTCTGTGATGGTCTTGACGATCTTTGTCTGCGTGATCAATACGCGTTTCTTACTAAAATCTCCATTGCCTCTTATTCCATCGACATTCTCTTTCCGTCTGATTTCCTTTCCGCAGTGGAAGGTAAATTTCGTGATGTGTGTGATTGCTAATTTTTTGCACTTCGTTATCGGTGGTATCGAGGAATATAATTTTTTTATTTTTATTTATTTATTTTATTTTATTTTATTTATTTATTTATTTTTACGTTTGAGAGGTACATGCTCAGTGATTACTGGGATGCCTCGCATTGTCCTCATAATTGGAACAATTTTGCAAACATGCTGAACGTGAATTTTTCCAGACACGATGTTGAGAAAAGGACTCAATGGATTCAAAAGTACCTGACAACATTGTATTCTATTTTGAAAAATGTAAACATAACTCGCTAAATTTATCTACTTTCCTTGATTTCAAGACTTTACCGAAAATGTTACAGATCAAGAAATCATAATTAAGCTCAATGCGACCGCAGCCTCGGAGTGGGGAATTCGGGTTCGAACACCGTTCCAGAACAAGTTTTAAAATTCAGCGCTGATTTTATTTCAGTTTCCTGCAACAGTCGAGATGTTTGAATGGTCAAATTCGTTACAGTGATGAGCAAGATTCGGCATAAAATACAGGGCGCACATTAAGTTCAAAAATATTTTCAATTATTTATTGTTCCCAAACTTTATGTACACCCTGTAGGATAGGTTAAGAAGGGATATATATATATATATATATATATATATATATATATATATATATATATATATATATTATCACTCTGCAGCCAAAACTACACATCTTAGACGAATAGTGGTAGTAGGTATCAGGAGCATTGTGCACTATGATGATAGAGAGTTGATAACGATAAGGGGTAGAAGTATAGGCGTTGAAAGCTACCGATTTATATAACATTTTGCGTGTGGGTGTCAATACTTGGTGCTTCAGTAAAATATACACAATGGAGGCGAACGATCTCTCTGTGATGTTGCTGTACAAAGTATCCCGTTGAACACCATAACAGTTCCGCGTCGATAGCTATAAGAGGGTGGAAGATATAGTGGTAGAAAGTCGTAAGCTTATAGAAAATTCGGACTGAAGACCGGCGATGACTTTCGACGCTATAATAGCAAAGAGGTTATATACAGCGAAACGTGATGCACATTCTTCAGTAGTTTTTCTGCAACAAGTACACGAATAAAGAAAAATAAGTGCAAATTTCAGTTTAAAAAGTAAAGCATAAGAAAGAATTTCGCTGTCTCGATCCGTTTCTAAAAGGAAATTGCGCTGAAAAGTGAATCTACAGATGACGAAATTTGTAGACGTTATTGATCTTACACTGTAGGCATCAGCGATTTTTCGATATTCCCATCCCTAAGGGGGTGAACTAGGGGATGAATTTATTTAAAAAAAGTACGTTGCTATTCAGGCAATTTCGAAGCAAGAAATACAAAACTTCGGATTTACTTTTTATAGGAATTTTAAAAACTCGTGTTTCGACAGTTTTCGAAATGTAACCATTAAGAGGATGAAATAAAGGAAATCTTTTGAGGTTGCAACTAAGGCTATTTTGATGATATAAAAGTTTGGATTCAGAACCATGATTAGAATTTAAAAAAAAGTGTGTTTCGGGATGTTTTGAATTCTGCCATCAATGGTGCAATAGGGGGTGGAAAGTCGTATTAAAAATACTTGATTAGGAAAGCATTCTTAAAGCTATGAAAATTTATATTTCGAAGTAGAAACAACCAATGCAGACCATCCAGTCTACGCGTGCGAAGCAGCGGGCATAAAACTAGTTTCATATAATAAATATGTTCGTTATTGGTATGGACGCTTAAAGTGATATTTCTCCACTTTAAGACCACAGTTCACAGTTTACCGCTCTCGAAATTGTTCGTTGGGGAGATGTTGGCGGACAAACGAATTGAATAATCCGGTGCCAGCTGCGACGACAAATGCCTGCAGACCCACTTTCCTTACTTTTCCGGTTCGCCGCACCACCGACTGCCTCATCCCCCTCCCTCCCACCCCTACCCCATGGTCTCATGGACACGCCACCAAAAACACACCCCAGTTTTTCTCTCAGTGCTTCCCGGCCGTTGTCTCCTTTCTATTAAAATTTCCGCACCGCTGAAAACGCCAGTGGCTTATATTCCCGGGAGCGGCCATCCTTTGTAGTTGCCGATGCAATGATGGTCCCCCTTCTAAGCAGGAGGGAAAAAACTAAAGGGGAGAAAAAAATAAAATTGTAAAGCAACAAAATAACAGAAACGAGGTACAGAGGACGAAGTCGAGAAGTAGAGGAGGAAACTGCGAGGAGAAAAGCAACTTTACACATGGAGATAAGGCTTTTTTCCGTCCGGATAACGACGAAATTCTCTAATTTGCATATCTTCTCGCTTCCGCCGGTTGAGTTCTCTCCACAAGCGGACCATTATGCAGCGGTTTGCGCAGAGCTACATGGCTCTATTCGCAGAGATATTATCGAGCCTGGCTGCAGATAAACGCAGATGCGTTCCGTGTGTCTCCAGCGATGTCGTTAACGCGTGCTACCCTCTTCTATCCACCACCGAGCTAAACGTCTTTGTTTTAAATACTACTTCACAGAGAAAATGTCACCATATTTTATAAGACGTCTCGCGAAAGAGAAAACGGCGTATATAGAAATATGCATTAGCACGGTTTTCGGTAGCATAGTTCTTATATAACTCAGCTTGCTTTTTTATCACATGAGATATCGCGAGCCATCGATTAAGTAGAACAGAGCGACTGCGTATTTCTCGAATTTAAAAAAATCTATTTTTTGAGCTTAAGCCGGCCGCGGTGGCCGAGGAGACTGAGGCGCTCCAGTCACGGTCTGCACGGCCACTACTGTCGGGGGTTCGAATCCCCCCTCGGGCATGGATATTTGTGCCGTCCTAGTTCGTAAGTAGTTCATAAGTAGTTTGTAAGTTTAGGAACTGATGACCCCGTAGTTAAGTCCCATGGACTATACAAACATTTGAACATGGGACTTAAGTACGGGATCATCAGTCCCTAAGACTAAAAATTGCTTATGAACTAACTTATACTAAAGATGGCACAAAAAAGGATTTAGAAAATATCGTTCATGCGAAATACAACTAGCTCTTTACTCACACGAAGTGATGTGTCCGTATTCCTTCATTTCCAGAAGGCTCACAAACGGCTTTTAATCAAACTGCGTGGTTGGTATATCGCCCCAAATTTGCGACTGGATAGAGGATTTACTCTCATAGAGGACACAGTTCGTAGTAATCGATGGTAAGGCATCGACTAAAACAGAGGTGATATCGGTCGTTCCACGGGGTAGTGTTATTGGTCGTCTGCTGTTCCTTATTTACATAAACAATTTCACTCTGCAGTGGAGTGTGCGCTGATATGAAACTTCCTGGCAGATTAAAACTGTGTGCCGGAACCCAGGTTCGAGTCCCGGTTCCGGCACACAATTTTAATCTGCCAGGAAGTTTCAATTTAGGGAGAATTCTAAGTAGCTCTCTTAGGTTGTTTGCAGATGAAGCCGTCATTTACCGTCTAGTAAAATCATCTGAAGATAAAAACCAACTGCAGAACGATTTGAATATTATATCTGTATGGTGTAAAAATTGGCAGTTGACTCTAAATAATGAGAAGTCTGAAGTCGTCCACATGAGAACGAAAAGAAATGCGTTAAACTTTGTTTACATGATAAATCAATCAAGTGTGAAGGCCGTAAACTCCAAAAAATACCTAGGATTTACTATTACTTCAGACTGAAATTGAAAATAACACGTAGATAATGTCGTGTGAAAGGCGAACCAGAGACTGCGTTTTATTGGCAGAAACCTTAAAAGATGCAACAGAACTACAAAACAAACTGCATACACTACGCTTGTCCGTCCATTTTTGGAGTATTGCTGCCCAGTGTGGGATCCTTATCAGATGGTTTGACGGAGGACATCGAAAGAGTCCAAAGAACGGCAGCTCGTTTCGTATTGTCACGATACAGGAGAGACAGTGTTACGGAAATGATCAGGATCTGGGATGGGAATCATTACAACAACGGCGCTTATCGCTGCGGCGTGGGCTACTTACGAAACTACAATCGCCAACATTCTCCTCCGAATGCGAAAATATATTGTTGACTCCCACTTACATAGGTAGAAATAATCATCAGAATAAAATACGAGAAGTCAGAGCCCGAACGAAGAGATTCAGGTGTTCATTCTTCCCGCGCGCTATTCGAGAATGAAATGGGAGATAAAATAGTATAACGGTGGTTCGATGAACCCTCTGCCAAGCACTTAAATGGTATTTGCAGAGTATCCCATGTAGATGTAGATATCTCCTGAACTACGTGTCGCACTCTGATACAATTTCGATGGTGCATACAGGTGTATGTGTGTATACTGCCAGTAAAATTTCCTGTAGCTAAAATTTGTAGTATAAAAATTATAAATTGTAACGTCATACTGAATGCCGTAGTTTTAGTCCACGAACAGCGGAAAAGTAGCAAGCGAGAAACATTTTTCGTCTCATTTTCCTGGGCTTGTCAGCGAGAAAAAGTTTCCTAAAGGTTTAAAATTTTATTTAAATTTTGTTGCTAAGTGCTCTCCTTCTCAAATAGTGGACTGATAATGTCAATCAGGTGCCGCAAGACGGGGAAGATTCCATTATTTATGACGTCATATCCTCTGAACTATCGGCCCTACCGCAAAATCCTTTCTTAGCTGCCGTCTTCTGACTATAAACTATATTCCTGCCTGCTTCATAGGTGAAGTAGTTGTTGGGATTTCGTGTTTAGTCAGTGAGTAAATGAGTGTCATTTCGCTTTTATATAGATAGAGATTTACATCAAGAAAAGCTATGTGGCTTCAAAGCTATCCCAAAGAGCAACAAAGATTGTTAAAAGACTATTCTTTCTGTCTATGTAAAAAAATTGGCATTTTTAATATTATTCGTTTCAGTACGTAATTTACTAACAAGGCGACTGTCACCTCGCTAAGCGCTGCAAAAATACGTTCCCCTGCTACCATTGCCAGGACAGCGGTGTGTCTGCATCACTCACATCAGACTCCCCACACCACCGGAGCTGCAACAGAGCACCGGTGCTTTTTGCGGTGCCTAAACCATAAGGACTGGTTAGTGTGTCCTGAACAGATGCACTCTACGAGACAGTCCTCGCTGCCTCTGAGTCTGTTTCCATTGTTGAAGACCACAGCCCACCATTGCATATTCCAAGTAATCGTCTGACGGCAGCGATCGAGCGGTGCGTGTTCATACTGCAGTGTGAGTGGAACAAATGGAATAAGAGGTATGCGTGAGGGTAGTCCCAATGCTAGATAGCACTTGGTCACAGTTCCGGGCTGTGCAGTGGTAATTTTACGAACTGTTGCCCTCACAGTAAGTCTATCCTGACAGACGTCTGTGCTGCGTGGACGTCTGGTCTATGTGTGTGAGAATCTTCACATTAGCATTGGAACCAGCACCGTTTCACAATTGACGCGGCACGTCTATATTGGGTAGCAATTCTCGGAAAGGATCAGCCCGTCACTTGGGAAAAAATCAGAATTTCACCTCATTGAAAATCGTCGTTCCCTTTTAGCCGGCGGTGTACATATACTATGGTTTTGGGACTAGGTTCAATTTATTTTGATCTTAGGACATGGAATAAATGGTTTTTGGATCAGCCCGCATCAGATGATTCCGCTCAACTAATCCATCAGCAGGCGAAAGGTAGTGTGGTCGTCACATACATTTAGAAACTAGGCGTCAAGAGCATCCTACATCGTAAAAAAACTATGTTGAGCCACAGGAAACAGTGGTGACAGCGTGTGTATGGTATGATAGTAATCACCTATCGTCCAACTTAATTTGTGCGCCTGGTGAGCGAGTGAGACATGACCCTTTGTTTCATTTACTTATTCGTTTTTTGTTGTTATTTTGTTTTCAGATTAACCCATTTATATCTGAAAATTCATCAATGTATATCTGAAAATTCATCTGATGATTAGAAGGAGTTGCCATTGATAAAGTCTTTTAATTTATTTTTAAATGCTAGTTGGCAATCTGTCAGACTTTTGATGTTTATTGGAAAGTGACCAATGACTTATTGCAGCATAATTAAACGCTTTGTGTTCGAAAGCTAGATTGAAACTTCAGTAGTGAGGATCATTCTTTGTCCTAGTGTTGTAGTTATGCACACTGAATTGTTTTTGAATTCGGTCGGATTGGTAACGACAAATTTCATAAGTCCAATTGGACGCCACTTCGGCGACTTGCGTGTCCCTAGCCTACCCCGGTTATCCAACCGGGGAAAGAGGACCTACTACTTAACGTGGAACCCGAACCATGTGTCGTTTCTGACGACTCCTCGCATCGTTGAGAGGTGAAGGATGGGTTAAAGCGCAGATTGAAACAACCGAGGTCCGACCGGGTTTCGAACCCGTGACCCTTGAAATGATCAAATGTTTGTAGAACTTATGGGACTAAACAACGGGGTCATCAGTCCCTAAACATACAAACTACTTATGAACTACCTTATACTAAAGACGGCACAAACATCTATGTCCGAGTGGGGAATTCGAACCCCCGACGGGGAACGGCCTCGCGCATCGTAGCATAGCGCCCTCAATGCGCTCGGCCGCTCCGCCGCGGCCGGTGACTCTTTGGTTTCCAGTCTAGCGCTTTACTCCAAGACCACTGGGCCCGACAATGTGACAACTATACCTGTATCATCAGCAAAGAGAAGCAGCTTTGCATCTTCGTGAATATAGAACGGCAACTCATTAACATATATTAAGAACAGCAAAGGACCAAAGAGCGAAGCTCGTGGCACCCCATTCTTGATTATTCCCCAGTTTGAGGAATCAGCTGACTTTTTCAAATGAAGAGAACCACTTAATTCAACTTTCTGCACTGCATTATGTAAACCAGTTTCCTTTGGAACAGATATGGGAATGACGCGCTTTTCTCCAATCCTTTGGACCGCTTCGCTCCCCTAGAAGGAGGGCAAGATCCTTCGTATACATGGTACTTCGTCACATAAGCTGTACCAGATGAAATCTGCAGTTTCAGAATCACGCAGTTTTCCTTGTGCTCTATCAAAACCTGTTTTTAAAGTAATTATAGTTTTCCACACTCACTGCAACAACTCATATGTGTGTGTGTGTGTGTGTGTGTGTGTGTGTGTGTGTATCCTAGGAATACTGAACACTTCCTAGAATATTTGAAAGCTGATTGCGAGTGAGACCTTGAGCCTTGATAGACCCACGATTACGTGAGCTACGTGCCGCGACGGCAGACGACGTATTGCCACTTAGACCGTGGTAATGCTCCCAGCGCCGGCGTCCCCACGCAACAAGTGGGCCGCGTGGTCGGTGATGGGTGGTCGGTGGTCGGTGGTCGGGAGATGGCGCAGCAGACCACGACCTCAGGCAGGCCCCGGCGAAGGTCAGCACGTGGGGACCCGCCGTAAACCACTGCTGCGAGCCATCCGCTGTCTGGTGTCTGCCGTCCGGCCATTCTGGCCAACTGGACGGGTCAAGGCCCCGACCTTTCCACCGGCGTCTGGCTTTCTCCACCCAATCTTGGCCAACGGGATGACACGGCGACGACGCGCAGCGTCAGGACTGCGAAATCCTCACGCAGGTTCTGAGAGTTGTTTCAGTGTGTGGCCCCTTTATCTGTCAACAGGTTCTGGGCTGCCAAGTGGCGTAACTCTGAGTACATCAGGCGCCGGTTCCGTGGTGGGGCAGCATTGTGACAGTCGCAGATGTGACAAAGAGCAAGAGAAAACAGGGAGTAAACGGCGGGCAGTAGTTCGAGATGGGCTTTGCTGTTGTCATGAAATAGGGGTATCAGTGGCAAACTAATCACGCAGATAACTGACAGTCTCCATAACGATTGTTTATGTGTATGACCTTCAGTAAATAGCCGTTTACAGTCAGATTAGGAAGTTCTTTCTATTCGTAAGGCGTTAACAGACGTCTCCAGTACCTCTCCGTAATAATATTCTGTACAACCACACTTCTCAAGTGTTTCGTTGGCACGTCTGCTACACCACTGCTTGTAAGCACATTGAACAGTTCGCCGAAAAAAAAAATCACCTTGTTATTTCACGCTTTGTACCTCAATCGCTATGACCAAACTCGATTGCCTTTTGCTCCAATCTGATATGTCATTACATATTAATGCTATATCCACTTGGAAGATAAGTGCCTCACTTATCACCAATATTCACCACTGTTGAACGTGACGTAGAGGATTTTGTTATAATATTTCATGACCCAATCCTGGGCTCAAAATTCACTCATTTCATAAGACATGCCGATTTCGTATTCAGATTTCTGTTCAGTGCCAAGTACCTAAAATTTTCAAATGTTTGTAAAGCTTATGGGACTAAACTGCGGGGTCATCAGTCCCTAAACTTACAAATTACTTATGAACTAACTTATACTAAAGCCGACACAAACATTCATGCCCGAGGGAGGATTCGAACCTCCGACATGGTAGACCGTGCGATCCGCAACGTTGCGCTCCAGACCGCTCGGATACTCCCGCGTGACGTCAAGTACCTAGTAGGTTCCAAATATAATTTGTTAATGTGTTTCGTCAAACATCCTTTTTTAGTACTTCATTCAAAACAACCACCTTCTACTGCAGCACATCGAAAATTTAGCGCCGACTAGAGATGAGTAAGTGGGAGGGAGAGTTTCACTATAGGGCGCAGAAAACACTGCTTGTAATTTTCGTTTTGCTACTCCCCCCCCTTACGAGAAAATGGACTATTACAGACTTCGGCTGTAGAACATTTAATTTTCTTCCACGTGGTGTAAGAATTTTGTTGATAACATGTGTATTTCTCGAGTTGTATGCTATATAAATGGGCGATTTGGCGTTTCCGCTTTTTCTTCACCAAGTTTTAGCGCCAATACCGCTCGTCATAAAATCAAACCTGAGAAGAGCCATTTGTAGGAAATTTTGTCGACCTTTATTTTGGGCAGGACATATTCAAGAAATGCACAATTTTCGAGAAGTAAGCAAGGAACTGTGAAAAGTGCGAAAAGTTTAAGTTTTTCTTTTAATAGTTTTTAGTTGTGAACCCGACCTCCTAGAAGGCAGTAAACCTTAAATTCGAATTCAGCTCCGTCAGTAACATTCAGAATCGTCGAGAAAAAACTTTGGTAATTTTGTTACGAAATAGGCTGTTTCGAACACCAATTTCCTGGAATATGGTTTCTCTCTGTAATAGAAAAGAAGACAAAAAATGAAGCAAAGTACTCCACGATGTATATACATCGAGCACGCCAGCCCGAGAAAGGAAAAGGAAAAATAAAACCTTAAGGTGACCTCTGACCTGAAGCGTGAAGTCCTGGTCCAGCACTACTTTTTAACGTCACTTTTGAATTTATTTCAATAACCTGTAACAGTCTAGATATTGAATGTTTGAAAGTTAATGTTCCAGATTTCTCTTTTTCAGAAATACTTTTTTTCCCCATAGCTATTACGCATTTTAATTCCACAGCATTCCTTTCCCTTGGTTTTTCTCTTGCTAATGTTCAACTAAAACCTTTCTTGTAAGTCACTTCCATTCCGCTGAATTGCTCTTGCAGGGCTTTATGTGTGTCTGACAGAATAACAATGTCATTGGAAAATGGTGGATTAAGCACTTAGCGAGACATATTTTTTATGTGATGAAAGTGCGCCACTTAATAAGAATATATGTGAAAATCAGCTGCAATTCGTAATGGGTGCATGCACTGATAGAAACTAGAAGGCATTCGACTGATCTATCCCACGACTGCGCCGACCTGTTGCGTCACAACTTAAGCTTGTTACGACACCGTAGCCGTAGCGGCGCTACCCGCTCCCCAGACAGAGCGATGCCTTGCACACGGACAAGGAGGTGCGCCATGTACGAGACTCGCTGAGTCACCGAGGTAGGCGATTACTCAACTGGAGAATTCAGCGAGCAGCACATCGCAAGAACTCTCACTGTGTCAGCGTGGACGTTGTACTGCGACGGTTGCTTCCCAGTAACGGTGCGCCACTCTGTAGGGAAATCACCGAAGAAGACTGGTAGGAGTAACAGAATGTACTGTGTGTGTGTGTGTTTTAGAGGGAGGGAGGGAGTGAGAGCGAGAGAGATACAGAGAGAAAAGAGAGAGAAGGCTGGGAGAGAGAGAATGTGGGTATGTGTGAGTGTGTTTAAGATAAAAGTGTCAACTAAATTGTCACATCCAGGGGTGCTTGCAGATATTTGTATTAATAGGAGCAAAACAAATTCCGCATACATGTAATTTAGATAATTTTAGGAATATGTACTATATATACATACAATGTTGGCCGAGCATATACAGTTTGAGAGAAAGAAGTACAGAACACGTAGGATGCCAGAATCGTCGCGCGAAAGACCTGATTGGCTGTCTTCAGTGTAAGTACCTGGGGGATAGCGCACCCCTGGAAATTTTAATACACTTGCTACACCACCACGATGACGCGCTACAGACGCGAAATTTAACCGACAGGACGAAGATGCTGTGATATGAAAATGATTAGCTTTTCAGAGTATTCACACAAGGTTGGCGCCGGTGGCGAAATCCTACAACGTGCTGACATGAGGAAAGTTCCCAACCGATTTCTCTTAACACAAACTACATTCGACCAGCGTTGCCCGGTGAAACGTTGTTGTGATGCCTTGTGTAAGGGTGATAAAAACGTACCATCACGTTTCCGACTTTGATAAAGGTCGGATTGTAGCATATCGCGATTGTGGTTTATCGTATCGAGACATTGCTGCTGGCGTTGGTCGCGATCCAATGACGCTTATCAGAATATGGAATCGGTGGGTTCACGAGGCAATACGGAACGCCGTGCTGGGTCCCAACGGTCTCGTATCACTAGCAGTCGAGATGACAGGCATCTGATCCGCATGTCTGTAACGGATCGTGCAGCCACGTCTCGATCCCTGTGTTAACAGCTGGGGACATTTGCAAGACAACAATCATCTGCACGAATAGTTCGACGACGTTTGCAGAAGCATGGACTATCAGCTCGGAGACCATGGCTGCGGTTACCCTTGACGATGCATTAAAGACAGGACCGCCTGCGATTGTGTACGCAACGACGAACCTGGGTGCACGAATGGCAAAACGTCGGTTTTTGCATGAATCCAAGTTCTGTTTACAGCATCATGATAGTCGCATCCGTGTATGGCGACATCTCGGTGAATGCACATTGGAAGCTTCATACTAGCGCATCGCCCGGTGTGATGGTATGGGGTGCCATTGGTTACACGTCTCTGTCACATCTTGTTCGCATCGACGGCACTTCGAACAGTTGCCGTTACATTTTAGATGTGTTACGACCCGTGGCTCTATCCTTCATTCGATCCCTGCGAAACCCTATATTTCAGCAAGATAATGCACGACCGCATGTTGCAGGTGCTATACGGGCCTTTCTGGATACGGAACATGTTCGACTGCTGCCCTGGTCAGCACATTCTCTATATCTCTCACCAATTGAAAACGTCTGGTCAATGGTGGCCGAGCAACTGGCTCATCAAAATACGTCAGTTACTATTCTTGATGAACTGTCGTATCGTGTTGAAGCTGCATGGGCATCTGTACCTGTACACACCATCCAAGCTCTGTTTGACTCAATGCCCAGGCGTATTACGGCCAGAGGGGGTTGTTCTGGGTACTGATTTCTCAGGATCTATGCACCCAAATTGCGTGAAAATATAATCACATGTCAGGTCTAGTACAATATATTTGTCCAATGAATATCCATTATCTGCATTTCTTCTTGGTGTAGGAATATCAAAGGCCAGTAGTGTATTTATGTTCGGGTACAACCTAGCCTGTACCATCCTTGCAAAGGCTTCTGATCAGTGTATGTCATTTTTAAAATTCTAAATCAAATATTGAAATATTTGTAAAGTTAAGGGACTAAACAGCAGTGATAATCAGGCCCTAGACTTACAAAACCTTAAACTATCCTACGCTAAGGACAAAACAAGTACCGATGCCGAAGGAGGACTCTAACCTCCAACTAGGAGTATTTAAGATTTTACTTCATTTTACATGTTTGTGTGTGACTTTTATTTACAAAAGAATACTTACGTTTTGAATGTTGACAAAATCGAAAAATTTAACATGTTTGTAGGAAAAATACAAAACATTGTATTGCTACATGTGAAATTCCAATGGGACGGATGGAGGGCCGCGGTGGATTGACATAGCGCTCTAAGACGCCTTGCTGCGGAGCGCGCGGTTGTTCCCCGTTCGAGGTTCCAGTCCTCCCTCGGGACTGTGTGCTTGTGTGGGGGGATGGGGGGGGAGTTGCATAGCCTTACAAACATTTGAAATGAAGCAGAACCTCAGTTTGGATGCTAGGAGGAAGAGAACTGACTGCTTGCAACTAAAACTTTGAAGGAATTCATGGGATTCACAACTATTTAGTTATGGGATAATACATTTTTTTTAAATTTTTAACATAAAAATACAGTAACAAACGTCGTATGTAAACTATTAACATTATTGATAGAGCTGAAGCATTGAATTAAAATTTGTGGTGCGGCCGGGAATCGAACCCGGACCTCCATGCTTACTAGGCAGACGTCTTAACCGTTAGACTACCACACCACTAACGATTAAGGCGCCTCGGAATAGTCTATGTACGATTTCCCTCCACAACACAAACTTTAATTCAGCTTCTTTGTTCCAAAGATAATTGCCACTACTGCCAAGGCTCTCCATGCAGCGGAATAGCACCTCAGCAATGGACATGGTGGAACAATCCTGTTATGGTGATATAAATATCAATTAAATACAATGAAAGAATCCCTGAGACGGATTTTCGTCTCAAATATGTCAAAGACATTATTGATAGAGCTGAAGCATTGAATTAAAATTTGTGGTGCGGCCGGGACATATTTGACATATTTGAGACGAAAATCCGTCTCAGGGATTCTTTCATTGTATTTAATTGATATTTATATCACCACAACAGGATTGTTCCACCATGTCCATTGCTGAGGTGCTATTCCGCTGCATGGAGAGCCTTGGCAGTAGTGGCAATTATCTTTGGAACAAAGAAGCTGAATTAAAGTTTGTGTTGTGGAGGGAAATCGTACATAGACTATTCCGAGGCGCCTTAATCGTTAGTGGTGTGGTAGTCTAACGGTTAAGACGTCTGCCTAGTAAGCATGGAGGTCCGGGTTCGATTCCCGGCCGCACCACAAATTTTAATTCAATGCTTCAGCTCTATCAATAATGTCTTTGACATATTTGAGACGAAAATCCGTCTCAGGGATTCTTTCATTGTATTTAATTGATATTTAAACTATTAACGTTTGAAACCAAATAACTTCTCTCTGGTCATGGAAAGTTATACTTTCGACTATGTAAATTCCTACATTTTATTTTATTTATTTTTTGATACTATGTAAATTTCATAGCATATCTTTACATATTTTGACATACTATTTGGGAGTAGATATTGTAGCGAGTAAGGAGCCAATGGCTAGCAGTCGCTGTGTTCAGTCTGTCTGTAGAAGTCGGTATTTAGAGTCTCTGTGGCAAACAGTCTGTAAGCAGTTTACTGAAAACGGGTTTTGTTGGAGAGATTAAGCAGCTTTCGGTAACGAAGAACTTGGAGGTGAATATGCACCAGCCCAAAGAAAGAGCCTAAGAAATTTCTTAATGGCCGGTTATATATCAAGTACAATCGTGGTTTGGCCCCATCTTTCTCATTGTTAAAAACGAAATTGCGCCCAAATTTTGTATTGTTAATGTTAATTGAAAATTTTTCCAAGGAATTTTTTAATTCACTGTTTGATTTGTTTTGAAAATGTAAAGTTCTGATCTCTGTTAAATATTGCTTTAATGGCAATATAGGATCCTTTGTTAAAAGTAAAAGATGTCAGTCTACATCATTCAATTCATGTAGTTAGTTTACCCTTACCTCTACATATTCGCTATTTCAGTCAGTATACTTTGGGCCACTCTGCACTTTCCGTAAAGGATTTATTTATTTATTTATGATTTTTCCCTGCTGATGCTGCCCTTGCTGCTGTTATTGGTGTTTCTGTAATTATTGCGAGAGAATCGAATGCGTTATCCAGCTTGGAGGTAAGTGCTAGAAGAGGGCCATAAATACTACAAAAGCATGGCAATCACTTTCTCATTCTGCTACTTCTTCTCATAAAAGTCTTACTTCATTCTCGAAGAATTAAATGCATTTGTCATACATTTCAAAAGAGTTGTCAGGTTCCAAAGTAAAAGACATACCCAATTTAGTTCAATTTTTATTCAAAGCAAATGGTTCAATAGATATTCTGCCCGCTTAAATGTTTTTATCACTTCACGTATACCTTTCAAAGTATCATTAAAACAATTAAGAAATTCAATTCGCTTACTATTTACCTTTTATAAATTAAATTGGGGAAAAATATTTTCATTTTCCCTAATAATGTTCTCTTAGCATTTTACAAAATTGTTACTTAAATATGCACATTTAATAATAACATCTCTTTCATGTTACTCATAAGGACCCGTACGAATATTTCGCACCGTTGGGGAATGACAAAAAAGTTGGGGAAAAATGGTAGTAAAGTTGAATGTTCACGCATAGCTTTCTTCAGAATCAATCATTGCAAGTGTTTAAAAGCTAAAATGAAAGAGCTCTATCCGATGAATGTTGTTAGTTCAAAAAGAACAGCGTACTTCAACTATAACCAAAGATATTGTAAAACAAACCGATTAAAATATAAATGCAAGGACAGAAGGATGCCGTGTTTGAAAAACCTAAAGGATGGAGAGACTTAATTCTCATCCTCGATGATAAATCTGCGAATGAATACCTTCAGTTTTAAGCAAAAATGAAGGAAATCTGTCGGATAGAACGGCCTGACCGACTGACTTTAATTTACAGCAAGGACATCCCCATAAGAAATACATAGAAGGAAATCGCGTTTGAGTATAGAAAAAAGAAGGCGTGAATTAAGTAAATTCTGATACTTGATGACAAATCTATGGATGAATGCATTTCGTTTAAAAAGAAAATCAAGGAAACCTGCCGGGTAGTTTCGTCTGGCCGAATGACTATAGTTTTCGTAGATTCTTTTAATATACAGGGTGTTACAAAAACGTACGGCAAAACATTCAGGAAACATTCCTCACACACAAAGGAAGAAAATATGTTATGTGGACATGTGTCCGGAAACGCTTAATTTCCATGTGTTTATCTCTGTTAACATAAGGATTTACCAGCAACCAAGAGATAGCAAAATTTTTGTATCAAAATGTCATTTTAGATATCGATCTGAACGAAGGAAATGAAGCAAAATGTAGTGATCCCTAAACCGTATTCGTATTTCGTAATTAATAAACTAAAGAAATCAAAACCACAACCATTTGTTAGTGACACCTAGCAACAAAAGACAACTACGTAAATAACATGCACAAAATGCCTTTAACACACTGTCAGTACCGAACATTTCCAGTCACGCTTTTGAATGCTATATAAATAAAAAGGGTGCTATACATTGAATAATATCAGTTTCCATCAGCTAAAACAATACAAAACCAAATTACCAATGTGAGAACAAACATCTTTCTATGACAGCAAAACTCGCCTGACGAAATTGTACACAAAGACATACAACAATCTGTTTTCTGTTCTTTATGAGCAGATATATAGAACAATCTCGGCCAGCAAGTGTTTCATATGACACATCAGAGGGACACTAACGTCCCGTGAGGAACACAAATGAGAAATCATGTTATACTTTTATGTCACTGGAAATTGACTGGGACTTTTAACTCCCGTCGGGCAGGAAAGGGTTAATGTCTGTACTGGGTCACGAAACTATTTTCAGAATGGTCGTTGTTTCCATTAGAAATAGGATTTGGTACAACTGCTATAAAAGATTTACTTTTACTTGTTGAAACTTTATTTACTAATCGAGAGAGGATGTGGAGCGCGAACTATGCAGTGTTGTTGCAAGGTGGTAACTTGACGACAGTTTCAACATAAGGAGTGTGTTTCAGGTTGCGTTAGAAATGTGCGAACTGTTTCTTCACCGCGACTTGTGCGTGGGTCGTAAGTCAGGCTAGCCGTTTACACAATCAGTCAGGCGCGTCGCAGAGCTCCGGGTCGAGGGGCAGCGGACAGAGGAACATCACACGTGTGAAGGACGACCAGTAGCCGGGGACCAGCGCCCTCTGCTTAATGGGCGGAGCGCGTCGCAGGGACGGGTTCTCTCTGGAGTCGCGTTGAGCTCCAAAGGCCTCTCTAAATGGGAGGTGGCTCTTACTGCTCGAAACGTGGAAAGAAAGGTCTGTAACCAGCCCCCAGCTGTTGTGGTATTACTGGCTCTTAGCCATTACGTTTATATTCGACATGATTTCAACAGGTTTCTTCGGGTCAATATGACGGTGACGTAAGAAGTGGCTTTGGTGAGAAACATGTGGAACAACAGAAATAGCACCAATAAGTATGAGGCTCATTCTAGATGGCTGTTACCACCTCTTTTTTGGCGCCACACTCACCAGATTTTATTTTTTATTTTTATTTACCTAGGGAATTTGCTCTGATTGTTGTCAGCATGATATTGAAGTACCTGGGAAGCAGGTTGCTAGCCTTAGTTGACCAGGGCCCCACTGGGTTTTACCCCTAACAGTTGAAGGACTAACCGGTGGATTTGGTAGTCTTTGCCGTCTGAGCACAAAGGTGGCCACGACTGAGAATATGTCTGTGATGCCCAACCTTATTCCAAAGTAACTGGTATCCCCACTGTCAGGACCACTTACATGGCCATTCATACGTTGCCCGTGGTTCATGAACTAGGACATGAGTACAGGAACCCACACCATGAAGCATGGGAGTGAAAGTTTGGTGGATACAGATATGAAAGTAGCAAGAATGATTGCAGGTACTAATAGATGGGAACAATGACAGGAGGGTGTCCATAATGAGGAAATCAAGAAAAACTGGGAATGAACACCTTAGATGAAGCAGTTCGAGCGAACAGACTGAGATGGTGGGGTCATGTTACACGCATAGGAGAAGCAAGGTTACCTAAGAGACTGATGAGCTCGGCAGTGGAGGGTAAGAGGAGTCGAGGTAGACCAAGAAGAAAGTACTTAGATTCGGTGGAGAATGATTTTGAAGTAAAAGGCATAACATTAGAAGAGGCATCAATGTTAGCATTGAATAGTGGATCATGGAAGAATTTTATTAGAGGTACTATGGTCCAGACTGAACGCTGAAAGGCATAATCAGTCCCTAATGATGATGATGATGATTACCTAGGGAACAAGCGTGAAGATATTTGTGTTGTTAAAACAGTCTTGATCGCAGAGGTAATTTCTTTATTTTTTATTTTACCAGTTTCACCCTGATATCGGTCATCTTCAGGAATAATAATAATACAGTAAGTTGGTAACAGCCAGAAAACAGCCACGGCAGTCCTACAGGTCGAGAACCGGGCACATGGGCTGTATTATTATTATTATTATTCCTGAAGACGATCTGTATTGGGTTGAAACCACTACAATAAAATAAAATAAAAATTACCTCTGCGTTCAAGACTGTTAATACGATACAAATGTCTTCAAGGAAGACAATATTATCGAAATTAATGAACAAGCGTGAAGGCCTAAACATAGATTGTCTGCGTTTGCAGATGGCTTGGAACTTGTGGCAACTCCACAGAAACAGCGGCACAGCAAATTAATCTACTCGCATGCCAAACGGCAAAGGTTGGATTGCAAGTTTTCCTAAAGAAGACCAAATCACGAACATTGGTGGGAGGGCCAGAGAATTGCATTTGGAGAAGGAAAAAATAGATATATTTACCAAGATGAAGTACGTAGGAGACTGAACGTAATCTGACGGAACGGGTAGTTTTAAAAACCAGAATTAATAAACTAGAACTGCCATATCATCTGATAAAGCATATATACAATAAGAGATGTCTCTCGCTCAATCCCAAGCTCAAATATTACCATGCTGTTATTAGATCTGGAGTCCTCTACGCTTCTGGATGCCTCGTCTTGAGCAGGAAAGGTTCTAAATTAAAACTAGAAATTAAGGAAAGAGCCTGAGGAAGATAATGGGACCAGTGAAAGTAAACGGTGAATGCTGGGGAAGGCACAATCACGAACTGTATCGCTACACCGCAATCATCACGGATGTGTTTCGAAAGAGGTTTGCCCTATTTCGAGGATGATTCTCAACAGAATGACGATATTATATCCTACTGGGAGAGGAAAAAAGTTAGGTCCCCATGGTTAATGAAAGTGTCGAAAGATCTTTAAGAGTTGGGAGTAGTTGACAGCGACAAGAGACAGATCATCCTTCAGAATGATTTTAAAGTAAAAGAGGTTCCACGATAATCAGCCCTGTGAGGAGGAGCCCTCTGAACGAAGGAGAGAAACGAGAAACATAGCCAGTGAATGCGCATGTGCTGGGAAAATATCAAAGCACACTTTCAGCGAAACAGTTAAATATCGTAGTCCTTAAATGGATGAAGAGAGAGAGAGAGAGAAATAATAATTTTCAGCCAGATAATTGTGCAATTGGTAAGCTATAATGTAATTTATATCATCCCCTTTCCTAATGTTTAAAACTGGAAACATTAGACTAACGTGAAGTCTAGAAGATTCGGGTGGCGCCAAACTGTGGTTCAAGCAGGAAGCTGTCTTGGCCAGGGCCAGTCAGTCTAGCACAGGGGCTCAGGGCGCAGACAGGTATGTGCCTGGCACAACCATGTATACCGTTAACAAACTACTTTACCAGTTAATATTTTCCTGAATGTTACACTGTTCATGAAAAAATTCATTCGATTTCTGACATTTTATGACCAACCAACTTCTGAATAAAATGTAAAGTCACTACCATTCCAGAAATCATATTCGTTATGGACAGAAGCCGATCATTTGCCTCATTTCAAGACTAACAAATCTTCCGTCAGGTTCGTAATTTGTCAGAGTTTGGTATTCTACCCTTACGCGCCCAAATAATTTTAGTAATAGTTTCCCTTGTACAAACGTACACTCTCGTAGTAATATGATTGGAAGATATTTAAAGAGGGAAATGTGACAACAAACTTTCGCATCAGTCACTTTGAGATGCAAGTTTAATCTCTCTAAAAGAACAATCTTTCCCATTTACATTTTACATCCTCCTCTTGCCATATTGTCCATACTAGTGAAACAGACTAAATGTCATGTCAATATTTAAAATATTACTGCGTCTCAGAAAATTAATAATCAGCCAACCATTTATAATAATAGTAGTTTAATACACTTGACCACGGTTTCGACGGATATAAACCCGTCTTATTAAAAATTACACACGACACCTATGGACAATGTTATCTTATAATTACAAATTCATAATCATTATGTCTGATATATACGTCATACCAAGCATTTTGTCTAAAACATTGTGAAATACAGAAACAGAATAAAACAATTACTATAGTTGTATATTATATTTCCTAGACTATAGAGATGGTCAACTAATGTGATATGCAATTATAATAACAGTTTTATTTTGATTCTGTATTTCACGATATTTTAGATTATAGGCTTGGTTTAACGCGTATATCAGACATAGTGATTATAAAATTGTAATTTTATGATATTGCATTGTCTATAGATATCACATGTAATTCTGAAAAAGACGAGTTTATATCACATGAAACCGTGGTCAAGTTAACTAGTAAACAACTATTATTGCAACTGGTTGGCTTATTATTAATTTGCTGTCAAGAAATTGTCTATAGGGATCATATACGATATTGCGAACTGGCCCTGAGGAATGGAGACCAACTGAATATGTTATTAACGTACTAACTTGACATACAGTGGAAAGAAATGGGTTTTTACAACATTCACCTTTGCTAATTCCAGCACATTTTCAAAGTAAAGAAACTAAAAAGAGAACAGACTTCATAGAAAAATCGGGTAAACTAGATTCCTAGTAGCAGTAGCAACTACGTCAATAGGAACCAACAAGCCTAAGATCAGTAAATGAAACAAAATTACTAGACGAATCACTCAAGTGATCGCTAGAAGGCATATAGTGTTCCCATCTTTCTCGATTTCTATGGACCAGAAATATTATTGACCATCTTTTTCCAAAATCCTGAATACAACCAATTTTGTAAATTACTGTTACGGGCATAGCTGAAGTACTGAAATAACGCAGTCTCTTAACGTAACACGTAAATGCAACTCCTGATACTGTTTTATGTCAACAACATGTTGACAAGGTCGTCTCACAGATGGCATTATGTATTGTTGTATCTTCTATCGACGATACGGTCACCTAGTAGATCTAACACCTTCATTTGAGAAAATATCGAGCTTCTCCAGTAGTACCGGCGAGAATAGTTTTAAGCAGCGCTGCTGCTGGTGAGAATCTGTCTTTCCTCATTTGATTAGTGATCTGATAAGGAAATGTTCAAGTGTTTGTATAGTCTATGGGACTTAACTACGGGGTCATCAGTCCCTAAACTAACAAACTACTTATGAACTACTTACGAACTAGGACGGCACAAATATCCATGCCCGAGGGGGGATTCGAACCCCCGACCCAAGTGGCCGTGCAGACCGTGACTGGAGCGCCTTAGTCCACTCGGCCACCGCGGCCGGCACCTGATAAGGCTGTTCTTTCTAAACGCAATACCACAGTCTAAATATTCATTCAAGACAATTCCATTTATTTTTCTATTTGGCAAGCTGCATTTCTGGATACGATGTTGGATGCCTACGAATAACATAATTTACTCGTATGTCGATTTATAAGAATTTTTATACTAAGTAAAGTGCACAGTGACGCAAAAATTGTTAATAACTAAACAGTAACTTCTCATTGGTCTTTCTTAAGTTTCCTAAGATCCTTCGCAAAATATGAGACGGAACATTACAGCATTTTTTATTTATGATTGTCTTACTAAAGATTTCCTTTTTCTTTTAACAAACAAAAGAAAGAAACAGGTAGTAAACACTAGAACATCTGACTTTTTGCAGGACGACATCCATTTTCCAACACTTTCAACATTGCAGTTAGTCAAAACAACGAGTATGGAACGGAGGAAACTTGTATACTATTTAATGTACCAAATCAGTCACAATAGCTGTAGGTGAAGGAGAAACCTTCTAGACGTGGTAATGAAACGTCGCAAGTCATGAAAGTGTTTGCCAGTAACTAAGTCACACACGGCATGAATTCCAACACTTTTTAAGCAAAAGTAATTACACTCAAAAATATTGGTGTTTATAAGAAAGACGAGTCAAGTGTAAAAATATGCTAATTGTTAGACTTCATACTGAATTCTTATGTGACAAAGAAAGTGTATCATATTAAGAAGAGACAACATCAAAACTTTGTTTCGAATACGTTTACATTCTCTAACTTTCAATGGAGTAAGCTGCAAGCACTCACATATTCGTGGCTATTTCCTTATGAATAAGTATTTGTTTATATCAGCTGAAATTCCACTGTTTTTACATTTACTTCACGATTATTCGAATCTCTTGATATTTAACGCTAGGAACGCAAAACTTATAGTAACCTTTTCATCAAGTACGTAAAAAATTATTATAAACAAACATTACTTTTACGGCTACTTACAGTTGGGAGTGCTAGCGTCGTGGCAAATATCAGTCAGTAACAACGTTTACAGCAGCGAGTACGTGACCATATGTTAAACTGCGATAGTACTAAGGAGGAGTGCAAGATAGTAATGTCTGAAGTGTTTACCAAGGATATATATGGGAGTGAAGCGTACAGTACCGTGTACTTCAATGAATAAATTCTTATTGTCCACTGTTCACCGTCTAATAAGTTTATCAAAACTTACGACAATGCCTAAGGTTACAAAGAGAAAGAGTCACTTATCGGCTGATTACATAAAGGAGTAATATTTTGTCAGGAACGAAAGTGCGGATCAAGATGCGTTGCGAAAGATTTGTAGTTTTTCCATCTTAGTAACTCATGGATGCAAGGCAGATGTGAAGCATCACGTTTCTACGAAGATGTAAACAAATAGAATAGCGGTATCATCGACTTCAAAGCCTTTTTCTACAGTCACCGTTAAAGAAGGTACACAGGAACAACTTCTCGTTGCTGTTGCAGAACTAACAACAACTTACGAAGTTGTGTTGTATCATATGTCTAGTTCACTTGACTGTACCATAAAAATTGCATCCTGACATCAAATTCGCCGTAAAGCTCGTACGATTCAGCAGTCAGCACATCTTAAACTGTATCAAGTGTTCGCGCAGTACGCTAAGGTTAAATAAATTCTGAACGTGGTTTTTCATTTTCAGGCACTACAAAATATAATGCTTTCCGTCTTATCGTCAGAAAATGGTGATATGTGTAATAAAGAAAAGACAAGTAGATTTTTTACAGGAAACACAATTAGTGCAGCAGGAACACTCATGACATATGGCGTATTAATATAAAAGAAAACCTAATCATTTTCTATAGAAAACACTCGGCTCTGTAAAATTAGAGTGTTTCAACAACAGCACACATATAACACAGTACTGGAAGTGAGCTGATGGGTGATGGATCCTCTTACACTTTTGGAACTATTGTCAACAGTCTGCAGTACGTTCAGAGAACGAGACGAGTGCAGCAGCATCGAAAATTAATCCAAAAAACTTTTTTTTAGAAGTGTCTCTGCCAGTGTGAGGCCACACAGGTAAAAGTCAGCACGTTCCGTTTTTACGGTGGCTATAAACTTGCTGCAAAGTACATACTCAGGTGTCCCCGTATCTATACGCAAGCATCCCACTCCGAACTGGATGCGGAAACATTAAAAAGAAGAAACAAAACAAACCGGGGGAAAAGCACGCAGAGAGAGCAGTTGTAGCAAACTAGGAACTGAGACGAGCGTACAAAAGGCCGTTAGCAACCAGCTCTACACAGCCAACCAACATTTCGCGCAACGACACTGGCGGAAAAAGGAAGAGACACAAAGGGTTACAAAACGAGCTGTCATAGGAGAAGCGTGCCGTATTTGTCTGCCGGAGCACACATTAAAAATGGTTCTAAGACAATGCCGAGTTTCGTGTGAATCAGCTGGAGTGCTTTGTGCCTCTGCTGAGCCGACGTCCAACATGTAGACAGTAGCTGGAAACTTCGTGTGTTTCACTTTACGTGCAGTACTCGTTACCAGAAATTTCATAATTAATTTACTGACGTACCACGAAAAACTGACGCTGTAAAATGTGAGAGAACTATGTGGGCGTATCATCAGCAGGCACATTACTCATTGCTTTGTACTGCGATGCGTCATTTCGTCTTGACGCAGCCTTGAAAATAAATCATTGCCGAAAATTTTTACCATATGCCCTTGTTCGAACTGTGTGTCTGCAATTCTCATACTCAGATGTCTTCATGTATTAGAGTTGATAATTTTTATGGTTGTGTCATACCTCCTTATCTGAGAGTATTGAAACGGAACGGTTTCATGTGGAATGTCGAAGGTATATTGATCTAGAGAAAGGGAGATACCAAACAGAATTATTGGAAGTATCATTAGAAACGCAGTCCAAAAACAGAAGCAATATCCTGCGAAACACACGTTCGACCAACGTACAGATTTCACAAAAATGTATGTAAGTACGTGTGTGGGTGTGTTCCACATCTCATTATAAAACACTGTGCCGATTTCAGCCAAACAAGGTACAAATATTCCTTATTATAATGAACTAGCTGCATACCCGGCGTTTCCTGTGTATTTATTTATTCTCCACTATCGTAGTGGACTCCCCTTCCCCCCTCTATGCATCCATCTCTTTCTCTTCCATCAATCTTTTCGTTTCCGTTTTTCCTCTCTCAGCAAAGTTTTTTTTACAAGATACCCTCTGTCATTTACCATAGAGACATTTATGTACCCCCTAACCTTCCTCTTGGTTTAAACGTCATATGTACAAAAATTCATCAAGATCGGATCAAAACTAGGCATTTTGTCAAAGTCCGTAAGTTAAGTACCCTTCACCATGCACCGAACGCAATTTATAGTCTTCTTGTTTTTAAGGTCAAGTGGGGAAATTTTCATCAATATCGGAACAAAAGTATCCATTTGTGTGCAATAGAAACACAAGGTCATATTTGAAAACGCTCTTTGTCCTTAAATTTTCCAGTTGCATTTCATACAACCGTTGACTAAGAGAAAAAAAATTAGAATAAAAAATAAAATATTTAAAAGAAAAACAGAAAAGACAAAGTAAAAAGGAAAAGTTATGGTGCGACCAAGATATTTAGAGATCCATTTTTATGTTGTAAAGTGCCCTGCGAAATGTGTTGTAAATGGAGTTGGTATTAAAGACGTAGTAAGTTACAACCTCGTACTTATTAGAGAAAATTTTCAAGAATTTCATTGTTTTTGACGTCATAGAATCTGTACGATATGTCATAATACTAGATTATTTCAAAGGTACATCCAGTGGTATATATGTAAAATGTCTGCAAAATACGTCTCGAATTGCTTTAGTAGGAAAGACGTAATAAAGCAAAACGTCATGCGTTATGAGGCGGTTTTTCATGAACCTAATTGTTTATGATTCCATATCTCATGTACTGTGTGACGTACTATCATAAAAATTTAAATGTGCGTTCAGTGGTATGTGTATATACTGTCTGTAACTTTTCTCGCGAATACAATTAATAATGTACGAGTAATAAATTGTAACATCATGTCAATTGCCGTAATTTTACTGCATGAATTCCAAAAAAGTAGTCAGCGAGAAAACGTTTCCAAAAGGTTTCAAATTATGTTTAAAGTTTGTTGCATGTCGATAACTGCTCTCCTCCTCAAGTAGTGGACTGATAAAGTCACACTATCACGTGCTGCGAGACGGGGAAGCTTTGTTTATGATGTCATATCTCCTGAACTACCGGCCCTATCGCCATATCCTTTCTTAACTAACGCCTTCTACCTATAAACTACATTCCTGACAAATTTCAGCTTCTTAGATGAAGTAGTATTCGAGATTTCGTGTTTACTTAATGAGTCAGTGAGAGAGTGAGTGAGCTTCCTTTCGCTTTTATATAGGAAGAGATTCCTTCTGAATAAATTAGTTTGTAAATCATTTCTTGCCGTTTTGGACAATACAATTAACACTCTACTATTGTGATAATATCTATGCACTCTCTGACCGTATTTTAACACGTAGCCAAAATTATCTTATATTTCAGGGTTTAACTAAAGAAAATAAAAAATAAAAACACTCTTTTTTGAACTTTTACCTCTTCAAAACATTATTTTAATGTACTTTCCATTTTTGAATTACCTTTTTCCTCTGTTTGAAGGTTATTATCTTTCCTGTACTGGTACAAGTAAAAATCAAGTGACAGTCTCAAATTACAATTATTTTGGCAAATATCTCTGAAACGGTGCGAATTATGTAAATAAACATAACGAAGTTGTAGAGAATTTTCTCCTCTATGATTTTCGTCTGAGATGAATGGTTAAGGCGTTATTTTCAATTAAATTGTTGTCAAAAGGCTATCACAACGCCAAATTTTTACTGTTACTAAGCTGTTATTTGTCCGAAAAATTTGCAAAAGCACGTTCTGGTCGCCGACATCCAACAATTACGTTTGTAAAATTTGGTGCCAATCGGTTGAACGGCGAAACCTAAAATATGGGAACATGTTAAACACACAGACAGATATTGTCAAATCGCCGTTATTTTTGAAAATATCTCAAATGTAAGAGGTATTGAAAAATATAACAGAGGACAGTTGTAGAAAATTTTGTCGTCTACTAATTCCTTTATTCAATTTTCTTCTCAGCATAACGGTTAAGTAGTTACTTTCAAATTTCGAACAGTGAAAAGGCGATCTCAAAGGCCCACGATAACCTAAATTGAGGCAAAATTTCTACCTTACGTCCTGAAGTGTATGATTTCCACGCTAGAGACCATTTATTCAATTCCCGATTAGGAAAAACTGAAAAATCAGCTGTAGCTGAGCTTGCACTATAATCAGGTGATCACGAAGCTTTTCGAGACAAACTTTTTTTTTTTTTTTTTTTTTTTTTTAAAGACGACGTATTATCCACGGATGGTTAGAAAAGTAACTGAAATGTATAAGCATGGCACTAATTTCAACAGAAGTAAGGAGCCACGGAACATATTAGTATGTTGACTGTAGCACTTCAGATTAGGTAGATATGGTTGTATCGTTGACTAGTGACAATCTTTGACAAGGATTATGTGTTTTGATAACAAGAATATTAAACAGAGACCAGTTTATACAGTATTTATGCCGCTCTCCTACGTCCGACTCGACATTCGACAAGACTAAGTACCACCAGGAGCACCTCTGAAGATGTCCAGCACATCTCTGGACGAAACTTCAGGAGCATAAATGTTTCATGGACCAGGCCTCTACTACCTGGAAGTTTCATCAGCGGTAAGGATATCAGATCGTGTAAGCTTCCATTGTATGATAAACCGTACATTCTCACAGACTGCGGTCTAATTCGTGCTGTGCCATGCCGCCGAGTAGAGTTGTCAATTTTCAAAATTGAGCAAAATTGGGCAAGTTTGAAGCCCTTACTCTTACGGGAATTAGTTTCATAACTACGAGTTTGAGTACTGTGGGCAGGGCCAAGCTGGGAATTTGTATCTGACGGGAGGCATGCTTAGGTAGTCCTTGCAGGTGCGGTGATCACTGTGTCCCCAGTGGTGTAGGGGTCAGCGCAACTGCCTAGAAAGCAGGAGACCCGGGTTCGAATCCCGGCTGGATACACATTTTCAGCTTTGCCCAATCGAAGTTGTCATATATTCTGTGAATATTAATTTTCAAAATGTTCAAATGTTTGTAAATCTATCGGACTCAACTGCTTTGTCAGTAGTCCGTAGCTTACAAACGAGTTAACCTAAGAAAAACACCAGCACCCATGCTTGAGGGGGACTCGAACCCGACGGCGAATAGCCGCGCGTACCGCAGCACGGCATTCCAGTATGCACGGCAAATCCGCCGTGGCAGTTGTCAATGCTAACAGACAAGCGTCACTGCGTAAAATATCGCAGAAATCAATGAGGGTCTTACGGAGACCATATCCGTCAGGACAGTTGGGTGTAATTAGACGACAATGGACAACGGAAACTGACGAGTGATTTGAGTGCCTTTGCAAACTACGAGGGTTGGAACTTAAATAGTGGCAACACTGGTGTGGAGACGCTATGCAATGGAATCTACTGTTGTCACTGACAGCACATTACGTTGACATACGCACCTTAGCTCCGAGGAAATGGACTCGCCCGTCCCATGTCACGGCGTGCGCACTATCGATGGAAACACAGTGACTTGTGAACGAGCGGTCTAAAGGAATGGTGGCACTACGTTTTCAAAACAGGAACAACGGAGCTGGATCAAGATTGATGTGCCATAGGTCGTACAGCACGGCTGTGTCAGTGAGGTCTTCAAGAGGCGTGCGGGGAATCTGTATAGCCGTACAAGACCCATGATTCTGCACACAATGCGCGTGCGCATACAGCGCAAGCTGTGGCTGCTCTGTTCGGCCGCTGGGACTGGGAAGTACTGTATTATCCACCATACTCCCCGGACTTAAAGTCCTTGTGATTTTCCTTTTATTTTGAAGATTAAGGAACCACTTCGTGGCATTCGTTTGAGAACTATTTCACATATTTGAGAAGCAGTAGATCTCTCTATTCGCACCATCAACAGGCTATACTAACGGTATACTAAGCCTTCCACCTCGTTATCAACTGGTTCTACACAACGCAAGTGCCTACTTTAAAGGGTATTAACAGGTGCAAACATGTAACGCTTTTGTATCAGTTGTGAATAAATAATTGCCACTATTTAAGTTACAACCCTCGTACGTGAGATCGGCTGCAGCGATTCACAAAAGTTGTTAATAAGTCACTTTGCAACCTATTAGTAGTTCCATAATTGTGTGTGTGTTGTTCATATAAGTAATAGACTGAGTCCTCTTGTATAACTCGACCGATCATTGATTGGGAATTATTACGTTCACTTACCTGGAGACCATTTCCTCCAATTCACGGACGTTTTACCGAACAAAGGATGGATTTTTCTTTTAGTTATGAATGCTCCATGTTCACGACATGTGCGAGGATTATTATGGAAAATTCTAGTGACACATTTGACACATCAGATCGTCAAACACTAGTTCCACATAACATTTATATAATCTAGAGGTTACAGCATGCAAAACATATTGTAGCGGGAGGAATTTCGTAATTATTACATCTCATCAAGTCTATGTTAACAATAGATATTTATTAGCTTAGAAACATTCCGCTTTCAAATATTTCCACAATTATGTTCCATAATCTCTGCAGTGTAACCAACGAACCTGTAACATTTTACACCACCCTTTCCTGACTAATATGGACTTCAGCTGTCCAGCCTGACATATGACACTGAAGCATGGACCGAATAACTGTTTTATATCGATGTGACTCTTCAAGCTTGTTATATTCTTTGCACAGAAACGTAAGTTTCACAATAACCTACTAATGATTCATAGGTTTCATTCTCTTTACTAAAAATTGATAATGTGCTGGGTTTCATAACACTACAAACATTTACCAAAAGTTATGAAGGAAAGAACGAATCTGAATTTGACCGATTAAACATGTTCTGAACACACATGTTAACTACATTTCGTGAAACTCGGTTTAGCATTTCGCGACATTAGGAAATTATTGTAAGACCGTTCATCAAACTCATACTATGTTGAAAACGATTTTTCAGAAGGTTCCCTGTCGTTGCAGACACTACTTGGGTATTTTTAAGACACCCCCTTAATTTATATGATAATAAGGGCAATTCAGAAAGACCCACTTACTGTTTTGGCATCGACGGGGCGTTAAATCCTAACCTTTCCTTCTAGTTTTAGCTATGAAAGTGTCACGAATTGTCACGCGTTTGAGAATCCATCTATGGTAGATGATTAGATCTGTTATCGGCCCCTCCAGAATTTTTGGAAATAATGACTAGAGAATATGGTGCAAAACCTCTGAGATGGTCGATCATTATGAAAACGATTACGTGAGGAACAAGTGACACGCAGCTGTTTCTGTCCTCCTGACTTCGGCAGCGCTCTTGGAAATTTCCATCTCCCGGCGCTCTTGGGCCTTAAAGGATTTATTGCTGAGACGTAGAAGAAAGTGGCATCGGCTGCAGTGGAATACTAATTTGAATTTCAAATAATTTAAAAACAAATATCAGACTTTTGAATAGGAATACATTAAATTCTAAGAAAGCAAATATTGCATTTCGCCATAAAAATCTGTAAAGGAACTATTCTCCGCCGTATAAAATCCTGTATTTCATAACTCCTTACACAAGGCTAAGGAAACATTTCTAGTACATAAGGACAACAGCGCATTAAGGCGTCTGGAGCAAGTTATATAGCTCAAGTGGTACTACATGACACGTTTCTATGTTACAACAGATGGATGATCTCCAATTTGCCGTAAGAGATAATAGATACCACAGATGTGGTGGTTGTTCTTTCGTTACACTTTCTTACTGAAATGTTCAAATGCTTGTTCAGCTTGAAGGACCTAAATCAGGGTCATCAGTCCCTAAACTTACAAACTACTTATGAACTATCTCATACTAAAGACGGCACAAATATCCATGCACAAGAGGGAATTCGAACCTCCGACGGCGAACGGCCTCGCGCATCTTCGGCCGCTCCGCCACGGCACACTTTCTTACTACTTCTTGTAAAACTGCACTTAAATATTTTCATGGGTATCTCGTAAAGTGGACCAGTCCAAATTATAAAACAACCAACCATCCAACTTCGTTAACTGGAAACTATATAATAAAAAATACTAAAGAATAGGTCAAATTAAATTCCAGTTTTGGGACCCTTAGTTGTTAACTAATGACAGGCGCTTACGAGTTGTGTTGCTTCTAATTTATTTACTTACTTATACTGCGCAAAACAGCATGTGATTAGAAGCGAAACATTTACACCAAATCATTTCATAATTAGGGCAACTACAGCTTAAGTAGTACTGTTTTGTTAAGAAAACTATTAGAAATTTTTAAAAAGTTTTTCTATAATCAATGAACATTTATCATAGCCGCATTATCTGTATTCTGATCCTTTATTATGTCCACAAACTGTTTCGCAGTTTTATAAGCGGATGAAGCTCTTTCATGTGCGCTGTTAAACACTTCCATTGATTGATTCTGAAGAGAGCTACAAGTGCACATTCTATTTGAATACCATTTCTTCCCAACACTTCGTCATTCCAGCAAGCATATCTTCAATTCTAATTAGAATACGCGGTTTGTAGCGGAGCAGGTTACTTAATTTGAGCTTTTAGACCTTTTTGACGGCATATTCATCTTGGTTTTCGGTTTTTGAAAATTTTTCTACACTGTGCAGATGCCATCTGATCAGCTCTCGTAAATGTTGAGTTATAAATTGAATCTGAAACTCACCGCAGACGGAATATTGTTTTGGTAGGAACTACATCGTGAATGTATCATCTTCATATTATCAACTTCTAATACGTAATGCTGGGGAGCAGCACGAGTCTACTATGAATTGTAACTGAGTTTTATCACACTCATTTTAAGTGATACGTGCACCTAATACCGTATACAATTTAAAAATCAACAATCAAATTTTTTTGAATAGGTAAATATTTATATTCACATATTTTGAACTGCGTGTTGCCTTACCCGAGGTAAGTCATTCAAAAATGAAAAACTAGAAGTACGGAAAACTGAAAGGTAGATGAACAAGTAACAATGTCTGGAAGGAAGTACTGAAAAAATATTGTTTTTACTGTTAACACATATAATAAAATTATAAGATGTGATATATACTGAAATTTACTTATTTACACTCTACGTCGCTGATCACTAACGGTGCGATGTATTCGCATGGGTCATCTAGTTATATGTTATTACAATTCTTACTTCTGTTAGAGAAAGTTTCTCCTTTAGTTAAATTGGTCGCTAACTGCCCCCCCCCCCCCTTTTTTGTGCAGATAAGAACGTAATAAGTTTGTGTAGCCTCGTTGTTTGCCTCTACGGCTTATTAATGATTTTATCCATAGACGGCTTTATCTTGTGCAGGATGATGGTTTCTGACCCGCACCAAGGCCTTATTATTAAATTTATTTATTGAAGTAGAAATCGATTACCGTTACATCATTGTGGCCACGTAAATTTATTACGGCCCTAGGACGTAAGAACAATAAATCGGCTCCTGTATGTTCACAGAACATGTAAAAGTAATATAAACAGTTTTCATTAGAATACCCAGGATTCCTGATAATGTCTATCGCAGAAATGCGTAAATTGTGAAAAATAAAGTCATTTTGAAGCCAGCGAATGACTTACCTTACCGATCTATTCAGCATTTTACAAACCTTACATTATTTTCAACATGTCACAACTGTAACTAAAAACATGTTTTCCGCTAGATGCAATAAGGTTTAACATCATTGTATCACAAAATAAATGTTATTTTAAAATAGACCCGTAATCTTCCGGTGTTTATAAGCCTAAATGCGTTGTCTATCCAGATGATTATGTGGTACCGGTGGGGAGGGAATTAAAATCACGTTTCAATGAACCTTGCCAATCCTTTCAAATTCGTTTCACGTGATATTGGTTATTTGACGGTGTCCATATCTGAATTTATGCAACTGTTATCCGACCGAAACAACACCTGAAGTGTTGGGGAGCACTACATTTCATTGGCCGTTACTTGCACTTACATGCCGGAAGCATTACCAGAACCAATACCGAGGCACGCCATATGAATAAGCTGATGATTTACTCCCTGCTACAGGGACATCAGACAAGTTTGTATACAAAGGTCAATGGTATCGCAGCTAAATGGATTTCATTGTTATTGTACTCTGTATGCTACCCTAAGACTACATCTTAATCAACACAACCTCTATCACAGAGTAATTACACATTACTGCCATAGATTATTACAGTAATTTACTACGGATTTACGCATTGTTCAGTAGCTAAAAATATTATAATTTTTATAAAATTTGAAACATCGTCATGTAAGTATTATGTTGTATGTACTAGTTCTCCTTTTGTTCTTCGTTAGAGATCTGAAGATGCAATAACCCGCCGAATCGCCTCATATCTAGATACAGATTTTTGCAACCAAGATAGTGTTTTATTCAAGAATCTCTAATTTTCTGTCACTGGTTAACGGACTTAATTAATGGAAACTAATTAAAAATACGGAATTATTTGTCTAAGTCAATAATTAAAAATGTTACACAGATATATTCCAGTTAAATGTGTGGTTGAGCAATTTTTTAATGTAAATATTAATTGATGAATTTTGTTATATTTATTCGCTTACAAGTTTAAAGTTTTAAGTCTGTTTCTCGTTTGCTCGCCAAATTTACAAAATATCCATCAGCAATTCGGTCAATAATTTATCAGCTGAAATTGTTAATGAAGATGTAAAGCTATTCAGTTCACAATTCAGTTCACACCTATTCCATTATGTCTATAACTTCCCACAATGTAAGTTATTTAAAATATTTTAGGATGTCTCAAGTAATTTATTCATTAAAAATTTTTACATATAGATTTTCAAGATCAAAATTAGGTTTATTCTTGGGTCCCCGCCCTCTATATTTATTAATGATTATTTTATTCAAACACTTTAATTGTACTACCACAGCAGAGACAAGGATGATAATTGTTATGTGCTTGAATATAAGTGTAACAAGTAGAATACCTTTCAACACTGTATTGAAACATAGTAATTTCTTTGAGATAAACAGTAAAGTCTGCCGATAGCCTTGGTACATTTTGTGAACGCGGTGTGGGGAGGGGGGAAGCAGGGAGGATTTTGCGGCCGTCAAGGCGTTGGAGGAGAGGAACGGTTTTTTTCCGAAAATGATATGGTCACCCTAATTAATATTCGTTGTTAACAAACTTCTCTATTTCAAAAACGCTTTGCTTCCCATTGCTATTACGCACCTCTATACTGCGACCATCATATGTTATTTTGTTGTCCAAGATAATAAATTCATCTACTATCTTATTTTTTAACTAATTCCTTCAGCTTCGCCTGAGTTTATTAGGCTACATTCAATTACCCTTGTTTTGCTCCTGTTAATGTTCATCTTATACTCTCCTTCCAACACATTGTCCATTCCGTTTACTTGTTCTTCTAGATCCTTTGCTGTCTGACAGAATTACAATTTAATCGGCAAAAAGCAATGTTTTTATTTCTTCACCCAGAACTTTAACTGCTTTTCCAAATTTATCCTTGCTTTCCTTCACACCTTGCTCAATGTACCAGTTGAATAACATTGGAGAAAGGAAACAACCGTCTTTTACTCCATTTCCGACCAGTGCTTCCTTTGCAGGCCCTTAGACTCTTACAACTGTATGGTTTTTGTACAGTGTATAAATACCCTTCTGTTCCCTATATTTTGTCTCTGCTGACCTCAGAATTTGAAAGAGTATATTCCAATCGCCATTTTCGTAAGCTGTCTCTACAGAAGCTATAAATGTAGGTTTTCCTTTTCGTATGTTTTCCCAAACGAAACAAATTGATTTTGGGAAATAGCGGAAAAGCTAAATAGGGATGGCCGGAGTCGGGTCTGAATCACCACCCTCTCGAATGCTTGTCAACTGTGTTAACGCTTCGCCAAATTACTCGGTGCTACATGACGGTATAAGCAACTATTTAAGTTCCGTCAGTATACGTTTCTTTAACAGTCAACCATTGTAATTCTTCCTCTAAGGTGCAGCTATCTCGCAAGGCCGCGTGCAGGATTATCATCACACGTTTTTCTCTCAAACTACGAGAAACGTAACACTACAAGAAGGAAGTGAGTGGTCCACAAAATACGCTGTAAAACACCGTAGAAAAAAAACCTGTCGTTAGTAATTAATCCCTCTAATTAAAATACTTCCCGTGCAACTGTATACGCATTTATTAGGACGATTTCTTACAATACATGGCATTACATGCAAATATAATGAAACCGCTTGCTGTCAATGGTGGTCAAAGATGGCACTAGTCCAATTTGGGGAACTTCGTTCTAAAATGGATGCCTAAGCAGGAATGTGTTTCTCGTCCAATTATTATAGCTTGGACATAAACTCGCCCATCCAGTGTGCTTATTCAGAAGTGGAGCCCTTGCTGGCAACCGGCTTCGTAGCCATCTATAGGAAATGCGTTCAACCACTGGCTTCACAATCACGAAGTTCAAAGCTCAATCGCGTTTTCCCTCATGACGGCGGGCTACACGCGATGCCCCGGCTCGGCTCGGTAGCTGTCGATGCTTTTATCACACTCAGCGCAGCTGAAACCACTGTAATTACGGCTTTTGTGCGGTACCGCAGCGCGCGATCGGCGCATCGCCCAGAGGGCAGGGAGCGAGCACGGCGGCCGCGGCTGCGTTTTAAAACGCCGCTACAAACGCCTCTCTCATACAGGTACTTTATTTTATTGTGGCAGAATCAATAGCGCTATTAAAAAATGATGAAAAGTAACGGAATAATTCAGTACGGTTCAGAGCCGCTGCTCGTATATCTGATATTACCTAAACATAAATTTACGTTAACTATTTATTGGACTCGCTTTTTATTACGCAATTTTGTCTGTCGTTTTGTTGAGGTTTCATGAAAGATACATCTCGTTAAATGTATCTGTGAATAAATTCTACTGACACACACAGCTCGTAATATCAATAATGCGTGCTCTCTTACAAAGTGACCCCATTTTTTTAATTTATGTCCATCGACAGCAAGCGGCTTCATTAAATTTGCATTTAATGCCATGTGTAGTAAGAAACCGTGCTAATAAATGCATATATAGACGAACGGGAAGTATTTTAATTAGACGGATTTATTACTAACGGCAGGTTTATTTCTACCTCTACACTCGTAAACCCACCTATCGGTGTGTTACACCGTATTTTGTTTTCCACTGTCGCTTCATCTAGTGTTAATTTTGCCATGGATTGCGGGAAAAACTAATGACGTTACGCCTACACGTGGCCTTGCAAGATAGCTATACCTTAGAGGAAGAATTATATGGGTTGAATATTACAGAAACGAATACTGCCTATAGTCATGTAGAACCGACCAAAGTGGCGAAGTGGTAACACAAGGGACTCGCATTCAGGAGGGTGGCGATTCAGACCCAACTTTGGTCTTTCTGTTTGAGGTTTTCCGGTATTTCCCAAAATCAATACAGGCTTGTGCCCATTCTCTAATGACCACCGTCCACACGGTTCCATTCCCTTGCAGCGTTTGCCACTTGCAATGAATTTATGCCTATGGAATACCTTTTCCAATTTAATGAAATACTCGATCCCTAATGTCCACGTATGTCAAACTAGAAGGTTTTAGTATGTAAACATACTAATAGATAAACACACTCACTCAGGCATCTATAAAATAGTATGCAACACCTGCAATGCCCTACATGTAGGCCAAACAGGAAGAGAATTCAAAACAAGATACAAGAAACACATAAATGCCTACCACACCAATATCTTTAATAAATAAGCAGTAGCTACCCATATAAAGGACATCCGTTCCAGAATATTAAGGGTGATCTTCATATACTGCATAAAATGGACAAGGGGCATATAATGGACTTCTATGAAGAACTAGAAATCTTCATCCATGAAAAAAATACATGATGACCTCCTACTAAATGACAAACTGGAAAGCATCAATACCAAGTTCTTTAAAAATTTCTCCAGTGTTGAATGTATTTTTCATTAAAATGTAAAATTAATAATGTAACTCTGATAAAATAATTCTTTAAAATATAGCAACATCTCTTTCAACACATGGTATCTACATATGCAAATTTTATGGCATATTAACTGTAAATACTTATGTAAGTAGGTTATCTTAGCTTCTAAGGATCTTTGCACAGTGTAAACATCTAATACAAAATGTCTACATGTGGCGTATACATAACTGTGTTCTTGTGCTGTGAGTGCCAGACAACAAGTTTATCAACAAAACCGTAAGTAAATACAACACTGCAATAATCCAAAAGCTATAATCACGAAACATAATACTAAAATAGCTGTATCTTCCTGAACAGGTTACAACGTCCAACCATAACCTCACTGGCACCCACAAAACATAATAAAACAATAATGAACCTGTAATTGTAAAATGCACCCGATGACGGCAGCTTGCTGCCGAAACGCGTCAGGCTAATAAAAATATTAGTTAAAAATGACTGCTGCGGTATAAATTATTTCCAACCAGAAGGTTGCTATTTGCTATATCCCTAGCAAATGAGAAAGTGTAAGTTTGTGTAAACCATAATTACTGAGACAATCCCATAACTGTCAGTACTTATTTTTCATTCGAAATTTGTCGCAAAATTTAGATAATACAGTAATTAAAAAGATTAATTTTCCCAATATTAATGGAGTAAGAACATAAAACAGACCTGAGGAACTCACAGCTCCTGCTCCACTTCGCACCATATCGGGAGTAACATTTTATCTCTTTAATGTATCGGAAAATGATTTTTTTTAATCCTCCAAATGTGCTAACTGTGTATTACAAATGATCCACCATTAATCATCTTCAGGCTAGAAATTTGCGCTCTAGGCTGTTTTTACAACAACAAGAAGTTCCACCTGCTGCTTTTATTCTCTCATCACCATATCTAATTCCTTCAGAACCGCCTGATGTTGTTGGACTACTTATCTTGCTCTTGTTAAGGTTCGTCTTATAAAAACCTTTCAGGGCAGTGTCTATTCCGTTCAAGTGCTCTTATAGGTCCTTTGGTGCCTACGGAAATTTTTTATGTCTTCTTTCTGAACTTTAGTTACGTTACCAAATGTCTCCTTGCTTTCCTTTCTTTTCCAGGGACTGCGTTTTATTGGCAGGGCCCTTAAAACATGCAACAGAACTACAGAAAGAAACTGCATACACTATGCTTGTCAGTCCTTTTTTGGATTATTGCTGCCCAGTGTGGAATCCTTATCAGGTGGGTTTGACGGAGGGCATCTCGTTTGGTATTGTCACGATACAGGGGAGACAGCGTTGCGGAAATGATACAGGATCTGGGATGGGAATCATTACAACAACGGCGCTTATCGCTGCGGCGTGGGCTACTTAAGAAATTCCAGTCGGCAACATTCTCTCCGAATGCGCAAATACCCCTACTTACATAGGTAGAAATGATCATCAGAATAAAATTCGAGAAATCAGAGTCCGAACGGAGAGATTCAGGTGTTCTTTCTTCCCGCGCGCTATTCGAGAATGGAATGGGAGATAAATAGTATAATGGTGGTTCGATGAGCCCTCTGCCAGGCACATAAATGAGATTTGGAGAGTTTCCCATGTAAATGTAGATGTTCACAGCTTGCGCAATGTACAGATTGAATATTATGGAAAAGGCTGCAATTCTACCTTCATTCCTTCACAATTACTGTTTCCCTTTAAAACGCTTCGACCTTCATCTGTGTCTGCTTTTTTTACAAGTTGTACATAACTTTTAGTACCCTATATTTTACCCTTCCCCGTTCAAAAATTGTAATAGTGTATTTCAGTTAGAGTTATCAAATGCTTTCTCCAAATTTACAAACATAAGTTTGCCCTACGGCAACGGATCTTGTAAGATAAGTGATAATATATTGCCTCAATAGCTCCTGCACTTCCTTTAAATCCAAACTGTTATTCTCTGAGGCTGGATTCCAGCAGTTTTTCCATTCGTCCGTGATTAATTCATGTTAGTATTTTGGAACCATAACTTTAACAAGACACTTCTATAATTTTCACGTTTGTTACCAATAAATTAACATTTATCTTTAGGCTTTGAAGAATTACAACAATTTCAAACTGATTAAAGTTCAGACATGAATATTTCGAAGGTCTCTTGATTGTTGTCGAGTTTGTAAGTCACAATAACAAAACCACGTCTTGGGACGTTGCGAAACAGGACTGCGTTCTGCGAAGTGTAGCACTCTGTCCTGAATCGTAGAACCCTGCCGTAGATCGAAGCGCATTGCCTGCTTCATTGATGAAAACGGCGTGATAGGTGCTATTACCGCGTATTCAATTGTGATTTCGCATTTCGCCAGTCAGGTTTGACTGCGACACTTTCATGCCCTTTGACTCTAATAATTGCTGTCTGCCTGTTTTATAGGTTGAATATAACTCTTCGGTCCCTATATTTTACTTCTGCTACCTTCACAATTTCAAACACTCAACATTGTCAAAAGCTTTCTCCAGATACACAAATGATAAAAACTTAGGTTTCACTTTCCTTAACCTATCTCCTAAGATAAGTCGTAATGTATTGCCTCTCGTGTTCCTACATTTTTCCTACATCCAAACTGATCTTCCCCAAGGTCAGAATCCACACGTTTTTTCATTCGTCTGTAAGTAACTTGTGTTAATATTTTGCAACCATCGTTAATTAAACTGATATTTCTTTAATTTTCACATTTGTCTATACCTTGTTTCTAATTAGAATCACTATATTCTTCTTGACGTCTGAGGGTATTTCACTTGTCTCATACATTTTGCGTACCAGGTGGAATATTTTCTTCATGACTGGCTCTCCTAACGATATCAGCAGTTCAGTCGGAATATCATCTATCCAAGGGGTCTTTTAGTGCTCAGTCAAAGTCTTCTCGCAGTATAGCATCTCCTATCTCACCTTCCTCTACTTCATATACCATTTCTAGAATACCACTTTCAAGAACAGCTCTTGATATTCATACCGCTGCTTTTGTTGTCTCTAAATGTGTATTTCATTTTCCCTAGTTATCTATTCTTCTACGGTCTTTAATTTCTCCTCAAGACACTCTTGCTTAGCCAAAGGAAGGAAGTTTGGAGTTTAACCTCCCGTCGACAGCGTTATCATTAGAGACGGAGCTTACGATCAGAATGTTTGGGTAAGGATGTGGAAAGAAATCGGCCGTGCCTTTTCAAAGGAAGCATCCCGGCATTTGCGTGGAGTTATTTAAGGAAATCACGGAAATTTAAATCTGGATAGCCGGAGGTGCATTTGAACCACCATTCTTCCGAAGAAGAGTCCAGGGTGTTAGCACTGCGCCACCTAACTCGGTTCTTGCTTAGCCAGTCTGCACTTTCTGTCAACCTCATTCTTCAAACGTCTGTACTTCCTTTTGTCTGTTTCACTTGTCTCTCTCTCTCTCTCTCTCACACACACATATTCAATTAAGTTCAGTATCTCCTGTGTTATCCAAGATTTTCTATTAGGCCTTGACCTGCCTATATGATACTCTGCGGCCTTCACTATCTCTCAGAGCTACCCATTCTTCTTCTATTGTATTACTTTCCCACGTTTCATACAATCCTTGCCTAATGCTCCCTCTAAAACTATCAACCACCTCTGGTTCCTTTAATTTGTCCAGATTCCTTCTCCTTAATTGTCTACGTTTTTGCAGTCTCCTAAGTTTAAATGTACAGTTCATAACCAATAAGTTATCGGTCGCAGAAGTTAGAACGGTTACTGCTGCTAAATGAAAGATTATCACGATTTAAGTGAGTTTTAATATGTATGGTGTTATAGTCGGTGCACGATAAATGGGACACAGCACCTTCGATGTAGACCGTTACTCGTGGGAATCAGGCGTCAGACAGGCGCCGGTCGCTCTAAACAGCTAACACATTGTGCGAGCTCACACCGGAAACCGCAGGTAATCGGCGGTCAGTCGTGTCGCCCTGCGAAACCGGTCGGCCCACCCCAATGCAGTATAGGGACCCCTCGGGTGGCCAGATTTCTTTGAAACTCTGAAAGAAGCTGGCACCACTCCGGATTCCTGTGATCTAGCCGATCGCCCAAGAGACCTGACCCTTGATGCTCTATAATGCCGACTCGACAGTAATATATAAATAAACCAAAACACCTGAATCCTAATGCAATTCTCCCAACCCATAGCAGAATATACAAGTCAGAAAACATGTAAAAATAAATTAATTTCATGCAACGAAAATCAAAATTAAGCAATTGAAGTAATAAAGAGGCACAGGAAGCTTTAAAAAAAATAAAAAATAAATAAAAAAATAAAAAGCAGTCAACAATCCGAAGATTGGTTTGAACACCACAGTGCTTTACTAGGCATGGTCCTGTTTGGAGGTGGTATGCCGTTGCCTTCCTCCGACCTTCGAACTGACTTACCCAGCCAGTTATAGAGGGACCTACAGTTTAACGTAGGTTCCGAACCACGTGCTACTCGGTACTTTTCACATGAGCAATACTGCCAGAGGTGAAAGAAGTGGAAACTGACAGATAAAAATCCTAGGACCTGGCGGGGATCGAACCCGCGACCTTTGGATTTGTAGTCTGGCACTCTACCACTGTGCAACCGACAAGCGAGAAATAAGAAAATTGAAAGGCAAGAATGACCACCACCTTTCAACCTCAGCTACCGGTTTTAGTGTCCCATTTCCTGTTTTAATTTCCTCCACATCATCTGATTTAATTCGACAACATTCCATTCTTTTCACTTTACTTTTGCAAAAGTTCATGTAATTATCTCTTTTACAGGTGCTATCCATTTCGTTCAGCTGCTCGTCAAACTGATTTCTAGGTTACAATACTTATTTTATAGCACGTTAATATTATGGACACTAACGGGATTTGCAGGAGACTTTGTGTTAAGCTTCTGTTACTTGCACTGTTTGGCCGTTGGGACAGACGGAAATTGAACGTAGCGGCGAGGTAGGCTCAAGGCTGTCGGACGGAGCTTCTGCCAGGGACGAAAGGGCGAAGGGCTGTCGTGAGGCTTACACTTGACACCTTAAGCCGTCGGCACACGGATCGTGCATTCGAACGTGACCGTTCAGCGTTCTCTGTTCCTGGTGTCGCAGCATGGAGACACCAATAGGACGTTGTTTATGGAGATGCAGAACAGTATAAAGCCTGTCAAATGTGCGTCTGATCGTTAGTCATCGAGACGGGAGGTCACTTACGTCACATGTAGGCTACCTCTTTTCAGAGCAGAATACGAAACGCCTTATTGTCTGCTAGTAGAAGGACGAATTTGGTGGGTTTTGTATTAATAACTTGGAGGGGTGCTTAATATGTCGATATAGCTTTTTAAGTAGTGATGTAGATAAGGTCTCTGGTTAATAGCAGATGGAAATTTGGTCTAGAGGTGGCTGACTCAGCTTGTTAAGATTGTTCTTTGTGGCACACAGTCATTTCTGTTATAAGTGTAAAGATCATGACGGTAATATGAGTCTGTGCAAATGAAAATGAATTGTGATTTGAACCCATGAAAACGGTTTGTGAATCTTACAGTACCTCCAGTGATACTCATCATTGCACGACAGTTAGGTATACAATAAGTCGTTACGTATACAAAAATATTTTTTTTTTAAATATAACTTTACGTATAATCATCTGCAACGAAAGCATTGCGTGCGTGGTCTTCATACGGCATATCTGTAGGTTTCACGAAGAGATTACTCTCTTCTCGTACACAGAAACGTAGCGAAAAATTTTAAGATCACATTTTATCAGGAATATTTAATTTTAAACTTCACTCTAACTTCCGGCAGTTAATAGCCTTATCCATATCAGTCTCAGGGGATTTTGTGCGTCGCTTGGACATTAAAACCGCTGGATGAGTGGAGGATTAAAGACTTACCACTTCTTGGAGAGCTAAAATTAAATGGGAGCTAAATTAGTGCGCAGCAGAAGAGACGCTGCTGATGTTTTGCGCATGACGTCACTGAATAACTTTACTTTTATGGTGCAGGCCGTGAGATTTCAAGAGACTTGCGACGATCGCTAAGTTGCTTTTCTTTAGTGCGCGACTGGTAAGTAAAACTGTTTTGAATATATGTAAGCTTCGGAAACAGTGCTAATGTTGGAGATAGTGTAACCAATTATAAACCGAATTGTCGTAAGTACTCCATCAATCTTCCCCACGCGATACAAGTGTCCCAAGCATTTACCTGTGTAAACACCAGAACAGGCAGTGACCGATTTACCAATAGGATGCGAAGGCTGGCGCTTGTAACATTACTCTTGTGACCTTGTCTGTACGAATCACTGTTAGACTTCGCGATTGAAAGATTAAGGATTTTTGTCAAAGTTTGATGATAGGAATATCGGCTAAAATTTACGAAAGTATGGATAAAATTAATACACGAAATTACTGAATTGAATGAGGTGGCGGGCCGGCCGCGGTGGCCGCGGGGACTGATGCACTCCAGTCGCGGTCTGCACGGCCACTACGGTCGGGGGTTCGAATCCCCCCTCGGGCTTGGATATTTGTGCCGTCCTAGTTCGTAAGTAGTTCATAAGTAGTTTGTAAGTTTAGGGACTGATGACCCCGTAGTTAAGTCCCATAAGTTGTACAAACATTTGAACATTTGATTTTTGAGGTGGCGGAATACAGATTGGGGTTAAGGCAACACACAAAAATAACGCTGCAGAGAAAACATACGGAAATTATCCATTGAAGCTTCTTTCTGTAAATCTTGATCACAGAAGCTGAAAATGTTAAGCTCTTGAATGGCTTAGATAAATTTTATAATACTTTCCCCAAAACATTAATGTTCAGACTGTTCACCTCGCAAGTCACTGTTGCCGGACCGTGTACATAAATTTGCTAAACAAAATAACAAAAGGAAAATCTATCGAACAGCGCGAAACTGTCAATACGGATGCAGGCTCTAAAGTAAAAAAAAAGTAATGATTTAAAGTAACTGATCGTGATTTAATCATGGAAATACGCGAAGCGAAAGTGATGACGTCTGAACATCATGTTACAACGGATTATCGAGGAGCTGAAAACCTCAAAGAAAATGAATAATTAAGAAAGGAAGGGACATTATTAAATGTAAACAAGGTGAAGACATTGCTCTCAATAAAGAGAGGATATGTTTTTTAAATTAAAATGTAACAGCACTGAAACATCACGGGGCAGTCTGGCGACACATCCACACTTACTATTCTCAAACATGAGAGAGAGAGAGAGAGAGATGACGGTTCCGTCCTCTCGGCTCGCCGGAAGAAACGAAAGACGAGCGAAAAAACCTTTTCACAGATAAAATATTACAAGAAGGAGGGAATCACGGAGACAAACGTCGCCGATTGACAAAGAAATATTATTTTAATTATGTACCGTTACAAGCTTCTAGCGGTAGATTTTATCGGTGGTAGATTTGGGGGCAAAAACTTTTAACTGTCAATAAGTGTAATAAAAGTTATTGGTTTACTTATAGTGAATGTAGGTTATTGCGTAAGAAGTATTAAGGCATACCTTACCCCCACATTATTAGAAATACATCACGGTGTTTTTATTAGTTGGCGGCCGCGGTGGCCGAGGAGTCTGAGGCGCTTCAGTCACGGTCTGCACGGCCACTACGGTCGGGGGTTCGAATCCCCCCTCGGGCATGGGTATTTGTGCCGTCCTAGTTCGTAAGTCGTTCATAGGTAGTTTGTACGTTTAGGGATTGATGACCCCGTAGTTAAGTCCCATAAGCTTTACAAACATTTGAACCTTTTTTTATTAGTTCATAAAAATATAAACAAAAACAGATTCTTCTGGGATGTTAACCAAATAGCTAGGAAGTAATACATAGAGGCCATAGTTCACAGTCGTACTAGTTACATGAAAGAAATTGGTGTAATTAGGACGATAGTCACAAAAGATAAAGCTACAATTTCATTGACAAAAAATTATAATTCCTATGATTGTGAAACGGAGTATCGAATTGTAAAGGTCGATAGGGGCGGCAAAAAGCCTATTGGCGGTGTATGTGAAAATTCGCCACTGATAATAGGTCTTGTGAACATTACTTGTCCTTTCAGGAAAACTGATTTGCTCCACTTGTAGAATTTGCAACAGAACTTAGTACCTAATACACGCATTTACATCATACAGTTTTCCTTGTAGTAACTTTACTGATTACGAACCATATGCAAATGGAGAATGAAAAGAAGATTTAAAGAACCGCGAGGTCCATAAAATCAGCCTACAGCCTAGGAAAGCTACCACCCCGCCCGTAGTATGACTGCCGACAAAAGCATATTTGGAAATAAAGTTGTTTATTAAATTTCAGATAAAATTCGTTAAAGTAAATCCTAGTAGCGGAATCAAGATCTGAGTTTACGTCAGATCGATATCATTTATCAGTTTCTGCTCGCTGTCGCCAAAAGACAATCCAAAGAAAGCAGAGGAGTTTCAAAAGAGCAAAGCTTTAATGCTTTGGAATTGAAGTGAACAATTTTTGTGCAACCATACCCATCAGATTTATAACAGTGATGTTTGGAACATCGGGCTGATTTCCCACACCATATACCATGCTGAATGGCGTACAAGGAAATTAAACTCGTTTATATTTCCCGTATAACACATTTTGCTGAAGAGATCGTGATAATTTCCCTTTTGTATAGTTAAATCTTAACAACTTGCATCTGCATTCTCTATGCACTTTGATATAAAAAAAGGCTCCAAATGGTAGTGGTGTGGTTGATTGTGTCCAGAAATTAGATTATCTACATCAGATTCTTTCCTCGAATTAAGGTAGTAAAATCGAAAGCGTACATCTTTCAGAACTTATAATTCCTTAAACTCATGTTACCTACAAAATGAAACTTAAGTCATACAGGTATTATTATCCTATTAAAAGCTTTCTCCGATCCAGTGTAGATTATCAATTGTTTGTTTTCATCTGACATTTCGAAAGAAATATGGAGAAACTGACTATACATTACGGTATCTTCACTTTTAACGTGTTTAGATGTATATGGTGACGGGACTCCACTTATAACAGCGCTGTTCCCGAGAATAATGCTCTGTTTAAGTAACGTGAAATCATCAGTGAGTAGCCGCTAAGACCGTTTACCGTTCAACCTTCACTTTCTACTGATCTTGAGCGAAACTTTCTTCTTAATTATCCGAAGAATGTGATGTTATACAGGAATTTGAAATAGTGGAGTTTTGAGGGGACTTATGAACTTCGCACAGTGCTGAGAAGAGTATTACGGTTTGTCTATCAACGAATACGATGCGCTTATCAAACCTCATATTTTCAGAAATATTTAATTAATATGAAAGGTGAATTTTCGATTTTCGTAGATGCCGGTACTTTATTAGTTCATTCAGGCTGTGAAACATAGTGTGTTTCGTCCAAAGCGAGTTAAAATATGAATGAAGGACTACAAATTATTATCATCTACGTGAAGTCTATTTTCAGTTTTCCCCTGTCATTAATTTATTAACCCGTGAATAGGAAAATAAAGACAGAAGGCAACACAACAAAATACTTGCAACACAGTTGTATTTATGAATCATACATATTCAAACGCCTCGGCTGTTTCAGACCATTGAATGAAATACAACTGAAGACACCAGGCAAAAAAAAAAAAAAAAAAAAAAAAAAAAAAAAAAAAAAAAAAAAAAGCGGATTGTCCTATTATTTTTTTTTATTATTATTGATGGGTTCGTATGCTCTTTGAGAAGCTCCACATGTGCCGCAAACTGATCTAGGAAAGAAAGTGTAATGTCCAGAGATATAACAATGTTAAATATAGACGTACAGGGTAAAAAGGTGGTATGTCCATAGTACAGGGGTTACATTTTTACACTTTGCTGTTCATGAAATGAGGGGATTTGATTCAGTCAGAGTCACATTCCCTGTTAGGGGGCACTCATATATGCAAAGTGGCACGATCATGTCTTTGGTAAACTAAAACACACAGGAAAGACTCCTGGGCAGGGGAATGAGGCGATTACAACTGGCAAAGTAAGCCCACTCTATATGAAGTTGTCGATATGGACCTTCCAATGTTTCGAGATTGAAGAGATTTTCTTTCTCCATTCTACAATATAAAGGGTCCTTTCCCGGACAGGCCAATAAAGGAGATACGAATTGGAGTAACTTCAAACAGAGACATTGAGTACCAAACTACTTACAACGGAGGTTGGCCTTTGACTGTTGTTGCTGGCGAAAACAAATGGACAGGCAAACCAAAAAAGTAAACTCTGGCAACCGAAAATAAAAGAAGCGGCTGCAAGAGAAGCCATAAAGAAGGAAAAGAAAAATTTGCTGCCAATAAATTTCTAGCAAAAGCCATTCAGCCTGGAGAGTTTTTGCTTCCAAAGGAATCATGCGAGGAATCATTGAAAATATCCAAAGCCAAGTAGAAGGGCCTCGAGGACTTTAAACCCCTGTGTGGAACAGAAGGGAAAGCATTTTTGGACAGTGTTGAATGTGATGAATATTCGGTCTTTTTTTCAAGATAGGCCTACTGTTAATGGTTAAATTAAATGTCTTAATATGTTCAAGAACTCATTAAGTTTCAAATAGGGCTTATTTATTAAAGGCCCTCAATTCTCTACGTAATATTAACTTCTGTTTATTTTATGTCAGTAAGTCGATTATGGACACTCCCCCTTTTTGACGCGTGTAAATAAAAACAACGTTTATTGAGTATGTTGTTTCTACTGCCCGATCACTATTTCTAAACAGTTCTTTAAAGGGTTTTTATAGATACGTATAAATAAACTGTCAAATGAAAACACTGATTCGCCGTTCTCTCAAAATCTAGTTTTTGTGACATTCCCCCTTTGTACCCTGGTGACTTCAATTGCGGAACTGAAAATTTTTGTCGGACCGGGACTCGAATCCAGATTTCCAGATTGGCTAGCTTTTGCCTTTCCTATATGTCCTGTATGCCTTATATACAGGGTGTTTCACTAAGTGTGTTTGCCTCTGTAACTTATAAAATAATAGGTGACGGGATATTTTAATGCAGTAGGTCAACACAAGAAATGTTACACTTTCTGCGGAGCTATGAACATAGTTTATTGTATCATTTTCCAAAGAGTTACAGCACAAAGATATAATTTTTTAAATGGAACAATAGTTTTTTCTATCGTGCATTGAAATCGGTGAAACAAGCTGCGTCCAAATCAATTTAAATTACATTCCTATTACTGTTAGTTTGCAAAAATGAGACACATACTTTAATATCTGGTACTCATTGCTAGGAACAAATGAATCCGGGATTCGACCTTGACATAAGAATGAAGCCTTTCGCTACTGTGACACAAAAAAGTGAGTTGATAAGGAACTATAATGCCATAGATTACTTCCGTATCAAATAAAGTCTGTGAAAATATTTGGTGCTGATACCTGTGTTTATCTATATCTTAGCGGAGTAAAACATGAGACATAAATGTATGCAGATCGCTGTTCGGAGAACGCCTATCCATACATCGGTAGCGGAGTGGACCGCTTTCACAGCAGATGCCAATATTTACAGCCAGATAAACTGAACGGCGTGGCGTATCTGATTTTACTGTCGCAATTGTTGCGCCAATGTTTGGACGCCCGCCGATCATCTCCGCCGAGATGAAACACTGTTGTTTACGCGTATAAATTAGGACTGTCATTCGCAGCGCATCAGCACATACGCGCGCGATGTTGACTGATCGTGTTTTCTCGCGAGTTTATTGGCCAACCATCGACCCTCTGCTAATAGAATAAATCGTCCATTACTTTATGTAGTATCTTCTCCATGCTTGAGTCCACAATACAGAAATAATGTGTGCTGCATACTTCAATTTCCTCTTCAATTTAGGATAACTACGACACGATCAATAGAAAGAGTATTGACAGAGACAGACAGACAAAGAGAAAGAACTAAAATACAAAGTGTCACTATGATGAGTCTTGTAAGATTTGCGTTAATAGACTACTCTGAAACGATTCGGGTGTTGTAGCATAACGATTATAAATCGTTAAATGAAGAATTTTTCTGTTCAAATGTTTGTTAAGCTTATGGGACTTAACTACGGGGTCATCAGTCCCTAAACTTACAAACTACTTATGAACTACTTACGAACTAGGACGGCACAAATATCCATGCCCGAGGGGGGATTCGAACCCCCGACCGTAGTGGCCGTGGTGACCGTGACTGGAGTGCCTCAGTCACCTCGGCCACCGCGGCCGGCAATTTTTTTTTTTTTTTTCTGTTAACCCTATGTGCCAGTCACAGCTATCACCAAAACCAAATCAGATTCCCACACTGTAATACATGCAAAGACATACGGCCGAAAGTGTCTATCCTTCAATTATGTACAAATCTGTCTTTACTAGTTAAGTGTTCTGTAAGTTAAATCCTAACTTTGTGTTCCTAGCATCTCAGATGAGAATGAATGCTACGATGTCATCCCATATAAACGATTCAATCTTTAAAAACTTATCTGATTCTTTGTAACCATTTACAATTGTCAGTAACTTTTATTGATGATACGCCCATCAGCAGAACAGCTTTGGCAGTAGTTATATGAACAAAACGATCTGAATATATTTTAACCAACAGGGGTACTCGACGGAAGGCAAGAAAATGAAAAGTAGCATTTAAAATATCCGGGCTAAGATGGACTGGTCCATCTGTAAAACTTATTTCTCTTGACGTTTCGTTGCCTACTGCGGGCAACATCTTCCTAGGTGATTGACGACTTGTTCTTAGTCGATGGACATTCTGCTTATATAGTGTACATATGGTACAACAACCTTTGTTACGTGCTGCCGACTACGGGCTATCTCTGACCAATGTATCTAGTTCACCGGTAATCAATGCTCTACATCAATGTAGACCTCCATATCTTATCTAATATTAAACCTTCACCTTTTCTACTGAAATTATTGTGGTGATTCTTTATCTCTACAACATCTCTATACATGAGAGTTCTTGGCTAGCACGATCGTTTCGATAAATTTTATTTGATGATAATCGTCTCTAAATGTATGTAACACTACAGCTGATTTGTCGATGTTTCTCAGCCAAAAATTCCTTTTTCTGTTCAACTAGCTGCTAACACCGGTTTACCCAGGTATATATGCATTTTTCCAGTCTAATATTAAAAACGAAAATAATCTTCATGTATACATGAAAACAGCTTAGAAATTACGAAACAGTAAATAAAAGAAATATGCAGCTCAATACTTATGACATCATATACCCTTGACCATGCGTCCTACAGCAATACCATTTTCCAGATTTGTAGAGTGTAATATTAGGAAACTGTCTGCGATGAATAAGTAGTGGATGAATTAAGTTTGGTAAATCAAGTGGCGCGTGATGGGAAAGTTTTTGTGACTCATTGTTTACGACGTCACATCTCCTGAGCTACGTGTCGTAGTTAGTTTTAACCCCACAGAGATTGTTGTCTGATATTATGCAATATGTTTACCAAGACTAGCTGAAATCGATCCATTATTTTAGGAGGAGATGTGGGAAAATAGCCCATGATGCAGCAGTTATTCGGAAATTTCATTGTTTCCGACGTCATATCTCCTGAAACATGTGTCGTATTATTATGTAAATTTCAAGGTACATTCAGTGCTATATGTGACTAATGTCTTTAAAATACGTCGTGAATGGTGTTAGTAGTAAAGACGTGATAAATCGAAACCTCATGCGTGATGATGCGGTTTTTCATGAACCAAACTGTTGACGACTTCATATCTCATGAACTATATGTCTAAATGTGATATAATATCGAACGAACGTTCAGTGATATGTATGTGTACTGTCTGTAAAATGACTCGCGAATACAGTTCACAGTGTAGATGTAATAATTTGTAACGTCCCGCCAAATGCCGTAGTTGTACATCATGAGCAACGGAAAAGTAGTAATCAATAGACTTTTTCCCCTCCATCCCTTTCATCATTTTGTTGGGATTGTCAGCGAGAAAAAGTTTCGTACAGATTTCATGTTTAAAGTTTATTGAAAGTCTCTAAGTCCTCTAATTCTCAAATAGTTGAATAACATGACGCTAATTGAGCTGTTTTCATGGTTTTTGATGTGATTACCTTAAATAATGTTGGTATGAAATTTGTTTGAAATCGGTCCATTAATTTCTGAGCAGATGTAGAATATTATCGCATGATGCGGCAGTTTTTCACGAATGACATTGTTTATGACGTTGTATCTCAAAAATGTTTGTAGAGTCTATGGGACTTAACTACGGGGTCATCAGTCCCTAAACTTACGAACTACTTACAACTAAGGACGGCACAAATATCTACACCCGAGGGGGGATTCGAACCCCCGACCGTAGTGGCCATGCAGACCGTGACTGGAGCGTCTCAGTCCTCTCGGCCACCGCGGCCGGCACGTCGTATCTGCTGAGGCGTGTGTCGTAGGTGGTTCTTACCCCGACAGCGATTTTTGCTTGATAGTAAGAACCTGTGTGCCAAGTTTGGTGGAAATCTGTTAGAAGGAGATGTAGAACATACACACACACACTACACACATACAGCAAATTTTATACCTGTATAAATTAAGTGAATATTAACACGTTGTTTAGTTATTCCAATATTAAAACATGTCACAGCTACACGGAATTTTATACACCCTAGTCTTTGCTAAGGGGGTGTCGTGCGTCTTTCACCGATCTTAAACACTCACTAACCTTCTTGGTAAATCTAAAGATTGCTTCCACTTGAAACGTAGCCAAAGCTTTACCAATACCTTCGTGATGCTGCGGATAAATAGAAGAAAAATTTTCCAACCGACGTTTGTCTTCACATGTTTTCGGACTCTTTTCATCTGAGATGGAGTACTAATTAGAGTACTCAACGACCACGGCATCTTAGTCCGAAGTCATAATTAATAATGATGCCTGCCGTGAAATTTCTTACTTCAAAACTAATCACCGAAATTGTTGGTATATTTATACCACTCTGTGATGCGACGGTCTTTGCCGTCATGGAAAAATGCTGACTAATGCAATGATTATACGCAGAAAAACTCCCCATAGTCATAAGTAATCGACAGCCAAGATTGTTATTTTCAGGGATCTAAAAATACTAAAATATCATGGAAAGTTGTAGGTACTGTATGGAGGATGTGTAATGGCTTTTCAGGGAAATCGTGGCGATGTAATAGCCGTGGCATCATTCTTTTGTAGGAAAATGACCTACGACAAGTAGCCTCTGTTGTTTCGCCTACGTTACTGAAGTTTCCCTGCAGAGAGACTTGATTGTAAAACGATAAGCGAGTTTTATATAAACAAGAATACTGAATTATCGGCAAATGAGAAAAAGAGCTATTGTTATTTGTTATTACAGAGATCCCCTTTTCTGAAAATATTTTGCAGAGGTAAATGTTTTTTGTCTTAGAAACATGCGTTGAACACGTGTATTTCGTGTAATATGTAAACCAGCAAGCATCGGAAGCACTTAGCATCTAATTGCATTGTACGTTGTGATGATGTGATACAATTTTCTCTCTCTTGCAGCTAACGTACTGCTAAGACGATGTAAGTGCCACAAACAAAATTGTTAGAGCACTTCGCTAATTGAATTCATTATGAAGTCACATACGAACAGTTCCATTCGAAAGTGTAATTAGACAAGAAAGTAATTACTTTGCGTTTTCACTCACACACAAACCTTCAGATATCAGACACTCAGATCGGAACCAAACGGTGTATATCGATAGTACCAATCGAAACGTCTACATAATTCGTGCTATGTGCTGTCGTCCAGGAGAACGTGTCCAAATGGGAAATAATGTGTAACACCTGTCCTACGGAGAACAGGAAAAGCGTTTCTGTGGGGGGTTGCTGCGCTGAACTCCCGTGGGGTAGTTGGTTGATAGAGCGAATATTTGTCGTTACGAGGATCCTTGGTTCAAAGCCTGGTGACGCGAATTTTTTTCTTTATGACGTTGCAAATTGTTCTACGTTGACAAGCGTACACCGAGTGTTACATGGGACAACATGTTCCTGAAATGTAAAAGGACTGTTCGGATTTTATAGCACTGTCTTATCGGCAGTTTGCTTCTCCTTCGTATTATTTGAAAGCAGCAAAAAAAAAAAAAAAAAAAAAAAAAAAAAAAAAAAAAAAAAAAATTCAAATATTTGTATAGCTTATGGGACTTAAATACGGGGTTATCAGTCCCTAAACTTACAAACTACTTATGAACTAACTAAGACTAAGGACGACACATATATCCATGCCCTAGGGGGGATTATAACCCCCGACCGTAGTGTCCGTGCATAGCGTGACTGACGCGCATCACTCCCCTCGGCCACCGCGGCCGGCAAAGTAGCAAACCTGTAGAGTATATTCGTAGAAGAAAGGAACAATTGCATTATACATAAGGAAGTATTAAAGTAATAATAATAGTAATAATAATAATAATGATTACAAGATAGGCGGCACCGCCGTTCAGCGGATGTGAGTGTTGTGGCTAGAGTGCCGTATGTTTGCCCACACCATCAAGTGGGGCTGACGTTGCTGTCCAGTTCCGTAGCGACGGTTGTGTGCCTACATAACTCAAATAACTGAAGATGAGCGAAATTATGCAGCTTTCCTGCTGGACATAATTGATCAGTGGAAGATGTCGAACGTCACCACAGAGGAAGCTTTAGATACCGACGAGCGCACATCAGTTGGAGCGGAATCGTTTGTTTGTGACCAGGTGCACGAACCATAGTCGGATTCTTCAATATCGTCGCCAGAAGAATCCTCAAGTGACGAAAATGAAGAAATACTAAATACTAAATACTACGAAAGGAGAAAAGCATAGTGTTTTACACAAGAAAGACGTTGCCACTTTTAACAATTTCCAACGTACTGTAGTTTAAAAAAAAAAAAAAAAAAAAAAAAAAAAAAAAAAAAAAAAAAAAAAAGGCTCTACGCGGGGCTTGAACCCTGGACCCTCTGTTCGATGAACTGACGTTCTAGCAACTACCCTACGGTACCGTAACGTGATAAGCTCTTGCAGTTACGCTTTTCCTCTAATCCGTAGGGTACGTGTTACTTATTATTATAGTTTACGTACGTTATCCTGGACGGCAGCATATAGCACGAATTACATACAAATTTCTATTGATACTGTATCGATATACAACGTTTCGTACCGATCTGAGTGTTCGACATCTGAAGGTTTGGGTGTCAGATACGTAGATTCCACAAAGTCGGTAGAGTGCTTGCTCGCAAAATGTAAAGGTCCTATATTCGAATTCCGTTAAGGCACACAAAAATGTTCAAATGTTTGTCTAGCTTATGGGACTTAACTACGGAGTCATCAGTCCCTAAACTTACAAACTACTTATGAACTAGATGACATAAAAGTTTTCTGGGTGTTTTACCGCGTTATGATGTAAGGCTATTACTTAAATAACCGACGTTTCGGCTAACCTTACAGTGGCCTTCATCTGGGTATACTGATGTGAGCTGGTTGTTACTACAACTTATATTACTTACATTTAGTCATTACGTCATAATGTCTAATGTCAACTGACTCTGGCCGCGGAAGCCTAAGTAATTATACTTATGAACTAACTGATACTAAGAACGGCACAAATATCCATGCCTGAGGGGGGATTCGAACCCCCGACCGTAGTGGCCGTGCAGACCGTGACTGACGTGCCTCAGTCCCCTCGGCCACCGCGGCCGGCTAAGGCACACAGTTTTAATATTCTACGAAGTTCCATGTTTTAAAAGAGTGAGTGGAGAATCTAGAATTTGGGGGACTTAGTGCTCCGTTCATGTCCAAGATGGGATCATGGAGTATACGTTTTGGTTTAGTTTGGAACAATGCCCAATTTGTACGACTATTAATTATAACACTTGTCACAATGTAGCTACGTTAAATGCACAAGCAAAGTTTGAACGACGAACAGGAATTTTTATACTGACAAGTCACGTGAATCGATTAATTCCATTATTTCTCAGAAGCTGTAAATTGCGTTCTGATTAACTCTCATTTAATGGAATAATTTCATGTCAACCGTTCGGATTTAATTTTACGTGGAAAAATCCTGTTTTTCTAAGTGGTTTCTAAAGCGCGTAAATTCTACGTTTTAGACTCGCATTCATCGGTTCCAACATTCTACGAAAGTAATTAAATAGATAAATTAAGTAATTTATTTCAAATAATTATCGTTTGTCGAGATATGCCGGTATAAATTCGAGTTCAATTTAGCACCTGGTGAATCGCTGCGCGTCCATACAGAGATGCACTTAAAAGTTGATTGTATTTTATCAGATAATTGTCGTTTGGTTTCTTTACAAATTAAAAGCAGTAAGGTTTTTACAAAATACATTATAATATTCGTAATGACGTTTATGTAATTTTTTGTGACACGTATTGCAGACGTAATTCAGAACCCCAGTCGACTACAACGGTTAACAGCTTCGGCGGAATAAAAGTTGGAAGCTACAATGAAAATTTACCCTCTCACAACACAGCAAAAGAGAAATGTGTCCTGCCCAGAGTCAACGATGTGAAAAGTAGTAAAAAATCTTAATTCATGCACGCTTTATTACGTATTAACACTAATCCCCCAAAACGGTTGCAGAACCGCATTATACACTTATTAAAGAATCGCCAAATATCTCTTAACAGCTTATTAATACTGGCCATTCGAGGTGATCACCATGTTAGAGGCAACGATAATGACTTTTTCGCTATAGCTCCATGGTGCCTCGCTCTAAGTAAAACTGAGTAAAAATGTGATCCTTAATACATGCACGAGGTAAAGTGTTGACACAGCAAAATATTGTACAGTATCACATACAAAATACAATTGTAACCACTATCTGAAAAAATATGTCGCCATATATACAGTATGACATCTCAAGTGATCCCCTAATTGCTTTGAGCAGTGTATTCCATTGTTGAGTCTTACGTCTGCTAATATACCAGCCTCGGTCTCTGTTTAAAGCTATAGTTCGACAATAACAAAACTCATTTCTTTGGAGTGTTGGCTCGATACCGTTGGTTGCACTGGTCGCGTGTGGGTATGACTCGCTGCGAAGCATGGGTGAAACGGAAGCACTTTTGTTCCATAGCTTTTGTTTAGGAAAGGAGGATAAATTATTTAACTTAAAGATTGGATGGATATTAACTATCAGATATAAAAATAGATGGAAGTAAATTATCTCGTCTACACTCGAGAAAGGAATGTCTGGTCTTATAATTATTTTCACGCTTTGCAGTGTGAAATAGCTAGTATTTGTCAGTGTTAATTCAATTAATTTGGAACATGAGACAGAGATAAAGCTCATAATTTAATTATACAAGGAAACTCTTTACGTTACTTATATTTCTTTGACATATATGCATAAAAATTTAACAATAAACTTTAATCTAGAACAATAGCTACTTATTAGCAATCATTTAATCGACACACACATACACACACACACACACACACACACACACACAGAGCGAAAGAGAGAGAGAGAGAGAGAGAGAGAGAGAGAGAGAGAGAGAGAGAGAGAGAGAGAGAGAGAGAGAGGCACAAGCGTGATACAACAAACATATTCTTTCATTTATTAAATAAGGATTTTCTTAAATATTTTGGCATTTACATTTGTTAAAGTTTTGTGATGGTCAGAATTACGTTATGTCTGTATTGTAGTTGGCTATTAGTGTTCGTAACCATGAGTGTCAAATCTTTTTGTCTTTGATAATATTTAATTACTTACGAAACATATAAGTGTGTTTAATAATGTAGAGCGCTATCTCTACACTGATATTAGTAAATAAGCAATATTCAGAAATTACAATTAGTCAGTACATTTTATTAACTTTACACAAATCGATTCTTATTTAAACTATGCTCGAAGTCAAATATTGATGTTGCCTAGACACAACATACTATACCTATTTTAGAAACAACACATTTTTAATGCACACCTTACTGTGAATTAATTTCATCTAACCTGTATGTTGCGGCCAGCAGTGAAATTCGATTTATTTTTGTCTGACATCTTGAGAAGCATGACAGGTTTTTTGTGTGTCCTTTTGGTCAATTAATATATATTACGTGCTGTTGTTTAATTTTTTCCTACATTTTTCTACAAAAACGTAATCAACTACTTTGTCAGATTAATCAGTTTTGGTATTCCTTCTCAATATTACAATTAATTACTTCACTCGTTTACTACATAGTAATTTGTTTGTTATTTAAATTGTATCTAGACCTTACAATGTTTCCCAATAGGCAGAAAATATTAGTCATGTCACGCAAGTACATATTCTCATTCCATTCTCAAACTTATATTAAAAGTTTGTTTCAACTTTAATCAATTGATGTTTCATAATTGTCACGTCACGAAACTCCAGTCAGACAGTGTTTACAGACATTCAGATTAATTAAATATTCAGAGGACCGTACATATCAGTCAGTGTGACTGATTTAAACTTTCACTCTCAGACTAAAACACAAAATATCTGTCTCGAGACTTCCACACTGTTTCACAAACTTACACTGAGGACAACACAAACACCATGCCAGAGGGAGGACTCTAAACTCTGGCGGGACCGGCCGCACAGTCCGTAGCATGACGCCTTAGATCACACGGCCATTCCACGCGGCGACTAAAACACACTTCTCTTTTATTTTATTAATTCATTGTTCATATTAATATAGACCCGTTTCAACTGCAGTGTAATTATTTGGAAATAATAAAAAATTGTGATGCTTACAGAATGTACTCAATGTATCGGTGTCAGTGTCTGTGTGTGTGCGCTTGTGTTTGTGACTTATTGCGTTGGAGAAGGAAGGGAAAGCAACAGCGAAGTGTTTCGCCCATCTATTATAGGTTAACGCCGAATAATCAAGTATGACGAGTACATAAGTGAATTAAGGAAGTGGGACCCACATGGTAATTATTGACATGAAATTACGTTACGATATTGTTACTAGTATCATTTGCACGAAGATCTATAACGTACGATGGGTGTTCAAATAAAATGGTACGAAACAATACTGTGGCTATAGCTGAGGTCTTAATTGAATACGTAATCGGCAGAAGCCTGAGCACCACAATCCCACTGTTTAACCCTTTTCATTTCCAGTGTTGTTCCTCGAAAACAACGTATTAAAAGATGATTTATACAGTATTTTGTGTATTAGTCCTTAAAGTCGCATTGTTGGTGATAAAGAACATGCTTCTGGTATTACATTTTGCCGGTTGGTATGGCGTGTAGCCACATCTCAGCCATTAACTGCGTACGTGGCTGTGAGTGTGAGCGTGGTTCATATTTTATTTCATCAGTGAATTGTCTTGTCTTCGGTGCTGTGGCGAATATGATGCTAGCACTACTGGTCTGAAGTGTAAACTATCAACAAAATAACGCCCCAGGTCATAAAATACCACGAGACGTCCGGGTAGTGCATGAAATACGTAACTTAAAAGAAAAATATATATATATATAGTTCCGTCACAAATTTTGATGTTTAATGCAATGTATTAATAAAGAATACACTGAATTTAAATTGTTCCAAATTGAATTCATAATGTCAACGAACCGAAGGAATTCCTGTTCCTGTCCTTCGTTGTCAGAGTTTTTTTTTAGCGGAGCAAGCAGACGGAAGTGATGCTCCTAAATGAACTTGACTATTACACTTTGTCCTGACACTGGAAACATGTGAACGCACATTATCATGGATCACAATCACTCCCTCCATAAGCAGACCATACTGTTTGTTCTTGATGGACTTGCGTAAGCTACGGAGTGACTCACAGTAAACGTCACTGTTAATGGTTCTCCCATGCTCGAGAAATTCGTTGGGTATCGGATATCGGACGTCGAAAAGGACGGTGAGCATCATCTTGCCTGATGAGGGAATAGCCTTGAATTTTTGGAGGAGGTGACGATGCATGCTTCGCGTCCCTGGATGACGCACTACGTTATCCCGAAGTGTCATATTCAAATTCCATTTTTTTTTTTTTTTTTTTTTTTTTTTTTTTTGTTAAGGCGTTTCGTACCTATTCATTTTAACACCACCTCGTATGTCTACGTTCTTTTGCTGACAGGCTCATGCAATACGTGACTGTCGATATTAAGCAAATGATTGATGATTTCAAGATTACGTCACATAGTTGGGTTTGGAGGCGACCTGATCGTTTTATAGTTTTCAAAATGAAATGCCAATATCACACATTAATAATTTATTCAATGACGAACGGTTTCCGTGAACTGTGTCACCATCATCTGGTCACATATATATTTTACAAGCTGGTAATCTTGTTAAAAAAAGGGTATAAAATAACAAGTGCAACAAGTGCACTATATAAAATATAAACAAGTTAAAAACGTGACAGCTTACAAAATACTGACAGCTTTGAAGACTCTAGTTTAGATTTTGGCGTAAGATGGCAGCACCACAGCTATACTAGAATCTTCAAAGCTGTCAGTATTTCAGTATTTTGTAAGATGTCATCTTTTAACTTGTTTATTTTTTATATAGTGCCTAAGTGCAATGTTTCACATGTTATTTTATACCCAACTAGCTGAAAACGCGGAGTTACCCGGGTATTTATTTATTTATTCGAGCTTTGAGTAAATACTTCTCATATCTCTTCTATCTCTGTCCATCTCCTTTTTGTAATAACATGTCCCTTTTCGAAGGCTAATTCAGATATGTGTGGGTATACTGTAGAAATTATGAAATGTAACGTCATATCCAATGATGTAATTTAGTCCATGAAATGCGGAAAAGTTGTACGCGAGAATCTTTTTTCCTTTCATCGTTTTCCTATGGTCCTCAGCGAGATAAAGTGTAATAAAGATTTGAAATGATGTTAAATGTGTGTTGTAAGTCGCTACGTGTATGAATAAAGCCTCATCACACGATATGGCAGTTTCCTGCGAGTCCTATTGTTGTATGACGTCATACATCTTGAACCATGTGTCTCATGTAGTTCTTACCCTTACAGCAATTGTTGCCTCACGGTAAGAAATATGTGTACCAAATTTGGTTGAAATCAGTGCAGTGGTTTAGGAAAAAATGAGCAGCATTTTCGCTTAATACAGCAGTTTTTCGCACATCTCGTCGTTGATGACGTCATATCACGTGAACTATCTATCCTACAGAAACATTATTTCCAGGTTTTCGAGTTTTAGCGACACTAACGAACAGCAATTCATTTTTATCTTTGACAGTTCATATACGGGTTATGATCGTGTTAAGTAAATTTTACTCTTTCAATGTATATTTCGGAACGTACCCAACACAAGAACCAAGTCATTATTTTACATGTTTTAAAAATAATTTTTTCTCGCTATTTTTCTTTATTTTATCGCCGTTTAAACCTTCCATGAACTTCCACGAATGTGACATGAACATTATCCTGGACATGTGTGCGTGATTTGCCCACTCTTTCCGCCCACTATCGAGCCGATACTTAGTCTGTCTGTTGCTTTTATAAATTTAGTGGGTCTAAAATACATATGGTTTAAATTAATATGGTTTATATTAAGAGGTAAGTAATACGAAGTTTCCAAATAATTTATTTCATACAAACCTTGTCCTGTCAAGCCGTACTCAAGTGATGCTCTTACAACCATCTCCGATTGATTTTTATTAATAGATAAAAAGAAATCGCTTTCGGTTTTTCTTAAATTTTCCTACTTTTCGGGTGACTTGTCCGAATTTTTATTTGATGCGAACCTTCTTGATTTCAACATGAAATGTACAAAATTTTATCGAAATTGGAGGAACGATATTGATAGCACACGGGAAAAAAGTGTTTTAGTTTTTTCAGATTTTCCACTTTCCGGATCACTTTCCCATATTTTATCACCGTTTGAACGTTCCCTGACCTAACACAAATATTTCAAGACTAAAATTAGCCAAATCGGTTCAGCCGTTCTCGAGTTTCGGCGAGACTAACGAACAGCAATTAATTTATATACATAGTTTATTTTTTTTTTTTTTTTTTTAACAAGATAACCAGCTTGTAAAATACATATGTGACCAGATGATGGTGACACAGTTCACCGAAACCGGTCGTCATTGAACACATTATAAATGTGCAATCTTGGCATTTAATTTTGACAACTATAACTGACGATTTCTTGTGGCAGTTTTGGCCGTTAGAGCCCATCTGGGATCGTGTTCAGCCTGCCTGGTAGAAGTCTTTAGCGGACGCTACATGGGCGACTTGATGATGAGGACGATACAACATCCAGTCCCTGAGTGTAGAAAATCTCCAACCCGACCGGGAATCGAACACATGCTCCCCTGCATGACACTCTACCACCCAGTATACTACACTGCGGAGGATGCAGTGAGAAGTTGTTACCAACTAGTCACTCTTATATGCAAATAACTTTACGTAGGATTCGAGTCATATAAATTTTCTTACTCTGACTCCCAGCAGTGACTGCACAGTAGAGTTCCGATGGTGGCGCGGTTATGTGTGTCGTCTCCAATATCTGCCGACTACTCCCTAGAGAGCGGCGACCGCACAACGGAGGAGAGGCAGACAGCTCGCAGGGAGGGAAGGATAATTCGCCAATCGCTCTGCCCGATTCCGGGCTTGTCAGGATGAAATGGGCTGCACTCGGCAGTGAAATCTCCGCTGATTTTGCCGGCGAATCAAGGCGGAAGGCAAGACACACAACAGGGGCGGTCCGGCGAGCAAATTGAATATACTGCGGTTTCCCCAGCCGCTCCCCAGCAGACCACCAGAAAGCAGAGAGGCGGCCTTGCCCTGACTGCGGCTCAACACCTCATCTGGTGCTGAAAAGCTTAAGCCTTGTATCGGGATTCCGAGCGTGAGGTAGGACAACTACTTTTGGCCCCATTTTTTATTTCATTCAGTGTTTAAATGTAGTCTGTTTTGTGTCATGAGATAGTAACGTGACACGATTTCAATATTCATTATGATACAGGATGAATTTCTTTCTGTCTAATGGAGTGTGAATGTGCAAAAATTTTCAAGGGACCGTATTTTTAATTTAAATTCGTGGCTTACAAATATTTGTTAAGCTTATGGGTCTTAACTGCGGGTTTATCAGTCCCTAAACTTACAAACAACTTAAGAACTAGTTCATACTAAAGACAACACGAACATCCACGCCCGAGGGAGTATTCGAATACTCGACTGGGAACGGCCTGGTGCATCGGATCATAGCGCCTCAATGCGCTTGGCCACTCCGCCGCGGCAAATATTGGCTGTTTCTACGATATTCGTGGATGTAAGTACATTTCAAGGTAGAGCATGGATTTTGGGGGTGGAGGGGGGGGGGAGAGATGGTTAGGTAGCCTATTGACACGGTCCTCCACCCGGAACAAAATATCGAAGATTTTTACCTTCTATTCGTTGCTGACACATTCTTATGAATAAATTCTGAAGTCTTCAGGTAAAACTACCGGGCTGAGACGCTATGATTGATGCGTAAAACTTGTTCCTGACGTTTCGTCTCCATCTGCGGGCGACATCGTCTGAGGATTTCCGGCTACTGCTAAAGTGGCTCTAGGGGTAAGGCCGTAGGCTACTTACGAAACTCCAATCGCCAACATTCTCGTCCGAATGCGAAAATATGTTGTTGACTCCCACTTACGTAGGTAGAAATGATTATCAGAATAAAATACGACAAATAAGAGCTCGAAAAGAGAGATTCAGGAGTTCTTTCTTCCCGCGCGCTATTCGAGAATGGAATGGGAGATAAATAGTATAATGGTGGATCGATGAACCCTCTGCCAGGCACTTAAATGTGATTTGCAGAGTATCCCATGTAGATGTAGATACTCGCGTTCTAACATGGTCGAGATTTCCTAATACAGCAGAGAACTCGATACAGTATCTAACTATTCGATCACTCGGATAATAAATGACCCGCAATGCGTTTTCACAGATGGGAACGATACGCGGGAAAGTTTGAAGCCACCGGGCTATTTCTTTGATCAGAACTAATTTAGTAGGAAGTACATGTAAAAGAAAAGAAGGGAATCACTATAAAAAACTATATATTTTGTTTGAAACAGTGCGAACGCGACCTGTCTGATATCACTGCAAGACATCATCCATTGACAAACAAAATATCTGCTACTATAACAGAATTGCTACATCAAATTACGTAAGGCTAACACTCTAAGGAAAGCTGTTTGTGGAAGTATGTTACATGACTGTGAATCCTTCGTAAATAGAAATTACATTTAATGTGATTATAAGTGAGAGGTTGCTAATGGCCATTCCATTCCCTGTTCATACGGTACAGTAACAGGCAAAAAATGTTAGTACCTTTTAATCGACTTGAAAACAAGATTAAAGGAGGTGAAATAGGGAAGATATTAGAAATTTAAAAACCAGTAACAGAAATAATTCATGTAAAATGAACTGTAACTGAGAATTCGGAATAAACGGTACACGAGCTGCTGTGTACGTAGTACCAACAGGCGACACGAGATCGCAGCACTACAATTTTAAATATTTTAAATCGCGATTGCTGTCGTTTACTTATTGTCTATATTCGTTACTGTTTTTACTTATTACCTGCACCCTAGATACTACTAAAGTCGGAATTTTACACTTGTTTATCCCCATAGCGCATTAATGAGACCCTATCTTCGTTATAAATCGTTTACGTCGCAGCAGTGGCGGACTAAGGCTGTGGTAGGCCTGAGGCAGCGGCAGAACAAAATGAGGCCCCCTGTACACTTGCAAATAAAAAAAAAAAAAAATAAAAAAATAAAAAATAAAAAAAAAAGATAGAAAAAAAGAGGCCCGGGGCGGTCGCCCCTCCCCCCTCCTTCCCTTAGTCCGCCACTGCTTCACAGCACAGAAAAGATTTATCAATACCATCGCTGTAAATCATAGAGATAATACCTCCTGACATTGTTAGATAGCGTCGGGATCGAATGTTAGGACATTTCCCGAAGTGTGTTCAAGCCCTGCTTTATGAAGAGGTTCTCGCATTTTTAGGGAACATAGAGGGCGCCACCGGTCATAACGTGATACTAGCTGTGTGGCTATCTCTGAATGTTATCGTCGTTCTCGATTAAAGGTAATCGACTGTCGTTTTGTTGGCGTATAGTCGACATCCAAATTTTGTCTAAGTTCAAACATTCTTATTTTCTATTAAAACCACATAGCCGATATCACGTGATGATCGGTGTCGCCATCGATGCTCTCTATAAATGCGAGAGCCCCTCCAGCCACAGATCAGAAGTAATACAGGTTTTGTTAACTGTTGTTGATTGATAATAACAACATAGTTTTTACAGATTGCGGATGTGTTAGTATGATCTAGAACCTGAAAATATCTTTTAGTACAGTCTCTTAGAAATATCAACAAACTTTCCATAATTTTTGTTACCAAGAAAGGAGTATCTTACGCGTACCATAAGACATTTTAAGAATACTGTTCTTTGCTACTTGTTGTTGACTTTTATTTAAAATATGCTTTTGAAATTCAGTCGTAACATAAAAATATAGAAAATGACGTTCACTGTGAAAGTCGTAACTACTAGAACAACGCTGGATGTAGTTGTTGAGTAACAGAGACCGCCTTGTCCTTCATCATAATTCCTTAACTATTTGTGCGCATTTCATCACATATTCAAGGGGAATTAATTACTCCCATCCCCAATAAATATGTGTACTGTATATTTGTTAGGAAAATTCTGGTTTATTTCCGTACGATATTGACTTTTGCCTTGTATCTCGTACAACGCTGAAACTGTCGTATGCGTACGAAAATTCTTGTACGTATATAAACCCTTGTAGTATCCTTCGACAAATCATCACGCCTGTGAAGTTCCCGCATTCTGCGACAGCCTGATGCTTTTAGAAAGGGACGTTTGGGTGGGAGAAGCAGTTTTCCTCTCAAAAGTCCTAACCATTCACTTCACCACTTTACAGTTAGTCTTATCATAACGTACATCATTTCAAATACGATAAGAGGGCAGGCATCTGTAATGTAAATGAAAAATTTTTATGATTTAGATTTTTGAAAATACACATACACAGCAGTTGGATCTTCGAATTCTTGATATGAAGATCACTACTGAAAAGAGGTTTTTTTGTACACTTCATCATAAAAAAAAGTTGATGATCTAAAATTGTCATAATAACGGTGTTGAGTCAGACTACCATGCCATTACGTTCATTGGAGATTCCAATAAGATAAATCTCTTATTTAATGTATCAGTCTGAAGTGAATTATCAAACCTTTTTCAATGATCTCGAAACTGTTTTTATTAATTTATCAAGAATGAACGAGACTTTGAAACTTTCAACGAAACATCGCTACCATACTGTATGAATATAGTGGTAAAAGTTTCTTTCTCTCTCTCCTTCTCTCTGTGTGCGCCCACGTGCGTGTGTGTGTGTGTGTGAGGTGGGTGGGAAGAGGCAATTGAAATAATCGCTCAAGGCTGAAAATATTGTCATGATCCTGTAAATAGGTAACATGGTGAAACATTATGGCTAGAAACAGTAGTAAACTAGTTCAGCAATTTACAAAATTGAAATTTCGCACATAGGCGCTGAACAAGGTCGGCGCGCCACTTACCACATGGGTATCGGATTTTATTTTATTTATTTATTTTTTTTAATTTATGGTAGCAATACTTTAAACTTATTATATCAAGGTATCAGAAACGAAGTAATTTAAAAATTTCAGTAATATCAAATTAGTAGTAAAGGTTTTGAATGATGTTCCTTACGATAAAGGAAACACATCTCGCCCAGTGACGCCGTACGGATTCATCTCAAAGTTCCCCCACACGCAAAAAAAAAAAAAAAAAAAAAAAAAAAAAAAAAAAAAAAAAAATTAAAAAAAAAATAAAAAATAAAAAATAAAAAAAAGAGAGAGAAATATACATTACTCCAATCATTTTGTTCTGAAATATCCAAATAAATATTTTTGTTCGTTAATTAATAAAATTCGGGTTGAAAGGGTTAAAGACAAAGAAAATGGCATTGGACTATCCATGATATTTTATTCCTTCTCCCCGGACTTTAATTCCGTTTTCAGATATCGTTTTGGTTTCCAATTCTGCTTCTTCATGTACGGCTTGGATGGGGGACTGACTATTAACCTGTCTCAAGCTCTTCATAGCTAATGACCATCGACTTATAGCTCCCCTTCGTTTATGCTCAGGTTCTTACATAAAAGTTCAGATCTTTCATTTCACCCCGGGTACCTTGAGAATTGGAAAGAACGATAGACTAATCGACATTAAGAAATGAATTGTGAACATTAAACTTTCCCGAATATAGCATGAACAGTCTTGTTGGGGGTTAGCGACCAGATCTCGCAAAGAACATGGCATTTTATTTGTTTTACTATTGATCGAAAATAGTCATGAATCTATTCGCCATTAAGAATCAGGACACAAAGGAATTCACGACGTTGCTGCAAGTAGCCATTACATTAAATCAGTGAGGAAATTTGAAGATTTACACGGGTTAAAATCCCGGAATGGCATAATTTTCAACCATTCTACAAATAGACACCTTCATCCGATAATATTATGAAACTTTAAATTGATAGTTTCGGTAACACAATATTACCATCTTCAGACCCCTGTTCAGCACATAAATTGTTAGTGTTAGATTGTGTCATGTTAACAGGATGTATTATGACTAACTATTACGTTCATCGTTCAGGTCGCACATATGATGGATCTACGTAATAGTTAACCATAATAGACCCTGTTAACATAATTTTTCTGCTGGGCAAGGGTTTGAAGAATGTAATATTCCTGAAAAAGGTTAATTTATAAAATTAATAATACAGCCATATTCACAAATCATCGTTGATACAGATGAACATACAAAGATTTAATTATCAACGTCCCCCACTGGTTTAATATAATGGCCACTGGCGGATAAAGCAGTAAATTCCTTTATGTCAAGTCATATTCGTCCCATGAGTCAACATTATAAAACATGGGCGTAAAATAGTTAAATATGAACTTCGTATGAAGTGACTTCCCTTGTTGTTCTGAGATGATAACACACAAACGTAACAGTGACCGTAATAATAAAAGTAAAAGTAATCACAGTCGTAATTACAAATTTCCTTGTTGTACAGAAATTGAAAAACTAACAGTATTTCTTCGTTTTTGGCTCATTTGTTGTACTTTCATAATTGAAATGAACAATAGAGAAAGTCTATCCATATATTTTGCAGTACTTCTGCGATTATGAATTAGATTTAAGTAATAATAGAGAACAAGTCTGCCATCAAGGAATAAGTGTACATGAGCCCATCTACCTTTCGTGAAGTCTCTGGTGATGGTCTAACCATCTTCCTTGCTGACTGCAGTGGTACACTCACCTGCAAAAAAAGAATGCTGACATCAGTTTCCTAGCTTCAGAATTATAATATTATACCAATCTAGACAGCAAATGTGATAATACAGAAAGTTTGATACTTTTGTAGGGTGCGTTACCAAGTGGCTTTTCGTGCAGTGTGATGAAGACAAGACCATCTTGTATGCCATATATTAAATTTTAAACTTTTCAATCCACCGTAATTCCCTGATCATACTTCTTGCTAGTCAAATCAAAAAGAAATTACACTGTTTACTTAGTTTCTACTGTTGATTACAATGTTCGTGAAGCGCGGGTTTAGGGCACGCCACTAGCGCCGCAGCGGTCAAGGTGGTAACTTCTTGATGTACGCTCCTAAACACGCAAGCCGAGCGAAGTGGGAAGGCTGGGAGTATACTAGCGGGCGATGACCTTAGCAACTGTAAAAATATAGCATCTTTGGCTGTCAAAATAACAAGCTGCAAAATATTGACAAATTTATTGCGATATTTTGTTACACCAGTAAGTGTGACACCACCTTATTTTTACATCAGCAGCGTCACATTGCCAAGAATGTTATATGGACGTAAAAAAGTGAAAAAAAAACCTAAGATATATACATAAAAACGGTGAATATTGTATAAATTTTATTTGTATATTTCGCAGATCGTCTGGTAATGACTATTTAGCCGAAATGGTAACATAACATGTGAATGTCTGTTCGGTGTACGCTTATCACGTCCGAACAAGATGCAGATACTTAAGTATTTGTGCAGTTACGAATTTATAGCTGAGGAAGGCTTTAGGCACGGTTTTATAGCGATCTGATTGATATTTAATAATTTGAAGAATATAATGCGAAATGCGGGAAATAATTACTCTTTGAAAATGGTTTTATTGGTTGTATTGTTGCTTGAGGGTTGATAGTGATAAAAGGGTGGAATATATTGGGATGGAAAGTTATCGGTGTATTTAAAATTCTACGTGGGTGTATGTGTTACTATTTCGCTCTGCAGCGAAAACTACAGAACGCAAACCAATGGTCTGTGTGTAATTGTTGTCCGAAGTCTCCCATTGTACACCATACCAGTTCCATGCCGCTAGCTATAAGGGGGTGGAATTTATGGCGGTTGAAAGTCGTCAAATTATAAAAAAAATCGGACTGAAGGCGAGCGATGACATTTGCGATTCTATAGCAAGGAAGTTACATACAGTGATGCCACAGACCATATCTTTGTTCTATGCGTGCTACAATGTCTTCAGTTCTTTCTTTGGAAGGATAAGCATACGAATGAGGAAATATAACAATAAATAAATAAATACACGGGCAACGCCGGGTTTTCAGCTAGTTATAATATATAAATATGCTTTACTTTATACTCTTATAACGATTCATGCATGATTTATTATTTCAAAAATAGTTGAGGTAAATGGCGACGTAGTTTCGGCAAACTAGTTGTACAGTATAAAAAATATAAACCATTTTAGCGAGTTCTTTTTTGCTTAAATCTCCCTGTCATTAAAAAAAATAAAAAAAAATAAAAAAAAAAAAAATAAAGAGAAAAAAAAAACATCCACTTTCATCTATAGTCGAGCCGCCGAAAGAACGACTCTGACAGCTAGCGGCTATGTTGCCAATACTGCTACGCGGCTGTTTGTTGTCACGCCGTGTCGGTCGCCGGCATACGAATATCACGTCCGAAAATTTTGGGACCGTTGCTATGTACTAATAAAGCGTGAACGAACGAGAACAATCACGAAGTAAAGAAAAACACTCTTTTTTCAGTTAAAAAGAAAAGGTTTAGATATATATGTCGAGTTAAAACTTCATATGTTCCAGTATTCCATTAAATATAATGTATCATTTAGTCTTTAGCCAAAGTTCGCTAGCTGAAGAATTTTGCTTATATATTTCATCTTCTATAACTATTTTCCACAGACTCGCTGTTATTACTCGGACACTGTATTGTGGCAGTCTGCCGAGAGGGTAAACAAATAAGGAATACCACTTTACAAGTAGCAAAACCGCCTCTTCCAGTGAAATGATTTGTCTTTTTACATAAAAAGAGTTTTTGTTTCATTGGTTTATGGTCGCTGTGACTGTCATAGTATAGTGTCTGAGTAATATTATCAGATCAGTTTCGACAGCTAGTCTATTGGTCACAGAAGTAGAAATAAAATAGCGTAATTTTTCAGTAAATGATCTTTGGTTGCGAAACAAACTATACATTAAAAATCAGTCGCGGCCATCATCATGTGCAATGCACCGCCGCTACTGCTACTATCGTCCCCTAATATAATTAATTCTTCTACCCGTTCTTCTAGTGTACCTTCTCGTTCCCATGCCTCTTCTAAGATGTGCCACGTATGTGTGACAACATTGTTCCATTTTGTGGGAGTAATACTGCCCAGTGCTTTACGAACTAAGAATTCTACTTTTGTTAATGAAAAACATTTATTATTTCTGCAACTTACGATTTCACCTGAGCCCACACGAGTTCTGTTACATTGAAATGGCAATGATATGGTGGAAGGCGAACCCTCTATGACCACTTTCTTCAGCAATTGCATCAATTTCATAAAGGATTTTTCGGCTTTTGTTCTTGTAACACAACGAGACAAACGATGAACACGCGACAGATGCTTTGCAGCGACTGAAGCACGCCACCCTGTGCGACCTTGAGTGGCAGGGTGGCAACGCGGCACCGTTACCCCGGCAACGTTTACGAATTCCAGAGCTCAGGTTGGTGGTTGAGTGTCCCCCACACCCTCTGCGGCACACGTGTGCGAACTGTGAGGGTCGTTCTTTCGGCGGCCCGACTATAGGTAGTATATCGGCGTGCTCTATCGGGCCGTACAGAGAGTACTAGGGATAGCTGCTCGGTACTGTTCAGGCGACACTGATCTATGCGAAACGTGACTGCGCAGTTGTTCGTCGTGCGGCCGCGCAGGCGGCAAGCGTGCGCTGAGCCAGGAGGGCACCAGGCCAGCCGTGGCGACTCTGACCTTGACCGCTAGAGGCGCTGTCCGCGGCCCGCACGCCGGAAGCTCCGCGCTCGCTGCACGGAGCGTGAAAGCGGCGCTGCCTCCCTGCTGCTTCACGCGGCTTATTTACATGCGCGTATGCCTTCAGTTAGATGTACTCGATCTCACCGCGGCGGTAGCTCAGCCTGCTGGGTCAGATGGCTGGCCGATCTCTGTGACAAAATAACCGAGTAAAAATATCGTCGGTAAAACCAGTGGCGTAGCTATGACACTAAGGGCCCCGGGGCAAAGATGACATTGGGGCCCTCTTTACACTAATACTGTACAGATGCAAAACTACTTCATCATCAGCTCCATACCGCCCACTGCAAGACATAATAAGGCAAACCTAAAGACTACTAAGTAAATATTATGTGCCAGGCAGCAGATAATATTTAATCATACTCTCTAATATAATTGTGAATGTTTGTTTGTTATGTTTCCACGCAAAAGTTACTGGGTGGATTTGAATGAAATTTTGAAGAGGGATAGATTTGGACCTGGGTAGGACGAAAGATAAACGACCTCTTGGGATAGTTTCCGAAGTTGCTCCATACTAGGTGAATGAAGTCGCAGGCATAAGCTAGTAAAAATAAACAATGAAGAAGTATTAACCATGAAAACATGGCCCCCTGTCACGAAGCAAACCGGGAACAGTCAAGTCCGCGGTGACAGCAGGCGGACTGTTGTCAGTACCGACATCTCACTGTCGCTAAACTCCTCGCTGTTAGGTCATTGCTCCGTACTGATCAGCCTAATTTCGTTGATAGCCCAATCAAAGAAGGAAAATAGGGGAAATATTCGTATAGGATGGTTTCAGAAAATAAAGTTGGCGGATTTTGTTTGATGGACTGGTTTGAGCCGTGCCCCTACCAGGTATCATGAAGTGTATATTAATGTCTGGCCAGGAAAAAGTAATAAGTAAAATAACTAAGTTGACATCTTCGCTTATTATAGTGGTAGTGGGGATACAGAGTAGTGTCTTGAATGGACAATTTACTATTGTGACAAAGTAACCATATTTTCTCTTCTTCTTGCACGAATTTCAGAGTGCAGTTGGTTACAGCACTTCATTGGGATCTCTGATTATGGAGCACACCCTTGGGGAATTCACTACACAAACTGCTGAGTTACCATAATAATACACTGTAGAGACTTCATATACAAATGTGGTCACACTGTCTACTGCCAAACACTGTGCTAGTAATTCAGCATCATTCACTGTTATTTCGCAAAGATTCAGCCGACTTCAACCGACAATACGCTGACGATGGCAGTGTCCACGTCTTAGCGGACAAGCAAAGGACATTGTTATGTTTATATTCTGGGGTCCGAATAATTTTTGGATTTCACTTCGTGCGTTTGAGGTTTGTTGGTCAGGGTTCAAAAAGTTCAAAGTCGGAAAACCTTCATGCAACTAAATTATTATATACAGTAGAACTTCGATTATCCGAAGTAATTGGGGGACATGAAAGTGTTCAAGGATCTACGGTAACTTTTTTCGATCGTCGCTCACGTAGGCCGAGGAGCCCCTGGAACTCGGGGGCCCCGGGGCACTGCCCCGCCTAGCCCTATCATAGCTACGCCACTGGGTAAAACATCGCACGAAAGACAAAATGGCAGATGTTGAAATGAGTGTCAGAAATCACAATTAGACATGAAGTCATTGACGAGGTATGCGCCCATTTTCAATTTCGTAATTAATAAATGATATAAGGGACGCTTTGAAAACATGAAGGCCACAGGTGGTGATGCGGCTGTTATTTATTAACGCGTTTCGACCTTGTCATGGGCAGAATCTAAAACATGGGGCAAAGTTTTGTACAATTGTACCATGTCATGGGTCTGCTGGACAATATAGTTCAGCAGACCCTTGACGTGGTACAATTGTACGAAACTTTACCCCATGTTTTAGATTCTGACGATGACGATGTCGAAACGCGTCAATAAATAACAACCGCACCTCCACCTGTGGTCTTCGTTTTTAACACTCCGAGTGCTAATCACGTCAATTGACGGGATACGGAAATTTCTGTAGAATGTCAATCAAGTCATTTGACGTGATCTTTGTTTTCGTGCTTTTAAAACCAGAATCAGGTTTATTGACGGGCTAGATCTACCTTAAATACCTTACTTGGTAAACCTAGTGTCTAAACCAGCCTATAGATCTCTTATTTAGTTTCTAAATCGTCCGACTGGTCGCATTGAGTGTATGAAACAGGGCAGGTAGAAAGTGGTGTCCGCTCACTCAGTAGGTAAATCAACGGACATGGCTTCACGCAAATTATTCTCCCCGAAAGTACTGAGAGGTGACCATTACAGAGGGGTGACACAGCAACATATCCTAGTGATTCTACAGACTGTTTGCGAAGTAGGGAAGTTTTTAGTGGGGCCCTTGGCGTCGGAGTTGTAGGTGATTTAGATGCGCTGTGTTCAGTTCTGGATTTATTTCAAATAGCAGACAATTATTTACGCGAGACTGAAGATAAGTGCAGCCGGGGTTACTCCTGCAAGTAGAATGTCCGGCATTCTAAGAGATGGAATGGTTTACATGGCCGACAGTCAAAGTGTTAAAGCGTTCCTTATAGCATTGTTTGATTACGAAAGTGTCAAAGGATATGAAAGTATCGAAATCGCTCAACAGCGGAAATGATTCGATTTTACACGGAGTATGCGAAGGAACATTCCCCTTTCCAATGGTTTATGAATCGGGAGAGAGGGGGAAGACAGGTGGTTCAGTCGCCGCCTCGCCCCCCCCCCCCCATTTCAAACTTTTTGGAGGGGTAAGACACGGTTTCTGCCCCCCCCCCCCCAAGTTCAAACTTTTTGGAGGGGCAAGACACGGTTACTGTCCCCCCCCCCCATATTCACTTGATTTTATTTTATCTTTATGCAGAGCCAGTGAATTAACTATGCCGTCGTCAGTAACTATGGATTATAGGACAGCATGGCAGGCTTTTTTTGTCACTATGGAAGGCGAAGTCAGTAAATAGGTTTTCTTGCCACTTCTAAAGAAATAGTTGGTACGCCACTGCCCCTTTCTGGAAGCAATGTATCGAAGGTCTCTGGAGGAGAGACGCCTTCGTAATGATTTGGGAAAAGAGCTGAGATCATTACCGTTTAGAAGGACTGTCGTTAATCAGGTACACAAAACTATAGGCCTTTATAAGTGAGATCGGTCACTTTTAGAAATTTAGAACACGATTTTCAATCAAAATGTTCAAATGTTTGTAAATCTAAGGGACTTAACTACGTTGGGCATCAATACCTAGGTTTACTAACTACTGAAACAAACTAAAAGTAACTTATGATAAGGAGAACACACACACCCTTCCCCGAGGGAGGACTCGAACCTTCGACGGCGAGCAACCGTGCGCTCCGCAGCAAGGCGCCTTAGAACGCTCGGCCACTCCACAATGGAGGAACAAGTTTTATGTTCGTGTATTATGACAATTCTAAAGACCAGAAAGCTTCTTTGTAGGAATCAACATGGTTTCCGAAGGCAAACATATTGCAAAATCCATCTCTATCTTTTTATCCAAGAGATTCGGAGGCTAGTTGAAGGATCCCACGTAGATACCGTGTTTCTTGTCTTCCGCAAGGCGTTCGATACCGTTCTGCACCGTCGCCTGATGAGCAATCTGGGGGCATATGGAATGTCAGACCAGTTATTGTGTAATTGGATTGAGGCGTTTCTAGCTAACAGAACGCATGATGTCATTCTCAACGGAGAGAGGTCTTCAAATGTTCAAATGTTTGTATAGCTTATGGGTCTTAACTACGGGGTCATCAGTCCCTAAACCTACAAACTACCTATGAACTAACTAAGGACGGCACAAATATCCATGCCCGAGGGGGGATTCGAACCCCCGACCGTAGTGGCCGTGCAGACAGTGACTGGAGCGCCTCAGTCCCCTCGGCCACCGCGGCCGGCAGAGAGGTCTTCCTAAGGGGTTTCAGACGTGCACCAGGGGAGTATTATAAGACAATTGTAAAATGTTAACTTTCGCAGTCGAAAATGTCAATATTGTTAAAATCGTTTACTTGAGCACCACAACGGGAGTAATACTATACTTCAGTTTACAATGGAGAAGGAGGCAGACGGAAAACTGAATTTTCTTGACGTATCAGGGGAATGGCAGTTTGGGCCATACAGTTTATCGGAATCCCAAATACACAGACCGTTACCTGCACCGGGATTCAAACCACCACCCACAACAAAAACGGGCCACAAGAAGACGAGGCAGCGATCATCTGCGAACCGGAACTACTAGATGCGGAATGAAAACACCTGAATAAGAAGGCTTTACTCAAGAATGGCTACACGTCTGCAGAGATAAGGAGAGCGCTGAGACATGTAGAATTCAGAACGTTGAAAAGGTTCGTTTGAAATCTACCGACCGCATCGGTAAAAATTTTGACGTACCAGTAACGGATTGTCTCCGTAATATACGAAACTACTCGGAAGATACGACGAGGCTCCGTGTGCCTACAGTTATTATTAATCGATATCCTAAAAATGACAATCAAAAGGAAGTGACGAGTCGTGATTGTATCTTTATGAATCATTAAAGGAAAGTTTTACGCATTTAGTATTTTTTTTTAAACGAACGAACTTCTGAAGTTATTAGTCCCTAAGGTTACAGACTAGTTCAACTAACTTAACCTAAGAACAATACACACAATCATATGCCCGAGGGAGGACTCGAAATTTCGATGGCGAGCAACCAATTGCTCCGCAGCAAGGCGCACTCCACCGCGACTATGCATTTTGTAGTACGGCATATTTATATTCATTTGTATTAATTACGTATTTTCATGTCTTTGTCGAATGATGGTTTTCAGTAGTTAATCTGGAGGTAAATCATCATACAAAACTGGAAATGCGGGAGAAATAACAGGGACCGTTCTGTATAACTCTTACTCTGGCGGAACATTCACTGTAGCACTTAAGCGTGTTGTTGGCGTTTAAGACGAATAAGGAAGGAATGGAAGATTATGGTTTAACGGCCTGTCAACCACTTGGTGATTACAGTCTGAGCACAACCTCAGATAGTTTTTGAAAATGACTGGGAAGGAAATCCGCCGTGCACTTTCAAAGCAAACATCTCCCCATTTAGCTGTAGTGATTTAAGGAAATCACGGAAAACCTAAATCTGGAAGGCTGAAGGTGGATTTGAACCGGCGTCCACGCGAATTCGAGTCCGTTGTGATACGAATAAAAATGAGACGAGCTAAAAATACAAGTGAAGCTGCTGATTAAAGATAATAGCATAGATAAACAGTAAGTAGGTGTTCAGTTCATTAATAATCGAAGCACATTTCAGGAACTTTACATTAAAACGCAAAAATATTATCAGGAAGTATTAGGTGCAATTTCATATGTTGTCATACGATTCTCGCCAGTTGCTTACGACAGTGAAAACGCTTAAGTGCATAAGAGCATTACAGAAGTGGAGCGGCATGTGAATGTATTTCCTTTCACGCCTGCTATAGCAAGACGAGACTCGGATGTTGGTAGGAAGAGCGTTTCTTGGTGCAGTCCAAGGCAGCTATAGGAGATCAGATGACAGGTAGCGAGCGACCACCGTCGGGAAAACGGATGTGCTAGGCTGCGATTCTACACCGAGCTTCTATGATGTAGCCTTTTTCCACAGGTAAGTAAGCATCTACTATCTCTCACTTTTACTTCTATACATTTTCAAATTCACTGGTTTTATCTAAAACAAATCTCCGCAGATTTTAGGATGGCACTGGAAACATTATTTACTGCTATTGTAAAAAACTACGTTGTAGTTTTTTTTCAGAATAATACATTTTTCGTGTTGGGTGTGGTTAAAATGTTTGAAATTAGTATATATCAAGCAGTGACGTACATAGTCCTTAATGGAGTATGTTGTACTCCCACCTCGTTGTGTTATTCACTCTTAAATAGTAAAACCAAAAATATCTCTGGAACAACAACAGTTATTGTAAAACTACTTTGACCGGTATCAATCTAATGCAGGAGCTAAGGAATGTAAAAATTTTGAAACGTTTTAAAACGAAACATAATGTGTAATTTTAAATGCAAACTGGTGTGTTTTTAAATGGATACCCTATTTTATTTCATCAGCAATCTATAGAATGACAAATCACATAAACAATGGCGTTGATTGCATCGCAATACGCCACTTACATCCCGAGATATTGCGAAGCGAACTTTCGCTTGAAATACGCGAAACGCGCGGCTAGCGCACGTCCTGAGCAGCATGAAGTTTTCGCCTGAGTCTCAGAACGTGCCCTAGCCGATGATGAAATAAAATAGGGTGTTCATTTAAAAACACACCAGTTTGTGTCAAAAGTCAAATATGATTTCGTTTTAGAATGTTTTCAAATATTTACATTTATTAGCCTCTGCCTTACATTGGTACCGGTTAAAGTCGTTTTACAATAGCTGTTGTGGTTTCAGGGATATTTTGAGTGGTCAAGATAATTGGGACACCCAGCATATAGAACAGTTGCTACCGAAACTCAAAATCCACACGTACGCGCTATCACAGAAGTTTTATCTCAAAACTTCTGGGGCGAGAGACGCTTTCGATCAGATAAACTGCAATACATCGGAAACGAAACCATAATTTTTTGAGAGTGGGAGAAGCCAACACAACGCAAGCCACTCGCATCTCATTCGCCTACATGACCGAGTGGCGAATTACAAAATGTGAAAAACGAGCAAACAATTTAACAAACATTTGCGGCTCTCTGTCCACCACCTTCTCCCTATCTACCTCCGCCTATTTCTCCTCCTCCTACTCCCTCATCATGAATTGTCCTCTATCCCCGTGTTTCCAATCTTTTTTTGTAACGGGACCCAAAAACTTACTGCAGTAATTTTCTTAACCCAGTTTATACTACCCTGCGTGCAGAGCCATTTGTAATTTAAAAATGGATGAAACCGAATTAATATATCAGTAAAAGATAATTTTATACAAAGAAAATGGTAAACATATTGACATGGGTTACGGTGTTTAGTTTCCGTATTAATATTACTTTCAGTTTCAGACGTAAATTTTTTACCACGCAAGTTTCTTTCAGTTTTTTATTTTTCAATTTATTTGTATTATTTATTTTTTAAATGCAAGCATGCATAACTTACTGCCTCCATTAATTCCTTGAATATTATCCCCATTGCCGCGGTGAAGCGGCCGAGCGCATTTAGGCGCTATGCTCCGATGCGCGATGCCGTTCACCGTCGGGGTTTGAATCCTTCCTCGGGCATGGATGTTCGCGTTGTCTTTAGTATAAGGTAGTCCTAAGTAATTTGTAAATTTAGAGACTGATGACCCCGCAGATAAGTCCCTTAAGCCTGACAAACATTTTTTATCACCATCGCCTTTTGAAATGGACTATCCAGTCATAATCAACGTGCACGTAATGAATTAAATAGTTAATAGAATTTATCTATCTATTTAAACTGTAAAACAAAGTGCTCCCGTCGACTCTGTTTGTCTGTCCGCGAGATACTGAAAAATTACACCAATGGTTGGTGTGATTCTTAAGGAACGTTTACGGGTGTAATCCAATGAGGTGCGTGGTAGTGGCAGAGAGTGGCGAGTAAATATCCTCGAATTATGGAGCGAACGTTAACGTACGTTTGAAGAAATGAGATTAAATTTCATAGAGTTGCTAAAACACGACTTACAGCGCTCTGGGCGGAAACCTGTATAAACACTGACGGTGGCCAGTTCACTTGAGAGTAGTCTGTCTATTGTATGTTTTGTTGAACTTAGTGTGCTGTATGTAGTGTATATTGTAGTTAATGTGTATTGTCTTTTTGACTGCTGAAATAAAGTTAAAGTATGCTCAACATGTAAATGCATATACTGAAGTGATAAAACGACAAGTACTTCGCGGAAGAACACCAATTTTTGCCTTGGTTTGATATCAGTATGTCTGAACTCAAACAAAAATCCTGACTAATGGCACTTGGCTGCTCCAAGAGTGAAGCTTCAGATGACCTATCCTACAATTCCCTTGAAGTACACACCATAAAGAATGCCCAGTTTTCTAACCAGTATCGGTGTGCTTCCAAGATGATTCTTCTGTTGCCCCCGTGATTGATGGAAACACACTCTTAAATGTCTACACTTTCTCTGAAAATATTTTCATTTGCTGTTGACATACTTGATCGAATGCGGTTGACAAGTAACCAGTGCAAAGTGTGGAGGCTGCAACAGCCAGAACAACTTCTCTAGTATACGTCTGTGTCCTATGCAAGACATATGTACTCAATTCAGTGTGGCAACAACGAAAGTTTTTAATGATACGTTATTTCGATGTAGAATGCTTTAGTGGCAGCTGACCCGGACGCATGTGTATTGAAGTTTTCTGTTGTCACTTTCGTCTTTGTACTCAAATTTCACGTGCTAAACGTTACTTGTTAACGACGTCACGATCAGCTTAGAACAAAACGCACAAATGTCCGAAAAGGACCGATCAGACTAAATCCGTTGCTCGCCGTTGGAGGTTCGAGTCATCCCTGGGACAAGGGTGTGTGTGTTGTCCTTAGTTTAGTTTAAGTAGCTTGTAAATCTAGAAACTGATGACCGTAGTAGTTTGGTCCAACAGGTTTACAAACATTTGAACACTTTTGGGAATCCGCAGTGTTATGCTGACGGGAACATGTAGACTCGTTCGTCGGTGTGGCCAGACGCCGGGATGCGTCAGTCTGGGGTTAACTCGACTGCCCGGCGTTCATTGTACGTCACTTGACGCCACTCAGCCTCTCAGTTCCGCGAAACCCACTTTATATGGCTGCCGACGCGGCGCTTCGTAGCGATTCGGCACAAGCGCCTGTAGGGGTGTCCCTACCTTCCAGCATGTCCTGGGACATCACTATACATAATTGTTTTGAAATTTTTAAATAACCCTTTTTGTAGTTAAACAATCTAATATACTCCATCTCACCTCATTACTGTTACTGGTGTATATTTCAGGGCTGGCCGCAGTGGCCGAAGGGTCTGCGGCGGTTCAGTCACAGTCTGCAGGGCCGCTAAGGTCAGGGGGTTCGAATCCCCCCTCGGGCATGGATGTTTGTGTCCTCTTTAGTTAGTTCGTAAGTAGTTCATAAGTAGTTTGTAAACTTAGGGACTGATGACCCCGCAGTTAAGTCCCTTAAGCTCAACAAACATTTGATCATTATATTTCATGTTGAATGTGTCATTAAATTTAGTATAAAATTCCACTTAAGGTCGGAATCGGCCCACGTTGTATTTTGTTTACTATTACAGTCAAATCAAAAAAATGTTCAAATGTTTGTTAAGCTTAAGGGACTTAACTACGGGGTCATCAGTCCCTAAACTTACAAACTACTTATCAAATACCTTATACTAAGGACGGCACAAATATCCATGCCCGAGGGGGGATTCGAACCTCCGACCGTAGTGGCCGTGCGGACCGTGACTGAAGCGCCTCAGTCCCCTCGGCCACCGCGGCCGGCTCAAATCAAAATGTTCAAATGTTTTTTAAGCTTATGGGACATAACTACGGGCTTATCAGTCCCTAAACATCCAAACTACTTATCAACTAGCTTATACTAAGGAGGGCACAAATATTCATGCCCGAGGGGGGATTCGAACCCCCAACCGTAGTGGCTGTGCAGACCGTGACTGAAGCGCCTCAGTCCCCTCGGCCACCGCGGCCGGCTGTGGTGTTATAAAGATTATATTCTGAACTGATAAAACCAATGAATAAGTGGCAGATGTATTTCGTCAGTACAATGATATGACGTTTATTTAAATACTGTGATAGTGGACTCAGCCAGTAAGAGTATTGCTATGTGGATGGATGTCTACATTCAAAAGCTATGCTACGTGAGCTAAACTAGCAACGAATTTTTATGTTGTTAGTCAAATGGTTGACGCACCAATTCTGTGAGCGGTTCCCTGATGTCAATATTCAGTATGAATACTATTTTGTTTTTTGTATCGGAGGTAATATCTAAGTGCGTCTGCTTGAAAGGAAGTTAATTTAAAATTGTAATTTGGACCAAACAAAGAAGATAATTTCGCTTTGCGTGCACTTTGTGTTTAAATAAAATTTGTCTCTCTTCTGAATAACATTTATGAATGCGGTGTAGAGAGAAGAACCTAGTTGTTTTATCCAGATTGATAAACATTTTAACAGTTGACTTTTCGTGTTTACAGTTCTATTTTGCCCGAAGTGTTCAGCTTACACGCAGAGACATTTCAGTTTCGTTTACTTCTTTTGGGGGAGGGGTGGCAGAGAAAGGATTGTAATTTTATGTTAAATTGGTAGGAAAGTGTTAAGACAGTGTTACTAACATTTGTAAAGATTATGGGACTTAACTACGGGGTCATCAGTCCCTAAACTTACAAACTACTTATGAAGTACTTACGAACTAGGACGTCACAAATATCCATGCCCGAGGGGGGATTCGAACCCCCGACCGTAATGGCCGTGCAGACCGTGACTGAAGCGCCTCAGTCCCCTCGGCCACCGCGGCCGGTGAAAAACATGTGTCATTACTTTACATGGTTGCTTGTGTCGTTCATTATAATCCGTCATCATGATCAGGATCTTCACTTCAAGGATTAGGCTATATGGCTTTTCCGATTTCACGTGGTCAGCTCCATCTCTTTCTTGGTCGTTCAATATCTCCTGCCGGCCGCGGTGGCCGCGGGGACTGAGGCGCTCCAGTCACGATCTGCACGGCCACTACGGTCGGGGGTTCGAATCCCTCCTCGGGCATGGATATTTGTGTCGTCCTTAGTATAAGGTAGTTCGTAAGTAGTTTGTAAGTTAAGGGACTGATGACCCCGTAGTTAAGTTCCATAAGCTTAACATACATTTGAACATTTTGAACAATATCTCCTCTTCCTAAAGATTTGTAGCTGTTCACCACGACCGGACTTCTCTCTTCATTCTTCCTTCCGAGATGCTGTCTCCATTCTTCCCAGTATTCTTCAATCTTTTCGTTTAAGCTGTAGATTCCTAATTCTGCCCTTATGTCATTTTTAATGTGGTCTCCCACTGTTCAATCTTTGACTCTTCTTAAAACCCTCTTTTCTGCTGACTGTATCTTATTTTGATATCTTTTTATATCAGTCCAGGATTCACTTCCATAAAGGTGGAATGATGGACAGAAATTGGCGTTAGAAAAGCTTTATTTGTGGAATACATATATCAAAATAAGTGATAATGCACAACGGGTAGACGTGCACTTTCAACTTCCACAATTTCTTAGGCTTCAGTCCGTAATCGTTCGCACTCTGTCTCTTCAGCTTTGCCCTGTAGCAAAACATTAAAAAAATTCTATTATCTTATTGTGACAAAACGATACAATCTCTTATTTTATTACCTTATTGTCTATGAATTGTCTAATTTCATTCGATTACATTACATCACATTTGTCTTACATTTGTTGTTATTTATCTTTAAAGGCACTATGTACTTCCTTCAACTGCTCTTCCAAGTTTTTAGCTTCCTACATATTTTTCATACTATGACGGACACAGTATCTAGTTACCGCTGACATGTAGTGTGTATCTGATAGCGTACAGCGTATGCTTTTGCAAATGTTTGACATTTTATTGCTCTGGTGGTTATACAGTGATAAATGAACTATTTTCTCTTCTAAAAATAGAATTACAAGATCAAATCATGAAGCGTGTAATTGAAACGGATAGCAGATGAAATTTCAGTCGTGCGCAGCTAGTACGTGTGACATTAACAAGCAAATGGCATTGGTTATTGTATGCAGTGACCTGTAGATCAATTATGCAGAATTGTTTTTACAAAGGCTGGGAATCATCAACTTGCACCGAATGCGATTGTCCATTTAGCAACGCAGAACAGAAATTGACAGGACTGTATAGATGACAACGTAAATCGAATGGAATAGTTTCCAGCGGCTATCTCTGGCGTCGAAAACAGAGCTATGGTTTCTCTGTCAAGTAGTAATTACAAACAGGGCAAAGCGATTTCGTTTCAGCTCACACTAGTCGAAACAGAGCAGAACTGAATAACGTCCATACACATAGGCATTCTTACTCGAAATGCAGGCATTTACTCTGTGTGGCCAAGCTTAAAGATACTCTTTTAGAAGTGTAAGGAAAAAGCGGATAAAAACACTAAAAACATTTACTCATAGGTAAGCATCCTTACTTGAGCCTATCCAACGCTCTTCTTATGGGTGAAAGCATTACTGGCTTGCTGGGCCTGTAGAAACATCAAAACAACCATGTTAGCTTCCGTTTTTCAGAATTACGAAATTCCTTTAGGCACATCACAGCTCCCGTAAAGAAGTTGATACACAAACAATATCCATCGTACTTGGCTCTACAAGAAATCGTCTACTTCTTCGTACCTTTAACCACCTGCCAAGACGTGCACGAGGAGTGGGACCTGTGCTTCTTGCTATGGTAATAGAGAATATCATAAGAAGTTCTCTAGCGGTCAACAGCAGATGACATAGAATTATATAGCGTATGTAGATGATGTCATGATTTGTGAAGGAAATGTGCAGAAACGGAACAACTACTTAACACCCGGCAGTCAGTAAATGTAGTACCAAAATGTAAATATGCTTAACAAAAGATGAAGTACTGAAAATCAACGGGAAAAAAAACACATCGATAATCGCAATGGGGTGTTTTAGGGTCACTGTAGATTTTCCTGTATTTTTACGATTTTTTGTAAAGATTTGGGACAAAAATATTAAAAATACTACAAAAAAGGTTCGATTACGACTCTGCTATTGTGATAATACCTATGTACCCAACACGTAATATTGTTTCTGACAGTGTTTTAACAAACAGCCAAAATTATTTGATGTTTGATTTTAGCTTTCACAAATATACTCTTCTTTTTATCTTTCAACTCTATAAACTATTATTATAATATCTCTCCCACATTTTCATTATTGGAAGTTTGTTCTAAGTTTATTTTATTTTCCTGTACAGGCTACTAATGTTCATAGCCTGAAAGGAAAGTAGCGTACATTCGACGTTCGGACAAGTGATAATAGCCTGGAAGCAACACAGCGTACATTTCGCATTCGGAAATCAGTCACTTGACATCCCTCGCCAGAAATCTTCCACGAAACTTTATTTTGGATTCGCCATCTTGCTCTCTGTATTTGATGATTGTCTTACTATAACTCAAGCGCTGTCACTGAAAAGCAGTAACTTACTGAAAATTATCAAAATCACGTCGTTCTAAGGACAATGACTTATAATCTAATGTCTAAAAATACATTGTTAGCAGTTAACACCTGCTATCGATGCTACGAGAATTACGGATTACTCTAGCAGCTGTTCGCCGTAGCGTATTGGGCGGCGAATTAGTTTGTGATGTACGAACATATTAGATAGTTGTTTGAAACTTGCCGTGCCGCGGTGGAGTAGCCGAGCGGTCTAAAGCTAAAAAATGTTCAAATGTTTGTTAAGCTTATGGGACTTAACTACGGGGTCATCAGTCCCTAAACTTACAAACTACTTATGAACTACTTACGAACTAGGACGGCACAAATATCCATGCCCGAGGGGGGATTCGAACCCCCGACCGTAGTGGCCGTGCAGACCGTGACTGGAGCGCCTCAGTCCCCTCGGCCACCGCGGCCGGCCGGTCTAAAGCGCTTCGCAGCGGAGCGCGCGGTTGCTCGCCGTCGGAGTTTCGAGTCCTCTTTGGGGAGGATAAGCCGTGGAGGATAAGCCGTGCGCACTGGAGCGCCGTGTGCGGTGCGCGCGGCCGTTCGCCGTCGGGGGTTCGAGTCCCCCTCGGGCTTAGGTGTTTCTTTTGTTCTTAGGTTAGTTTACCTTAGTATAAGTAGTTTGTAAGCTACGGACTAATGACCAAGTAGTTGAGTCCGTTAGATTTACAAACATTTGAACAACATAACCAGAACAGTAGTTCGAAGTTACAGATGTTTTAACCATTCCGTTCACTATTCCTATTTGTCTTCTTTCTTTGATAGTTCCGGACAACTTCTTTCTGTTCGTAAGACCGCGGATGAGACGAGAGGGGGGGGGGGACAAATGTGACGATGCGATAGATGGCATTTCTTGTTAGTGAAAGTTATAGGCATCCTGTCATTAAAAAAAGTTCCGAGGCTGGTTTCATAAAAATGAGAAATAATAAGGCGGTGGTTTTAGTGCTTTACTTTATATAATCTAGTCTCACTTGATTACAACGCACAGAACGCTAATACAACCGTGAGAAACTGTTCAGCTAATACGTCATTTCGACCTAACGCCGGTTAAGTGGTTCAAGCGCTGAGACCTGTCTTGCGGCACATTAATACCTTTAGCACAAAGGTTCGTCACCTGTTATTATCTTTTCCAGAACAAAATTGTCCAAGTTCTGAATTTAAATCGAGTCACGAAAGGCGTGCAATCACGCGTCGCTTTTGTTCCGTGGATAAAGGACGCGGGTTTGATTTTGCACACAATTTTTGGTGTTTCAGAACATCCTGGGGAATATCTTTATTTAGAGATGATGGTACGTTGAGATTTGCGACACAATAAATTTGACGTTCTACGGTCTCCTGAGTGTTTCTTACCATTGCTTTCTCCCAATTCACTATTGTTTACAATTCTTTGCTCAAACTGCCGCTGTAGTTAATGCGCTGAAGTACTTTTATACCCACTGAACGGACACTGTCTTGAAAGGTTTTCGACCTATGGCTGTATGTTTTAATCTCGACGAAGATGTATAATCGTGTAAATACTAACATTTCCTCTTCAAGAAAATTAATACTTCTTATTTCCGTAATTGCACGTATTCTGTGTCATGTACTAATTCCATAATAAACGGCTGAAATATTTCAAATGTAATCCATGGATTAACGCGATACGTCTGGCAATAAAAATGTTCATAAAAAGGATTTCTTACGTTTCCACGCAAATACCTCTGATGAACAATCCCTTCATGGTAAAAATTTGAGATTCTCCCTTCTTTCCTCATTGTTATCTGTGTCTGTTTTACACCTCCATCTAGTCTGTTAAATTATGAGTTATCCTCTTATCCCCTTCAATTAATTTCGTTTTGACATTCAACTCAACTTCAAGACAAACACATTGTTTCGAACTGAAATATTATTATCATGTTAAGGTCTACAGAAGATAGTGAATAGAATACATTTTGAATCGGACAATAATCTAGCAAAATATAAATAATTCTTGTTCCTCCTAGATTTTGTTAGGTTCCGTAGAGTCCGTTCACCCGGATAGGCTCTTAGTAATATAGATGTTAACACAATTAGAAACTTAAGAATGAAAAATATTACGAGTGGCAGGGGAATTACGTACAGTTTTAACCTCAAAAGTCTTATCGATATCAATAACAGGCAACACGACTGAATTCCTCAATAACTGGGATACTACAGCACCTGGGGTACTACAGCACCTACACTCCTAACATTTAATTAGCATCCTGATCGCACTTGCCCGGATTTTCTTCATGAAAACCGCAATAACATAATCCTAGCTGGACAAAAACGCAATTCTAAAGCCCCTTTGACTCGAAGATTCGCCACACCTGCATCTTTTCTCTGCATGCTCCCCAAGGAGCTTTGCTGAGGGTATTTTGTGAACCATTGCCACGAACGGTATCTGTCTATCGTGACAGCCACTAGGTGGCAGAACAGGTAATACTAAGAAAAGCAGTAAGCAGTGCAACCAAAGAAATAAAATTTCATAGAGTGGCTGACACGTGAGTTTCAGTTTTCACTTCTGCGGGCAATGTAAACTCGGGGATCATTTTAACAGGAATCAAGTAGGTCGGAGTAACCAGTCTATGATGAGTCAGAGTGGAAATTGTGGTGCTTTATTTACTGAAACACTTATTTTTCAGTTACTAAACAGTGCTTTAAGGATGCTATAGAAGTATAAAAGCCACAGATGGTGATGCGGTTGTTCATTTATTAACGCGTTTCGAAACAATTATCATCAGAATACAAGCTTTGGGTAAAGTTTAATAATAAATGTATAGTTCAGCAAGACCATGACGATCTACAGTTAGAATTAAATTTTATTACAGACTTGGATTCTCATGATATGAACTGGAATCCCAGTATGAGAGGTTGGCAGCGTCGCGTTGTAATAATGGTTATGATGGGTAACACTGGATGATCAGCTTGAACACCGAAGATTGGCTTTGTAATACTGTAGTGCCTATGACAGGACAGTACCATTGTTGTTACTCAAACTGAACATTAAAAGCTGTGTAGCACATGACCATTATTTTCTAAACCCATGATGGTTACTAAAAATGTCCCCTCGCATTCCAGGAAAATTAATAATAAAAACTTTTAATACGATAATGCATTTCATGAGACAGCTAAATTGGTATTAACAAAGTACACGAAAATCACTATCAGATGCAAATACAAAATATTGTGATAAACCCGTAACTGGTACACCTAAAAATTATAACTAATAAGGTACTCTTGTGTCCTCAGGGTCCACATACACTTTAAGTAAGTTTTGGTTAAAACAAGTTAAATGTAAGTACAACTACAGTTTTAAAATCACGTTCCTCATTCATGGTGATATCTTAAATATGTTAGAAAAGAAAGTGAAGTGTGTAAAATACGGAATGTGAAACACATTCTCAGAGTCCTTCACATCAGTTACAAAGCTACACACTAGAAAATTAATATTCAAGCACAATGCAGCTTATGCTTCGCAACTGTAAACTAGAAGAAAAGTTCAAAAGAAATGTAAAATTTCTTCTGGCACAACTTTTGGAAAATGTTTGTATATTTTCAGCCGAATGACCGTGATTTTTGAAAATAGTACACAATAGCATGAATTATGCCAAAAGTTTTGTTTTCAACTATACAGCGTCTTTGCCAAACCAATTCAGTTATTTTATTCAGTCAAATTAGAGAATATTTTGGACATAAAACAGTGGAATATTTTTGAGACAATAGTGTTAAGACATGGGCACACTTTCGTTATGCTTTGCTAGCTTTCTTAGATGGGCACAGAGAGCACATTTTCCTCCTTGATTTAGTAGCACGTGATTCGCTATGAGCTTGGGATGTTCCTGATGACATGGAGTCAAGCCTAGAATAACACAAATATAATTCCTAAAATCTGTTTTAATAAATTGTGAATCCAATCTTTTCATACAAACACTTCACGAGTTTTGTCCCTAGTTCAGCGAGGAATTCTCTGTGTCACATCATCAGTACGTATAGTAAAAAATAAAATCACACATGCTATATGTAGCCTAGTGTACAAGAGTGACATAAGCTCTTGGTTCGTTCAAGTATTTGTAATACGAGGTACGTCCAGAACGTAAGTTCCGTTTGGTTATATAAAACAAACGTGTACAGATACAGAAAAAAATATTTATTGTACAAAAATCTACAACTGTTAAAATACTTTTCTACATGGCTGCCGATATTTTGTAGGCACTCGTCATAGCGTGGCACAAGTTTCTGTGTGCCTTCTTCATAGAAGGTTGCCGCCTCTGTGTTCAGCCATGTGGTAGCATGTTCTTTCAGCTCGTCATCATCGTTGAAATGTTGACCACCAAACACATTTTTAGGTGTAAGAAGAGGTGACAGTGGCTAGGAGCGAGGCCCCGGCTGTACGGATGATGATCAAACACGTCCCAGTGAAATTCCCGTAAGAGTTGGTTGGTCACATTCGCCACATGAGGTCGGGCACTATTGTGGAAACACTTCAACACTTCAACGATGACGAGCTGAAAGAACATTCTATCACATGGCTGAATACTTTGGCGGCAACCTTCTACGAAGAAGGCATACAGAAACTTGTGCCACGCTATGACAAGTGCCTACAAAATTTCGGCAGCTATGTAGAAATGTAGTTTAACAGTTGTAGATATTTGTACAATAATTTTTTTCTATACACGTTTGTTTTATATAACCAAACGGAACTTACTTTCTGGGCGTACCTCGTATATTCCTCTTTAATTTTTCTGAAGTGTTGTACCGTAAATCCAAGATACTGTAAACGATCCCACAAAAAAACTTTGAGTAAAGGTACACACGGGTACTCGGAAACCGACCACTTTTCAAAGCTAATAAAGACACTCCTGAAACAATGTTGTGTGCAGGTAACCAAGTGAATGCTATGAGAGTACAGGGAGAGGCAACAAGATGCTACGACACACATCACAGCGCTAGATAAAATAAGTTTCGTTCGGGTCATGGGGACCTAGGTGTGCCAGTTACAAAATACTCACGCTTTTTACGGACATTGCGGCTAACTGAGGTGACCAGCCTTAATCAGCGACTTCAGGGAAGTTGGTTTCGGATAAGCCTTAGGGCCCTTTCACACGGGAGGACGTGCATTCCGCTGCAGAGAGCTGAAGCGATTCGTATTGCAATGGACCTGATGAATTGTCCCACACGCGAGACGCAGAGCTTCTACTTCAGCTCACTGAGCCGCAGTGTAGTTTGTCAAGTGAGTTGCGTGCCACTTGGTTTACACAGAGCATTATGGGAGTGTCCACGCGATATACGGTGAGCCGCTTGTCACTCTCTATTGCTTGTCTCCGTTTACCAGTGTATATAGGGATCCCAGACGTCCCGTGCCGTGGTGGAGTGGCCGAGCGGATGCAGGCGCTATGCTCCGATGCGCGTGGCTGTTCCCCGTCGGGGGTTCGAATCCCCCCTCGGGCATGGATGTTTCTTCTGTCTTTAATATAAGTTAGTTTATAAGTAGTTGTAAGTTTAGGGCCTGATGACCACGCAATGAAGTCTCATAAGCTTAACAAACTTTTTTATTATTATTTTAGTTTTTGACGTCCCGCTTTTAGACATCTATATCTACATACATACTCCGCAATTTACCGTAAGGTGCGTGGCGGAGGGTACACTGTACCACTACTAGGCACTTCCTTTCCTATTCCACTCCCAAATTGAACGAGGAAAGAAAGAATGCCTATATACCTCCGTACGAGCCCTAATTTCTCTTATCTTGTCTTTATGATCTTTACGCGAAATGTAAGTAGGTGATAGCAAGATCGTACTACACTCAGCTTCAAATTCCCGCCCTCTAAATTTACTTAACAGAAATTCACGAAAAGAACATCGTCTTTCTTCCAGCGATCCCCAATTGAGTTGCCGGAGCATTTCCGTGACACTCGCGCATTGGTCGAACCTACCGGTAACAAATGTAGCTGGTCGCCTCTGAACCGCCTCTATGTCTTCCTTTAAACTGATCTGCTGCAGGTCCCAAACCCTTGAGCAATTTCCCACGGCCGGCCGCGGTGGCCGAGGGGACTATGGCGCTCCAGTCACGGTCTGCACGGTCACTACGGTCGGGGGTTCGAATCCCCCTCGGGCATGGATATTTGTGCCGTCCTAGTTCGTAAGTACTTCATAAGTAGTTTGTAAGTTTAGGGACTGATGACCCCGTAGTTAAGTCTCATAGACTATACAAACATTTGAACATTTTTGAATTTCCCACGTCCAACCTGTATGTCTCGCGGGCTTCATTTGTACAGCTTTTCTAGGTTATATTTCTCTTAAATTTTTGTTTTCGCTTATTCCTTCAATAGCCGAGTGTAGTTTCATGGTGGAAACTGTAGAAACGTAGTACACATAATAATAACCACCCCAGTTATCTTCATTATTTTGCTGTCTCTTTTCAAACGAAAAGGTGAGAACAACGTTTTCCGTAGTAGTCAGACATTGTTAGCACGTTCAAGACATCGTGGCAATTTTCTCTATTGTCAACAATCAATTAAACCAGTCCAACTGTACTACGATCTTTTGAGCAGTATCGGACGAGGATAAGTCAATACGTGTTATGATCCCCTCTGTGAGTGTCGGAAACGGCTTCGTTGTTTTGCAATAGAGAAATTCTAACAAAGTGCATGTTTTTGGACGTTTTAAATTTCCTTTGGTAACAGCGTTGAAAATAATATGGATAAAGTGTTTGGTGTCAGTTGAAAGTTTGCATTCACAATCGACTGTGGTGGTAGAAATGATATTCAAAACATAATAGAGGACCTGTGAGAAGAATATTTCGCAACTTTAGTGGAATGACAAAATTGGGGAAAAAGTGGAACTTGAATGTTCACGCATAGCTTTCTCCAGAATCAATCAATGTAAGTGATTAAAAGCGCACATAAAAGACCTTGATCCGCTGAGTGCTGTTAGATCAAAAAGAACTGCGTACCTTAATTAGAACTGAAGATATCGTAAAACAAACCAATTAAAATGTTCAATGCAAGGACAGAAGGATACAGCGTTTGAATAAAAATAAAGGATGGAGAGACTTAAGTTGACTTTATGTCAAATCTGCGAATGAATACCTTTTGTTTAAAGCAAAAATGAAAGAAATTGGTCGGATAGGACGGCCTGACCGACTGACTTTAGTGTACAGCAAGGTTAATCCACAAGGAGCATACACATGTAAATCGCCTTTGAGTATAGAGAAAGGAAGCCGAGGTTAATATAAATTCTGATACTTGATGACACATCTGAGGAAGAATACCTTTCGTTTAAAACAAAAATGAAGGTAACTGGCCGGGTAGTTTGGTCTGACCGACTGACTTTAGTTTTCGTAGATTCTTTTAATATATAGAATTAAAACTAAGAAATACACAGAAGCAGATTTTGCGAAAGTGTTTGCAAAATCATTGATTCTTATTTCCCAACAAGGATATTAAAGTAAAACGTGGTTTTAGAATCTAATTTGGAAGTTACTTAATAACTTGTACGTCTCATATATCATCTACGGACGCTGACACTCAAGAAGGCTTGGTACAGGGGCGGGATCTTGCAAAATCTGTGATAACTAGTTATTTGTGCTGTGACGTAAATTTACCGAAATTTTAATTTCTTTAGGTATGTTTCGGTTTCGGCCGAATATTCTCTTGTGGTTTCGATTTAGAAATGTTCAAATGTTGGTAAATCTAGGTGACATACTTACCTACTCTGGTCATCAGTTCCTAGGCTTATGAACTACTTTAACTTGTGATAAGGTCAACAAATATACCCATGCGCGAGGGAGGAATCGAATCTCCGTAGGCTACTTTGACAAGGCCTATGTCAAACTTACAGGTCGCAGCCGCCACCTGACTGGCCGACCGCTACTAGCACCTCTAGATACAAGGCCTCACAACTAGCCCATGTCACACCGATAAGCAACTGTCGCAAGCTCACTGGATGGCACTATGAAGCAGTGGGCTGTGCCCCAGCGGCCAACCACTCAGCTAGCGACGGCAGTCTATTGGTGTGACGTGACACGGGCTTATTGTGAGGCCTTGTATCTAGATGTTGCCGTTACGCGGCGGTGGGCGTGCCTCAGCGGCCAGCCAGTGAGCTGGCGGCCGCAGCCTTTAAGTGTGACGTAGGCACGGCCAGTTGCGAGGCCTACGAGAAAGACAGGCGCCAGCGCAGTCGTCATACTACGTCAGCAAAGTAGTTCCGAGCCGGCGCGATCGCTAGCTCAGTGGCTGCCCGCTACGAGGCAGTGGGCAGTGCCCCAGCGGCCGACCAATCGGCTAGCAATCGCGCCGGCTTGGAACTACCTTGCTTACGTCGCACGATGACTGCGTTGGCACCTGTCTTTCTCGTAGGCACGGCCAGTTGTGAGGTCTTGCTTCTAGGTAGTGTTGCTTCAAAAAAATTCAAATATTTGTATAGCTTATGGGACTTAAGTACGGGGTCATCAGTGCCTAAACTTAGAAACTACTTATAAACTAGCTAACACTAAGGACGGCACAAATATCCACGCCTGAGGGGGGAATTCGAACCCCCGACCGTAGTGGCCGTGCAGACCGTGACTGGAGCGCCTCAGTCCCCTCGGCCACTGTGGCCGGCAGTGTTGCTTCGAACGCTTGGCCACTCCAAGTCTTGTTACGGTCGGCCTCTTAAACATTCTTTAAATGCACGCAACGCTGAAGAGCTGTATTTATAAGTTGTCAGCCCGCCCCGCATTGGGGAGAACTGTAATAAAATAGGAAAGGAAGAGATCCATTCTGTTCGTTTGGTAGGGCCTACCAGAAAAAGACCTCCGATCCCAGTTACATTGCAGGGTCCTTGGGGTTTGGAACTCTGAGTGGGCTGCATGGAAGTCCTCACTGCTGGCTTCTCGCAGGGAGTCGGTGGTTCTTTGCCGGCTTCGTATTGGCCATACCTGGGTGACGCATGGACACCTGCGTCGTGAGGACCCTCCTCAGTGTCGTTGTGGTGCGACTTTGACAGTCGCCCACATCTTAGTGGAATGCCCCACTTTAGCCGCAGAGCGACGGAATGTTAATATCCCTGACGCCTTGACGCTTGTTTTAGCTGACGATGCCTCCATGGTTGACAGTGTTTTAAATTTTATTCGGGAGTGTGGACTGTACCGATCCATTTAAAGTCTCTTGTGTGTCTATCATTTATCTGTTCTCCGCTTGCCTAAGTCTATTAGGTACCCAATGATCTTCCTCTTGTTTTAAAGGTCATATGTGCAAAAATTCATAAAGATTGGGGAATATCTATGCATTTTGTAAAATTCCGTAAGCTAAGTACCCTCCACCATGCACCGAACGAAATTTTATACAGTGACATTCCCCCTGTTTTTAACGTAAAGTGTGCAAAATTACATCAATGTCGGAACAAAACTATAGCTTTCTAGGCAACAAAAACGGAGGGTTACATTGAAAAACGCACTTTTTTGTTGTTCTCAAATATTCCAGTTTTATTCCACCAACCCTTCTTCTGAGAGTAACGAAAAAAAGATCTGAGAAATCGGTCCAGCCGTTCTCAAGTTATAGCGCGACCAAGGTATTTAGGGATCCATTTTTATGTTGTAAAGTACCCTCCTCCATACACAGTATGAAACTTAAGGGAGACGGTGACCATCCTCTTGGTTTGATGGCCAAGCGCGCGAAATTTCGTGAAGATCGGAATGAAACTGTAGATATCTTGAGTCTGCACCTATCACAAAATACTTTCTTAGCTGACTTTTCTACCTATGAACAACATTCCTGCCAAATTTCAGTTTTCGAGATTTCGTGTTTAATCAGTGAGTGAGTGTCCTTCCGCTTTTTTTTTAGTTACAGATTAAGAAAACAGATTGCTCAATTTTGGATGCCAGAGAAGTAAGGGAGACTTGCAGAAAAAAAATAGTAACATGCAAATCTGTAATGCTAACTTTATTTGATACAAGGTCATGTCTGACGCGATAGTTTTACGGCATCTACAGCGTAATTATTATGAGCGATAAACTTATTTTCGTTTCATCAGTTTGTGCGGGGGGGGGGGGGGCTCAGTTACGAAACGATTAATAAATGTCCGAAATTATATGCAAACATCGTTGCAGGTCACTAACTACTGCCAATTTCCTACACTTGACGCATAAATCTGGGTATTCTCAAGCGGTGGTCTCTATTTATGACGTCATATCTCATGAGCTATGTGCCGTACTCTTTTGTTTTTGGGTCAGGAACTTTCGTGGGCGTACGGAGAACAGGCCATCAAAGTTTCATTGCAATCGAATGAATGGTCTATGAACACAGAGGACATACAAACGTTCATATAGAGATTACTGCGCTACGTAGTTTAGTCCTGAGCTAAACAATTGTGTAGGAATCACTGCATCGAAAATACATGTTTGTCTAGCGGTATCTCATTGGACCATGAGATATTGAATTTTAATCTTTGAAAAATTTCATGTTGGTGGCTCAAATTCCTTTGTTGTAAAATGTAAACTTTCACGGCCGGAATGGTCAAAATTACTAAAACTTTCCGGGCTGTTATGCCGTGGTCTAGTGGATTTATTATTAATAATAAATCCACTAGACCACGGCATAACAGCCCGGAAAGTTTTAATAATTCAAATTCCTTTGCATCGAGCTTATTGTTAATTGTACAATATTTACGATTTTTACTTTTTTTATTTGAGAAAATACGTTTATCAGAACAGTCTACAGTAGTAATAAACATAAGTTGGAAAAATATTCTAAAAAATTACTTTCGTAGCTACAATGACGAACTTCCAAATGCACAATTGTGTGTGTTAGGATTACATTGCTCTGTGTATGATCATTTTCCGTCGATGTATGAGGTTCAGATTCGGAACATTTACTTCAGCTTGTGTCATTGCATGGATTCAATACAAAGGTGAAAGCGAAGTTGCAAAAGGAATACATTTTACATCTTATGCGTCACCGACTAATTTCTTGATCTTCAGGTCATAAAAATTAAAGTGAATCTTATGAAGAGCCATCGAACAAAGTTGACAGATGCTTGTTGGATGTCAACACTAGCCTATTTTGGATATCTTACAATCCGCTCATTGCTACAGACAAAACAATTGCAAGAAGAGAACAAGAAAAAATGCTGAAAATATATCATTTATCATTGTTTGTCAAGAGACAGTAACTACTTCCGTGAATATCACTGGAAGAAATGATTTAAATAAAGTGATAAGTGATTGTAATGTATGTAAGGTAATCCTGGCACACTTGATTGCGTAATTTGTAAATTTCTGTGAAGATGAGTATTTTTTTTAATTTAATATAGAATCTTCATCTTGCTTTACAAGGCATGGTCCTGTTTGGAGGTGGTATGCCATTGCCTTCCTCCGACCTTCAAACTGACTTACTCAACCAGTTGTAAGGGGAACCAAGGTGCTACTCGATATTTTGCACATAAGCAACACTTCCAGAGGTGAAAAAAGTAGAAAGTGACAGGTAAAAATTCTAGGATCTGACGCGGATCGAACCCGCGACCACTGGATTCATAGTCTTGCACTCTACCACTGTGCTACCGAGCCGCATTCTGTTGGTATATAAAACTCGTAATTGTGTATTTGGATGATATACTGCCTTTTGGCAGGTATTTACCGAATGAACAACACATATGATCTGACGATGGCTCACAAATTCGCAGATACTAGTAATCTTGAATAAAAGTTGCAATGAAGACTTTAGATGCGATATCTGTTGTTGTTGTGGTCTTCAGTCCGGAGACTGGTTTGATGCAGCTCTCCACAATACCCTATCCTGAGCGAGGTTCTTCATCTCCACATAAGAACGGCAACCTACATCTGTCTGAATCTGCTTACTGTATCCATCTCTTGGTCTTCCTCTGCGATTTTTACCCCACACACTCTCCTCCAACGCTAAATTCACAATTCCTTGATGTCTAAGAATGTGCCCTACCAATCTATCCCTTCTTTTAGTCAAGGTATGCCAGAAATTTCTTTTCTCCCCAATTCTGTTCAGTACCTCCTCATTAGTTACGCGATCCACCAACCTAATCTTCAGCATTCTTCTGTAGCAACATATTTCAAAAGCCTCAATCCTCTTCCTGTCCGCACTGTTTATCGTCCATGTCTCACTCCCATACAAGTCAACACTCCATACAAATGCCTTCAGAAAGGACTTCTTTAGGCTTAAATCAATATTCGATGTTAACAAATTTCTCTTTTTCAAGAACGCTTTTCTACCCATTGCCATTCTGCATTTTATATCCTCTGTACTGCGACTATCATTTGTTATTTTACTGCCCAAGTAACAAAACTCATCTACCTCCTTTATTGCTTCGTTTCCCAATCTAATTCCTTCAGCATCACCTGATTTTCTTAGACTGCTCTCCATTACCCTAGTTTTGCTCTTATACGATATCTACACAGTTGGAAACAAAGACAACTTTAGTTACCTGCGACACATCAGTGTACCAGCAAAATTACTTTACTTTTGGTCGGGACACGGTGAAAGAAGTGAAAAGTGATCTGACGGGGATCGAACCCACGACCGCTGGATTAATTGTCTGGCACTCTACCACTGTGCTACTGTGCTGTTGGTGTATACAACTCGTAATTGTGTATTGGAATGATATACTGTCTTTTGGCATGTATTTACCGAATGAACAAGCCATACGATCTGACGATGGATAACAAATTCGCAGAAACTAGTAATCTTGAATAAAAGTTGCGATGAACACTTTAGAAGTGATATCTACACAGTTGGAAACAAAGAAAACGCCGCGGTGGAGTAGCCGTGCGGTCTAAAGCGTCTCGCTGCGGAGCGCGCAGTTGCTCGCCGTAGAGGTTCGAGTCTTCCCTGGGGCATGGGTGTGTGTGTTTGTCCTTAGGTTAGTTTACCTAGGTTCAAGTAGTTTGTAAGCTACGGACTGATGACCACGCAGTTTCGTCCGATAGATTTACAAACATTTGGACAAAGACAACTTTAGTTACCTGCGACACATCAGTGTACCACCAAAATTACTTTACTTTTGGTCGGGACACGAATGAAAACCCTAAGCCTATGTGTTGACGCCAAACCAATGCGAAAATTCACTCCACACAGCTTAAGAAGAAACACTGCGTACACCTATGGATGGTCGGCGAAAGGCGCCTTTCTCCAGCGTCCTCCAAGCAATCCCGACGCGATCGAAGGCGCGATATCCAATTCGCCGCTAGGAAGACAGAGGACGGCCGTGAACTAGCGGGCGCGAACAGCGGGTACGCCACCAAACAGGATGCGCCCGCAGTGAAAGGAGAGGAATAGAGAGACAAGGCTTCCGCGGCGTCGCCAGAGTCAAGAGGGACTCCAACGAACCGGCGTGGGCAAAGGCTCCGCAGGATCCTGGACCGCCTCCTCCGTGGTGCCACTGTGCCGTGTTACTGTCCGTTGTCGAACACCGCGCCGATCAAGGCGGTATTCACTTAACTCTGGGCTCATGGAAGTCGTGAGATACTGTAGTTCCTACCAACTTGTCGAGCCTCTTGGCGGCGGCGAACTGCAGCTACTCGATGTGGCATCAAAATGTTCAAATTTTTGTAAAGCTTATGGGACTTAACTACGGGGTCATCAGTTCCTAAACTTACAAACTACCTGTGAACTACTTACGAACTAGGACGGCACAAATATCCATGCCCGAGGGGGGATTCGAACCCCCGACCGTAGTGGCCGTGCTGACCGTGACTGGAGCGCCTCAATCACCTCGGCCACCGCGGCCGGCGATGTGGCATCGATTCAACAAGTCGATAATATTGCCCTGCAGGAACCGCAGGCAATGCGACCTCTATAACCGCCCGTAACTGCGTAACTGTTGTCGGGTTAGAATTCTAAGCACTAACAGGCGTCTTGATTACGGCGATCTAGGTAGTTGAATCATTCCATCGAATTGTCCAGAAATTACTGTATGAGATGCTTTAAAATACGACGGTTGGCACTTAAATAGTGGCAACTATTTATATTCACAGCGGATACAAACGTTTTACATGCTCGCACCGGTTTCTGTCCTAAGATCACAATGACTTAAGTCCGGGGAGTATGTGGATGGTACAGTGCTTCCCAGTCCCATCGAACAGAACAGCCACGGCTTCCACAGTTGCACCGTATGCGCTCATGAATTGTCGTGGAAAATAATGAGTGGGTTGTGCAGAAAGTGTTGTTGCTTCTTTCGCAAAGTCGCAGGTGATGCTCCAAAAACTAACTGGAATACTGTGCACCGACGGCCTGCCGTGGAGGAACGTAATGGGTTAGGATAACATCACAGTCGTACATGAGAATCGCCATAACTTTCAACATACTCGGACTTACGCAGCGACCCGTAATGACGACATTTCTTGGATTGGAGTTTAATTTTTTTTTTCCTAGTACGATTTGGGCCATCTCTCATCCAGTGTTACGATACGGCGTAAGGAAGCCTCACCTTCGCGCTTATAGCACTACAAGTTCCTCTGAGCAGCGTTGTAATGCATCGATTCCTGCACTTCCGTCAATTCATGCGGAACACATCCTGAAGGAATTTTTCGCATGCCCATGCGTTCCTTCAAGATGCGAAGCACAGTCGTATACGATAATCCGGTTTCGTGGGCGTCCTCACGAATCGCCTTGCGTCGATCACTGTCCACTAACGCGGCAAAAGCATGCACGTCTCCTTCAGAGACGCGACAACAAAATGCTCGACGTATGTCTGCCACAGTTAGCCGCAATGTTGCCAACTTTTTAAGTTACAATCCTCGTAATTACACTTTGTCAAGATTTCAATACTATCTTTGGGTGTCTTCATCAGAAGAATGAAAATTTACTATGACCTGAGACGTTAATACTTGGAGCAGATGATGCACATGTCAGATGAGATTAAGTAAGTTATTCAAATACATGCTAGGTAATTACTAGCAGTTTAAAGAAATTGAAAGTGAAGGGGCTGGCCGGTATGGGCTAGTAGTCAGGAGCGGCATCAGACCCTGATACTAGTGCATCGACAGCCCATAGCAATAAGCCAATTCACTTTCAATTTCTTTAAGCCGCTAGTATTTGAAAAACATACTTAATCTCATCTGACATGTACTCCAAGTGTTAACGTCTCATGTCATAATAAATTTTCATTCTTCTAATGAAAACACTCATTGATGGCGTTGATATCAAGCTAACGTGTAATTACTTTAAAGCAAAGAGTAGAGTTGCATATTTCCTTTTACAGTAAATTAAACTGTTACTGTTGCTGCCATAGACAACCGACGATCAAAATCATTGTCCAGAATGTTCTTCAAACTAAATACAAACAATTACGCCCCACTGAAGTGACGCATTGGCACCCATAAGAATTAATACACAAAGTATATTAATGGCTCCAGATTGTCTCGAAGAGATGGGCAGATGGAGGAGGAATGAGGATACGGCAGAGAGAAAGAAGGGAATGAACAGAGTTGGGCAATGGGAAAGGAGGAAGAGGAGGAGCTAGATGGAGGGCCAAGAGGAGATGGACGAAGAGTGGGAGTTGGATGTATATGGACGGAATGTACGAAACAATTGTTTTTCTCAAAGGAAATTATACGCACCATAGTAGCTACTAACTGTCTGATCTGTAATTTAATGCAGAAAATGGAAAAAGTCAATTTCTTGAGGAAACACCTTTTTTTCAACATTCCTTTAATTCCACGTATGCACAGGAACGCAAATCAGGTACCAAACTGCGGACTCTGGTGCTAGCGTATAGCGGCCAGCCACTTGCAGACTTCCAAAATACGTAAACTAACTTATACTAAGGAGAACAGACACATACGCCCGCTCGAGGGAGGATTCGAACCTCCAACGGGTGGAGACGCTTACTCCACAGGAAGGCGCCTTAGAGCGCACGGCCACTTCCGCGTTGTGCTGTCGCACAAGTCTGAAGTGCGAGCCACCTACTTTCGCCGCGCGCCGCCATGCACGCACGGCGCGGCGTTCTTACGACGTCAGCTACGAGCGCTCTCTGCTACAACTCCACTCGTGGCCACCACTGAACGACATCGTTCACTTGGGACTGAGATAGGAACCAGTTAACACTTCGGAATCAGATAGGCACCAGTGAAGACTTGGCTATCGGATAGGCACTAGGCAGGCCTCTAGCTCAACTACGTATCAGCATTCTGCAGTACTGAGATATGTAAAAGTTAAGTATTACTAAGTCTGTAAGAAATATATATATCTCCTTCTAATTTACTCTAGTGTTTCTAGTTTCTGCTGTCCCACTGGCTGGTCACCTCCTACCTGCACAAACATGCATCCTTTATTCCTGTGTCGATCTTTCTACTCGGCCACGGACACCTACGACGGAAACGAGACACAAAAGCGGCGACGAGGCTGGGACACAAAACGGGACACAAAACGCGTGCTCCCGTATTGATGTGGTAGTCTATTTAGCGTAACGCCAAGTGACAGACGTCAACTGCCAGAAATTTTAGCCGGAGTCCAGAGTTCACGGAAAGACATAACTGAGTTGAACAGCAGAGAGCTCCGCTTTATCCAGGTCGCTTTCGCACCCTTCGTCGCAAAAACAGCGCGGCGTGCCTGCGGACGGAGCGAGACGCACCTGCCTCTGGCTGCTGTGACCCCCATAGGCGGCGCCGTGACGTGACGCGACGCCAGCGCTCTTCTTTTGTCCGCTTCTTGCACACACCGCGCTGCGGAAGCTGGCGGCTCTCAGCGCTGCGGTCTACCGCGGCATGCGCATGCGCTCTGAGAGGTGCGCCTCACAACCAACAGCACGAGCCATTTAGTCAACGCCTATGCCACTCACTTCCTCGTGTTCTTGCACCTTAGTACTGGTAAATCTTCGCGACGGCAGTTACTAAATAACTCGAAATGGAAAAATGAAATGTTTGTATAGTGTATGGGACTTAACTACGGGGTCATCAGTCCCTAAAGTTACAAACTACTTATGAACTAACTAAGACTAAGGACGGCACAAATATCCATGCCCGAGGGGGATTCGAACCCCCGACCGCAGTGGCCGTTCAGACCGTGACTGGAGCGCCTTTGTCCTTTTTTTTTTTTCTATGGGTAGTTCCGTTCGATGCGGACGCTGATCATGTTTGTTCGTTTGTGTTCGTTCTGTTCTTGGCTCAGCTTCTTTTATTGCAGAGAGCGTTCAGCCCTCTGACCGGGCGCGCTGAGCCACTGCGCCCGGTTTCCCTCGGCCACCGCGGCCGGCTCTGGCGACTTCCTTCCAAATGAAAATATTCTGGAGAGCCACCCTTCACTATCCATAACAAAAATTCATCTTAAAGGATACAAATTCAATCTATTCTTTCTTTTTCTTCAGTTTTTTTTTTTTTTTTTTTTTTTTTTTTTTTTTTAATTGTTGGACGAAGTTTCTGTATGTATTTTTAGGAATAGAACGCATTATCCTATTTTTACATGATTTCCGAGAGAAAAAATATGATAATGTTTTTAGGTGGCAATCTACAGCCGCGATGTAGGCTACTTTGAAATAATCATTCTTATACCAAGGTTGCAAAAATATTTTTGTTTGTTATATTTTACCGGTTTTGGCAGTTGCTGCTCTCAACAGTAAATCAACAAGATATATAACAACAAAGCCAATAAGATAAAATTTTTACTTAGTACAACAATGCCTGATTTATAATAAAATATTGTGATTGTTTCTAAAAGCAGTTCCAATTTACATCATGTAGAAGGTATTCTTGTAATAAATCTTTAACTACAACAAATGAAGATATTCAGTTTGGTGTTCGATAATTTCAAAATGGCTAATACAGTGATGTTCTGTACCATTCACTTTTTCAAATTAGATAGTAGTACTGATTTTGATGATTGTTGACTTGTACGCTCCTTCAACTTGGCTCTTGTAGATTATAGTACGCCTAACGCACTACGCTGTCTGTTCAAATGTTTGTTAAGCTTAAGGGACTTAACAGCGGGGTCATTAGTCCCTAAACTTACAATCTACTTATGAACTAGCTTATACTAAAGACGACACAAACATGCATGCCCGAGGGGGGATTCGAACCGACCGCGGTGAAGTAGCCGAGCGGTCTAAAGCGTCTCGCTGCGGAGCGCGCGGTTTCTCGCCGTGGAGGTTCGAGTCCTCCCTGGGGCATGGGTGTGTGTGTTTGTCCTTAGGTTAGTTTACCTAGGTTTAAGTAGTTTGTAAGCTACGGACTGAAGACCACGCAGATTGGTCCGATAGATTTACAAACATTTGAGCATTTGATTCGAAACTCCGACGGGGAACATCACACTGTAATGATTTATATAGATATAAAAAGTCGTTATGACATTTTTAATTTATTCACTGTAACCGTGTAATTTCTTACAAATGAATCTGTAAATGACTACTCACGTCAAGGTAAGGCAATAATTCTCCAAAAAAATGTTCAAATGTTTGTATAGTCTATGGGACTTAACTACGGGGTCATCAGTCCCTAAACTTACAAATTACTTATGAAATACTTACGAACTAGTACGGCACAAATATCCATGCCTGAGGGGGGATTCGAACCCCCGACCGTAGTGGCCGTGGAGACCGTGACTGGAGCGCCTTAGTCCCCTCGGACACCGCGGGCGGCTGTAATAAAATTCACGCGAAGTTTCCGTCTTCATTCATGTAGAAGATAATTGTGGCATTATGAAATCCTATAACTCATTTGGGAGCTGCGGTATTATTCTGCATGGTTTTTACTTATATGAGGACAGGTCGTCAGACAAAAAACACTCAAAAGAAAAATTAAATCCAGAGAGCTTTACCATCTAATGAGGAAATCCTCCCTTGCGTCTCCAGCAGAATGAGATGAAAATAAGGTATTATTTATGATTAACAGCAACGGCGGCAGCATTTTTCTCGGAAGGCGCCAGACGCGTTACGAGTTTAGTGTTCGCAGAAGCGTGGGACGAACGCCCACGGCCCTCGACGTCTTTTCCCCTCTGCCCTGAAAGGGAACAGAGGCGTGTGACGCACACATGACACTTTATGGCGTTTCTGCCGAATGTGCTCGCCGTAAAACATGGCTTGCAATTATGTGGTGGCTTCCTTGTGGCCTACTCGACAACTATATAGTCTCCACGCATTCTGAAATAGGGTTAGGCAAAAGCTACGGCAAGAACGATAGCATCACGGATTAGCTCACCATTTACTCTAATTTATTTGAAGAAGTTATATGCTGCGTATCGTGTGTGCAAAAAGGGTGCATAGCAATGCACACTTATAACAGAATAAATAGAACATCTTGAAAGACTAGAGCTATACCTTTTATATTCACGTACACGTACGTATGTTTATTCTGCTGAAATTATTAGGATTTGAAATATATCGGTCCTTGGATTAAAGGTCACTTTGACATCGAGACACAACACCACCTATCACCAAAATATGCCTGCCGGCTTGCGTTTTCGCTATAATCGTGAGATAATGAAGCATTTAGGTTTGAGCAGACATGAAGGTTGCCTCGTAGGCGTATGCGTGAACCGTACAGTAAAATCAATGAGTTTGAAGTACTTTCACTGGTATGAGATGATCTGATGCATCCATCCGGGAAATTGCTTCTCGTGTGCGTTTAAAGGTTGTATAAGTGCAACGGATATGTGCAGAATGGTTCAATTAAGGACGTAGTAGGGTCAAAATGCACCACGTAGGCCAGGAACGGCCAAACGCTGCATACAACAACGACAACTGTTATTGATTCTCTCCACAATCGAAGGATTGGGACACAGCTGATAAAGTTGAATTTGGAAGGAAGTACCAACAGATGTATAGAAAAATATTTATTCAATTTCTCGGGCCGGTTTCGGTGTTAAAATCAGGCCCCAGTTGTCCAACTGTCGATAATAGCACATTTGAAAAGGGTAGCCGTTAACACCGGTAGCCGTAAATTTCTTCGACTGTTCATATCAAAAACTCTATGACAACTGTTGAACTAAATGTATACATTGAGAGGTCTTTAGATGAAAGTTAAACATCACTGTGGCTGTCACTGTCCACCCTCTGCATATTGTTGTTAAGTTACAAAAAAATGTTCAAATGTCTGTAAATTATCGGACCAAACTGCGTGGTCATCAGTCCGTAGCTTACAAACTACTGAAACCTAGGTAAACTAACCTAAGGACAACACACAACCCATGCCCCAGGGAGGACTCGAACCTCCTCGGCGAGCAACCGCGCGCTCCGCAGCAAGGCGTTAAGTTACATATAGGCATGTCTTCAAACCTACAAATGTCTGTAAATCTATCGGACCAAACTGCGTGGTCATCAGTCCGTAGCTTACAAACTACTTAAACGTAGGTAAACTAACCTACGGACAAACACACACACCCATGCCCCAGGGAGGACTCGAACCTCCACGGCGAGCAATCGCGCGCTCTGCAGCGAGGTGCTTTAGACCGTTTGGCTACTCCACCGCGGCGGGCATGTCTGTTACGTCGTGTTCGCCGATACTACTCCTATTTCGTTTTTGAGATACTTTATGTTAATGCATTTGACTATGTCCTTTGTTCTTGGTCTCTGTTGTGTATATGTGTATTTACGATTCTGTGCAGTTTAAATGTAGTGCATGATGATTGTTCCCGCATTGCCCACGGAAAACGACAGTACTTTACTGGGAACTTTCTTCCTATCATCTGCATGTAGCTGTTTCACTCAGACTCACGCGGTTTAAATGTGTGGGATAAAGTCCGTGTCCTGTTAAAATTCAAATGTTCAAATGTTTGTAGAGCTTACGGGACTTAACTGCGGGGTCATCAGTCCCTAAACATACAAACTACTTATGAACTAGCTTACATTAACTACGGCACAAACATCCATCCCGAGGGGAGATTCGAACCCCCGACCGCAGCTGCCGTGTAGACTCCGGTTAAGAAATGTGCCATAGCGCAGCTGGGATCGAAAATTTGTTATTCTCAACGGCTCCCTTACGCCGGGGAGGAAGTTGTCCAATATAAGCCCCTTATCACTTCGATCACCTTGCAAGCGCTACACACAGTGTATTGAGTTGCTATTGAAGGCTCCCGATATAATTATCAAAAGGGCTTCGATTTCCCCAAAGAAACAAAAAGGTTTCCAAAAGTCGAATTTGCCCACAAGTTATCGAATTTTACGATAAATTATCATCATCTTTATTAGAGGTGATGCCGTGCAGCGTTTAGTCTGAAGCATAGTCCCCCAAGATCCTTTATCCCATCCTAACATTGATGTCTCGTCTGATGTTAAGCCTTTTACTTCAAAATCATTCTTGACCGAATTAAGTACTTTCTCCTAGGTCTACCTCGTCTCCTCTTATCCTCTACAGCCGAACCCGTGAACCTCTTAGGTAACCTCGCTTCTGGGGGTAACATTACCCCCATGATCACAGCCTGTTCGCTCTAACTGCTTCATCTATGCTGTTCTTTCCCAGTTTTTCTTTGATTTCCTTATTATGGACAACTTCTTTCAATTGTTCCCATTTATTACTACCTACAATCATTCTTGCTACTTTCATACATTATTAAAAAGGTAACTTGTACCCACCCAGTTTTCACTCCCTAACAACAAATTTTGTCGAAAAACAGAGTGGTGCAGTGTTAATTTAGTCTTGCTACTGACCTCCTTCTTGCAGAATAAGTAGATCTTAGATGAACACTCACTGCACTAGCTCTGCTACTTCTTAATTCTAGTTTTTCTCTATATTTCCATCATGTGATAAAATAGAACCTAAGTAATACGAAACTGTCCACATGTTCTAATTTTGTTCCTCCTATTTGGCACTCAATTTGTTTAAATCTCTTTCGTTTTGAAGATGATGATCTTCAACCATAACCCGTGATCCAGGTCTGAGATATTACATTGCAGCCTTTCAATCGAATATGTCATCACAATTAAGTCGTCTAATAGTTTCCACCTATTTCAATCTCATCTTGTCAGTCCACTGTTTCCAATATATGATCAATAAATAGTATGTACAGCAGTGCTGACAGGGTACAATCTTGTCTTACCACTGAAACTGGCCTGGAATATGTTCAAATGTTTGTAGAGCTTATGGGACTTCACTGCGGGGTCATCAGTCCCTAAACTTACAAACAGCTTACGAACTAGCTAATACTAAGGACGTCACAAATATCCATGCCCGAGGTCGGATTCGAACCCCCGACCGTAGTGGCCGTGCAGAACGTGACTGGCACGCCGCAGTCCCTCGGCCACCGCGGCCGGCCCCTGGACTATGAACTCAATTTACCATTTACTGTTTGACAGCCTATGTAAACACTTTTAATTGCCTCCAGAAGTTTGATTTCTGTTCCATAATCTTGTAGAACTGATTATAGTTTCCTCCTAATAACCCGGTCATAAGCCTTTTCTAGATGCAATTCCCTGTACCACTAATAGCACTTCTCCATTATATGCCGTAAGCTAAATATCTGACCGTGACAGACTCTGAGGGGCCTAAACCGACACTGATTTTCATCAAAATTGTCTTCAACTAATACTCTCACTCTCCTTTCAACAGTACCTGAGGATATTTTGCGCACAACGCTACTCCTGTAGTTGATACAATCTTTTCTGTTTCCATGCTTGAAAATTGGCGTGATTCCTGCTTTCGTCCAGTCAGTCGGAACCTGTCCCGACTCCCACGCCATTTCAGTTATCCTGCGTAACAATTTGAGGCACCACATTCCACTGCATTTGATGAGTTTTGCCTTTATTTCATCTACCTATACGTTGTCACAGCAACAATTTCTTTCAAATGCAATCTTTTGTTGTAAAAAAGAAAAAAAAAGAAAAAAACAAGACCAAATGTACAGACTTCATTAAAATGATCCGGGCTCCGGGCTGTTATGTCCTGGTCGGTTTTTTGTCAAAACCCAAAGTCTCGTCCCCACCTACGAGCCAGTGTGTGTGTTGGACTTGCTATCCTACAGACCCCCCAGAAAATGTCCTCCGTATTCGGGGACGAAACGTTGGGTTTTGACAACAAATTCAACCGACCATGGCATAACAGGCCGGATAATTTTTGATTGACACTGTATTTCCGGCCGTGAAATTCTACATTTTACTGTCAAATGTACAGACTGTTGCTAACGTCTGCATTGCGACAATTACTTTTTTGTTTATTTTCAAAATTGCGCCTTTTACTTTACGAAAACCCCAGTTTTGAAAAGAAAATACCGAATGGGATGTGCCCACCATGTGGCGTAGTCAGAGGAGGTGGGGTAGCGAAAACTCCGGACGCCGTATCCGTGAGAGTGTCTGTTCCTGCTGCCGCCGCGCCTCCAAACAGAAAGAAGATGGCGCGAACCTAACATCATTAATTTATTAATATTTCTTTTATTTAACAATGTTTTGGTTGTATGCTGGTCTTAGCAGCAGACTAGGGGGCCAACAGAAGCAGGTGCTGATAATTTCATATTCATTAATATTGTTGTTATGGTCTTCAGTCCGGAGACTAGTTTGATGCAGCTCTCCACAATAGCCTATCCTGAGCAAGCCTTTTCATCTCCTCATAAGAACGACGACCCACATCCACTTGAATCTGTTTACTATACAAGTCTCTTGGTCTCCCTCTGCGATTTTTATCCCACACACTTCCCTCCAATGCTAAATTTACGATTCATCGATGTCTAAAAATGTGTCCTACCAAGCAATCCCTTCTTTTAGTCAGGGTATGCCAAAAATTCCTATTCTCGCCAATTCTGTTCAGTACCTCTTCATTAGTTATGTGATCTACCCACCTAATCTTCAGCATTCTTCTGTAGCACCACATTTCAAAAGCCTCTATCCTCTTCCTGTCCGCACAGCTTATCGTCCATGTTTCACTCCCATACAAGGCAAAACTCCACACAAATGTCTTCAGAAAAGACTTCCTTACACTTAAATTAATATATTAATTATTATTATTCATTAATGATGTTCCAATAAACAAATGAATTACAACACGTTCAACGAACGTTTACAAACACTTTCGAAAATGTACGAAGATTATAGGAGGTCTCCATTGCCACTCCCAAATTGAACGAGGAAAAAAAGAATACTTATATGCCTCCGTGCGAGCCCTAATTTCTCTTGTCTTTGTGATCACTACGCGAAATGTAAGTAGGCGGCAGCAAGATCGTACTACACTCAGCTTCAAATTCCGGATCTCTAAATTTCCTCAACAGAAATTCACGAAAAGAACGTCGTCTTTCCTCGAGCGATCCCCAATGGAGTTGCCGGAGCATTTCCGTGACACTCGCGTATTGGTCGAACCTACCAGTAACAAATCTAGCTGCTCGCCTCTGAACTGCTTCTATGTCTTCCTTTAAACTGATCTGCTGCGGGTCCCAAACACATGAGCAATACTCAAGACGTGGTCGTACAAGCGTTTTATACGCGGTCTCCTTTACAGATGAACTACATCTTCCCAAAATTCTTCCAATAAACCGAAGTCAGCTGTCCGGCTTACTCACAACTGTCCTTACATGTTCGTTCCATTTCATATCGCTCTGCAATTTTACGCCTAGATATTTGAATGGCGCGACGGTGTCAAGAAGCTCACTACTAATGTTTTATCGAACATTATGGGATTGTTTTTCCTACTCATGCGCATTACTTTACATTTTTCTACATTGAGCGCGGGCTGCCATTCTTCTCACCAACTAGAAATTTTGTCTAAGTCATCCTGTATGCTATTACAGTCAAAGACGACACCTTCCCATACGCCTCACATTACCAGGAAACAGCAACAAATTACAACTTACTCTGTCCATCAGATCATTTATACAGATACAAAATAATAGCGGTCCTATCACAGTCCCCCAGGGGGAACGCCTGACGATAAACTCGTTTCTGATGAACACTCGCCGTCGAGAACAACGTACTGCGTTCTATTACTTAGGAAGTCTTCCAGCCAGTCACAAATCTGTGAACCTATGTTGTTGGGGGACCTCTCCTGAGTATCTGGTTAAAGTACTAAATCGCACTTCGCCCTAATTTTCGTCGTACGCTAGATATTTACTTTGCGTATATTCCAAGTATAGCAGCTTAGCCCAGTGGTTTTAGTAGATGTCTACCATGTTGGAGGTCCTGTGTTCGATTCCCGCCTGTACACTTTTTCACTTTTTTTCTTCGCGATGCTTACGAATATATTCCTTTTCGTGTGAAATTATTGAAAAATTATTTCCGCGAACATAACACTTTTATAAGCGACAAATGGGCCTCATAAAACGATCTATCAAAAAATTTTATTGGCACAAAACTTTCATTTTATGAGGCGGTATATAGTCTAATTTCATGACATTGTAACAGGATATTCTTATTAATTCACTCATTATCACTGATCGATATGCCACGACATTTTTCAGGGTGGTACTCGTCGAAGAAACACCGAAAACATAATTCTGATAGGGACTGATGACATAGTAGTTAAGTCCCACAAGCTTAACAAACAAACATAATTCTGACGAGCACCACGAACACATGATGAATGGTATGGCTGTACATGTGCACGGTTCTTTCAATAATGAAACGGGTAAGCATAACTGAGTCACGTTCAACAATGATGCCCCTTCCTCTTTCTCCAACAAATCAGAAGCTGTCCAGGAATATTTGAGCATGGGAGCGAAGGCGAGAGCGCTTAACTGGTGTTAAGCCAGGGGGTGGATCTGTATGCAGTCCTCCCTTGATATTTCCATATCTCCCTGTAGTAATTCGGGAGCATTCTGCACTTCTACATCTACATCTACATCTACATAGATACACTGCAAATCACATTTAAGTGCCTGGCAGAGGGTACATTAACCACATTCATAACTTTTCTCTACCATTCCATTCTCTAATAGCGCGTGGAAAGAAATAACACCTAAATCGTTCCGTTTTGGATCTGATTTCTCTTATTTTATTGGGATGGTCATGTCTCCCTAAGTAGGTGGGTGCTAGAAAACTATTTTCACATTCAGAAGTAAAAGTCGGTGATTGAAACTTCACAAACAGATCACGCCGCAATGAATAACGTCTTTCTTTTAATGATTTCCACCCCAATTCGTGCAACATTTCCATGACGCTTTCCCCCCCGTAGCGTGATGAAACAAAACCAGCTGCCCTTCTCTGAATCTTCTCAATGCCTTCCGTCAGTCCCACCTGGTGAGGGTCGGACAAGGGGCAACAGTACTCCAGGAGAGGACGTACAAGTGTGATGTAGGCAGTCTGTTAGGTGGAGCTGGTGCATCTTCAAAGTGTTCTGCCAATGAAACGTAACGTTTAGTTCGCCTTCCCCACAATATTTTCTATGTGTTCTCTCCAGTCAAAGTTGTTCGTAATTGTAACTCGTAGGTATTTGGTAGAATTTACGACCTCAAGGTTTGACTGATTTATCACGTAATTGAAGTTCAGCGGATTTCTTTTAGTGGTCATGTGTATTACTTCACACTTTTCTTTATTTAGTGTCAATTGCCAGTTTTCGCACCAATTAAAAATTTTGTCTAAATCGCTTTGCAGTTGCTTTTGATCCTCTGTTGACTACACTAACCGATAAACGACAGCATCATCCGCGAAGAGTCTAAGGGAGATATTCAGATTGTCTCCTAAATTGTTTATAAACACAAGGAAGAGTAGATAACCTATAATGCTTTCCTGGAGAACGCCAGATATCACTTCTGTTTTACTCGATGACCTACCGTGAATTACAACGAACTGTGTCCTTTCTGATAGGAAATCATGAATCCAATCGCAGATTTGGGGAGATATTCCATAAGCACGCAATTTCATAAGAAGCCGTTTGTGGGGTACAGTGTCAAAAGCCTTCCGGAAATCTAGAAATGTGGAATCAATTTGAGATCCCTTGTCGATGGCAGTTAACACTTCATGTGAATAAAGGGCAAGCTGTGTTTAGCAAGAGTGAAAATTTTCAACTGCCGATAATATTATACATCGCAGGGTTGACTGAGTGCAGGTGTTCTCTTCAGAATGATCCACGAACAAGGAATCGTACTTGGTCTGATCTGTATGGCCACCCCATGAGTCAATTATATAAACAAAATTTGTTTTGTCTTACGTATGGGCGGATCACAGATGTTAAAAAGTTTTCATAGAGCGCTTTGTCAATTTCCCCGATTTCGTACAGGGTACGATGACATTCCTATATCTTTAACGTATTTCGTCGATTGTCTTCTGTGGCACAGGGCCAAATTTCTAAAAGGTTCTTGCATTCACAGGAAGACCTGGGGCAGTATCTTCCCTGATGTAAGAGAATACTGTGCGGTGTACGAACGCGTCATCTTGTTCAAACTTTTGACGACAAAGTCTTTCGATACCTGCCTTGCATGTGATCTTTTAAAAAATAGCTGTTACTGACAGCCCGTTTGATGCGTATTAATGACGTAATCCAGATCAAAATTCTTGATTAAAGATCTCGTTTGAAGTTTAATGAACTATAATTCTTTTCGCACTCTCCATCGTTGTTCTATAGAGGCGAATTCTTTGCTAGAAACGAATTTCGTAATTTTCCGCTGTCTTATTAAATGCGCTCTCTTGAATCGGTCGGCCCATGATTTGCTACTCGTGAAGAAATTCTCGGAGATGAGTGGAAAACCAGCATTCATTGCCCACCGTTGCAAGATACTTGTTGTTACCTGTTTATGCAAAAAATTATAAAATTACTATTAACTATTACTATTACTAGGAACAGCAGGTATATCATTCATGAAATAATTGACTTGATCTGAAGAAAGAATCACGTTAAGACTATTGACGAGGATCGTGAACGTGACCTTCCTTTCATGCCGAGTTGTGGCACCGGTCGGAGAAAATTATCCGTATGCTGAAAACGCAACATCGAATCAGTGCCGAGTCCTGCGTGAAAACGCCCAGCAGTTACTGATGCCACTTAAAGATGCAGCAGGACTCAGAAGACTTGGAGTCCACAAGTTACCTTTTAGACTGTGGCGAATCGTACGTTGGATAAACAGTACAAACGGCAGACCAACGCAGGAAGACCTACATAAGCCACAGAAATTCAATTAACTGAGCTTTCTTTAAAAAAATAATTACCTCTTAAAATTTGAAGGAATCTGTATCGTGGCTCGCAATAACAGTTTCCGGGACTGTCTAATTAAAGAAGCCATCTAAATTAAGATCACCGGTAATACCGTTAGTAGAATCTGCGTCTGACGATGAGCACCGCGTGGGACCCATCGAAATTGGCACGTCGAATCTTGGGCCACAGTGCGCGTAGCTATGGCGATGTTGTGAGCACCAGTGACGTCACAGACTCCAGCTGACGTGTACCGTTTAAGGCGTTACCTGCAGTCCATTGGTAGTCGAACTACTGGAGAATGATGACATAAAAGTTTTCTGGGTGTTGTACCGCGTCATGATGTAAGAAGGCTATTACTTAAATAACCGACGTTTCAGCCAACGTTACAGTGGCCCAGATGAAGGATACTGTAACGTTGGCCGAAACGTCGGTTATTTAAGTAATAACCTTCTTACATCATGACGCGGTACAACACCCAGATGAAGGCCACTGTAACGTTGGCCGAAACGTCAGTTATTTAAGTAATAGCCTTCTTACATCATGACGCGGTACAACACCCAGAAAACATTTATGTCACCTGACTCTGGCCGCAGAAGCCTACGAAATTATACTGGAGAATGGTCAAGTAGAGATTTGTCAAAAGATCGCCTTGTTTCGACCATAAGGCGCGGTTGGAAGTCAAATAACATTTTATTAGATTTTAGTACACTTACTAAGAGAAAAACATGATAAATGTAGAGTTAACATGATTTTTCCCTCCTGCAGTATTTTTCAACTCGCATATCTTCCACCCCCTTATCGTTATCAACCCTCTACTACCGTAGGGCACAATGGGAGACTGATACCTACTACCGCATACAAACACTATTCGTTTGCGATGTGTAGGTTTGGCTGCAGAGTGAAATATAGGCACAAACATCTCATATATATATATATATATATATATATATATATATATATAGAAGGAGACCTTCCAGGTAGGAAAATGGTATAAAATAAAGATTTTTGACTTACCTAAAGTACAGGCTGGTCGATAGGAACACTAAACACACACAAAAACACACAACCATTCGAGCTTTCGCCACCAGTGGTGGCTTCTTCGGGAAAAAGAGGGAGGAAGGAGAGGAGAAAGGGAAGGATACGGGTTTTAAGGAAGTGGAAAAGGAGCCATTCCAATCCCAGGAGTGGAAGGACTTACCTTAGGGGACAAAAAGGAAGGTAAACAAATACACACACACTCACACATATCCACATCCAAACACACTTAGGCAGACATTTTGCAGACATGTCTGCCTAAGTGTGTTTGGATGTGGATATGTGTGAGTGTGTGTGTATTTGTTTACCTTCCTTTTTGTCCCCTAAGGTAAGTCCTTCCACTCCTGGGATTGGAATGGCTCCTTTTCCACTTCCTTAAAACCCGTATCCTTCCCTTTCTCCTCTCCTTCCTCCCTCTTTTTCCCGAAGAAGCCACCACTGGTGGCGAAAGCTCGAATGGTTGTGTGTTTTTGTGTGTGTTTAGTGTTCCTATCGACCAGCCTGTACTTTAGGTAAGTCAAAAATCTTTATTTTATACTATATATATATATATATATATATATATATAGATAGAGATAGAGATAGAGAGAGAGAGAGAGAGAGAGAGAGAGAGAGAGAGAGAGAGAGAGAGAGGGGTGCTTCACTGTGTTTGCCTCTGTAACTTATAAAATAATAGGTGACGGGAAATTTTACTGCGGTAAGTCAACACAAGAAATGTTACACTTTCTGCGGAGCTATGAACATGGTTAATTATATCATTTTCCAAAGAGTTACAGCACAAAGATATATTTTTTTAAATGGAACAATAGTTTTCCTGTCGTGCATTGGATTTGTTGAAACCAGCTGCGTCCAAATAAATTTAAACTGCATTCCTATCACTGTTAGTTTGGGAGCTACAACCCTTCAAAGTTTAGGGGGCGGAGGCCACGACAGCGTTGCTGACTGGCTGGTGGTCATGAGATAGTGGGCCGTGCCCCAGGGGATAGCCACTCGGCCAGCCTCCGCCCCCGGAACTTTAAAGGGTTGTAGCTCCCAAACTAACAGTGATAGGAATGCAGTTTAAATTGATTTGGACGCAGCTGGTTTCAACGAATCCAATACACATAGAAAAAACTATTGTTCCATTTAAATAATTATATCTTTGTGGTGTAATTCTTTGGAAAATGATACAATTAACTATGTTCATAGCTACGCAGAAAGTGTAACATTTCTTGTGTTGACCTACCGCATTCAAATTTTCCGTTACCTATTATTTTATAAGTTACAGAGGCAAACACACTTAGTGAAACACCCTGTGTGTGTGTGTGTGTGTGTGTGTGTGTGTGTGTAAAGATAAATACAACTTGTTTTTCGGAAAAAAGATGATGAGCAGGGAGAGAGGCAATAGGAGAAGTACTAACTCAAGGCTTGAATAAATAAATAAATACCCTAGCAACGCAGGGTTTTCACCTAGTCTTATTTATATTTGCAGCCGAAGTCATTTAGAACATGACGCAATTCAAGTAATTACGACTCTCCCTTTCTGTACCTCCTGATTGATTGTGTACACTCGCCAAGGTGTTTCATGCAACACACAGCAACCTTCCAGTTAGCCAGGATTAGAACTAAAGCCCTCTCGCCGGCGGCGTTGCCTTCGTGCCCTGCCCAGCTCTTGTCGGTAGCTGCGTGGGCACAGGCGTCCGCCTGGCACGTCTTCCTCGTCTCCTTTTCTCGGCAGCGTCGTTAAGTGACGCACCGTTTCGGATGAGCCGCTCTCCTTGACCGAGGGGCTATTTAGACTCCCGCATGGTCGACGCGTTGCGACACCAACGAGTCCTGCTCCTTCCAGCCAACACGTATTGAAGGCGCACAAAGCTGTACAGTCAGCCCGGCGGTTCATATTTTTTAAGAGTAGGTACTTGTCCAATAGTTGCCGCCACCCCTCCCCCCACCCAAAATGCATCGTTGCATTGTAATACAAGAAAATTTCTAGGTACATATTTCTTGAATATCTATATATAAAACAATGTTTGTCTCTATTTCTTCTATGTGATCATAGACCATTTTTTATTTTGCAATGAAATTTTGGTGAACCGTTCACCGTACGCCCACAAAGGTTCCTGACCAAAAAAAAAAAAAAAAAAAAAAAAAAAAAAGAGCACGACACACAGCGTGAGAATACCCAGATTTATGCATCAGTTATTGGAAAATTTCGAACGTTTATGAAGCGTTTTGTCACTGCTACCACCCCCCTTCCCCCAAACACACACACACACTAAATGATGAAAAGAAGTGTACCGCTCAGAACAGTTTCACTGTAGATGCCGTAAAACTGTCGAATTAGCTATGGCCTTGTATCAAATGAAGTTAGCATTACGGATTTGCACGTTATAATTTATTTTTATCTGCAAATCTCCCTTAATTCTCTTGCATCAAAAATTAAACAATATATTTTTATCTCTATCTATAAGAAAGCGAAAGGACACTCACTCACTGGCTGACTAAACACGAAATCTCGAAACCTACTTCACCAATGAATCTCAACTTTGGGAGTAATGTAGTTTATAGGTAGAAAACGTCAGCTAAGGAGGTATTTTGTGACACGTACATGGTGGAGCATACTTCTCCTACAGACTCACGAAGTCTACAGTTTCATTACGATTTTCACGAAATTTCGCATGCTAGACCTTCCAAATATGAGGAAGGTCACCGTCTTCCTTAAGTTTCATACGGTGCATGTGGGAGGGTACTTTGCAACGTAAAAACGGATTCCTAAATACCTTGGTCGCGCCATAACTTGAGAATGGCTAGACCGATTTCACAGATCCTTTTTTTCTTGTTTTCGTTATTCTTAGAACAAGGGTTGTACGAAGTAAAACTAGAATATTTAAGGACAACAAAGTACGTTTTTCAATGCGACCCGACGTTTCTATTTCCTAAAAATCTAAAGTTCTATTCAGATATTGATGCAATTTTGCACATTCTACCTAAAAACAAGAGGAATGTCACTATATGTATAAAATTTCGTTCGGTGCGTGATGGAGGGTACTGAACTTACGGTATTTTACAAAATGCATAGTTTTGTTCCAATATTTATGATTTTTTTGCACATATGATTTTTAAACTATGAGGATAAATGTTTGAATGGTGCACCCTGCAGAAATATGTTGGAAACTTTCCTCATTTCAGCACGTCGTTAGTGTCGCCACCGGCGCCTTGTGTGGATGCTCTGGTAAGATAATCATTTGCATATCACAGAATCTTTTTCCTATAGGTTAAATTTCGCGTCTGTAGCACATCATCTTCGTGGTGTAGCAATTTTAATGGCCAGGAGTGTATTTCTTCAATTCAAGAATGGGTATTTTACCTTCTCTGAACTTTTGGAATGGGTACACCTACCACGGTACCCACTTAAACCACTGGTCCTGGGTACAATACTGGTGGAGCTGCGACACGTAGAAATCAAACAGGCTGCTGCAGGGTGAGGTGCTTCGTTTCTTGACACGAAAAACACTTTGTCCCCTACCGGTTATACTGAATACGAGACATCCTGATCTAACAAACTTCAATTCTAGAGTTTCTCGTTGCAAATAAACTTATGCTTTTCATGACTAGTTAAAACAGAAACTGCTAATTTTATACTATCTGAAATTACTTCTTTTTGCGTTACGCCTATTTTTCCCCGATCCTAAAACTCACCGAGTTCTTTAATTTCTACATATACATCAATACTCCGCAATCCGCCCAAAGATACCTGACTGAGGGTACCCAATATCAGTACTAGTTACTTGCTTTCCTGTTTCAATCCCATATACAACAATGTATGTATCCGTACGAGCCCTTCTCTCTCTGATGTTATCTTTGTGGTCTTTATGCGAAATGTAAGTTGGTGGCAGTAGAATCTTACTACAGTCCGCCTCAAAATCCGGCCTACTAAATTTCTTCAGCAGTGTTTATCGGAAAAAACGTCGCCTTCCGTCCAGTGACTCCCACTTGCATTCCCGAAGCATTTCAGTAACACTAGCGCAAAGCTTAATCTACCCGTTACAAACATAACCACCCGCTTCTGAACTGCCTCTATGTCCTCTTTTACACCGATCTGACGATCTGGTGGGAATCACGAACTCTGAAGCAAGACGGCGTCGTACAAGCGTTTAATACGAGGCCTCCATTACAGACGAATCTTCCTAAAATTCTCCCAATATACCCTATGAAATACAGACATTGCCGAGGTGTGTCGGCTTACGTGCCTCAGCGATTCAGATTGCTGTACCGTAGGTACAACGACAACGGAGGGGTCTCTGTGGAGAGGCTAGACAAACGTGTGGTTCCTGAAGAGCGGCAGCATCCTTTTCAGTAGTTGCAATCTGGATAATTGACTGACATAGCCTTGGAACATCAGCTAATGTGGCTTTGCCATACAGTTACTGTGGCTGAAAGCAAGGGGAAACTACAGCTGTTACTTTTCCCGAGAACATGTAGCTCTACTGTATGACATCATCTCGGGTAAAATATTCCGAACGTAAAATAGTCCCCCATTTGAATCTCCGGGCGGGGACGACTCAAGAGGATATCATCAGGAAAGACCACACTGGCATTCTACGGATCGTAACGTGGAATGTTAGATCCCTTAATCGGGTAGAGAACTTGGAGAATTTAAAAACTGAAATGGATAGGTTGCAGTTATAGTAGGGATTAGTGAAGTTTGGTGTAAAGAGGAACAGGACTATTCATGGGTAGGTCTAATAATGAATAACAAAATAGGAACGCGGGTAAACTACTATTAGTAGTACGGTAATCACATTATCGTAGTCAAGATAGATACGAAGCCAACACCGACCACAGTAGTACAGCTTTATATGCAACTAGCTCTGCCGATGATGAGGAGATCGAAGAAATGTATGAGGAGTAAAGTAAATTATTCAGATATTTAAGGGATAGGAGAACTTAATTGTGATGGAAGACTGGAATTCTGTAGTAGGAAAAGGAAGACAAGGAAAAATAGTGAGTACTGAATGGGGAAAAGTAATGAAAGAGAAAGACGCCTGGTAGAATTGTGTACGGAACATAATTTAATGTTAATAAGAACTTGGTTCAAGAATCATGAAAGAATGTGGTATACGTGGAAGAGACCCAGGAGACACCAGAAGATACCAATAGATTTTGTAATGGTAAGACAGAGCAAGGAAAAAAGAGAAATTGGGGAAGGGCTTAAAGTTCAGGGTGAAGAAATAGAAACATTGCCTTTTGCTGATGACAATTTAATTCTGTCAGAGAAAGCAGAGGACCTGGAAGAGCAATTGAACGGAATAGACAGTGTGTTGAAAGGAGAGTATAAGATAAACAGTCTGGAGCGCCACGTTGCGAATCACGCGGCCTCCCGCGTCGGAGGTTCGAATCCTCCCTCGAGCATGGATGTTTGTGTTGTCTGTAGTATAAGTTAGTTCAGAAGTAGTTTGTAAGTTTAGGGACTTATGTTCAAAATGTTCAAATGTTTGTATAGTTTATGGGACTTAACTACGGGGTCACCAGTCCCTAAACTTACAAACTACTTGTGAACTAACTAAGGACGGCACAAATATCCATGCCCGAGGGGGGATTCGAACCCCCGACCGTAGTGGCCGTGCAGACCGTGACTGGAGCGCCTCAGTCTCCTCGGCCACCGCGGCCGGCGGGGACTTATGACCCCGCAGTTAAGTCCTATAAGCTTTACAAACATTTGAACTTTTTTTTACGATTAACGTTAAAAAGAGCAAGACATTAACAAGAGAAAATCAAACGATGCTGAAGGAGTTATATTAAGTGACAAAACAATAAAAGTGGTAGATGAGTTGTTACTTGCGCAGTAAAATAACAGATGATGTTCGCATTATAGAGGATATAAAATGCAGAACGGCAGTGGAAAGAAAAGCGTTTTTGATAAAGAGATATATGTTAACACTAGATCTCATTTTAAGTGTAAGGGAGTCATTTCTGAAGGCATTTGTGTAGAGTGTGGCCTTGTACGGGAGTGAAACTTCACGTTAAATAGTTTAGACAGGAAGACGATAATGGCTTTTGAAATGTGCTACTACAGAAGATTGTTGAAGATTAGATGGGTAGATCACGTAGCTAATGAAGAGGTACTGAAAAGGGAGAAAAGGAATTTTTGACATACCTTGATTAAAAGAAGGGATCGGTTGGTAGAACATTTTCTTAAACATCAAGTAATTGTGAATCTAGCTTTTTTTTTTTGGGGGGGGATGGCAAAGGGAGACCAAAAGACGAATATATCAAGCAGGGTTGCCGTTCTTATGAGATGAAGAGTCCTGCTCTGCATAGAGTAGGGTGGAGAGCTGGATTAGACCAGTCTCCGGACTGAAGAGCACAACAAGAACAACGACTTAAAATATTGTTACTGGTACTATTGTATTTTATGGTTTCAGAAAGGAGAAACATCTGCTAGATAAACTAAGCATCTTAGGCAACGATTAAGCAGAGAATTGTACACCATGTATCCACATTCTATACGAAAACCTGTTTATAATAAACTTTGTCGTTTTACAGTAAGTGTCCTTTGTCCACTAAATGGCGCTTTTATGTTTCATCCGCCGAGTCTTAATAATATGTTACTTCAATCACAAGAACATCTGTTTTAATAACACTTCAATTGGCTCACATTAGCTTTTGAGTGACTGTTTCATTTCAAAATTATTGTCATTGAATAAAAATTGTAGCTTTGAAACTGTATCAAACTAGCTCAGAATATTTAATCTGCCAAGAAGTTTAAATAATTTATAATTTGACAGTCGTCTTTGTAAAATGTCATTATGGAAAGTAGTTGGATGCTACTTCACACTTCCGAGCCGAGTAGCCGCGTGGTCTATGGTGCCATGTTGCGGACTGGGCGGCCGTTCCCGCAGGAGGTTCGATTCCTACTTTGGGCGTGTGTGTGTGCGTGTGTGTTGTCCTTAGTGTAAGTTAGTTTAAGTAGATTGTGAGTGTAGGGACTTATGACCGTAGCAATTTGGTCCAATTGGTTTACAACAACTACTTTACATTATTTATTGAAATATATCGTCAACTATAATATTTCTCGTTACAATAAAATAATAAACGTCCTGCCCAGTTAAGCGACAGGTAAGACCGGTTTTCCATGTCGAGACATCTCCAACAAAATACTCGTCAGCATTTAAACATCACTCCTGGTGCGATATTCATGTGCAGGCATGAACAGTATACATGTAATGCTCATCCTTCCTCCAAGTATCAAACACAAAGGACGACCTGTTACTGATAATGTGTAATATTATCAGTTAGGAAGATGGAGGTAGTAAAATTTGGCACAATCCTGTAATCAGAAGAAAATTTTTAGTATTATGTAACACACAACTTTTCTACAGCGCCATTTGTAACAGGAATCGAAAAATAGGAGAAGGGTGTAATAATAGAGGGTGGTTTGTAAGATTTTTCATCAAAAATCCGTAATTCTTCTGGAAAAAATATAGGTAGTAAGTCTAAAGTAATTCTCGTATATAGAAAAAAAATACACTTTCGTCTAACTTAAGGAACTTCAAAACATGGAGCTCCTCGTGCTTTTAACGACTTCATGAAACATTTTGAAAAGTTGTGACGAACAGGCACGATAACTTTTCCCGCTCAAACTTTGTAACGAATGTGACGATGAAAGAGCGTGCGGCAGACACGGAAGGATTATAAAGCCCGAGTTTCGCTTTTGTTAGCTACGGCGGCAAAAGAGAGATTGCGTGTACTGGCCTATTCCTTAGAAAATAACAGCTTTCTCTCAGACGGGGTAAATGGCGCTTGTAGGCATTACTGAACGCCAACCCTCGCGGAAAATATACCAGAATTTTATTCTGACGAACACTACAGCTACAATGAGAAACTGCTGTTAAGAATCTTATTTCAGATTGCATATACAGCTATATCAATATCAGTTTGCTGCATCTTTCTTTATTTAGTATTTAGCTGTGAAATTTTAATGGTAACGCTTCTTACTAGAGATTGTTGTTTGTTTGGTGTACGTCACATTCTCAGTATAAAATACTGGAAATTTGTCAATATACATAGTTTCAAGTAAAACTATTTTGATGAACATAATACGCATTGAGAATGCAACTGTAAAATTATATAGTAGTTACTGAGGTTTATGTTTCCGAAATATATTTCTTTTAAAATGGGTGGCTAAATTCGGTAACGCAAAAGTGCCAAGTATGTAAGTTGCAAAATCCTTATAGAAATGAATGAAATCAGACAATGACCGGTAATGAACTGAAACAGAATAACAGGGAAAGCAGTGACTGAAATGACAAATATAAGACGTACAGTAGAAAAAATAACTGCTGCTGCAGAAGAAATACAAATTTTAAGGTTTTCATTAGAATTGTCGGCATCTGTTCAGTCCAGTGACTTTGCACCCATCAATTTGTAATATTTGTTCTTATGTACGTATCTGCGTATGTGTATGTGTTACACATCACCACCTAAACTGAGTCGATTTCAGGGACTTGGTGCATATATTCCTTACTATCACACAACTACTGTGGGTTTGAGAACCACTACAAAAAATAGTTCAGGAGATGTGACGTCACAGATAATTGAAGTCACAAAAAAATTTTACAACATACGACGCGTCAATAACGACTATTTGTTGATTCAGTACGAGAACAAAAGCATTTAGCTTGACAATTCTTTTTGGCGCTGACAACCACAGTAAAATTACCGATGGGAGTAAGTATAACGATTACTACTCTACTGCTGTCCATGCGATAAAACTAAGCCATTCGGCATGACATTACAATTTATTACTTCTAAACTACTAATTGTATTCGTGATACATTTAATATGAAGTATACTACTGAATATACCTTCGACACTGTATCGTATTACGGCATATAGTTCAGGCGATGTTACGTCATAAACAATTTATGGAAAAACCGCCCATCACGAATAAAGTTTTCATTTATTGCATCTTAACTACTAACTGTATTTACAATACCTTGGCAGACAGTTTGCTAATATTCGTTGCAAAATTATATTACTTTTACACACATTGTTAAGGAGACATGGTGTCATCAGGATTTAGCTGCTTGGAAACGAAAATGAAGTTGGTGAAGAAGGCAATGGACAAAGGGGAAGGAAGAAGATGGACTTACATAAGAATGGACACTCCCGAGTAAAGCTGGGAAGTTACGTTGCTTTAGAAATATATTAACCAATAACCCAAATGACTCTCAGATGAAAGCATATTCATTTTCACATTTCACTGAAATAGATTCGTATTAACGTAAGTGTGTTGTAGAAAGAGCTTCGACAAAAGCCATGGGCATCGGATTGTAGAATATAAGTATCGAGGAAATCGACTTTGAAGTTTTGAAAGAACATTAAGTACCAATAATTTAAGTAGTTGCAGCGTATGTAGCTGTAGCGCATTTGGTAGCGTTCTGGCATCACAACCATAGAGTCGGTGGTTCGAATCCCGCTATGACATTTTTGTGGTTGTTTCTGAATTCACTTGCATAAAACATTTCGGGATCTCTAATTTTTGCGTATGTGCATGTAGAGGAGCTCAACATCTTTTCGTTACCTAAAAGGAAGGTTGAGTAGGTTAACTACTTGAAAAGCCATTAGTAGCTATGGATATGACTTTTCAAAAAAACGTCACAGCTCTTCGCAAACTGAACAATAAAAGACAAGCGTTGCCTACTAATAGTGAAGCCAAGACTGTAAAATAATGTAACTTATGTTTAAACCATCATCATTAACAACCCTTTACAAAATATCTATATTAATAAAAATCAATTGCCACATGTATGAAAGCGCATCACTTGAGAATGGCTTCACCGATTTGGCTGGTCTTTTCTTTTTTCTGTTCGTAATTCTCAGGGGAAGATTTGTATGAAAGAAAATTTTTGGTAAAATCTACCGGAAAACATCAGAATTTGAGAAAAACAAAGTACGTTTCCAGACGGGTGTGATCGCTTCGTAAAAATGCTCCTTCACCATTATAGTGCAAAATCCTTCCTAAAACTAGCGACAAGCCTATGCACACAAGGTTAAAGCAGCCAGACAGATTTAACATGAAAAGGCGGTTAGATAGAAACCCCTCCGCATTATTCTTACCTCCATGTTGTTACTGGCGGTGATCATATCTTTGGAGCGTTGCAAAGATGGTATTTTTGATGTTGCAAAGAAATTGAGTACTGATCGTGGTTTATTTTTTTAATGCCTCCATTGCGGCATCGTAATTCCAGTCGGCGTCCGCACAGCGCAATCCTACTCTCAAGAAAATATAAACGTGTTATAAAAAGCATTTCTATTCTGCATGCTGCGAGGAAAACATGCTAATCTGTGCTGTAAAAATGTGCGGTTATGCTTTCTTTTTCCCCAACATTTTTAACGTAAAACAGAAAAGTTGTTTTTATGCTTAAATTTATTATCATACCTGTTCGTACAATAAAACCATTGACAGTACGCTCATTAAATGTACTAACCTCACAGATAGAGCAGCTCTCTAATAACCCGTTTCCAATTGATTTCCCCATCCATTTTGACTTCTATTCCCAATCAGAGTCTCAATTGCAATAACAAAAAATAAGATCAGAGAGAGGGGAAAGTGGAGAAACAGAATGGGGGAATGAAATGGATTTAAAAATGGGGGATGATATAACGCAGAGAGGAGGGGATATTGTGTGGGATAAAGGGATTGGTGTGAAGGTAGTGGGAGGAGAAGATGGGAGAATAGAGGAATAGGGGAGGGAGAGAGGGACAGACACAGGGAGAAGAAGAGAAGAGATTAGGGTATATATGCCAAACACATTAGCTACTGCGAAGCGTTGCCGGGTTTGCTAGTAGAAAATAATAAAATAACTGCATTTTTCGTGTCAATTACCATTAAAACTGTGTGAGTATTCGAACACAAAGAAAAAAAAAGATGTTATAGTGGGACCCTATGTTTGAAAGGCCACAACGTTACAACCTAAGCTACACTGCCAATTATTTAATTATTGGTACCTATATACATTTGCAAAACTTCAAAGTAGATTTCTTGAGAATTTCTGAGAATTGCGTCGAATGGGTTTGGCTGATTGTTATTTGAGATCTGAACCTCAAGCACCATAAATACAAAAAAATTCTAAAAGCCGATACCCATGTGGTCTCCTTGTAAGGACAACACTTACACACCGCTATGCACGAGAGAGGACTCGAACCTCAGCGCGAGCGACCGTCCAGTCCCTACCATGATGTCTTAGACCACGCGGCTACTCCCGCGCGGCATGATATTCTGTACGTGTTGTCGGAGCTCGACCAAATAATGGTAAAAACATATACCGGGTGATCAAAATGTCAGTATAAATTTGAAAACTTAATAAATCACAGAATAATGTAGATATAGAGGTAAAAATTGATACACATGCTTGGAATGATATGAGATTTTATCAGAAAAAAAGTTCAAAAAAAGATCTCTTGCGCGCGTCGTTTGGTGATGATCGCGTGCTCAGCCACCACTTTCGTCATGCTTGACCTTCCAGGTCCTCAGACGTCAGTCCGTGCGATTATTGTCTTTGGGGTTACATGAAGTCGCAAGTGTATCCCTAGGGATGCTGAAAGACAACATCCGACGCCAATGCCTCACCATACCTCCGGACATGCTTTACAGTACTGTTCACAACATTATTCCTCGACTACAGCTATTGTTGAGGAATGATGGTGAACATATTGAGCATTTCCTGTAGAGAACATCATCTTTGCTTTGTCTTAATTTGTTATGCTAATTATTGCTTTTCTGATCAGATAAAACTTTTGCCTTTTGGGTTCTAATAAAACCCCATGTCATTCCAAGCATGTGTGTCAATTTTTACCACTCTATGTACATTATTCCGTGATTTATTAAGATTTCAAATTTATAACCCGGTATATAACTGTCTTACGTTTTACTGAAATTCCAAATTTTCCTGTCACGATAATGTAACCAGAGTTCATAGATATTTAACATGTACACAGACCCATAACACTGCTTCATCTACGAAAAAAAAAAAAAAAAAGCAATATGTTGTATTTCGAAATGATGTTTTCTGTTAATTTGTGCTCCTGTATTAAAAACGAAAGTCCAGGCTTATATTTGGCTACTGCAGGGAACATTTCCCAGTGACCGAGCGTACATACGGCAAACACACGCCTCAGGAATCGCTGTCAGGAAAACAAGCGAGTGCGACGGGAGCTGCCAGGCGCACTTCAGGAACAAAACAAACACCAAAAAAATACGTGCCGTGCATGGAAACGAGTGCGTTTACGCGCCGAGTACAATACGCCGGCGATGTGGAGCGCGCAATTTTGCTGCTGTGCTGCGTATTTCCCCGGCCTGGAAATTTTAATTGCTTTTTATGAGCTCGCTGGCAGCGTATCCGACAGAATGGCGGCGGAGACGATCCCTTCGGGACGGCGCGGCGAGGGGCGGAATATTCCGAACGCCCCTTCTGGTACACAGCGCGTTTTTAGCGAGAATCGACGCTGCACGGGGCAACATGCGAGTTCTATAAGGCGCTCACTGGCGTATGGCTGACTCCTGCCTTGGTACTGTGTCAGATTCCTCGTTTTATCAAATGCAGTCGGACATTTTTGGTGTGACGCTTCTTCCTCAAGAGCGGAAATCAGTTAAAGTTAGAATTTTAAAACAGACTGAGCTCAACACCTGACTTTGCTTACTACCCCACCGAATAAGTTGGAATTCACACTGAATGTGATGAAACTATATATTCTTTCTACGACAGAGGTTACCAAACATTCTGAACCCAGCGACCACAGATTTTTTTTTTTAATTTTTTTTTTATTGTTGTGATAAAGGACCACAAGGTTCAAGAGAAAAGCTGTGTGAATGTAAAAGCAAACAATCAGCATTTTTAATGTATTCGTTAAACTGAAAATATTATGTATTGACATTACTGTTATGGAATAATATCACTTTGTACAGGAGTATGCGCCGATGAGAAACCTTCAACAGGGCTTCGCGAAAACAACGTCGCCAACCCCTCCTGCGACTCCCAATTGAGTTCCCGAAGCATTTCGGCAACACTCGCGCATTGATCTAATATGCGTTACAAACCTCGCCGCCCGCCTCTGAACTGCCTCTATGTCCTCCTTTAAATCGATCTGGTGGGGACCCCAAACACTTGAGCAATTCTCAAGATGGGGTCGTACAAGAGTTTTATATGCTGTTTCCCTTACACACGAATCACACCTTCCTAAAATTCTGCCAATAAAGCTAAGTACACCTTTTCCCTTCCCAATGACTGTTCTTTTATGCTCGTTCCATTTCATCTCTCTGTGCAGCGATACGCCTAGGCATTTAATTGATGCAACTCTGTCAAGCAGCACACTACTTAATGCTCTATTACAACACTACGGTATTGTTTCTCCCACTCGTCTGCATCAGTTTACATTTTTCTACATTTAGCGCTAGTCGCCATTCCTCACACCTCCTAGAAATTTGGTCCAAATCATCCTGCATCATACTAGAGTCAATCAATGACGACACCTCCCTATACACCACAGCATCATCAACGAACAGTCGCAGATTCCAACTCACTCTGTCTGACGGATCATTTATATAGAGAGGAAATAATAGAGGTCCTACTACACTTCCCTGGGGCTCCCTTGACGATAGTCTCTGATGAACACACGCCGTCGAGGACAACGTACTGGGATCTTTTACTTAAGTAATATTCGAGCCACTGACGTATTTGTGTACTTATTCTATAAGATCGTACATTCGTTAGCAGTCTATAGTGTTGTAGAGTCAAACGCCTTTCGAAAATTTAAAAATATGCAGTCTGCCTGTTGCTCTTCATCCATAGCCCGCAAGATGTCATTAGAGGAAAGGGCAAGCTAGGATTCGCAAGTTCGAAGCTGTCTGAAATCATGTTGTTGCATGCACAGAAGCCTTTCCGTTTCAAGGAGATTTACTATATTAGAACTGAGAATATTTTCAAGAATTCTACAGCAAACTGATGTTAATGATATAGGTCTGTAATTTCGTGGGTTCATTCTTTTGCCTTTCTTATACACGGAAGTTACCTGAGCCTTTTTCCGGTCTCTTGACTATTTGCCAAAGGTCAGATACGCGATATATACAATTAAATAAGGGGCCAATACCGCCGAGTACTCTTTGTGAAACCGGATTGGTACCCAACTGGACCTGGCGACTTGTTTGTTCTCAACTCTCTTAGCTGCTTCTCTACAGCAGCTATGCCCACTACTATGTCCTCCATTTCAGAGTTAGTGCGACCAAAAAATGAAGATATGTTTGCATGGTCTTCCTGTGGGAATTTCTTAAAACCTCCTGGCAATTTAAACTCTGTCGGACAGATGTCTACCACACATTTTTAATCTGCCACTAAGTTTCATATCAGTGCATATACCGATACAGAGTGAAAACATCAATCTGGAAACCTACCCTAAGCAGTGGTTTCGCCATGTCTCCACATTATCCTTTCATCCAAAAGTGCTAGTGTTGCAACGTTCGCAGGATATCGCCTGAGAAGTTTGCAGCGTCGGATAGGACGTACTAGCGCTTGTAAGGCTCTGAGGACGATCTGTGAAACATTCCGGGATAACTCAGTCGATAGATCCCATGCCTGTGACAGAGAAGGTAACGGGTTCGAATTTCAGTCTGGCACAGTTTAAATCTTCCATGATCGATACGTTCTCTTGTAATAGAAACATTTACTAGAACATTAAATTTGGTTTATAGCGATATTTTTACAGCTTTCAGCTTATTTTCAACACCGGAAATCCTGGGAATAGCACCGTTACTCAAAGATACACGCCTGCCATCACTTACTTTCAATCGTTTACTGGATTTGTTTTTAAGTAGGAAATCCCTATTCAATTAAACATGTCGTGGAGAAAATCGAAAGTTAACAGTGGACGTTTTTCGGATTATTATTTGCCTCTTTCCAATAGAAGTGCTGAATAACATGGATTCATTTGTTGATTTTAGAAATCAATGAAGTCATTATTACCCAATGGTGAGAATTACGTCTATAAGACTGGCGCTTCTTCAGTTGTTAGAGAATGGGGAAGACACTTTAGATTAAAACCACCGTCTAGACCAGTGTTTCTCTACCTGTGGGTCGCGATTCCCAGGGGGGTTGCAAAGCCTTGCTCGAGGGGGGGGGGTCGTAACAGGAGGATGTTAAACGAAATTTTTCTAAATCCATGGGAGTTCTCTCGTTATCAGATCCTAGGCTTACAAACTGCTAAAACTAACTTTAAAAAAAAAAACGAAGGAAAAACCCGCACGCACATACACACACACACACACACACACACACACACACTCACACATGCCCGAGACAGGACTCGAACCTTCTCTTACTCTGACGAGCTACCGGGCACTCCGCAGTGTGGCTCCCTAAAGGGCTCAGCCACTCCACCGCGACACAGGAGGAAGTATTTGCACCATAAAATAACTAGGGGTTCAGTTATATAAAGACGTATGCTTCAGTGAAATATATTTCATATTAAAATTACGGAGTTCCTTGTGTAACATTCATTATAGATTGTTTCATAATACATGAATAAGTGCGAACTTTGGAAACTGTTTTCAAGAACCAATCCACAGTAAAATAACTTTAAACAATAACTAACTCTGAAAAAAAAATCTACACTCATGGCCATTAAAATTGCTACACCACGAAGGTGACGTGCTACAGGAAGAAGATGCTGTAATATGCAAATGATTAGCTTTTCAGAGCATCCACACAAGGTTGGCGCCGGTGGTGACACCTACAACGTGCTAAGATGAGGAAAGTTTCCAAACGATTTCTCATACACAAAAGATACTTCTGACCGGCGTTGCCTGGTAAAACGTTGTTGTGATGCCTCGTGTGAGGAGGTGAAATATGTACCATTACGTTTCCGGATTTGATAAAGGTCGTATTGTAGCCTATCGCGATTGCGGTTTATTGTATCGTGACATACCTGGTCGCGGTAGTCGCGATCCAATGACTGTTAGTAGAATATGGAATCTGTGGGTTCAGGAGGGCAATACGGAACGCCGTGCTGATCCCAACGTCTTCGTATCACTGGAAGTCGAGATGACAGACATCTTATACGCATGGCTGTAACGGATCTTGTAGCCACGTCTCGATCCCTGAGTTAGCAGATGGGGACGTTTGCAAGACAACAACCATCTGCATGAACAGTTCAACGACGTTTGCAGCAGCATGAACTATCAGTTCGGAGACCATGGCTGCAGTTACCCTTGACGCTGCATCACAGGAAGGAGCGCATGTGATGGTGTACGCAACTACGAACCTGGGTGCACGAATGGCAAAACGTCATTTTTTTTCGGATGAATCCTGGTTCTGTTTACAGCATTATGATGGTCGCATCCGTGTTTGGCGAAATCGTGGTGAACGAACATTGAAAGCGTGTATTCGTCATCGCCATACTGGCGTATCACCCGGCGTGATGGTATGGGGTGCCTTTGGTTACACGTCTCGGTCACCTCTTGTTCGCATCGACGGCACTTTTAACAGTGTCCGTTACATTTCAGATGTGTTACGACCCGTGGCTCCATCCTTCATTCGATTCCTGCGAAACCCTACATTTCAGCAGGATAATGCACGACCGCGTGATGCAGGTCCTGTACGACTTTCCTGGATACGGAAAATGTGCGACTGCTGCCCTGGCCAGCACATTATCCAGATCTCTCACCAAATGGAAACGTCTGGTTAATCGTGTCCGCGCAACTGGCTCGTCACAATACGTCAGTTACTACTCTTGATGAACTGTGGTATCGTGTTGAAGCTGCATGGGCATCTGTACCTGTAAACGCCATCCAAGCTCTGATTGACTCTATGTCCAGGCGTATCAAAGCCGTTATTACGGCCAAAGGGCAGGGGTGATTGTGGTGCTTTATTAAAATCCCTGAAATTGTGACTATCGTTTATATGTACAAGATAACGTAAAATTTCAACTGGGTCAACTATTTTTTCAAACTCAATTATACAGTACAATTACAAGCAAGCTAAAAGGTCTTAAATTTTAATTTAGCAAATTTTTATAAAGAAATCAGTAGCTTGAATAGTTGGGATACTTAGTGTTGTTTTGTCAATGAAGCATGGTGAAAGCTGTACGAAAATTACTTTTTCTGAAGTTTCCAATTTTCATTTGTTTTCCTTTTATTTCTGTAAATTCTATATTTTTTCGTTTCCCATCATTTTCTACGTTTGTATAAAGCTGTGGGTTAATGTAAGTAGCTCGCACAGAGAATGAAGAAGAAATTGTAGATAGCACTAATTCACGTGTAGAGTTTAATTTAGTTTTGCCAACAGAGCAATATATTTTAGAACTGGATGGTTTATCCTGAAACTCATGAGTAAAACTTTCTCCATTAGAACTAGGCCTCGGTGAATCTGATGACTTGGCTTTGTGTAGTGTCGACTGATAAAACGACCAACTGTTCATTACGTTTTGTAAAATCTGTCTCTTCAGTGGTTCCTTTGATGGAACATCGCTCGTTATCGCGTCTGACACGTAGCTCTACAAATGTCGCCCACGTAGGGCAGACTCATAGCAGTACGTGCGATTGTGATTTGTCGCTTGTAGCTGTCGCTCTCTTTTGTCGCCCATGTAGGTTAAGCCGAAAGGCGGAAGAATACATTACAGATCGCACGCTGCAATTATACATAGAGCAAAAAAAGTGTTTCGTGTATTGAAAATTACTGATTTTCTGGGAAATATTTTACAGGGTCTGTACACAAACCCGGAACTATCCGGGTGCATAATTAAAAAATTCCGGATTTCCGGGAGAGACCCGGAAAACAATCACCCATGGGTGGTTTTTCTGGGTACTGATTTCTCAGGATCTATGCACCCGAACTGCGTGAAAATGTAATCACATGTCAGTTCTAGTATACTACATTTGTCCAATGAATACCCATTTATCATCTGCATTTCTTCTTGTTGTAGCAATTATAATGGCCAGTAGTGTACTTACTTTCTTCTTAATGAGCATAATTCGCTTCCGAGTCTTGCCTGAAATGCGAAATAGGGGTTAAGCAAAACATTATTTTCTGTCGGAAATTATGGGAAATAGGATATGTGTTCCATTTCGAAAAATACACAAAAATAACTTCGTCCAACAATTTAAAAGAAAGCTGAAGTAAAAGAAAGAAGATTAATTCGCGTTAATTTGAGATAATGTAGTTTTGTTACGTTTCGCGAGGAGGGGGAGGGTCGCCAAAATAGTTTTGTTTGGAAGGGGATCGCATATTCGAAAAGTTTGAAAATCACTGGTTTAGAAACTACGACATATGAGACAGATTTAAACAACAGCAATCTGTTATATATGCACCACAATATGACCAAGAACAGTCACAAACTAGAAAAACGAATTGTGTGTATGTTTAGCTGTGAATCGAAGTCCACGAAAATCAAATAGACGATTAGTAACTGAGCTGAATTTATCACTAAGCTCAGAATAAGAAAGTGTTACACAAAGCCAACTTTAAAGTTTATATTCCATTTTTACGACATGGATCAATTTAAGACGATCCAGATCGAGGTATTCAATTCTGTGACTTGTTGCTTGACCAACAGTAAAGTTGATCCTAACCTTATTTTAATGTGCAGATATTTCGAAACTGAAGCTCGTTACCTGATACTGGATAACTACATTTTCTAGCCATTCGATCATAATTCGGAATATCCCGTGAATGATTTCTAGATATTACCGATATCGCTATGCGAGGGTCTGTACCAGACTCATAGAGTGGATACCATGTATAAATAGACTTCTTCCCGAAATGGCTATTCGCTGATCAACATTGCCAATTAGTCTGATCGCGATAATCCAGTGTTACTCACTTAAAGCTCTTCACGTTCTACTTGTAAAGGCAGAACGTCTCTTTTCGACGTACAGCATTGAAACGACGTCGTTTTTGTCGGTCTTAATGCATGTCAGGAACTATGAGAGAAGCATTGCGGTATGAGTCTAGCATGTGAGTATCTTCTGACTCTTCTAGCATCCTTCTAGCTTTGAAGGCCACATAACGTTCTGCATCTAAACTCCGGTGGATCTTACATTGCCCTGAGGTTTGCTGGAGCTCTCTTAGAAGTACATTCTAAATCAGACTTTAGTTTACGATGAATTATTAAAAAAATCATATCCTAAATAATAAAACCAGATTTTGTTGATCGGTCCGTCCGTAACCTCTGACTGTATGCAGGGCAAAAAGAAATAACATTCACAGTAATTGGTGTAATTATTGACCGATTTTAATATTCATAGTTATGCCATAATCTGCTAACTAATATATAAAATATTACGTCAAGATTAACACAATTAAACAAATGCTACAACTGCAAATGCGTGTTCATCTGCAATTTAACAATTTTTAAGCAGTTATCGAAAATAGTAGTTCTTACTCACTTTACAGAAACTTCACATATCGTTTCAAACATTTACGGAACTACTTCTTCTTGACAGTCCCCCGAAATGATAAAAGGAAAATATTTTATCGCTTACAACATTTTCGCTCTTCATGAGGTCAAAAGCTATTTTATTACCGTTTAACTAAGAACTCCTTATGCAACGTACTTTGAAAGAAGGATCTGCAGCTCGCCACGATGGCGCTCCAGTCACGGTCTGTACGGCCACTACGGTCGGGGGTTCGAATCCCCCCTCGGGAATGGATATTTGTGCCGTCCTTAGTCTTAGCTAGATCATAAGTAGTTTGTAAGCTTAGGGACTGATGACCCCGTAGTTAAGTCCCATAAAAAAAGGGGATGTACATTTACTACGGAATGCACTTGCAAAATTACATCAATGTCTGGCACATAATTAAGGGGATCTGACATGATAGAAATTCAGGTGAGGCAGGAACCACCATCTTGACTCGGCCCTGGTGAGAACTTCACACTGGTTATTAATATCTCTGTTATGGTTTTCCCAAATCAAAATGTTCAAATGTTTGTAAAGCTTATGGGACTCAATTGCGAGATCATTAGTCCCTAAACTAACAAACTACTTATGAACTAACTTATACTAAAGACAACACGAACACCCATGCCCGAGGGAGGATTCGAGCCCCCGACGGGGAACGCCTTCGCGCATCGGAGCATAGCGCCTCAATGCGCTCGGTTAGTCCGCCACAGCTAAATGAGATTCTCCGGTTTGGCGTTGGACATGTTGTGTCTCAAAAACATTGCGCAGTAAAAATTGTCCAGCGTCGCAACGTAGTGTTACTCATATAACAGTTAATACGGAATTAATAGTATTGCGAAGTGAAATATACGGGCTCAGAGTCGCCGATATCTACACAAGCGCATTTGAGTTGGCATTAAAAAGGATAATACAGATTTTCATAGTCAGCTACGCGGTCTTTGTTGTACAAGATATCACTATATGAAGTTTCATAAAAATCGGTTCAGAGCATTTATTTGAAAATGTAACGTAACCTTTGCGCACATGTCCGAAAACAAGACAGCATTTTTAGTCCTGCAGATATTATAAATCATCCCAGAAATGAATTAACGGCGTTAGCTGACAGTGGGAATTGTAGTAAATCAAAGGAGAAAGTTGAAAATTTGTTCCCAGCCGGGATTCGAACGTGGATTTCATGCTAACTACCAACTGATGCCAAGACGACCAATGATCCTTTCTTCAGTGCGCATGCGCACTACGACCCGACTCTTACGGAAAACGGCGGAGTCCCATTGATAATAAATTATAAAGAGTAATATGGGGATAAATGGAGAATTTGCGTGCGACAGGAGGCTAGTTCTACCGGTCTTAGTGCAGCGTCTGTGGTGATGAGTGTGTCCCAGAGGCGTCTAATAAGACGTTAACGACTCGGTTGCCGCCGCTTCGCGACAAAAGCGGCCACGCCCAGGTACATATAGTACATATTTGAGGACCGACCGAAATTATCTTGCGATTTTCTCAATAACGTTTGAGAAGTACGCGCTACTGCTTACAGATTTTGTTGTTCTCGTCGAGTACTACGAGTGTACGACGTTTGCAGTAAATCCCCGTTCCAAACGTCGTGGCCTCCCCTTCTAACCTTATTTGTTTTAGTAAAGTATGTTCAACTTTCCTGTGAAGTTTCGCCATCTACTTTCCGAGATTAGCGTGTTCACACGGACAAGATAATTAAATACAAAATTTTAAATCGCGGTATTTTTTCTAGAGCCAAAACTGTCCCAAGATATGTTCAATTTATGTGTCAAAGAAAGTTAGATTAGCGTTTCACATCCAGTCGGCAGCGTCGTTATTAAAAGCGGATCACTCGCTCGGTTATATTTCAGATTATGATGAGGGAAGGAAATCGTCCGGGCCCTTTGAGAGGAACTTTCCCGCTATTTACTTGCAGTGATTTAGTGAGATCACAGGAAACCTAAATCAGGATGGCCTGCGCCGGCTTCGAGTGTTACAACTGAGATACAAAAAGAAAAAAAAAAGTTCAAATGTTTGTTCATCTTAAGGGACTTACCTGCGGGGCATCAGTCCATAAACTTACAAACTACTTATGAGCTACCTTATATTAAAGACGGCACAAACATCCATGCCCAAGGGGGGATTCGAAGCCCCGACCGTAGCGATCGTGCAGACTGTGACTGGCGCGCCGCAGACCGCTCGGCCACTGCCACGTTAGGTGATAAACATCGCGGTTTTTGACAAATATCTATCCATTATGATATCTTCTGTTTCCTTGATCCGAATTCGATGAAATAAAACATTGAGATTGCCCCAGGATGTGCTCAGTTTTTTTCTGTGAAAACTCCATGAAGTACTTAAATTACGATATATTTTATTTGCGTTATCCGATTTTGATGAAATAGAGCCTATATGTTGCTCCCAAGCTACACTCATGTAATTGCTTCGGATATTAACATTTTCAAACAGGTAGACATTTCGCTACCAGATAAAACTTTAAATAACCGTATTTTCTTTATCGATGATCTGATGATGAAATAGTATATGTTTATAGCTTTAACACGCATGAAACCACTTTCCCGTCTGAAGGCTTCTCTCCGATCAGGATGACAGCACACGTTCTGTTAGCTAGAATCGCCCCTATCGAGTCACACAGTTGGTGTGATATTCTACATGCTCGCACTTTGTTCATCGGGCGACGATGAACGGTGTCGAACGCCATGAAGAAGTCATGAAACCCGGCATCTACCTGGGATCCTGTAGCTATTGACCCTTGGATTTTGTGGGTGATTAACGCGAGGTGGAAAACGTATGACCGTTTCGGAAAACATTTTGATTGTTACAAAAGAGATTTCCGTTCTTCAGAAATGTCATAATACCCGAACATGAAACATGTTCCAAGTTTCTACAACTGACCTATATCACACTCCTCTTTGCGCATATCGTCGAAGACTTTTCTTGAAAACGGGTATCACTTGCACTTTTTTCCAATCCTTTATGTTATTTATTTTACGTGTCCAGGGCTAACACATATATTTTGATCAATATATATACAATTACAATACAATTATAATAAACAATGTACAATCTAGGGACACCAAATTCACTGAATAAATGTTTACAGTGTGCAATTACATTGAGCAAATAACAATCCAAGAATGCAAAATTCAATAAATATACATTTAAAATACACAAATTACAAACTAGAAACATAAAATATGGAAAGACGTGACTAATTCTGTAGGACACTGCTAGTTTCTGCTAGATGGATCGCAAGCTCCAAAACTCTGTTTTCTTGATGGCCACATCATTTGCTGCGTGTAGGTCCTCAATGGTGCAGGGGTTGGGTAGGTTTCTACAGACTAGGAGGTGTTGTGGGTCCTGCACATCGCCACACTCACAGAGCACATCTTCGTTTGTGAAGCTTCACTTTCGGAGATTCGTCTCGCAGCGTGACACTCCTGTCCTCAGTCTGTTTAGTGTAATGTTTGTAGAGTCTATGGGACTTAACTACGGGGTCATCAGTCCCTAAACTTACAAACTACTTATGAACTACTTACGAACTAGGACGGCCCAAATATCCATGCCCGAGGGGGGATTCGAACCCCCGACCGTAGTGGCCGTGCAGACCGTGACTGAAGCGCCTCAGGCCCCTCAGCCACCGCGGCCGGCTCTGTTTAGTGCCTTCCATGTTGCATACGGCAGATGAAATCCTTCGGCAGGTTCCTCTTTGATGTTCTCTCCGGCCCTTTCGTTTGACGAATTCTGCCATATCTCTGTTCTCCGAGTTCCAGGCCTCAATGCAGTTGATGTTGTTGTGCTCGTAAAGGTCCTCCTTGACTTAAGCCTAGGTTTTCTTGGCTCATGTCCGACGACGGGGTGTCTGGGGTCGGTTTCCTGTTTCTTTTTCTCTGTTTCTGCAGCTGTTCTGCGTATGTCTGATGGGCTATGCCAGTTATTTCGTAGATTTTTCTGGAAGGAGTTGGTCGAAGGCAGCCAGTCACTATGCGTGCTGTCTCATTCAGTGTCGTATTCACCTCTCTGGTATGTGCTGAGTTTCGCCATCATAGGTTCGAGTCCTCCCTCGGGCATAGGTGTATTTCTTGTCCATAGCGTAAGTTATTTTAAGTAGTTTGTAAGCCTAGGGACTGATGACCAGTGCAGTTAAGTCTCATACATTTACAAACATTTGAAGCACGGACGTATACCTAGTCTGTAATAATTTTTGGCCTCTGATAATATAGGTTAATAAGAATGAAATGGACTGAAGAGTAGCTAGATGACGTTCATACGACTTGTCTTCCACATCCTTTCTTCAAATTCATTTCTTGTTAATCTAGCGTGTTACCTTATTGTCATACAAAAAGTTTAGAAAACAATGGAGTTTCGTTTGGCAGCAACAGTGGAACACTTTGTTCATCTAGAAATGAGAACTTTTGTGCCACTGCTGATAATTACACGTGGTATAAGCAAGTATAAGTTGAGGATAGTCTAATTACCGATGGCTTCTGCGTCCAGATCGCCGAAGGCCGGACTCGGGCAGAGCCAGCTGTGTTTATAGGGCTCATTAGGTCGCGCTGCCCGCAGCGGTTTCGCCGAACAAGCGCACTACCGACTCCGCCCCTAAGAGATGTTTTAGCGTAATTTTTTTGCGCTCCTCTTTTTGTTCTCGTTGCCGCTGAAAAGTGTCCCCGGCCGGTGCGGCAGGCTCGCCAGCTTTTCCTGCTAATTGGCTGCCTCGACAATGTGCTTTGCTTATAATTGGCTACATTTTGTTTGCCGTCCCCGCTGCCAGAAGCTCTTGCAGTTGCTCGCCGCCGCAGGGCGGGCGAAGCTGCAATGCACTGCACCGGCTCCGTAACTGTGCTAATCATTCTCTTTGGAAAAGCCGCCTATTCTCTAGGAAGAAAACTGAAATCTCAAGATTTCTTATGCTCTTATTACAACATCTGTTATGACAAATTCTACTTGTGCGTCATTTCGCAGTAGATTGCAGGGTCTTTCTCCCCAAAGTCTGGCAAATGTTTCTGATTGCCAGAATCATTCGGTTTTCGAATTTACGTGCAAAGTGGAGGATTTCCTCCTCCCATTAAATAATTTTCATCGGTGGTTAAAGAAGAAATCCTTGATAGTAAGGAGACGATTTCCGTTTATTCATTTATTTTTTTATTCGAAGTGCGAGGGCTGGAACTTAAATAGTGGCTCCCATTTATCCACAACCGATACAAAAGCGTTTTATTTTTTCACCTCTTACTGTCCTTCAAAGCAGTCATCATAGACATAACTTCACACATTTCATTGTTTAGGGTCAATTTCTAATTTTTGCACCACGCAGATATCTTTTGTAAACCATTTTGCAGTTGCTTTTGATCTTATGGTGACATTATTAACCGATAAATGACAGTATCATCCGCTAACAACCTAAGAGAGCCACTCAGATTGTCTCCTAAATCGTTTATAAAAATAAGGAACAGTAGGGGCCCTATGTCACTTCAGTTCTACTCGATGACTTGCCGTCAATTACAACCTACTGTGTCCTATCTGACAGGAAATCACGATCCAATCGCACAGTTGTGTCTGTATTCCATAAGCATGCATTTTGATTAGAAGACGATTGTAAGGTACAGAGCCGAAAGCCTTTCGGAAATCTAGATATACGGAATCTATTTGACTTCGCTTGTCTATAGCACAGATCACACCATGTGAGTAAAGAGTTGGCTGTGTTTCACAAGAAAGATACTTTCTGAATCCGTGTTGACTATGGAACAATAGGTCGTTCGCTTCGAGATTGTTCATAAAATTTGAGGAAAGATCAAAAAAATGTTCAACTGTTTGTGAAGCTTATAGGACTTAACTACGGGGTCATCAGTCCCTAAACTTACAAACTACTTATCAACTACCTTATACTAAAGACGGCACAAATATCCATGCCCGAGGGGGGATTCGAACTCCCGACCGTAGTGGCCGTGCAGACCGTGACTGGAGCGCCTCAGTCTCCTCGGCCACCGCGGCCGACGTTTGAGGAAAGTATGTGTTCTAAAATCCTGCTGCAAACCGACGTCAATGATATAGGCCTGTAAGTTTGCGAATCACTTCTATTGCCGTTTTTAAATATTGCCGTAACCTGTGCAAATTTCCAGTCTTTGGTTACGGACCTTTCGGTGAGCGATTGGTTGTATATGATAACTAGATATGGGGCAATTGCGTCAGCATACTCTGAAAGGAAAGTAATTTTAATACACTGAGGGTATCAACTTCAAAATTACGCATGCTGGCAGCTGTTCTTGATACGAATTCTGGTGGATTTGCTTCGTTTTCTTTCGTGAATGAATAATGGAAGTCAGTGTTAAGCAATTCTACTTTAGCACATCTGTCATCAGTAGCATCAGCGTTACTATCGCGTAGTGAAGGTATTGATTGTGTTTTACCGCTGGTATACTTTACATACGACCAAAATTTCTTAGGATTCTCTACCAAATTACGTGACAGGGTTTAGTTGTGGAATTTGTTAGAAGATTGTCGCATTGAAGTTCGAGTTAAATTTCGAGTTTCTGGAAGAGACTGCCAGTCTTGAGGATTTTGTGTTTTCTTTTAAATTTAACATGCTTTTTTTTTTTCTTTGCAAGACTGATCTAACTGTTTGTGTACCACGGCGGGTCTGCACTCTCTTTTGTTTGTTATGAATCTGTCAATAGTAGTTTTATTTTTTTTTAATGTAAGCCACATCTGATCATCACTGGCATTGTTAGTTTCGAAAGAACGGAGATTATCACTCAGGAAAACGTTAATCGAACTTTTATCTGCTTTTTTGAATAGATTTTTTGTCGTTTGTTTTAGGCAGATTTAGGAAATCCGAGATTCATTTTCGCTACAACTCTGTGTTCGCAAATCCCTTTGTCTGTTTTGATGCTCTTCATTAACTCCGGATTATTGGTTGCTAAGAGGTCAAGCATATTTTCACAACCATTTACTATACTAGGGGGTTCATGAACTAATTGCTCGAGATAATTTTCAAAGAATGCGTTAAGTACGATTTCTGACGATGTTTCATACTGTCCTCCGGTTTTAAACATGTATTTTTCCCAACGTATCGGAGATAAAGTCGCCACCAATTAAAATTTACGCTTGGGGAGCGTTTTTAAATTTGGTCCAAGCTTTCTTTGAACACTTCTGCAGTCGCATCGTCTGAGTCGGGAGTCAGTAAAAAGAGCCAGTTATTAATTTATTCTTGTTGTCAGGTGTAATATCTACCCATACCAACTCTCACAGGGACTATCTACTTCAATTACGCCACAAGTTAAACCTCTTGTGGCAGCAATAAGTACGCCACCGCCTGTTTTATTCAATCTATACTTTATGAACACAATTTGCCCCTTACTAGAAATTTCAGCTGAACTTATCTCCGGCTTTAGCCAGCTTTCGGTACCTGTAATGATTTGAGATTCAGTACTTCCTATTAGCGCTTGGAGCTCTGGTACTTCCCCCTCCCTCCCCCCACCCACACACAGCTACCATAATTTACAACTGTTAGGCCAATGGTATTTAGATCTATGTTCCTCCTATCTTTGACCTGTATTCTTTGAGATTTAGATCTTTGCTATGTTTCCCCGAGGCCCTTTAATCTAAAAAACTGCCCTGTCTACGCCACACAGCCCCCGCTAACCGTATAGCAGCTTCCTGCGTGTAGTGGACTTCTGATCTATTCAGCTGAACCTGGAACCCCACCACCCGATGGCGCAAGTCGAGGAATCTGCAGCCCACACGGTCACAGAACCGTCTGAGCCTCTGATTCAGACCCTCCACTCGGCTCTGGACTAGAGGTCTACAGTCGGTCCTGTCAACTATGCTGCAGATGGTGAGCTCTGCTTTCATCTTGTAAGCAAGACTGGCGGTCTTTACCACTTAAGATAGCCGCTCAAAACCTGTGAGACACACATCATTGGTACCGACGTGACCTGTAGTTGACTGGACCCCGTACCCTTCATGGCATCCGGAAAGACCCGTTCTACACCTGGAATGACCCCACCCGGTATGCACACGGAGTGTACGTTGGCCTTCTTCCTCTTCTTGGCAGCCATCTCTCTAAGGGGCTCAATTACCCGCCTAAGTTGGAGCGCTCAACATAATCACAGACATTACATAATTAATTATATACATGTGGCGTCTATTCCGAAACAACAGACGTCACTTCTGATCCTGCAGTTGTTTTTCTTTCATATTACAGAATATGACCAACTGCGAATGGGCAAAGCTGAAAATGTGTACTCAGCCGGAATTCGAACCTGGGTCTCCCGTTTTCTAGGCAGTTGCGCTGACCACTACACCACTGGGGCCACAGGGATCACCGCACCTGCAAGGACTACCTAACCACGCCTCCCGTCAGACACAAATTTCCAGCTTTACCCTGTCCACAGTACTCAAACTCGTAGTCACTTTGTACTAATCCCCGTAAGAGTAGGGGCTTCGGGTACGAATCCAGGCTTGGTACACATTTTCAAAAAAAATTTTCAAATGTTTGTAGAGCTTATGGGACTTAAAACGGGGTCATCAGTCCCTAAACTTACAAACTACTTATGAAGTAGCTAATACCAAGGACCGCACAAATATCCATGCCCGAGGGGGGATTCGAACCCCCGACCGTTGTGGTCGTGCAGACCGTGACTGGAACGCCAAGTCCCCTCGGCCACCGCGGCAATGACAATTAATTAATTTGAATTACATGTTTATTCCGTTCTCAGTAGTGAAATGCAGGGGAAGAGTGAATGTAGAATGGCACAATTAAATATTTAAGATGATTTCGATAAAATAGGTGAATACTCTATTCACTAAACAATTTAACGATAAAATTCGTAATATTACACAGGAGTAGAATAAAATTTATTTTCCCATTATGCTTATTTCTAGCGTTTTAATTCCATCAATGTCCTGTCCTAAGAATTTCATGTGTCTCTTTTCAGTTATTTTGGCTCTTATAATGTTGTTGATCTGAATAATGCCGAGTGACACCGTGATTAGAAACCCACGCTAATCTGTAGATTGTTCTTATGACTGGCTGGGTAAGCTGGTACATAGGTCGGAGGAAGGCAGTATCGCACCACCTAATAACAGGATCGTGCCTATTAAAGAGCTGTGGTGTTCACAACAGTCTTCGATTTCTTGACTCCATTTTTACCAGTGTGCTACAATGAAATCAGTTAACTCATGAAATGGTATGACATCCTGTTTATTCTTTCCTCCATTTCGTTCCTCCTATTCTCCTCGAGACACAGCTGTAACGAGTTTTCAGCCCTTGTCTCAACACCTTGTAATATGAGCGGGAAGCACTCAGGCGCTACCGATACCGGCGTCGATCTGCATCCGGGCTCGCACGGTCTGCACACTCTTGTATCGGGTTACGCCTTCTTCGCCTCAGATTGAATTCCAGTCAGCTAACGCCAGAAGGCGACATGCTACATTCTAGTGTGCACACCTACCGATCATTCCCACGTTGTTTTGTACCACGCGGACGTTGCTTTTCTGCAGACCTGTGGCCACGAATTTCTAAGTTAGTTAAATAAATGAGTACTTTTCGTTTTCTAATCGTATTCAACTGGGGAACCTAACATACAGGGGACTTGTGCTGTACCACGTTTTTGTGTCTTCAGTTTAGATTACGAATGCTGTAGCGATTGCCCCAGTTACGCTGAAGTATCCGATTTCACTTCAACAGTTCCAAACTTCATTACTCATGTAAATAGCTGAAAGTGTAACGAATGCATGGTTCTACTAATTTACTTGTAATGAAACGCCAGGAAAATGGTATCTAAACAATCGACTAAAGCAACAAATCTATTACGTTACGTTGCGCACGTCTCCTTCACTTATGTTTCCCAACATAGAAGTAATCAATCCCACTACTGATGCTGTCTCTGACGAGAAGAAGTGCCTACTGTTGCTACGTTAGTGGACAGTGATCGACGCCAGACGATTCGTAAGCTCGCCCAGGAAACCGGATTAGCGCATACGACTTCGCATCCTGAAGGAACGCCTGGGCACGCGAAAAATTGCATTAAGATGGATTGTGAATGAATTGACGCAAATGCAGAAATGGATGCGTTACGACGCTGCCCAGACGCTATGGTTGTGAAAGAGAGGCTTTCTTACGAGATATCATAACACTGGATGGGACATGGGCTACATTGTAGGAGCCAAAATTGAAAGGTCAATCCAACGAATGGCGTCATTATGGGTCGCCGCGAAAGTCGGAAGTGCGTCAGAGCTCTAGTAAGGTAATTTTGTGGAGATTCTCCTGTACGACTGCGATGGTGTTATCTTAACTAACACCACCTAGAAGACAAGGCCTTACAACAGGCCGTGCCTACGTCACACTTAGAGGCCCCGGCCGCCATCTGACTGGCCGGCCGCTGCGCGGTGGTGGGCGTGCCCCAGCCAACAGCCAGTTAGGTGGCGGCCGGGGCCTCTAAGTGTGACGTAGTCACGGCCTGTTGTAAGGCCTTGTCTTCTAGGTGGTGTTGTCCTAACGCATTACGCTGCTCCACGGTAGACAATCAATGTACAGTATTACTGTTCGTTTTTGGAGCATCACCTGCGACCAGCTTTGCGAAAGAAGTAGCTACACTTTCTGCGCATCCCACCCATCATTTTGCACGACAATACCCGGGCGCATACAGCGCAATCTGTGGCTGCCCTGTTCGGTCGATGGGATTGGGAAGAATTGTATCATCTACCATACTCCCAGGACTAAAGTACTTGTGACTTTGATTTGATTCCGAAGATGAAGGAACTATTTGATAGCATTAACCACAGAACTGTTCCAGAGATTCGGCTGGCAGAAGACCGCTCCATTCGCACCATCAACAGGCTCTGCTAACGGTATATTACGCTGGCAACGTTCTACACAACGCTGGTGACTACTTTGAAAGGTGAAAACATATAACGCTTTTGTATCGGTTGTGAAAAATAGTTGCCATTATTAAAGTTCCATCCTCGCATACAACCCAGCAGTGCTAAATAAGCACGGGATTTCTTATCCTTACCTTAATTTCTCTGCTCATAATTTCCCCTGTCTCGATGCATTTTTAACTCTTTGTCCTCTTAGGCTTGCCACTGTGTAATCTACACATTGTGTTTATACATGAAATACTCCCTATTCTCTCTGTCCGTATCTTCCTCGCCCCTCTATTTTCTGTATCTACCTACCTCAGCCTCGTCCTTCTTCTTCTACACACCTCTATTCACCTATCCACCCCCATATCTCTGTCATTACCTCCCCCACTTTCTGCCAGTCTCCAATTCCTTCTCTCTGTGTATGCCCTCCCTCACCTGTTCATGGAAAATTATAATACCTGACAAAGTCACACTGATCAGTCGGACGATGTCAACGTCTGGAGGAAGGCATCCTCCACCATGTATCGTAAAATATCTTATGTAAGTATCTTCAAAAGGAAAACGCCTATATCGGAGTATGTTTAACATACTGATGACTGGTTTCGATGGGATATTTCATCATTATCTGGTCATATCAATTCTACAATGTAGTCTCTTAGAAGCAGTTCATAATGTAACTTGTGTATTTCATATTTCGACTAAGTGAAATGTTGCACTTTCTGTTTAATCCCCCGCCTTTTTTAAAACATGACATTGTAGATTTTATACAAGGAAATTTTGATGGCACAGTCCATCGAAACCGGTCGTCAGTCAATTAATCAACCATACTGCGATGTTGGCGTTTTTGTTTTGAAGTTAATTAATCAACACAGATCGCCTCCATCCTGCGATGTCATGTAGTGTCAGACTCTCATGTACGCAGTGAATTTCTCTTGAAGCTCAGTTGTGTAACATTTCATCAAGACAGGAATGAAATTGTAGATTGGTGTTGAATTCTGCAGTAGAGTACCTTCCACCATTAACCTCATGAATTATTATGTGTTGTTATGTACGTTAATCCTCATGTTTTGAAGCTAAAGAGCACAAAATTTTATCGCAGTTGGATAAACGGTATTGCAGCGCTCGGGAGTGTGTGTGTGTGTGTGTGTGTGTGTGTGTGTGTGCATGTGTGTGTGTGTGCGTCTTTTCCTTAGGTTATTTAATGTTAGTATAAATAGTTTGTAAGCCAAGGGACTCATAACCACAGTAGTTAAGTTGCATTGATTTACAACCATTTTATTAGAACCAAACGCACCTTACTTTTGGACTAAGCCTCATATATTAAACCTTTATGGGACAAAACTTTGTTTTCAGAAAATTTGAAAGGTAATGTTTTTATTGCATCCCATTTAGCTTATCTAGGCATGCCATACACTCAGAATTATCTTTTGTTCATTTAAATAGAAATTGAAAGGAAGAAATAGGTGCCGGCCGCGGTGGCCGAGGGGACTAAGGCGCTTCAGTCACGGTCTGCACGGCCACTACGGTCGGGGGTTCGAATCCCCCCTCGGGCATGGATATTTGTGCCGTCCTTAGTATAAGGTAGTTCGTAAGTAGTTTGTAAAGTTTAGGGACTGATGACCCCGTAGTTAAGTCCCATAAGCTTAACAAACATTTGAACATTTTTTGAAGAAATAGGTGGTTGATGTACAGACCACTATCCATTTTTGGTTGGGCTTAGACTACTGTGATTGGTGGTTATTTAGAAGACCATTTTCTTATATCTGGAATAGATAATAGATAACTGAAAACTGACATTTGGAATGCAAAGAAGATGCAATTTATTAACTAATTAACTGATTTACAATTGAACACATTACAATATTCAAACACTCGTTATTTCCAATGAAACGGTGAAAAGAAGAAAGTCGAAGAGGAACTTTGAATTACTTGCATGTAATACTCCTTCGTTTGGGTTTCTTCTCTTGGGATTGCTACAATGAGCACACCTTCTGCTCGTACCTACTGTGGCAAATGCGCCCCTACATTCAACACTGTCTGTGGATCCACGTTTGAAACATTTTGCCCATCATCACTGTCAGTGATTACACTTGATTGTTGAGGTGATGCAGGAATTATAACACCTCAAGAATCATGGAGTGATCTATATCCCTTGCTTGTATATGTGGGACGAGTGTTTGGCAATACGTCGTCGGCATCTGAATCATCTCCACACTCAGAGTCAACAGCTTCATCATCACCTATTTTGTCTATCAAACTTTGGAAGTCTTCTGATAACACCTATTGATGAAAATGTGTTATTAGTTTTGTACATCTGTAAAAATGAAGTGCGAGGTTATGACAATTTACATTTTGTGAATGTTCATTTTCTATTAATTAGTTAGCCAGACACTATATCTGGATTATATATATAGTAAATAACTAGCATATTGTCTAGGTATAACGTTAATATTGGAGAGTTCCCTGTACGTATTTGAAATAAGAGCACTTGTAATAACCCCTACGTTACCTCTGTATTATTACTGGTATTCTATATTTAGGTGGATAAGAGGTATATTCAATGTAAAACACACAACTATTAATGCTATAAATGTCATACACACACAATATATATATATATATGCGCTTTCAGTGGGACACGTTTCTCTTTCGCACACAAAACAGCACCAAAGATATTTCTTCTCACGTGGATAGTGGTCGCCTAGCCAACCATCATTTCAATAAGAACTTTCCACAAACCGCAGAAAACGAAAAGTGGTTGCCTGAACGTACACCATCCGTTTAGCAACACATCCCTACATTGCATGAATCTTTATTTTGGCGCAAAAATATATATATGATAGAAAATGTTCACGTATGCAGGGGAAAAATATTAAAAATATAACTCATTTAACAATGTGAAAGTCATTATTTACCTATTGCCATTGTCAACATCATGCATTTATACATAAGTCACTCTGCAGGAAAATATTGGTATCCAATATCTTTTCTACTCCGATTAGATGTCTGTCCATGATTTTTTTTTCTTTTATTTGACAGAACTCAGTTTGTAATTACATTAATGCTCAACAGTGAGTAAAATCCGCTGGAACGCCATTTGTTGCATTACTCCTCAATTCATGACTGCACGCCTTCTATGGAGGAAACGATCAACACCATGCAGTATGGGGTTAAGTTGTTGTTGTTGTTAGGTTTTTATAGGGGGGCTAAACGGCTGGGTTATCAGTCCCCCCTATATATAGGTTTAAGCGTCGTTAAGGCTTATTTTTTAGTGTAAAACGTACACTGTTTCGCACTTATGGTAAGTGGGCAGTATATCGATTACTATCCTATAAACTAGTGTTTTTCAACCTTTTCGAATATGCGACCCCCTTACAAGTAAAAATATTTTGGTGACCCACCCACTCTTCACAAACCGTAACAAAACCTATGTTATCTCAAATGTCACGAATTTAATTTTCTTTCTTTTGCTTCAGCTTTCTTTTAAATTTTGGATGAAGTTTTTTGTGTGTTTTTCGAAAAGGAACACATTATTCTATTTTTACATGATTTTCGGCAGAAAACAATATTTTGCTTACCGACTGTTTCGCATTTCAGGCAAGACTCAGACGCGAATTATACTCATTAAGAAAGGTCCCACTATTTTCAAAATTATTGTTTAAAGTTGTTTTACTGTGCAGTGCTTCCACAATACAGTTTTTAGACTTCGCACTTATTCCTGTATTATAAAAACAATCTATAATGAACGTTACACAAATGGAACTACGGGGTCATCAGTCCCTAAACTTACAAACTACTTATGAACAAGATAACACTAAGGACGGCACAAATACCCATGCCCGAAAGGGGGATTCGAACCCCCGACCTTAGTGGCCGTGCAGACAGTGACTGACGCGCCGCAGTGCCCTCTGCCACCGCGGTCGGCGAACGTTACACGAGGAATTCCGTAATTTTAACATGAAATATGTTTCACTTGGGCATACGTTTTTGTATTACAGAACCTCTCGTAATTTTATGGTGGAATTTCTTCCTCCTGTGTCGCGGTGGAGTGGCCGAGCGCTTTAAGGAGCCACGCTGCGGAGCGAGCGGTAGCTCTTCGGAGGAGTCGAGTCCTGTCTCGGGCATGTGTGTGAGTGTGTGTGTGTGTTTGCACTTAGGTTTTTTAAGTAGTTTGTAAACCTAGGAACTGATAACGAGTAGTTAAGTCCCATGGATATACAAAAAATGTCCTTTCAATTCGTACTGTTGTTGTTTGTTCAGCTTAAGGGACTAAACTGCGGTGTCATCAGTCTCTAAACTTACAAACTACTTATGAACTACCTTATACCAAAGACGACGAAAACATGCATGCCCGAGGAGGGATTCGTACCCCCGACCGTAGCGGCCGTGCAGACTTGGGTGGCGCGCCGCAGACTGCTCGGCCACTGCGGCCAGCAATTCGTACTGTGACGGCAGACCCCCGAGCTAGGCTTTGCGACTCCCATGGGGGACGCGATCCACAGGTTGAAAAACACTGCTATAAAGGGCTAAGTCTGAAACTTTCTGGCAGATTAAAATTGTGTGCCGGAACCGGGACTCGAACCTGGGACCTTTGCCTTTCGCGGGCAAGCGCACCACCGACTGTGCTATCCCGACACGACTCACGATGCCGCCTCACAACTTTACTTCCGCCAGTACCTCACCTCCTACTTTCCAAACTTCACAGAAGGCAAAGGTCCCAGGTTCGAGTCCCGGTTCCGCCACACAATTTTAATCTGCCAGGAAGGTTTCATATCAGCGCACACTCCGCCCAGAGTGAAAGTTTCATTATGGAAACATCCCTTAGGCTGTGGCTAAGCCATGTCTCCAACATATCCTTTCTTCCAGGAGTGCTTGTCTTGCATGGTTCGCAGGAGAGCTTCTGTGAAATTTGGAAAGTAGGAGGCGAGGTACTGGCGGAAGTAAAGTTGTGAGGCGGCATCGTGAGTCGTGTCGGGATAGCACAGTCGGTAGTGCGCTTGCCCGCGAAAGGCAAAGGTCCCAGGTTCGAGTCCCGGTTCCGGCACACAATTTTAATCTGCCAGGAAGGTTTCATATCAGCGCACACTCCGCTGCAGAGTGAAAGTTTCATTCTGGAAACATCCCTTAGGCTGTGGCTAAGCCATGTCTCCACCATATCCTTTCTTCCAGGAGTGCTAGTCTTGCATGGTTCGCAGGAGAGCATCTGTGAAGTTTGGAAAGTAGGAGGCGAGGTACTGGCGGAAGTACAGTTGTGAGGCGGCATCGTGAGTCGTGTCGGGATAGCACAGTCGGTAGTGCGCTTGCCCGTGAAAGGCAAAGGTCCCAGTTTCGAGTCCCGATTCAGGCACACAATTTTAATCTGCCAGGAAGTTTCATATCAGCGCACACTCCGCTGCAGAGTGAAAGTTTCATTCTGGAAACATCCCTTAGGCTGTGGCTAAGCCATGTCTCCACCATATCCTTTCTTCCAGGAGTGTTAGTCTTGCATGGTTCGCAGGAGAGCTTCTGTGAAATTTGGATAGTAGGAGGCGAGGTACTGGCGGAAGTAAAGTTGTGAGGCGGCATCGTGAGTCGTGTCGGGATAGCACAGTCGGTAATGCGCTTGCCCGCGAAAGGGAAAGGTCCCAGGTTCGAGTCCCGGTTCCGGCACACAATTTTAATCTGCCAGGAAGTTTCATATCAGCGCACACTCCGCTGCAGAGTGGAAGGGCTAAGTCGTCAATGTCAAGGTATAATGGCATCACTTCTGGGTGGACGGCATTGCTTCAGGAGCAGAGGCGGCAGGCAGACGCCGGGATGGAGACGTGCGGACGGCGGGGTCCTCGCGGCGTCGCGTTGCGGTAACGCGATAGCCCTCCGTGGCGGCCCTAGCCAGCAGTGGCGGCGCCGTCTTCCGTGGCGGGCGGCGGCTCGCCTTACCGCCCACGCCCACGCACGCGTGATCCCCGGCTCCCTGGGGAACCTCTCAGGGCGGCGAGGAAACCGCCGCCACAACCTGCCGCGCTGGGAGGCGCGACCGAGCCGCGCGCCACCACTTGCTGCACGCCGCGACACTTTGCGGAGCAATTTTTTTTATTTATTCTTTATTATGGCTTTTGGTTACAGTGACCATACAGCCAGCGATTATTATAGTGACAACATTATAATAGAATTGAGATTCTTACAATGTATAGCACAATTTTAATAAGTGTCTCACATCATACAGCCTTAGAATAAAAGTAGAAAAATCATATGTACAAGACATAAAACAATACATATTTAAAAGTACGAGTGACATATAATACAACGAAAGTGCAAACAGCATAGTACCATATGAGAGGTGAAAAGACAAATAAAAGTCAAAATATAATATAAAATTACTTATGCAGTTTCACGCTGTGCATGTTCAAGTTAGACACACTAGCTCTAAAATTATAGCTGTATGCCGGTGACTTTGAGGTAGTCCTTCAGTAGACTGTACTTAAACTTGTCGAATCCATGAAGGAGGACTGTGACACTTGTGGGGAGGGGGTAACCCCTCGCAACCAGCGTGCGGTAGAAGACACTTTGTGTGGCCGTGTACTTGGTGCATGCCAGTACGATGTGGTTGAGATCCGCCACTTCCGTTACATCTTTGTCACATTGCCGAGAAGCGATGATTTTCAAACGGTGTAGGTGGGCAGGGTAACATCCATGTCCCAGTCTCATCCGAATGACGTCTACTAAGCGTCATCGATGAAAACCATGGTCGTGAGGAGACATTTGGTTGTATAGCTGCCAGGTGTCCTCCCTTAAACGCTTGAGAGAGGTGCCATTTGCGGAGCAATTCTCTTCGCCTCATCGCAGTTTTGGCTCACTTTAGGTTACGGTAGTTTCCGGGCATGGGTTCCCATTCTCATTTTGTCCCTCAAGACGCTTAATATGTCCCTTACTAGTTTGTTGGTGTAATTATGAAACACACTGACGTATGGAACACACAGCCATCTCCGTCTTTGATGTCCATTTACTGGCGGGGATACGCGATGGATGAAATTTTGTAGGAGACATTTTTCATTGTTCGCATATGAGGAATCGCGCTGCGATGCCCGAGTGCGCGAATTTAGTTTCACCCTGTATATAAAGATGTACTGCCTCACGTGTTCTTACATTCCTCCGAAATCCATACTGATCTTCCTGGAGGTCTACATCTACATAGATACTCTGCAAATCACATTTAAGTGCCTGGCAAAGGGTTCATTAACCACTTTCATAACTTTTCTCTACCGTTCCATTCTCTAATAGCGCGCGGGAAGAAAGAACACCTAAATCGTTCCGTTTTCGATTATTTTATTGGGATGGTCATGTCTCCCTAAGTAGGTGGGTGATAGCAAAATATTTTCACATTCATAAGTAAAAGTCGGTGATTGAAACTTCGCAAACAGATCACGCCGCAATGAATAACGTCTTTCTTTTAATGATTTCCACCCCAATTCGTGCAACATTTCCGTGACGCTTTTGCCCCCCGTAACGTGATAAAACAAAACGAGCTGCCCTTCTCTGAACCTTCTCAATATCTTCCGTCAGTCCCACCTGGTGAGGGTCCCACAAGGGGCAACAGTACTCCAGGAGAGGACGCACAAGTGTGATGTAGGCAGTCTCTTTGTTGGAGCTGGTGCATCTTCGAAGCGTTCTGCCAATGAAACGTTACCTTTGATTCGCCTTCCCCACAATATTTTCTATGTGTTCTCTGCAATCAAAGTTGTTCGTAATTGTAACTCCTAGGTATTTGGTAGAATTTACGACCTTAATGTTTGACTGATTTATCCCGTAATTGAAGTTCAGTGGATTTCTTTTAGTGGTCATGTGTATTACTTCACACTTTTCTTTATTTAGTGTTAATTGCCAATTTTCGCACCAAGTAGAAATTTTTTCTAAATCGCTTTGCAGTTGCTTTTGATCCTCTGTTGACTTCACTAACCGATAAACGACAGCATCATCCGCGAACAGTCTAAGGGAGCTATTCATATTGTCTCCTAAATCGTTCATAAACACGAGGAAGAGTAGGGGACCTATAACGCTTCCCTGTGGAACGCCAGATATCACTTCTGTTTTACTCGATGACTTACCGTCAGTCAGGTCAGTTCCTACCAGTATTTTTGCTTATCAGGAAGTAATTCGTGATAAAAGTTTTGCACCCACGGCTATTAGAGTCAGCATGAGAAACTTCCGCAACCTCGGTGGGAACGTCTCCTGTGGCCCGCACGGCGACCGCAGCGGCCGACTCGCAAAACTGTGCAGCGACCAGTTCAGCCGTGAGTAGCGCGTAATATACGCGGATGAGTAAAGAGGGCAGACGGATCTGCATTTCAGCGGCGCGCGAGGAGCAACTCTGAACGATAGCCGGCGTGACTGCAGTGGAGAATGCGGCCATAATTATTCCTGGTGGGCGGCGGCAGAGGTGCCGTTGCCATGGTTACGGCGGTTTTTAGCCGCGCACGGCGGCGGTCGTCTACCGCAGGCGCCGCGGACGCGGAAAGAGGCGGCGCTGGCAAAAAAGGGAAGCGGCATTCACGCTGGCACCGGGAAACGTTATTCAAAAATACGTGACCGCCAGGAACTAGTCGCTCCGGCGTGAAATGCATAGTTGCCACACGCAAATACTCTTTTTGGAGTAACTTGGTAACAGTGCGTTTTGTAGGAGCAGCTCAGAGCAAAAGTTCAATTCTATTGGCCCACTTTAGGATACGGTAGTAACATAAAAGTGGGCCTTTGGGATCGTCTTTTGACAGCTCGAAATTTAAATGAAAATAACGGCTTAATCATGCATATGACACGAAAATTGAATTACCGATAGTGTAGAGGAGAAAATTCTCTACAACTTTGCTTTCTTATGTTTTTTTTTCATATCTCGTATCGTTTCAGAGATATTTGCCAAAATAACGACGATTTCGGGATGTATGTCTGTCCGTCTGTCTGTCTGTCCGTAACGTGTTCCCTGTTTTTAAGACGAACCGTTCAACCGATCAGCACCAAAATTTGCGCACTTAATTGCAGGCCGCCAGAGACTATAACCTCCCATTTTCAAATTTTTCGGACAAACAATACGGTAGTAATAGCAAAAAAAACCGTTTGTAATATAATTGTAATTGCAAACGAACCGTTCATCTGACACGAAAATTGAATAACCTAATTGGTAGAGGGGAAAATTCTCTACAACTTCGCTCTATTATGTTTGTTTCATATCTTGCATCGTTGCAGAGATATTTGCAAAAACTAACGGCGATTTGACGATGTCTGTCTGTCTGTAACGTGTTCCCATATTTTAGGTCGAACCGTTCTACTGATCGACACCAAATTTTGCAGGCGTAATTGTTGGCTACCAGAGACCAGACCCTCGCTTTTTGAAATATTTCGGACAAGAAATACGTTAGTAATACCGAAAAAAGCCGTTTGTAATGTAATTTTAATTGCAAATAAACCGTTCATATGAAGCGATAATTGAATAAACGAATTTGTAGAGGAGAAAAATCAACTTTTTTGCCTTATCTTTTTTTCATATCTCGTCTCGTTTGAAAGATATTTGTAAAAATAACGGAGTTTTGACACCCTCCACTAAATTAACGAAAACAAGCCGTTCGCAGATGTCACGTGACATTCCTCGCCCATAACTGTCACTGGCATACGCCATCTTGCGCTGCGTTTTTGATGATTTTCTTATTGTAACTTACACGTTCTCATTTCAAAGTAAAGGCGCACTGAAGAATTAACAAAAAGACGTCGTTCTTCGTAGGATAAATGATAATCCAGTGTCTACAAATGCCATATTAGCATCAGTTAACAACGGCCATCTATAATATGAGATTAAAGGTCGCAATCTCTAATTGTTACCTGTAGCGTAGTGGGCAATGTGTTGGACTGTGATGCTGAAGCTCAGTAGTTCGGAACCCTCCAGGACATAATTTTTTTTCCTACAAGTGTTTCAGACACTGTTATTAATTAGTTTTTCATCATTTAGATTATTATTTTGGTCCAAAATGTTTGCAAAAAGTTATAAAACTACAAATATAAAGTGGGCCGTAAAACACGTCAGAGCAATTTTTTCTAAATGAATGATCAACCAGAAAAAAATGTTCCTAACACAACAAAGCGAAAGTTGAATATGACCTGGTAACAAAAACTAGCCTCCACCTGTGCAAACGACAATACCAGGTTATGTGGCCAAAACGGCGACAGACGAAGCCATTCGTGAAAGTGAGGGCTGCTCCATTTTTTGTATTTTAGTAGAATCAGTATTTTCGGCGTTATCAAGGCGGGGTCACCACTGACGGGAATATTATTACACTTTTAGCCCACGTACAGTAAATAATATTCAGTTAGATACCCCAAAGATACAATGAGAGCAACTTCACTGCGTTGTATTTGCGAGACAGGAAATAGTTTTCCAGAGAGATTGTGACACCTCGACAACCACAGAACATTCATAAGAACATACAAAACAGAAAAAATTAACTCTTCTAAGAGTAAACAAAAAGCGTATAAAACATAGAAAAAACACAGCGCTGCTGATGGCAAAAGCGGAACTCAAACTGTGGCGATCCAATAACACACGTCACGACTCCACAGACACAATGGTACTTCACATCTCACTATAACACCGTCGGTGGATGGCACCATACACTATGAAAATGTGTACAAAAAAAAAAAAATTAAAAAAAAATTCAAATGTTTGTAAATCTGTCGGACCAAACTGCGTGGTCATCAGTCCGTAACTTACAAACTACTTAAACTAAGGTAAACTAACCTAAGGACAACACACACACACACACACACATGCTCCAGGGAGGACTCAAACCTCCGACGGCGAGCAACCACGCGCTCCGCAGCTAGGCGCTTTAGACCGCTCGGCTACTCCACCGCGGCAAAATATGTACAAATTCCTATGCAGTGAGCATAGCCTACTGTGCATGTTCTCAAGATCTGTTTGGGCTAGTCACGTGGCTCTGGGTCGAGTCGGCTTCGTTGCGTAGTGTGACACTGGTGAAACAAATATCACACGCATTTGACTTGTTTCAAGCACGTTATATATGTTGAACAATTAGTAGCAGGCTATGGTACAATATTGTTGCTGGTATGTGAAAGGAAGACTAGTAGTAAGTTATGTACAAATTTCGTATAGGCCTACTTGTGAATGTCGTGTTGATATAAGGCACTTCAAGTGTTCAAAAAGTTCGAAACACGGTATTATAAGGTGTTGGATAGTAGAGAAAATGTTTATGATTTTTCACTAGTTTAAGAGAAAAATGTTAGATACCGATAACTTCTAAAGTACGTTTGAGTCAACTGTCAAATCTGTGTAGAGATAGGGCCGTAGACAAGTTAGAATATACGTCAAAATTCGCACTTCAGTGAGAGTAGTTTATAATAGTTTTCACAACGAAACTGTCACGTAAATTGGTAAAAAATGCTAAGAAATTCTGGTCGTATATAAGGTATACTAGCGGCAAAACACAATCAATACCTTCACTACACGACAGCAATGGTTCTGATAAATCAAAATTGCTTATTACAGCTTTCCCAAATTCATTCGCCAACTAAGACGATACAAATACTCCAGAAATCATATCAAGAACAGCTGCCATCATACATAATTTGGAAGTGTATACCTCCGGAGTATTAAAGCCACTTAAACCACTTCACAAACGTTTACCAATTAGGCTCCTTTCAGAACATGCTGATGCTGACGTCACATGTCACATCAAACAGTATACTCAGTAAAACATACGTACCTAAAGACTAGAATATTCAAGAAGGGCAATATAAGTTATCCCTGAAAATTACAGGCCTATATCATTGATGTCGGTTTGCAGCAGGTTTGTAGAACATAAACTGTGCTCAAATATTATGAACTACCTCGAAGAGAACGACCTGTTAAACCTACATTCAACAAGGATTCAGAAAGTATCTTTCCTGTCAAACACAGCTAGCCTTTGCTCGCATAATGTGATGAGTGCTATCGACAAGCGATGTCAAATAGATTCCGTGTTTCCAGACTTCCGGAAGGATTTTGACACTGTACCTCACAATCGCCTTCTAATGAAGTTGCGTCCTTATGGAATGTCGCCACAGCATTGAGTTTGATTCGTTATTTTCTCTCAGAAAAGACATATTACGTTGTAATTGACGGTAAGTCATCGAGTAGAACAGAAGTGATATTCGGTGTTCCCCAGGGAAGTGTTATAGGACCCCTACTGTTCCCTAGTTTTATAATCGATTTAGGAGACAATGTGAGTAGCTCTCTTAGACCGTGGATGATGCTGGCATTTATCGGTTAATAAACTCACCAGAAGATCATAAGAACCTGGAAACTAGTTTAGGTAAGATAGTAGCATGGTGCAAAAGTTGAGAATTGGCCAGAATAATGAGGAGTGCGAAGCCATCCACATGATCTCTAAAAGAAACCCGTTAAACTTCAGTTACACGATAGATCAGTCAAAACTGCCATTCGCCAATTCACCTAAATACCTAGGAATGACTCAAATTGGAAAGAACATATAGAAAATATAGTAGGGAAGGCGAACCAAAGGCCACTTTTCTTTAGCAGAAAGAACATGCAAAATTTCTACTAAAGAAACTGGCTACACCACTCTTGTGCTTTCTATTTTGAAACATTGTTGCGCATTGTGCGAACCACATTAGGTGGGCTGACGGACGGTTTAGAGAAATTTCAGAGAATAGCAGCTCGTTTTGTATCATCGCGATACAGGAAAGAGAGTTTCACGGACATGATGCACGAGTTGGGGTGGAAATCATTAAAAGAAGTCTTCTTACACTGCGAAGAGATCTATTTGCGAAATTACTTTCACCAAATTTGTCTTCCGTATGCTAATTTCTTTTGTCAGCACCCGCCTGCATAGGGAGACATGATAACAAATAATAAACCAGATCGAATATGTGAAGATTTAGGTGTTCCTTTTTCCTGATAGCTATCACGGAATGGAACTGTAGAGAAATAACCCGCTGCCATGCATTGCAATGTGACTTGCAGAATATTTAACAGATGCAGATTATATGAAAAGGAGAATCAGTTTCTTGCCGTATCTGGGAGCTTCAAGAAGTTTTAAATCAAAAAATCTTGATATAACGCATGTTGGTCCAGGGGCAATCTTAAAATTTATTAGAAAAAAATGCACTGTTCGAAGCCAGGATAACTATACTAGTTATTTATTTGGGATAACCTGTTTCTACAAGCAAAGTTGCTGTTAGAGATTGGAAAAATAGATCTTACTTATACATATTTTAATCTTTATTTCAATAATAATGTTCTGACTTGCCTTAAAAACTTGTATGTTTAATACCTTACAGATCTGAAGATGGACCTGTAAACAGGCCGCAACCGGTTATCATTTGTATAAATGATATTTTTTGCGATTTGTGACTTTTTTATTTATAAATGTATCACTGATGTTTTCCTGCAACCACCTACTAACATTTTCAGACTTAACCCTCTCATGCAAGAATTATCCTTAAGGAAGCGATCGAAATAAGATTATCTGATAATCTTATTAATAGGGAAAAAGGTTTTCCATTGAGTAAAACGTGGAATCCCATTTTATCTAATATTAAAAAACAACGGTCTAGTTTTCGACCAGCTTCTTCTTAATTTTCGATTACTCGCTTTGGCCAACTTCTATCGCTGGTGGCGCTGCTATACTCTTCACATCCCAGAAGGCGTTCTTCCACTTCTTGCACATGCGCACTGGCCTGTTCCCGCGGTATAAAGGAGCCGCCGTAACTGATATGTCCTCAGTTCCGGCGTGATTGTGCACCAGTCATACCTGAAGATGGCGGCCAGGTGGACCGCCGAAATATCGTATCAGAAGATCGACTTAATCCGGCCGCAAACCCGTGAAGAACAACAAATATTATTACGCCGGGAAAATCTACGGAATTACATTCTAGCATTCATAATTAGTTCTCATATGAGGTGACTGTGCTTTTACGGTCACGTCAGATGTAAAAGATGACAGAAATGAGACAAAATTTAAGTGTCATCATTTGAGGACACGACGCATGAGAGGGTTAAGATCGTTTAAACTGACATGCAAACAGGGTTTTTACTACACTGATGAAAACAAATACGCAATTCACGAGGCATGGTCTAGGAGACCCCAACATAGGTCAACAACACTTGTCAGCAACAAACAATGTGTTAATGCCAGTGATTGTGTAACATTGCACGGTTGTCGATATAACAAGGGTAGTGACAGTGTAGAAGCATTCCGACAGAATTGTCCTTGGAGAGCAAGGTCAAAAATTGTTCTGGGCTCAGAATCCACACCTCGTCAGTTTAGAGGCAAGAGGAGTGACCTAAATTGTTCAGTACTGATAAAATTACTAAACGGATGCATAAAATATACTATGGAAATTTTCTGGTACTGCCAGAAAAACAAATAATATGACTTATTATTCTGTCGACTCCTGTAAATGAATCAACTTTGCAATTGTTGGAAATGAAAGATGCTGACTGGAATGTTTGAGCAGTGACGCGCTGATTTTTCCATAAACGTCCGCGCGTGTAGTCCTGGCGACGTAACGCGACAATATTGAATCAGAAATGCTGACCAATCGGCGTCCGCGCAGGCCTTCGCTGCAGTAATGAGGACCGCATCGACAATGGGACCGGTTGTGCGCTAAATGTAAACAAATTTTCGAGTGCCGTGAATAAACAGCCTGACCGAATGCGTGTCGCTTCATTATTATTTTGCAGGTCCGCAGTATCTGCTGTGTGTGTACGTGTATGTCTATTGGACGCAAGCGTGAATGCTCCGCACACGGCCGTTGGTGGAAAAACGAAATGTGCTGCTGTATCCGTTTGTTTAGCTTGTAATGTTCGCCGAAAGAACTGTTTTGGCTTTTTCGCAGCGATTGGGCACGTTGTAGAAATGAACGGTCTATGTCTCTCGTCACTATATTTTTACTGTGCCGCTGTTTTTTTCTCTTCGCTTACAACGAGAACATGAAACCATTCAGTACTAGCAGTCTTGGCGATATCATTTTATTGAGAGTCCATCGACGAGGCAGTGTTGTGGTCAATCGCGCCCGGCAGTGGAAGTTAATGGGTTGGGGCACATCAGCGTACACTAAACGGACTGTGGTTTGCAAAGATTGCCTGTTAATCTCTCGAGATCGGTTCGAACATTGTATAGTATGGAAGCATTCTGTCCCGTTCAGAATACTGGCAAGTAACACCACTCACGTGCCAATCGGCATTTCCGAGACTCGTCTACATCTACATAAATACTCTGCAACTCTCACTGAACAGCATGGCAATGGATTAATCGAAACGCTTTTCAGATATTTCTCAACCGTTCCATTTTATAATATCACGCGGGGAAAAGGAACACCTACACTCCTGGCCATTAAAATTGTTACGCCACGAAGATGACTTGCTACAGACGCGAAATTTAACCGACAGGAAGAAGATGCTGTAATATGCAAATGATTATCTTTTCAGAGCGTTCACACAAGGTTGGCACCGGTGGCGACACATACTACGTGCTGACAAGAGGAAAGTTTCCAATCAATTCCTCATACACAAACAGCAGTTGACCGGCGTTGCCTGGTGAAACGTTGTTATGATACCTCGTGTAACGAGGAGAAATGCGTACCATCATGTTTCCGACTTTGATACAGATCGGATTGTAGCCTATCGCGATTGCGGTTTATCGTAGCGCGACATTTCTGTTCGCGTTAGTCGCCATCAAATGACTGTTGGCAGAATATGGAATCGGTGGGTTCAGGAAAGGCAATACGGAACGTCGTGCTGGATCCCAACGGCTTCGTATCACTAGCAGTCGAGATGACAGCCATCGTATCCACATGGCTGTAACGGATTGTGCAGCCACCTCTCGGTCCCTGAGTCAACAGACGGGGACGTTTGCAAGACAACAACCATCTGCACGAACAGTTCGACGATATTTGCAGCAGCATGGACTATCAGCTCGGAGACCATGGCTGCGGTTACCCTTGACGCTGCATCAGAGACAGGAGCGCCTGCGATGGCGTACGCAACGACGAACCTAGGTGCACGAATGGCAAAATGACATTTTTTTTTTTTCGGATGAATCCAGGATCTTTTTACAGCATCATGACGGTCGCATCCGTGTTTGGCGACATTGCGGTGAACGCACATTGGTAGCGTGTATTGTCATCGCCATACTGGCGTATCACCCGGCGTGATGGTATGCGGTGCCAATGGTTACATCTCGGTAACCTCTTGTTCGCATCGACGGCACTATGAACAGTGGCCATTACATTTCAGATGTATTACGACCAGTGGTTCTACCCTTCATTCGATCCCTGCGAAAACGTAGATTTCAGCAGGATAATGCACAACCGCATGTTGCAGGTCCTGTAAGGGGCTTTTCTAGTTACGAGAAATGTTCCATTGCTGCCCTGGCCAGCACATTCTCCATATCTCTCGCCAAATGGAAACGTCAGGTCATTGGTTGCCGAGTAACTGGCTCGTCACAATACGCCAGTCACTACTCTTGATGGACTGTGGTATCGTGTTGAAGTTGCATGTGTATCTGTACCTGTACACGCCATTCTGGGTACTGATTTCTCAGGATGTATGTACCAAAATTGTGTGAAAATGTAATCACATGTCAGTTATTGTATAATATATTTGTCCAATGAATACCCGTTTATCTTCTGCATTTCTTCTTGGTGTAGCAATTTTAATGGCCAGTAGTGTATATATCTCATTTATTTTATATGATGATCATGTAGGTGGATGCCATCAAAATATGTTCGCATTCGGAAGAGAATGTTTTACACTCCAACTCGTGCATCATTTCCATGACACTCTCCCCTAAGTAGCAATAAGACAAAACTAGCAGCCCTTCTCTGAACTTTCTCTAAATCGTCCATTAGTCCCACTAGGTGGGAATCCCACAGTGAGCACCAATACTGCAAAATCGGAAGCACATGTGTAGTGAAGCCTGTTTCTTTCGTAGAACTGTTGCATCATCTAAGTGTTCTGCCAATACCTTCGCACATTTTATTATTTAGGGTCAATTGCCCATTTTTTTCATCGCGCAGATATCTAAATCACTTTGCAGTTGCTTTTTATCGTCTGGCGAATTTACTACCCGATAAATGACAGCATCATCCGCGAACTGTCTAAGAGAGCTGTTAACGTGGTCTCCTAAACCGTTTTTGAATATAAGGAACAGTAGGGGCTCTGTAACACTGCTCTGGGGAACTTCTGTTTTACTCGATGACTTTCCGTCTATTAGTACTTACTGTGTCCTTTCTGACAGGAAATCACGAATCCAGTCGCACAGCTGTGGCGACAGTCCATCAGCATGCAATTAGATTAAGAGACGCTTCTGAGATACAGTGCTTGCCTACGGTTTTGAATATGTATTTTCCGTAATATGTAGAGGGTAAGTTAGTGTTACTACTAATTGAAATCGTATGCTTTGGGTACATTTTCGGAATTTGTTCGAAGCTTTCTTTGAATATTTCTGCAACCGAGTCGACAAACAGTGGCAAGTAAAATGAACTAATTATTAATTTATCCAGTTTGTCAAGTATAACCTCTTCCCATATCAACTCACAAGAACCATCTACTTCGCTACAAGGTAAACTGCTTGTGACAACAATAAATACGCCACCGTCTGTTTTATGTAATTTATCCATTCTGCATTTGTCTCTTTGTAAAATCTTCAGTTGATCTCCGGCTTCTAGCTATGATGATTTGAGCTTCAGTTCTATTACCGGTTGGAGCTCTGGTACTTCTCCTACACAGCTACAACTGTTAGACCAATGGTTTTTAGGTCTGTGTTCTTCCTATCTTTGAACTGTACTCTTTCAGATCCCGTGTAACCGCTTCCTGCGTATAGTGGACTCCTGATCTATTCAGCGGAATCTGGAACCCCACGACCCCATGGCACACGTCGATGAATCTGCCACCTACACGGTCAAAGAACCGTCTGCGCTCTTTACCATAGGTCCAGCGTCGGTTCTGTCAATAATTCTGCTAATGTTGAGCTTTGCTTTCATCTTTCAACCACGACTGGCAGTCTTTATCACTTCAGATAGTAGCTCAAATCTGGAGAGAATCCCTTCGGATCTAAAGCGATACCAATCATTGGTACCGACGGAAGCACCTACAGTTAGCTGCACCCCGTACACTTCATGGCATCCAGAAACACCCTTAGACAACTGTAATGACTCCGCCCTGTTTGACTCCCCTCCCTAGCAGCCTTATTCTTATGGGACTCCATTACCCGCTTAGCGTTGGAGCTTCAAACTACAAGTAAACCCACCATCTGTGATAGCCCGGATTTAGCAGGCTGGAAGGTAACCACAGGAAAAGCAACACCATCCGGCTCAAGAAGATTGTCTGGGACAGATGTTGCCTGAAATCTGTTCGTAAGACGAAGCGGAGACGCCTCACGATCGGTGCCCCAGGAAGTCTTTCGCTTCCTACTACGCACTGGGACAACCTCCCATACGACCACGAGTGGAATGTCTGCCTCACTGCTATCAGTAACAGCGCTCGCCGCAGCCGTTGGCCGATCGGTGGACTCGTCGGACGTGATGAGACATTCGTTCGGTTCCTACGGCCGGCGCACAACAACGGCGCCCTGCGATCGCAGCCTCCAGCTGTACAACCGAAGTTAACACAGCCTGCATCCGCACACAGCAGTCACAGACGCTATCCGTGACTGGAGTACCGAGAAAAACGAACAACTAAAAATGCTCCGTGTAGACTCTTGACTTGAGATATCTTGTAGACTGGGTCAAAATAATTTTTTTTCCCTTCCGTTTCCAAACTACTGTTGAAGTAATGAGCACATTGTCGAAATACTGAAAGATATAACAAAATGATAAAACATAATTTTCATGTTTACTATTGTACTTTACAACTATGTAATCACATCTTAATTTCGAAATGCTCCCCTTACCTCGCAACTTTGGAAGCGGTAAATGTTTTGCATAGTAAATGTAACTGTATGCTTTAAAACAAAATTAGTCGCATGTGATATCAGATATAAGATGGGAGTGTTCCTACATACCGGTACTACTATATGTGCGCTCTGTCCACCGTAAGACACTTCTCATACATGGCTATAGTATTGTTTTTCAGTGTCAAACTGTTACCGTAAAAGACAGGGTCCTAAAGGATTTAATTTACATAATAATGTCTCGCTCTCGTACGAGTCAGGGAATAGCCAACGTTAAGATGCACTCTGTCGCCATGTATGACAATACCTTCTGCACAACAATGACCACGTGCTCTAAGACGCCTTGCTGCGAAGTGAGCGGTAGCTCTGCGTCGGAATTTCGACTTCTCCGTGTGTTGTCGTTAGCATCAGTTAGTTTAAATAGTTTGTAAGTCTAGGGACTGACGACCACTGCAATTTGATCCCATCGCTTTAAAAGCATTTGAATTATTTTGGCAGCTATCGCTGGTTATCTACGTTCGACCAACACCGAGGTAAAATCTAATAATGGAAAGTCCACGTTGGAATTAAGAATGTAGTAATAAGGACTGTATACAACTCACCGCAAAGACGTGACGACGACCTGTGACAGACACATAAAAAAAGACACACACATACAACAATTAAGCTATCGGCCATGGCCTTCTTCAAAAGATAGAACATTCACACACGCAGACACGCAACATAACACACAATCGTCAGTTCCGGCCATGGCCGATAGCTGAAACGTTGTAGCAATGTGTCCTTTTTGTGTGTCTGTCGCATCTCATCGTCAAGTGTTTGCGGTGAGTTGTAAACTGCCATTACTGTATTGTTAATAAAGATAACAAGGTAAGAAATACAGAAAATGATGAGGATAATAACAGGCAAAGAGAACAAGGGAAGAAGTGTCGAAAGTATATCAAATTTTCAAGCACATTTAACAGTTGTGGAGCACTGCTTGGTTTGCTAATATAGGCTTAATCCCTCCTAGTTTAACCGAAAGAAAATGACTTAATTAAGAAAAATTCACTGTTCTCAGTCCCAGCTGAAGACCGTTTGCATCAGAATCAGTACAACAGCGAAATGAAACTGCAAACGATAAAACCTCTCAATATTACTCGCAATTTTTTTAAATACTGAAGGTCGTTGTTTCAGGCAGATGAGAAAGGTAATTTTTACCTTGTATCTGGCGAAGTTGCTCTCGAGCAACATCAGAATTGTGATTGGTTTTTGGAACAAGTTTCAAGCAGCGTCTTACGCTCGCAATGTTTCCTCCAACCAACATTTAAGGTTCCATTCTTTTTGGCAAAAGTTTCACTATGGTATGAATCTTTAAAAGACTCTGAAAGCATACGATATCGGTGTACCAGTTTCGTTCAATTTTGTGGTGCTATTTGGTTCTTATAGAAGGAAAATTTCTCATAAACGGTTAGAGGAACCCTGAAGACAAATTTTTATGCAAAACTGTTAGCCACCCCCATTCTAGTACTATTGTAAAGAAGGTTTCTAGAGGAGCGAAGCTATCTTCAGGACTGGATAAAAGCGCAGGTCATTCCGCAGGTCGTGAAGCAGATGCGCAAACCTGTACGCCTATATCTTCGACATTGGTCAGTTCCATAGTTCTGGAACACATTTTATTTTTGAATATTATGTCATTTCTTGAGACCTACTTTGTTGAAATTAATAAGGTCTCTGAAGCTAGCGATTGCGTGAAACAAAACTCGTGCTATTCATCCGCGAGATACCGTTCTTTTCAGTCACCTGATGAACGAAGTGCGAGCATATGGAATATCACACAAAATGTGTGGTTGAATTGTGGCGTTCCTAACTTACAGAACGCAGCGTGTCATTCTCAACAGAGAGAAGACTTCAGACGTTATTAAGATGTCAGTCGTGCCCTGTGGAGTGTTATAGGACCGTTGCTTTTCACAATATTCGAGGCGCGTCCAGAAAGTAAGTTCCGTTTCAATTTATTTCCGCTGCAGCGCTGCGATTGCAGTTCCGCACATGCGCTGTAGACGATGTGTATCAAGGAGAAGAACGTGCGCCATTTGGAGATCGCTGTCAGTTACGTACGTTTTGTTGTGCTTGTTTGAAATGTCGGCGTTGATTGAAAATCCCACCGCCTGTGAAATAAGGCGGTGATTCTGTTTCTGAATGCGATGAAAGTGAAACCAAGTGAAATTTATCGGCAAATTTGCGATGTTTACGGACCAAATGCGATGAGTGATTCGATTGTCAGAAGATGGGTCCGTAGTCGAGCGTAGGGATCTGCACGATAAAGAACGAAGTGGGCGTCCACCTTTGGTTACAGAAGAACTGGTTCACGCGATTGATGACAAGATCCAGGAAAACCGTAGGTTTACAATTAGTGCTATCGGTATAGACTTCCCCCAAATTTCAATGTTTCCTACTGGGTGAAGACACAGGCGGCAGATTTCTATGAAGAAGATATACAAAACCTGGTGCCACGCTATGACAAATGCCTGCAAAATTCCGGTAGTTATGTGGAAAAGTAGTTTAAGAGTTGTAGAATTTTGTGCAATAAAAATTTTTTCTGCATCTGTGTACAATTTCATTTTATTACCAAACGGAACTTAGTTTCTGGACGCGACTCGTATATGAATTACCTCGTAGATAACATCGGAAGTTAAATGACGTTTGTTGTGATTGATGCAATTTTAGAAAAATATTTTATCACGAATTCCAAATGTCCCTAGCTCTTGCGAGGGACATTGTTCAAGACTGGAGAGATTTTGGGAAGAAAACAAGAAAAATAAAACGAGAAAAACTGAAAACAACATATCATTTATGTTAAAATACTGTATTGTGCGCAAAAATGTATAGTAGTAATAAATAACAACGTTAATGTTGCTGAGCGATTTTCAGCCTCTAACACAGCACTTGCTTTACCCGCGCGCTCGGTCCGCACTTGCTGTTCCGAAGGCATCCGCGTTCTACATCAAAAGAGGTGCGAGCAAGCGCCTTCTTTGTAGCGGCTGCGCGCGGCCTTCCTATTGAGCATCGGCAGGTAAGCCTCTCCAGAGCCGCGCCTCCAAAGGAAGTGGATTCGGTTGGGAAACAGTGTTCGCACTAAAGCCCCGGCCAGAATGGGCCCACGGCGCCCGTTGCGTGCCGGGCAGCAGTAACGGCCGACGGCAGCGCTCTGGCCCGGCGCTACACCGCCGTATCGGCGACGGCAACGGCAATGCGGCATCGCCACCGCCCTCAACTCAAAATACCGCGCCACACTTCCCTAAATAGGACACGCCCCCGCGCTCAACACAAGCGGCTCCCACGCTTAGTCCGCCGTAGCAATTACTTCTTATGACGAGGTCCATCTCGGGTCGGGGCACAAGAACTCTACATCTACATCTACACTCCGCAAGCCACCCGACGGTGTGTGGCGGATTGTATCTTGGGTACCACTATCGGTTCTCCCTCCTATTCCAGTCACGTATTGTTCGCGGAGAGAAAGATTGTCGGTATGCCTCTGTGTGGGTTCTAATCTCTGATTTTATCCTCATGATCTAAATGTTCAAATGATTGTAGAACTTATTGGACTTAACTACGGGGTCATCAGTCCCTAAGCCTACAAACTACTTATGAACTAGCTAAGACTAAGGACGGCACAAATATCCATGCCCGAGAGGGGATTCGAACCCCCGACCGTAGTGGCCGTGCAGAACGTGACTGGAGCGCCTCAGTCCCCTCGGCCACCGCTGCCGGCTTTTCATGATCTCTTCGCGAGATATACGCAGATGCAAGAAATATACTGCTAAACTCCTCGGTAAAGGTATGTTCTCAAAACTTCGACAAAAGCCCGTAGCGAGCGACAGAGCGTCTCTCCTGCAGTCTTCCACTGGAGTTTATCGATCATCTCCGTAACGCTTTCACGATTACCAAATGATCATCTGTCACTTTCCACTTGTTTCACCTCTGGCAGTATAGCTCATGTGAAAAATAACGAGTAGCACCGTGGTTCGGAACCCACGTTAAACTGTAGGTCCCCCTATAACTGGCTGGGTATGTCACTTCGAAAATCGGAGGAAGGCAACGGCATACCACCTTCAAACAGGACCACGACTAGTAAAGCACTGTGGTGCTCAAACCAGTCTTCGGATTGTGGACTGCTTTACCATTATTTTTTTTTTGTTGGATCTTCTCCCTCCATCAACCACACCTGGTACGGATCCCACACCGGTGAGCAGTATTCAATCTGTGGGCGAACAAGTGTATTGTAACCTACTTCCTTTGTTTCCGGACTTCATTTCCTTAGGATTCTTCCAATGAATCTAAGTCTGGTATCTGCTTTACCGACGATTGATTTTATATGGTCGTTACATTTTAAATCACTCCTAATGCCTACTCCCAGATAATTTATGGAATTAACTGCTTTCAGTTGCTGACCTGCTATAGTGTACCTAAATGATACAGGATCTTTCTTTCTATGCATTTGCAGCACATTACACGACGTGTAGCAATACGTGAACTATAAACTCCAAAGCTAACCCACCATCTGATGCTGAACCAGATCTATGATGATACAAGTATATTAAAAATATATAAACCAACAGTTGTAACAATAATGATTTTATTATCTGGAAACCAGTTTCAGCACCTTGAGGCCCTAAATAAATAGAACAAATAATCAAGTCAAATCCTTAAATCCTATTACACGTTGTATCATAAAGGTTAAAAACAAGCAAAAACAAAAGTAATATAATGGCCTAATGAATGGCATACAACATGTACAAGAATATACTTGAATGGCGTAGGCATAAAATTCCAGACAGACCTAATTTCTACCAGATATGCTGCTGATTGCCATATAATTCAATTTTCATTTAGTTATTTTATTGTTTATTTTATTTTAAACATGGTTGCAGTTTATCAACGGTGGAACACGATCCAAAAGTCAACAAAGTTTCAGCCGATAAGTTGCAAAAATGGTTTACGTGCATAAACCTTGACCTAGGTTTCGGCAAAAGTAATTTTGCCTTCTTTAGAAGTATTACATTTAGCTCACATTAAAATAGTTGTTAAATAAAATGTCATAGAATAGAAAGTAAAATTTAAAACATGTCTACAACATAATTTTGTGGAGCACGGTCACACACAGGTCGAGTGAGCACTGCCTACAGTGAAACCTAGGTGAAGTTTATGCATGTAAACCATTTTTGCAACTGGTCGGCTGAAAGTTTGTTGACTTTTTATTTTATGTTTCATTTAATTGTATTGCGTTTTTTAAATAAATTAGGACAAAATAACTAATCTATGAAACAAAGACAGCAGTTCATAGAAAAATGGAATGATATGGATAGCTACCTATCAACACCATTTCATTTTTCTATGGGCTGCTGTTTTTGTTTCATAGATTAGTTATTTTGTCCTAATTTATTTAAAAAATGCAATACAATAAAATAAAATAACTAAATAAAAATTTAAATATATGGCAATCAATACCATTCCTGGTAGAAATTGCGTCTTACTGTAGTTTTATATCTATACCATTTAAGTAAATTCTTGTATTTATTGTATGCCATTGATTCGGCCATTTGATTACTTCAGGGCCATATATGTATATTTTTGCTTTTGCTTGTTCTTCACTTTTCGTATGATACAATGTCTAATGGGATTTATAAATTTGAATGTCGATTATTTGTTCTATTTATTTAGGGCCAAAAAATGGCAATAATGAGGTGATGAAACCGGCTTCCAAATAATAAAATAATTATTGTTACGGCTGTTGGTTTATGTATGTTTATTATGCTTTGATCATAATTTCAGCCAGCTGTTGTTCCCTCTTTCACATTATTCTGTATCTACATCGATATCCATGATGATCGTACTTCACATGTAATAGAAACAGTCAATATGGCCGGAATATATTCGGGACAAAGTTTACCAGTCAAAACAACTAAAGAGCAAAAACTTCAAATAATGCAGCTACTTTGGAAATAAATTCAAGTTTTAGACAAAAAAAAAAACAAAAAACAAAAAAAAAAAAAAAACTTGTCTTATGACAACCTATGTTTCCTAATTCTAAGTTGAACCACATGAAACCTATGTTAAGCAAACCTACTCGATTCCATCGATCGATCGAGACGCAATGCAACACGAAATTAACAGTATGTGGGGTATTATCGAATCTTTACTTTCTCCTTATTCTAATCCATTGTTAAATGTCTTTAAAACCGAAGGATCTGCGTTTAGTCCTTGATGCACGTGCTGTAAATCAGATAATCATTTCTGCTCGTACCCGTCCCCAAGTTTAGAGGAAGAGCTTCAAAAATTTAAAGGTGTACACTAAATGAAAAGTCTCGATTTGAGATCGTCATACTGGCAGGTTCCAATATCTGAATTTTTGCAGATCGTTCCCATCAATTTTGTGCCGTAATCTTTGGATTACATGTAAGTTCTGACGTTTTTATAATGGCATTAGACACCGTGTTAGCACCCGATCTATTAGACAGAATTAAGAATTACCGTCTATGTGGACGATATTTTGATTGCCACGCCCACCTGGGAAGAACACCCCCAACTCTTAGAACTACACTACTCAAATTTCTATTTTGTGGTGTAGCGATTAACTCCATAAGTCTTAGTTTGCAAAACCTGAAATTAATTATTTTGGACACATCATTTCACTAAGGGGTAATACATCAGACCCAGAAAAATTAAAGGCCATTAAACACTTTTCGTCTCCACGGAATAAAGAGCACCGTAAAGATTATGTATGTAGTATTCCATTTGAAATCGGGCGAAAAATGGGAAAATAGTTTTCGTATTTTTTTGGAAATAATAATTTCTACATGTTCCAATTAATGTAAAAGAAAACGTCATTAAATCATTACTTAAACTATTACTATTATTGGTCTTAAAATGCGGTGTAGTTAGCGTTATTTTCCGAACATGACACTTCGTGTGCTGTGAAACTCAAAAACCTCTTTCGCAATTCAGTGAACTGTGGTTCATTTGAAGCTGAATATCCAAAGCCGATCTAGGTATATAAAAATTAAATGACAACAATTATTCATTGTTGGAAAACCTATTTTCTTCAGTTATTAAGATAAATGCATTTTTCACAAGGACTTAACTTAAATAGGCTTAAACTTTCTATTACTCTTTGATTTCCGTTTCATGTACTATTGAATCCCTTATGTTCGACGTGAAAAAAAAAACATAAAACCTAGGTAAGCTCGCGCTACATTTATAGGCACGCTGCCTTCCACCCCGCAACAGTGGAAGATGTCTAGCAGCTGGACATTCAATAGGGGGCTTAACCCTGCGTAGTCGCGCGCGGGCTGACAGTTTGCACAAATGTATTTTTTTCCTTTCCTTTTCATCTCGGTGTGCCTAAAAATTAATTCCTAATCACTTCCGTGACACTTTCGCGCGTACTAAATGATCCCGTAAGGAAGCGTGCTGATCTCCGTTGCATCGTATCCATGTCTTATATCAAACAGACCTCGTACGGATCCCACACTGATGAACAATAGTGAAACGCTGGTCGAACGAGAGTTTTGTAACCGACTTCCTTTGTTGACGGACAACACTTGCTTGGAATTGTTCGAATAAATCTCAGTGTGGCATCTGTCTTACAGAAGACTGATGTTATATAGTTGTTCCATTTGAAATTGTCCCTAATGTCCACTCCCAGATATTTTATGGAAATAACTGCTTCCAGTGAAACTTCCTGGCAGATTAAAATTGTGTGCCGGAACCGGGACACGAACCTGGGACCTTTCCGTCTGGCGAGCAAGCGCTCTACCGACTGAGCTATCCCGACCCGACTCACGATACCGCCTGACAACTTTACTTGTTACTTTACAAGTTTGGAATGTAGGAGGCGAGGTACTGGCGGAAGTAATGTTGTGAAGCGGCAACGTGAGTCGTGTCGAGATAGCTCAGTCGGTAGAGCGCTTGGCCACGAAAGGCAAAGGTTCCAGGTTCGAGTCCCGGTTCCGGCACACAATCTGCCAGGAAGTTTCAAATCAGTGCACACTCCGCTGCAGAGTGAAAGTTTCATTCTGGAAACCCCTTCTAGTGTTTGCCCTACTATTGCGTAATTATGAAGGATCATTCTTCCTATGTAAACGCAGCAGTTTATACCTGTTTATGTTGAGGTTCAATTGCCATTCCCTTCACAAAGTATCGAGAGGCTGCAGATCATTCTGCATTTCGTTACTCTTTCCCAGTGTTGGGACTTATCGATAATTTACTGCATCATTCACAACAAGCGTAATTCAATTTCCGACGTCATTTACGAGGTCATTAATATATATTGTGAAAAGTAACGGTCCTGTGACACTCCACAGGGCACGCCTGACATCACATTAACGTCTGAAGAATTCTCTTTGTTGAGAATGACACGCTGCGTTCTGTAAGTTAGGAACGCCTCAATCCAACCACGCATTTGGTGTGATATTCCATATGCTCGCACTTCGTTCATCAGGTGACTGTGGAATGAATAGCACGATTTTTGTTTCACACAATCGCTGGATTCAGAGACCTTCATAATTTCCACAAAGGAGGTCTCAAGAAATGACATAATATTCAAAAATAAAATGTGTTCCAGAACTGTGGAACCGACCATTGTTAAAGATACAGGCGTACAGGTTTGCGCACGATTCATAACCCTTCTTGTTAGCGGGAATGACCTGCGCTTTTATCCAATCCTGAAGATAGCTTCGCTCCTCTAGAAATGTTCTTTATAAAGTTACTAGAATGGGGGGGTGGCTAGCATTTTTGCGCAACAATTTATCTTCCTCTAACCGTTTGAGAAATTTTCCTTCTATGATAACCAAATAGCACCACAAAATTGAACGAAACTGGTATACCGAAATCGTATGCTTTCAGCGTCTCCTAAAGATACATACCACAGTGCAACTGTTGGCAAAAGACAATGGAACGGCACCTTGAATACCTTAAATGTTGGTTGGAGGAAACATTGCGAACGAAGGACGTAGCTTGGAACTTGTTCCAGAAAACCAATCACAATTCTGATGTTGCTCGAGAGCAACTCTGCCAGATAAAAGGTAAAAATTACCTTTATCCTATGTCTGAAACTACGACCTTCAGCTTCTGCAAAACACTACGTTAAGTCTAGAGAGTTTCTTCCTGTTTTGCACCATTGTAAACGTGTTTTTGACTACCTTTCTCCAAGATCCTTGTCGTTGTTATGGTCTTCAGTCCGGAGACTGGTTTGATGCAACTCTCCACCCTACTCTATCCTGAGCAAGCCTTTTCATCTCCTCATAAGAACGGAAGAAGGGCAACCCACATCCATTTGAATCTGCCTACTATATGCGTCTCATGGTCTCCCTCTGCGATTTTTAGCCCACACACTTCCCTCCAATGCTAAATTTACGATTCCCCGATGTCTAAGACTGTGTCCGATCAAGCGATCCCTTCTTTTAGTCAAGGTATGCCAAAATTTCCTTTTCTCACCAATCCTGTTCGGTACCTCTTCATTAGTTATGCGATCTACCCACCTAATCTTCAGCATTCTTCTGTAGCACCACATTTCAAAAACCGCTATTCTCTTCCTGTCCACACTGCTTATCGTCCATGTTTCACTCCCGTACAAGGCAACACTCCACACAAATGCCGTCAGAAAAGACTTCCTTACACTTAAATTAATATTCGATGTTAGCAAATTTCTCTTTTTCAAAAATGCTTTTCTTCCCATTGCCATTCTGCATTTTATATCCTCTGTACTGCGACCGTCATATGTTATTTTACTACCCAAGTAACAAAACTCATCTACCACATTCATTGTTTCATTACCTAATCTAATTCCTTCGGCATCGCCTGAATTCCATTATCTTTGTTTTTCTCTTGTTAATGTTCATTTTATACGCTCTCTTCAACACACTGTCCAATCCATTCAATTGCTCTTCCAGGTCCTTTGCTGTATCTGACAGAATTACTATGTCATCGGCAAAACGCAATGTTTTTATTTCTTCACCCTGAACTTTAATCCATATTCCAAATTATCCTTGCTTTCCTTCACCGCCTGCTCAATGTACAAATTGAATAACATCGGAGAAAGCCTACAACCCTGTCTTACTCCCTTCCCAACTAATGCTTCCCTTTCATGCCCTTCGAGTCTAATAAATACGGTCTGGCTTTTGTACAAATTGTAAATAATTCTCATTTCCCTGTATTTTACCCCTGCTGACTTCAGAATTTGAAACAGTGTAGTCCAGTCAACATTGTCAAAAGCTTTCTCTAAATCTACAAAAGCTAAAAATGTAGGTTTGCCTTTCCTTAATCTATCTAAGATAAGTCGCAAAGTGAGTATTGCCTCCCGGGTTCCTACGTTCCTCCTGAATCCTTAGTTTAAGTAGTTTGTAAGCTACGGACTGATGACCACGCAGTTTGGTCCGATAGATTTACAAACAGTTGAACATCAGTCAGTAGCCTACAAACTACTTAAACTGAGGTAAACTAACCTAAGGACAACACACATACCCATGCCCCTCCGACGGCGAGCAACCGCGCGCTCCGCAGCGAGGCGCCTTAGACCGCTCGGCTACTCCACCGCGGCTTCCGCACATGTATCACTGTCGTAGCAGCATGATCTGTGCGCGCCGAAATGTCACGGTACGACAACCCCGTTTCCCGGAAACCGATTATTCTGCTCCGATATGGCTCCCTTTGACGTTGACGAGGCATACTGGCACTCACTGTAATGTTTCGACCTTGTGTGACAGCTCTACACCGACTACATTAGCGCAACACCGACCCTGTCGGAAAAACACGAGAGGACTCTGTAAGACCTACGGGTAACCCATTGGGCTGCAACACTTATCACTTATTGCTTCACACCTATCGGCACTTGCAACAAGTATGGCGCTAATCTGATAATTCCTTCTCGGTGTTGCATTTTCACATTTACTATGAAACAGCATTAGGAAAACATGCAAGAAGAATTTAAAGATTTACAATGAATAAGCAAAGAATTTCAATCAAGAAAGGGATTCATTACTCTATGCATTAACGACTATTAAGTGCTAATACTCATTTCTGGATCTTTAAAGAAAGTTCTCAATTTCTTCACTACTTTGAAAAATTATCATGATCTCACTGAATATTTAGCTTCCTATGCTTACAGGAAGAGTCATTTGAGAAAGTCTGAGGTTACAATAAACATTGCCCTGAAGGTAATAAATACAAAGCATGAACAGAAATGCTCTCATCATCTTGCTCTGGGTATGAACGAAGTTACTTTTACATCTGTCAAAGATCTCTGCAGGTTAACTGAAAATCACGGATATGTATTTGTAAACTTTTCAGCCATTCTACAACAACGTTTTAGAAAGTTATAGATTGCTTAATAATGTGTCTGATATGTAGGTCTGGAGTCGCGCAACTATGAACAGCCTCAACCTCCATCTTCCTTACATTATTTGCACGGACGTTTGCCCCAGAAGAAGGGCAATATCAATTTCAGCAAACGGTAAACCATACTTTGTGTGCTGGTGTCCAAAACTGAATTTAAATCTTCGTTTCCACATATGTAAGTAGTAACACTATTTGTAAAAATAAAATAAATTACCACTCACCCTGTAGATTTGTAGCGCATATAGATTCCCTTTATAGGATGCAGAACATACCTGTAAGTAAAAGAAAATTACTGACAGTGTGTTATATTGTAAACAGGAAAAAAAACTAACATTATTGAATTGTCCGATTACAGTACAGATCACACAAAAGACATATAAAAAATCATTTGACACTTTCTTGGTAGAATATTAAATTTGCATGATCAAAATAACTTTGGACGCGGCAACAATCAAATTTGCTTTTTTCTGTGTTTCACATTTATTGTATCAAATCACACACTTCTATAAAATGTTACAGACCGTATGTAATGTTGAAATACTGGATATAGCATTCCTAAATAAGCATAATTTCACGAATACCAGAATAATTCTGGGAAATAAATAAATAGGATTCCCGATTAATGAATTCCTAGAACAATTATTTTTATACTTTCATGTTTGTTGCACTTATAATAATATAGATTGCTTAAAGCAGCTGTTTTTAAATGTCGATTCACCGTGTACTTTCTCAACAATAACTTGACACCACGTTAGATGACAAACATGATCCGGTGTGCCAAAGGCTTTAGCACGCTTAGAGCTAAGATAGTCCCTGTAGTTAAGATGCCGGAAAATGGTTAGCAATATATTTATTCATTTCACCAAAAGGAAAACCCTATGATGCATTCCTGTCAATAAGCTTTGCTTAGAATAATGGTCGATGTTGGCTGCAAACTATGTGTGAAATCCCTTAGCAGTAATACATAAAACGTAAATTGTATGACCATTTTCATTCTGCACCCTTAAAATAAAATAATTTTTGTTTTGTTTCCAGTGACCACGCTGTCCTCTTTCAATTTTCGTGCCGCGTGGTAGTAGGCGAGCGGTCTGGAGCGCCACGTTACGGATCGCTAGGCCTCCCGCGTCGGAGGTTCGGATCCTGCCTCGGGCATGGATGTGTGTGTTGTGCTTAGGTTAGTTTAAGTAGTTTGTAAATCTAGGGACTTATGACCAAAGTAGTTTGGTCCCATAGATTTACAAACATTTGAACAATTTCAACATTCAGTTTTCGTATCTCAGAGACTTTGACTAACTTTCAAAATTTCCCCACAAGGCACTCCCAAGCGGAAGTGACAGCATAGATCACAATTTGCTTTTTAATTCCTTTATCTTATTATTATCGGTTTCAACGTACAAGTCCAGATCAGTCTACAAGACTTTATCAAAGGAGCTACATTTGAGGTCAACCACTGAAAGAAATACAAAAACAACGTATTAGAGAGAGTGAAATATTTCCGCAAAGCAAAAACGTATTTGTAAGGAAATGCTGCGACGGATTTAAAAGCATTATAACATACCTGGTACAGCGCTGTAAAATACATGACTAAGAAGAGATTGTGGGAAAACAGTTCACAAAATCATTAAAAATGTTGTTGCTGCATACTAGATTATCATGTTTACTGCTTAACATGCGAGTAACTGACTAACGTGCCACAGATGTATAGTGTTTAAATGTTGTCGCCAGATGGCAGTATTTTTTATTATAGATAACTGTGTTGACATTTAAGGTGGTGTGAAGTAATAATAGTAATTAATTTCCTTATTTCTATATATCCCAGTGGAGGAGACTGAGTGGATGGTAGAAGATTAGTAAAATTATTATTTTTTTAACATTCAGGGCTGTGAAATATTGATTGGAGCACGATGTGATTTTGTAAGTTGTCGATCTAGGTCTATGCAATAAGTATCACATATACAACAATATATGGAAGATTGTTGCCATAATGATATATCTGTAAGATCCTAAGCATATGTAATCAAACATCCTATAATTCATCCAATACCTAGAGTAAAACCTCACAAAATCACATCATATGCTTTTCTTAATATATATTAATGACTTGCCATTCTCTATTCACGAAGATACTAAGCTAGTTCATTTTGCTGACGATGCAACTATGTGTCACGTCTGACAAACAGGAATTAACTGATAATATTATAAATGATATCTTTAGATAATTATTAAATGGTTCTCTACAAATGGACTCTCATTAAACTTTGATAAAACGCAGTACATACAGTTTCATACAGTAAACGGCATGTCACCATAAATATAAACTTTGAACAGAAGTCTGTACCTAAGGTGGAATATTCAAAAATATATAGTGTTTGCATTGATGAGGGACTGAATTAGAAGAAACACAACGAAGATCTGCTGAAACGTTTGAGTTTAGCAACTTATGCCATCTGGGTCACTGCAGCGTTTTGTGATCTACATATCAGTAAATTAGCTTACTGTGCCTAATTTCATTCACTGCTTGCGTATGAGATCATATTCTGGAGCAATTCAACATTGAGTAAAAGGTATTTATTTCACAAAAGCGTGTAATCAGAATAATTGCTGGAGCTCACCCAAGATCATCCTTCAGACATTTATTAAGGATCTAGGGATCTTCACCCGTTGCTTCTCAATATATTTATTCATTTATGAAATTTGTTATTAAAAATCCCACCCAATTCAAAAGTAATAGCAGTGTACATATCTAAAACAATAGGAGAAATGGTTATATGCACTATTCAAGGTTAAATCTAACTCTGACACAGAAAGGGCTGATTTATGCTGCCATAAAAGTCTCTGGTCTCTTACCAAGTAGCATCAAAAAGCTGCCAGATAGCAAACTAGTATTCAAAAAGAAATTGGAAGGATTTCTGAATGGCAACTCCTACTACATTTAGATGAATCTTTAGATGAAACTTAATAGTTTCGCTAAAACAAATTCATAAAAACAAAACAGAAAGTTCTTAAAATATTGAGTGTCATGTATAGACACCATTTATTAAACTGTCGCGTTCCAAATCATTACGAAATATCCTATATATGATCTATGGAACAAATATAAATCTAATCAATGTTTCATACCCATCAATGTTTTAATAAAAATAAATATAGTGTATTCCTTGCTACCCACTCCTTTTCCAGTCAAATATATAGATATAATGGAATTTATTTCCATTACTACTTCACTTAAAATCACAACTCGTAAGGTTTGCCATTACGTAGCCCTCAGAAACGGAAGCAACACGTTTCGCCTGCTTCTACTAAGTCTCCCTGTCTTCGATGAAATTCGAGAATTAAGACAAATTTGACAGAGTATGTGTCCGTAATGTTACCCCATCCCAGCCCAGCTCTCCCGCTAGGATAAATGGTACTACTCATTGGGAAGCAGAAAAGATTTTTGAATGTCTCGTAGCGATGCAAACTTTATTATTCAGAAGTAATCAATTATTTGTGCAATTGGACGTTGAAAACAGAAAGAATAGTGATAATTTCTGTCTTAGGATTAACAAGAGTTCGTAAAACAACAATAAATCAACAAATATTTCTTCTGATACTGTAGTCTTAAATTTCATTACAACTTTTAAGGGCCAAGTTTAATACAGTATTGGTTATTTCTCAGATTTTCGATGACAAAGTATTTTACTGATAGAATACTATAGATGTGCTAAACTCTTAATCCGGATGAGTCACGTAAGAAATAACATTTTTATTTATGAACGTTTCCAGTTACTGAAACGAGGTTTTCATCAAATGATTGTGCCTTAATCGGCACGATCGTTAGTATATTATAAAGATTCGTAACTCCATCGTTCGAGACAGAAAATCGAGTATGTATTATTTAAATGGAACTGTGTACTTAACTGGTTTCAGTAGCTCTTAGAAAGAAAATTACTATGATGTTCTGCTTCTTAATAATGACGATAAAACTTCCGCATAATAATAATAATAATAATTTGTAAAACAATGCGTCACAAACCGACTGCTGACGTGTAAAAATAGCTATGCTGCGACCAATCTGGATAGTTAGAAGCTGGCATATGCCATAGCACAAACACACACACACACACACACACACACACACACACACATACACACAAACAAACACACAAAAAGGAAAAAAAAAAAAAAACACATAGCCGCCCTTGTTGCTGCGTTGTTACTACAATAATATGGCGGGACAGCTCTGCTTGGTGGAACTTGCACGGCAATAGGCGACTACAGCCGCGTTGATTTGCAATTTTTGTACACTTTCTAGACTTTTTTGCTGTAATATTCGACGTCAGTATAGACAAGCGCAACATAGCTGTAATTTTCTTTCCAAGAGCTGCAGAATGTAGTTATAAAAAGTATATGGTTCATTAAAAAGCGCGCTTGCTCCAATATATTGATCGTTACAAAAGCTACAACTCTTATTACAATGCAAAGCACGTACCCCTTATGGAACTTTCATTGCCGGAAACATCGTTTCGACATACGGGTCACTCACGATATAAAAGTGGTGTTACGTCTTAGTGACTTGCCTTGTATATAATTACTATAATTAGTACACCGAAGTGCTATTTTATGTGTCCATATCATTCTTATGTTAATCCATCTCCTTCCTCTTCTTTCACCTCTAGCTCCCTCTCTGCGTATTTCACCCTTATTTGTATCGACTTTTGGCATGTAAATTCGTTTTCACTCAGCTTAATCGGATGCAGACGGGAAAGACTCGTCGGCTAAGAGCTCAATTATTAGTACGCCATATTTCCTCAACAACGGGTCCTACAGTAATATAATTTTTCAGGTACGTGTAGCCTAATAATATGAAGCTATCCGCGACATTTCTGCAAATAGTGTTAATAGTAATAACGATATAAAGTTTAAAAGTCAGGCGTGATGTGGCAGCGTTTCAAGAATGTCGTTATTTATGACGACGTAACCTTGAACCGTTGCGCACCATATCGCAATTTCGCAAATTCAGTGGTATTTGCGTATTGTTTATGAGTGATCTACAAATACAATTAGTCATATGAAAGTAATATAAGTTGTAACGTCATGCCAAATGCCTTAGTTGTACAGCATGAACAGCGGAAAAGTAATAATCGATACACTTCTTTCATAATTTTTCTTGGAGAGGTTGGCGCGATAAAAGTTTTTGTGAAGGTTCGAAACCATGTGTAAAGTTATTTGCAAGTCACCAAGTACTCTCAATCTCGAATAGTCAATGAATAAAGTCTCGTACCCTGATGCTACATTTTATCGCGCATTTATTCCTTAAGACGTCTACTGAACTAAGTGTCAGGTGAGTCTTATCCTCCCATGGACTATTACCTGACTGTGTGGTTTATGTATTCCAAGTTTGTTTGAAATCAGTTCATTAGTTTAGGTGGACTTTCAGAACACACACACGCACATTTGTATAATACGTGTAGATATTAAGTCTCTTTTATAAAGTACGAATCATGTAACCATTTATGGAAACGAAAGAGGAGTTTTCGTTTTGAAAAAAGACGGTTGTTAATGTGCACAGATTATTGCCGTGCAATAACTCTGTAGAAGACAGCTTTGTAGATGTTTATAGATGCAACACAAAAGAAACAAAATGGAGAAGAAAGATGTCAACAGTGAGGAGAACGAATGATTGGATCCTATAGAGCTGTTGAGACCCACATCATTGTCGACGAATTGTCAACTCTTTTAGGTAAGGAACAGAAAGTGGCTCTTGTCCATACCGAACTAGCTACGTGGGAAGTATTAAGAAGATATCAGAAATTTTTAAAAATGGATATCTACCGGCAGAAATTAACTGAACTATTCTGCGCAGTAACCAATAGAGTAAGGACATCTGAAAACATGGAGATGTGGATAGTCAAGTCATTCGTGTTTGTCAAGATACGAAACACATTCAAATGACGTAAAACAATAATTCCCATTGATGAAAACTGTCTGTACTGTAAGTATATAATTGGGAAGTAAAGGAAGTAATACTTAAGCGTCTCGTGTTTTCTGTATACGTATATGCCTATAAACACTGGGAGAACAAGACAGAATCAGTAGACTGCCTCTGTTATAATGAAGTACTGTAAAGATTAAATATTATATGATTACTAGTGTCATTGTTGATATATTCGAGTTCCATGCACAATGATATTTTATCAAAATGTATATCTGCTGTTAATAAACTTTCATGCCGCGGCGGAATAGTCGTGTGCACTAAGGCACCATGCTGCGGTGCGCGTGGCCGTTCGTCGCCGGTCCTCCATCGGTCATGGGTGTTTGTGTTGTTCTTAGGATAAGTTAGTGTAAGTAGTTAGGTCCCATAACTTAAACATTTGAATATTTATTAAAATTTCAAATGTTCAAATGTTTGTAAATCTATCGGACCAAACTGCGTGGTCATCAGTCCGTAGCTTACAAACTACTTAAACTAAGTTAAACTAAACTAAAGACACACACACGCCCATGCCCCAGGGGGAGGACTCGAACCTCCTATGGTGAGCAACCGCGCGCCCCGCAGCGAGGCGCCTTAGACCGTTCGGCTACTCCACCGGGGTTTAAAAGTTTAATTGATGACCTTGTTAAATACGGCAGGACAAGTATGACAGACTATCAAAGTCATAGTCATAATTAAATACAGCTTATTTGTGACTTTCAAACGGAAATTTTTTCAAGTGAAATCGATCTAAATATTTACAACATTGCTTGTATCTCGCATTGTCCGTCGCTGTTGACCGACTGCGGTATGATCAAGTAGATGTCACTGAGTGCAAAGCAAAAAAAAAAAAAAAAAACGTAAGTATTTTCTCACGGATAGCTTTGTCGGCAGTAAGAAGTGCTGTGTAACAACAACCACCCGTTATCGGAGATTTATGTTCCATCCGCATGGCGCCGAAATTCTTCGGAGGCACAGTTACACAACAGATTAACAAAAAACTCGGATAAAAAACGGGTCGGAGTAAAAGAGTAATGTACTCGCCTAATAACAGATTTAAGCCCATCCCGAATCGTCTCATAACAGTGAGGATCACGATAGATGTTACATTTGATAGCAGTCACACACAAACTTACAATATATATATATATATATATATATATATATATATATATATATATATATATATATATATATATATATGTGTGTGTGTGTGTGTGTGTGTGTGTGTGTGTTGGCTGAGCAGATTAGTTCTTAATTCTCATTAGTAGTTAAATAATAAGTTCGGCTTTTGCGCACTATGCCTCTTCGCCAATCAATTGTTACCTCTTTTGTGTACATTTCCATTACCTAGGAAACCGTCGCTTGTGAAACTTTAGAAACAGTGCAGTTGTTTTCGTGATATATGCTTCCACTATCTAGAAATCATCGAGTTGTCCTTTTTGGAAGTAAGAGCCACGTGGTTTCCCGGGTCATGTTCGTAGATATTCCACATCAATAGAAATAGCGAGTTGCTCCGCAGTAAAAACACTGGGAAGGAACGCTGTTCGGCGTGTTCACCATGGAAAATTGTATTGAAATCCAAGAGGATCTGCATCGAATTGACCCATGGTGCAGGGAATGGCAATTGAATCTCAATGTAGACAAGTGTAATGTGCTGCAAATACATAGAAAGAAAGATCCTGTATCATTTAGCTACACTATAGCAGGTCAGCAACTGGAACCAGTTAATTCCATAAATTATCTGGGAGTAGGCATTAGGAGTGATTTAAAATGGAACGACCATATAAAATCAATCGTCGGTAAAACAAAGGAAGTAGGTTATAGTACACTTGTTTGCCCACTGCTTGAATACTGCTCACCAATGTGGGATCCGTACCAGGTGGGGGTGATAGACGAAGTAGAAAAGGTCCTACGGGGAGCAGCGCGCTTCGTTACAGGATCATTTGGTAATCGTGAAAGCGTTAAGGAGATGATCGCTAAACTCCAGTGGAAGACTCTGCAGGAGAGAGCCTCGTCGCTCGGGACGGGCTTTTTCGAAGTTTCGAGAACGTACCTTTACCGAGGAGTCTAGCAGTATATTGCTTGCTCCTACGTATATCTCGGGAAGAGATGATGAAGATAATATCAGAGAGATTAGAGCCCACACAGAGGCATACCGACAATCCTCCTTTCCGAGAACAATACGTAACTGGAATAGGAGGGAGAACCGAGAATGGTACTCAGGGTATGGTGCCATCCTTCAGAGAACGGTCGGTATAGACAATATCTGCACCGCGGAACGCGTCAAGACGTGTCGGGAATTGGAGAATTATTGGTGAACCAGATGGTTCCGAGTCGCTGGACAGATCCACACAAGGGCGCGGGAACGACCCCGTAACAAGTAATATAGCGCCTCAGACGTCGTGACCATCTCCGAGAGAGTTTTAACATTTGGTGAGGACTTTCTCTAACAGGATAATCAATGTCTCCATTACCTTTAAGGAGCTTCAGCCAATCACCCAGCTGACGCGATCTTCTTTTGAGAGCAGGCTGCAGAAGAGTAAACCCTCCGCCATCAGTCACTGATAAGATTGTGCGGAAACTATATCAACTTCATCAAGGATGGCCGACCAGCACGGACTCCTTTTGATTCTTGAGCATTGCATATGTTTTTATTTCGAAGCTGTTCCGTCGCCATTTACAGAATATCACATTGTCCGACAAAAAATTACCGTTTTACTCATTGTTGGCTAATCCGAAGTGTGTGCGGCCTACAGCGAGATGCATTATTCGTGTCAATACAAATGACAAAGCCAGACCTTTGAGTTTCTCATTTTAGAACAATGCACACCTAACGCCATTCTCGGATGGGATACCCTAAAGGCTTCCAAAGCAATTGTAGGTTGTGGGTATTATGCGATGATGGTGGACGAGATGAGAATCTGTGGAGACAAAGGTAGGCAAGCTGTTCTATGCAGACTGAGTGTGCTCGACGAAGTGGTAAATTATATGTCTCGTAAAGCATAAAGCACTAGATCAGTGTATTTTGAATGAAACACGCGAGATAAATGTTATTTTCTGCAGTGTTTACCTGATGATGAAGTAAAAGCAGAAAATCGTTTTGTTAACAAATAAATTTACGGAATATTAGACATTTCTCTCTTATGTTTCATTCAAAATGAAGAAAATATTCTCTCAAGAATCGACGGAACAGTCTGTCATTAAACAGTGTAATTTCGAACCTGCATGCCGTACGTTCATTGTAACTCAGTGAATAATATACAAAAATAATCATATTTAGTCCACCTCTTAACTCGTGGCAACTTATTTCATTTTAACTGTATTTAGGGTTACATAAGAATCATACATACACAGTCACGACACTCGCGCAGATTTTTCTTATACATTGCGACAGCAGCGCTCCAAGCGGCCGGCAAGCTACATTTCTGAAAACTATATTGGAGGACTGTCAATAGTATCGTTTATACTGATTTTAACGCACTTTTTAGATTAGGGAACGTATTTAATACCATAAAAATAAGTAATAATTAAAAATAGCACCACATTTGTCTTTCTTATGTTTCCTAAGATCCCTGACAAGGAACGTAACGGTTCGTTAAAGGAGAGTTTATTTGCACTCATCTTGTAGCCTACAGGCTTCTACTGAATAATTTATTTTCCTATCAAAAATAAAAATGCCTAAGAAACACCAGAAGACCGGCCATTTGGCAGAAAGACGTCGCATTTCTACTCAGTAACGTTAAGGTTTCTTCACTACATTCTCACTAAAAAATAGGTGAGGTTGGATCTTAGGAAACGTATATAGAATGCCATAACTACAGTATTTAACGTACCAAATCCGATACCACAGCTGAAGCTGAAGGGAAAACATCACAGATGTGGGAACAAAACGGAAAAAACCAAACTGTTTTCCAACAAAGAACAACCGAATTCGACAACTGTTGGTACAGCTGAACCACATACGGCAAGAATTTTCAAAACATTGGCTTTTCAAGCTAAAGTAGTTACACGCAAAAGAATATGTAGGCTACGTATAAGAAAGACGAGTGAGGTGTAAAATTGTGCGAATCAGTAGACTCCACACCGAATTGATACGAGTCAAGAAACTGCCTGTCATAGTAAGAACAGACCATAATAGAAATTTATGTTTATCGTATGTTTGTACTCCGCTGCAAGTATACATTCGTATGCATTCGTTCATGACGAAGTTGTTCTTTATACCACTAAATCAGTTAAATGTTTTTACATTAAAACTTTTATCCATTATGTGTTGGAACCTGCGACTGTATCTTGAAATAGGTTTCAGAAATTACTGCAACCAGTCGCCTTTTTTTTTTTTTTTTTTTTTTTTTCTCAATGAAGATTTATTAAACCATGTCCGGTTTCAAGCCTGACTAGCAGCTCAACATCAGATGGTATATATACATTTAGTGCAAATTACATTTGTATAGTTAGGAGTTTCACATTTGGTATGTCCATGTGTGTTCCGCTTTTGGATAGCATTTCAACACTGCCCTTCCATCAGCACACCACAGCAACTCCCACGACTTTCAAGTGGTAAAATTAAAAAACACTGCACACATATTACTACAGTACAGCCACCGCCACGTCTTTCAACTTTCATAGCAGTGAGTGTCGCGACTGTATACAGGGTGTCCCAGCTATCTTATCCACGCAAATTATCTCTGGAACAATAACAGCTATTGGAAAACGACTTTCACCGGTATCAATGTACGGCTGGGGCCCATGAATGTACATATTTGGAAACATTCTAAAACGAAAGCAAATGTGTTTTTTAACACAAACTTATGTTTTTTTTAATGGACGCCCCATATTTTTTCTTCAGCAATCCATAGCATGACAAATCACATAAACAATGGCGTTGATTCCATCGTAATATTCTAATCACATCCCGAGATATTACGACGCGAAGTTGACGCTTGAAAAACTCTAAATGCGCTGCGAAATATAGGGTGTCCATTTAAAAAAAACATAAGTATGTTAAAAAACACATTTTCTTTCGTTTTAGAATGTTTCCAAATGGAAACATTCATGGGCCCCAGCCGTACATTGATACCGTTGAAAGTCGTTTTCCAATAGCTGTTATTGTTCCAGAGATATTTTGGGTGAACAAGATAGCTGGGACACCCTGTATATTAAAATCAAATGTTTGTAGAACTTATGGGACTTAACTACGGGGTCATCAGTCCCTAAGTTTACAAACTACTTACGAACTATCTAAGACTAAGGACGGCACAAATATCCATGCCCGAAGGGGGATTCGAACCCCCGTCCGTAGTGGCCGTGCAGACCGTAACTGGAGCGCCTGTATATTAGACTGCGACTAAATGTCTTCAGTAAGCGTACTTGTAAAAAAAAAAAAAAAAAAAAAAAAAAAAAAAAAAAAAAAAAAAAAAAAAAAATTAATAGAGAAATTCATATCGATGAAATTTGCTACAATTGCACTAGAAGCAATGTTAGTTCCACTCGGAATTACAGTATCTGGCCACCATATTACTCAAATGGCATAGATGTTTTTACAGAGGTGCTTCTGTTCTCTCTCTCTCTCTCTCTCTCTCTCTCGCTTTGTCTCTCTCTCTCTCTCTCGAATGAATGAGAATGAATGTCTTTTTTTCCATGCTTCGTTTTAATGGTACTGCTGCAGCAGGCCATTTCCACGAAAGGCTGTTGTACGTCATCGTCTCTTGCGCATCCGTTCAAAGATGTACCGCGACTGCACAACCACGAATGGGGTGAAAGTCTCTTCCTGGCATTTCGACACTGTGCCCCCGTTCGTGACCGCAGCCTTCTCTGCAGGCACGAAACAGTTATTCTTCGAGTCGCGGATTCGATCCTGAAGTCGTGAAATTGTTACTCACGCAGAAAACGAAGCTCCAGATGGGACAGATAGCGGAATCTGGACTGAGGCGCGCAAAAACTGCGCACGATACTGCTTCTATACAATTTACAATCTGCTAACGCCATTACGGCGTGTTTTAATTACGTATTCTAACATCAGATTTTACTGGAAATTATTTTTAAGGCACTCAAGTTGAGGTCCAAACAACTTACGGGTATGCTGCCGGGTGACGACGTCGACAACCGCCGATATTTCGACCGGAGGACACCCTGCCATTGTAAGCATTAAGAAAGCAACGTGCAAGCATATTTAATAACTAGGTTTGCAAAGGGTAAACAAGGAAGATAACACACACAGTACAAGTCACTGCAGAGTCAACACAACCAAAGATGACCAAACATCAAAAATATCGATAGTGACTGTTAATCAAGACCCTGTTGGGGTCCTTAAAGGATGATCTTGGTTTGTGTAAGGCAGATTTATGCCGTATTCCTTGCAGTTGTGGCATGTCATATATTGGTCAGACAATGAGGACTGTGGAAGACCGTTGTATTGAACACAAACGTTACACGAGCTTACAACGTCGAACAAATCCGCTGTTACAGAACATTGTCTTGGCACCGGTCACCCTGTGGAATACAACAACACCGAGATTCTGGCATGCACTTCCACCTATTTGGATAGTGCTATTAAGGAAGCGGTTGAAATTAAACTAGCAAGCGAACTTATAAACAGAGATGGTAGTTTTTGTTTAAATTCTGCTTCGAATCAGGCACTCTTTCTCGTCGAAAAACAGAGGGACAAAATTAATGCTGCCTCATCTGTTGATTAACAGTCACTATCGATATATTTGATGTTTGGTCATCTTTGATTGTGTTGACTCTGCAGTGACTTGTACAGTGTGTGTTATCTTCCATGTTTTTTTAATATTTATTATAATATAATATCAAACAATACAACCCATTACCTAAGACTAAAATGGGCAATAGTATAATACATAAATTTCTTAAGGCTAAATGATGACATTACATTTCATTACATTACATGTTTCTGCAGAAACCACTGGACATCTTGCTAGTTGTTGATGTTTATACTGGGTGATGTGTATGATGTTTTGTCTTATGCTACTGCAGTGGTGTTACATGTGTGCCAGCATTACAAACCTGCTTGTGGTGGCCAGCTCACCGAGCGAATCCCAGCGACCATTCCCCTGGCACTGGGCGGCCAAAAATTTTTCCCCTGTGTGTCTTATTCTACTTTTTAAGATAAACCTACATCTAACTTACGTCTATGGTCTGATTCAGTGTTTGCCACACCTTCCTTGTTTACCCTTTGAAAACTCAGTTATGCAATACGCTTGCACATTGCTTCCTTGAGTGCGGTTGTGCCTTGGGAATGTATAATATTACATCGCCGATTACAAATGTAAGCCATAGACAGTGGTGTTACTCTTTGTTCCGCTATCGTTCTCGTTTCTCGCTTCTGATCTTAGTCTTGCCATTCTATTATCTTTTCCCGGCAAGGAATGAGAACGATGAGCGATCAAAATATTTTGTTCTTTTTGTTTGAAGGTGGATGAGATCGGAGACATTTTTGTTGGCTGCTCTCAATTATTTAAGTGTTGTAGAGAGCAAAATTTGTTTTTTATTTTTTCTAATAAATACTAAAATTCAGAATTCACAAAAAACGGTTGTTGAATATTATTTCATAACTAAATATCCATTTTTCATTTTTTTATAAATTACTATTTTCAGTAATTCTTTAGTTTAGTAATTGTAGGTTGTTGGGCACCATTGTGCGAGCCATGAAGACTCGCGAGAATTCTGGTAAAACAATAATAATAATCCAATAGAAACTTAACAGTTTATGAATATAGAGTAATTTTGTCTCAAAAGTAACAGTTGAATTCAGAAATAATGATAGGCGAAATTTATCTACTAATGTACCACAATAGTCAGTTTAAAAGGAAAAGTATTTAATAGAGAATAAGTAGGTAGATTTCCGCCTGTTATAGAGTTGCTCGCCAACCCCTTTTACGTAATTTAAAGAAAAATAAATTGTTATAGGTTGCTTTACTTTTCTTGTTAGTCGTGTTCGTAATGCCAAATGCTTTCGCTACGACGCGACGTAACGTGCGCCAATAATAAAATTTTATCCCTGTGTTACCAACTTAAATCCGGCCGCGCAATCCGCTGGACGCGTATAGCGAAATTTAACCCGACTTGCGGCAAATCTTAAAATCATCAAATCTTGACAAACAATTGAGACGGGCAACGCTATAAATGGCAGGGGTCCTGCTGTCGAAAAGTCGGCGGTTGTCGACGACTTCACCTGGCAGCATACCCGTAAGCTGTTTGAACATTCATTACACTGGGAAATGTTAAGAAATCACATTTAGATTGAGGTACTTATTTAATTCAATAGAGAAATTCGGACGAAAAGTATAACCTTTGTTCAAGCTTTGTGGCTGTTCACCGTGACAGGGCGTTGAAAAAATTCTTTAATACTCTATTGACAGAAGTTAATCCCACTCGTTGTATCCATCTAGGTAAACAGGCGTGATTAGGCTCTTACTTCTTACAGAATACTTCAGGGTCATGCACATAGAGAAGAACAGTTAAAACAATTTCTAAACCCAACTGAGTGTGAGGACACCCTGGGGTTGTCGCGTAGTGTCTTCAAGGGAGGCGCAATTCTCGTAAATTAAAACCACAAAAGAAATGAAAAGCTAGTGGGAAAAAATACAAAACATTTCTTTTAGTGTTTATTCGATATTAGCAGGTCTTTTGCATCTCCGTTTTCTACTATCCACTGCTTACCTCTTGGTCTTGCTGTAGGCACTGCCATCCATAACATCATCCAGGATCTTAAATCTCTTCCTCCCTCATCTTCCCTTACACATAGCCCTCCAACACTGTTTTACGAGCCCCCCCCCCCCACTCCTTTCTTAATATATGCCCAATCGAGTTACGTTTCCTACGTTTTATTACATGCTATGACTGCTTTTTATTTTTCACCCTTATCAGTACCTCCCAACTTTTCACTCTGCCCATCCAGCTTATTCTTTCCATTCTTCTCATGTCCGCATCTAAAAGACTCTAGCCTTCCCCTCTCTGTCTCCCAATGTCCAAGTTTCAAAAAAATGTTCAGATGTTTGTAGAGCTTATGGGACTTATTTTCGGGGTCATCAGACCCTTAACTTACAAACTACTTATGAACTAGTTTATAATAAAGACGGCACAAACATCCATGCCCGAAGGGGGATTCGAACCCCCGACCGCAGCGGCCGTGCAGACCGTGACTGGCACGCCGCAGACCGTTCGGCCACCGCGGCTCGCTCCACGTTTCAGTATTATACAGGAGAACGCTCCTTCCTTAGCTCTTTGTCAGTATTGGTGCAAAAAAACCTATCTTTTTCTGTAAGATGCATCATTTGCCTTAGCAATTCTGGTTTTAATTTCTGTGATGCTCATCCCGTCAGTTTCTATTCTGCTTCTGAGATATTTAAAACTTTGCACATCTTCTAATTGCTCTCCATTTAGTATTATCTTTACATTTTGATTCCCTCATTGTGTCTTTCCTTTTATTTTCTTTGCATTGATTTCCATACCACAGTTTTTGCCTTTATTTTTAATGGTATCCACCATATTATAGTGTAGATAGTATATCCAACATATCTTGCAATTATTTTCCATCCTTTGCTAGAAATCCATGTCGTCTGCGAATCTCAAACACCATATTCTTCTTCCTCCAATGTTAACCCTTTGTCCTCTAGTTGTTAGCGGTCTCTTAATTATAATGCATGAAATGATTCCACATAAAACTCTATGAATTGCAATAGGGTTGCCAGATCTCCGGGAGCCGCCCGGAGTGCCCGGGTTTGGAATGAATTCTCCGGGTCTACGGGCCAATGACTCATCTCCGGGCTTGAATGTAACCTTCATCTTAACTTACGTTTTTTTTTTTTTTTTTTTTTTTTTTTTTTTTTTTTTTTTAAGACGCTTTTTATGTACTATGCTCATGTAGCGACGATCTACATCGAACTTAATGTAACTTAAACTAAGGACGAACACAACATCTATGCCCTAGGGGGGCATTCGAACCTCTGGCGGGAACAGCCTCGCGCACCGTGGCAAGACGCCACAGTGCGCTCGGTCATTCCGGCCGGCTCCTCTCTAGTAATTATGAATAACTTTATATAAATGTCAATTTCTTATTGCAACAAACGCTACTTTTCTATTCTTCCCCTGAATACTTTTGCAGTAGCCGAGCGGTCTGAAGCGTCTCGCTGTGGAGCGCGCGGTTGCTCGCCGTGGAGGTTCGAGTCCTCCCTGAGGCATGGGTGTGTGTGTTGTCCTTAGGTTAGTTTACCTAGGTTTAAGTAGTTTGTAAGCTACGGACTGATGACCACGCAGTTTGGTCCGATAGATTTACAAACATTTGAACATTTGGAAACTTTTCATTGTTGCGTCGGTAGTAATCAGCTAGCGCATTATTAAGCAAACACTGTTGCGGTAACGTGTCAACTGGCGACGTCTTTTATTTGTGTTCGTTCGATCATTGTTTGTCATCAGTTTACCGGCAATTTTTGGAATACTCGGATCGCTTGTGAACAGACAAGCTTACATTAAGTCAGATTAGTAAGTAATAACAGTGAAATGAAGAGAGGATATCTAAGTTCGTTCCGTGAAGATGGTTGCAGGAAGAAAATTATAATGAGTGGCTACAAAACGTCGTTACTGATGAGTATGTGTAAGTGCAGAATATGCAATATCTTATTTACTGTTAAGTACGACGGAGTAAGCTGAGAATAAAAATTTACAATCAGAAAGACACAAAGCGAATATTACCACACAAAAGGAGAACCAGTCGCTTCTTAAATTCTTGCTGAAACAATTTTCTGCAGAAGACGACAAAGTCACTGCAACGGAATTAACTTTGACTTACCATGGTGTGAAACACCAACATTCTTACAATTCTCAATATTGTGGTAATAAGCTATATCCGTATGTTTTTAGAGATTCCTCAGTGGCAACGAAAGTAAGATACGGCCGAAGAAAAAGCGAGGCATTAGTAAAAAATGTGCTTCTGCCTTATGCTAAAGAGAAGCTACTAAGCAAATTAAAGCAAAATGTCCCGTTTTCATTAGGCATTTTTTTTCCTTTTAGAATTCACGTGTAATCCTGGTTGGGGGGGGGGGGAAGTTGGTCGCAGTTGGGGGGGGGGGGGGTGAGTCATTGGCCAAGGGGGAGGGGGGCACGTCTGGTCTCCGGGCCTGCCTCGAGTTCAATCTGGCAACCCTAAATTGCAAGAGTGTCGTCATTAGGAATAATTTGGAAAGCTTTGGTCTAAACTGACATGATTTGCGATTACACGCAATATCGGTATTACTAGAAACAAGCATTACATGACCATATTGGGTAATTCTCCTATAACAGAGCCGAAAAGGATAATACATCTTGGCCAGGGTCAAAGATATAAAATCGGGAAACTGCCTTTACGATTTATCTGGCTGGTTCAAAAACATTATTGACAAAATGTACGTATGTAAAGTAACACTAACCGTCATTTCCTGCAACGTAAAAAAAGACTTAGTGCAATCAATCACGGTATTTCTCATATCAAACATTATGACACTGTATGCCATTTAAGTGTAGTAAGTATGTACCACCATGCAAGGAAACGTACTCTTACAGAAGCACCGGTTGGAAATCTAATTTTGTCGCCGATTTATAAAGCGAGAATACGTCATATTTATTCGTTTAAATGTTCAATCAAATTTTTCACGCATTATCAATTACAAAATCAACTATGTCAAAATATGTAAAAAGGATTGGTCGTCCAATCTCACACCTTTGATGGAAATATTAAGACCTTCGATCAAATTCTAATACATGTTCAACTGATTCAATGAAAATGTTAGAAATGTATGTATATCTAAAATAGAAACGAGAAAATATATCACTGACAAATTACACATAGTGAATCAATTAATTTGTTCAAGTGTTTCATCTATTTTAAATAACTACACAGACGATTCCCTTCGTACATCACACAATACTATCCACGAAGTGTTCCTGTAGCTTGTACGATCAACTTCTTGTAGGCCATTACATTCCTAGATAACTTCCAACAGTGAACTTCTGTTCGTTACGCAGATTGATTATGTGTTCCTATTCAAAGGCAATGTCAGTGAACTACATTTGAACCTTACAGTGATTCAACGTTCCGCCTGTAAACGCCTTTGAGAACATCGACTCAAACCTTAGCTGCTTTGTATTCCCGTTTCGTTCTTAATAGCCCCACTTTCTATTCATGCCACGAGCGGCGGAAGATCTGCAGCACCATTAAAAAAACAAAGAACCTTTCTGAGATTCATTTCCTCCCTTAAATTGTTTTGAAAACGGTGTAGTACAGACTGCCGAATGGGCATCATTATAGGGTTTGTTCTTTTAGTCTGACCTGTGAGCGAATTAGCGCCTTCATTTCGCACAGAGTCACCAAATATTAACTGAAATGAAGTTCGATACTCGCTTGTCACATTGCATAATGGATCAAAAAGTTTCAGTTGCGGGATAACGTAATTCAAAACACTTTCACACTGCCTCAGAAGTGTATTTGACATTTTCACAATAGTTCTGTATAAACTAATTTCGGTGCACTGTTAGTTTTAAAAAGCGTATGTAGTGCAGGTAATTCCTTCTTCACACAAAGTGGAAATTTGCTGTTAATAAAATAATGTACGGGTCCACTGTGAATGCTGCAATTACTTTAAAATTATGGCGAAGTTGCGTCGTTTTCTTCGTGATGAACAACACAACATTTTAGTTACAGACGTACGTCCACGTCCTGATCTCGCTGCATCCCGTGACATAACATTTTCCAACAATGTAGCATATAATAAGTTAAACAACAACTTCTTCATGACTGTGCTCACCACCGCGAAGCTGTTCCTGTTTGTCAGAAATCGTAAAATTTTGGAGGAAGGAGCAATGCTCAATTTCAACCATGTTAAAATTTCTTTGGTGTTCACTCAGTATTGCATTTTACAGTTTTTGTTCTTACAAGCAATCGTCTCTCCAATAAGATAAGAGTAATTTTTGATTTTACAACGTCTTCAATTTTAAATGTTGTTGTTTTAGAAATCTTGTAACTAACTTACACTTTGAAATCTTGTTGTTACACATTAAAATTTGGGATATACCTAAATCTTGTATCATGTTTGGCAATGTGAGTAGTCTGTGCGGTTTTCGCTATAGACTGCCTAGACCAAAACTACTCATATTGCCCAACATTATACAAGATCTAGGTATATCCCAAATTTCAATGTGTAACAACAGGATTTCAAAGTGTTTAAACTACGTAAATTTTAAGTTAGTTACAAGATCACTAAAACAACAACATCTAAGATTGAAAACGTTGTAAAATCAAAAATTACTCTTAACTTACTGGAG